>OY741969.1:11200000-11871550 GCA_963555595.1 Tethea ocularis | reverse complement strand
TGCAGTCACTCCCGCCGCCTATCGGATGCGCCGCTGGCTTACCGGCCGCTGCGCAGATCGCGCAGTTCGGCTCGGCCCGGCACTCGTTCGCCCGGTGGCCCAGCTGGCCGCAGCGGTAACAGATACCACTGCGGTCCACCTCTGACGTGCATTTACAGCCGACATGGCCGACCTCAAGGCACCTGAAGCACCTCATGGGTCTGGAGTCGAGCAGCGTTACGCGTGCTATCGTCCAGCCCACCTTCAGTCGGCCAGCATCGACCGCGACCTTGGCGGCGGCCACCGGGCAACTCAAAAATATTGAGCAGCCATTTATTTTGCCGGGCCGAATATCGTCCGCGGCACACCCTCCCAACGCAGCAACAGCAGCCACCACTTCCTCCACAGTGATGGAGTCGTCGAGGCCCGAAACGCGGACGTCGACTCTCCTAGTAGGGCGTGTGATCCGGACCACGTCCGGGCTCAGTACCCTCCTCAGCTCTGCGGCCAAGGCGTCCGCCTTTTCGGTGCCCCCATCCCCGATGATCTCCATCATGCGAGCGCCGGTTACTGTCGACCTTGACCGCAGCTCCTCTATTCCAAGGCTCGGATAATCAATGATGTTCCGAGCCTCGGATATCACTGAGCCGTACGTGGCCCCTTTCTCAACGGCGGCCGGCTGCAGGGAAATAATTACTGCAGCCGTGCGCGGCGGACGGAGCCTTGCCGCCGGCTTCTTTTTGGCAGCCTTCTTTGATTTCGTCTTTTTCGGCTCCGCCGTATAGTTGGGGGGGCCTGTGACGGGGCCCTTTGCCACGTGACTGGCCGGACCCTTGACCGGGTGATGAACGGGGCCCTTAGACAGACCCTTGGTCCCCCGGGCGGCCACCTCGCTCCACCCAGATTTAAGTGGAGGGGGTGGGGCTGGGGCTGCCGTCGCTCGATTGGGCTCTTCGTCTGGAGCTCCTCCTTTTCTTTGGCCGCCATAGACTTTTTCCCCCGGCCTTTGCCTTTTGGAGGCTTTGCGATAGGGGGGGAGATCGTTGGCAGGTCCTTCGCCCGGCTAGGAGCGGCAAGCACTCCAGACACTGAGGGCTGCGATAATGTTGCAGCAGCTGTCTCCCTCCTTTTGTCCGCCGCAAGCGGTGGCCTCACCCTGGGCTCTGGGAGGAGGCGGTCCTCAATGCCGGCAAACCTCGCGTTAAGCATATTGCCAAATTGACGCGAGGTCTCCGCCAGCATCTCCTTTAGCGTGGAGTCGGCCGGCACTTGTGTGGGTTGGCTCCACAGCTCAGCCACTTCTTGCCGAAGGCTTACCAACTGTGCAGAGAGCAGCTGGTTCGCGGCCTCCAGCTTGGCCACCTCCTCTGTTATGGTGCGGACCTTAATGCCGCTCGTCGCCTCTTTGATGGTGGAAGCCGCATCCTTAAGCACGTCGTGGCTACGGTTTCCACCATTGACGCTGCATCGATAACCAGCTGGTACAGTGCGGCCATTGACTCCTGGGCTACTTCATTAGGCGTGGGCGGGTTTAGTCCGCGGCGGCAGTCATGTTTCGACTGCCGGAACGCTCGCGCCACTTCCGCCACTCCTTCTTCGGCTTGCAGGCGAAGCTCCTCTGCCCTCATAGCGTTGAGCTCCGCCTTGGCCTTTGCGAGGCCCGAGTATTCGCCTGTTGTAGGCGGGCGGCCTCGCCCCCTCTTTTCCTTATGAGCTGCTCCTTTGGGCAGCTCCATCTTCCCTTCATCTCCAGCGGGCCTTTTGGCAGCCCGCCGTCCCTCTTCATTGTCGGAGGACTCGGCTGAAGGGACCGTCACGAGACTGGTCAGGCTGGAGTCAGAAGTTTCCGTGGCGGCAAACTTGCCTCAGCCACAACTTCCATCTCCTCCACTTTTTTCTCCGTTTCTTCACACTCTCTTCTCACTCCTTCCTCCATTTTTTTATATGTTTCATTGTCCATAATATACCCACGAGTATGGGAGAAATTAAATTCGACCTGGGCAGAGATCCCGTACCACAGGAAGGTCTATGGGGTAACCCACACTGGGGGCGACAGGTGCCAGTGTGGGGACACGCACTAACGACCGGAATACCGTCCAGCCATACATCTCCTCGCGGTGCGGCGCCGCTTGAGATTCGGGTAATTTTTTATAGAGGTTTTCTTCCTCGCGACCCAGGCGGTTAAGCCAAGGCCCCCGGTCCACGTAGGCCTCCTGCCATCTTTGTGGATTACGGTTTGACCGGCGGGAGCCTTGAAAAAGGCTTTTTCTCGGAGGCAGTGTGAATACACTCCGTACCCGCCGCTCCCTCCACGCGGAAAATGAAATAAGGAAAAAGGGAAGGAAAGTAGGAAGGATAGGGCAGTCGGCTTCATCAGCGAAGCGGACGTACCCTTTAGGATGGGAAGTGGAACGAGGGAAAGGAAAGGAAAGGGTACGTGTTGCTCTTCGTCAGGTCTCTCACCCTGAGCCTGCCCGGTATGGGTGGCCCTCCGGTATAGCCTCGGGGATCATTGAGACACTCCGACTTTGTGCCTTTCCTTTTTTTTTTGCACCTGGCAACTCAAACAACTTGGTTGTCAAAATTTCGTCTAATATAATTTTATTTTATTTTATTTAATTAAACCATAATTCGACCGAAATAAATAATCCATATAATAAAGCATAAATCAATACATCGTGTGAAGTGTTGGTTTAAATATATACACTGTATAAATCCAGCAATAAATCAAAGATACGAGCTGTCAATCAAACGGACAAAATTCGAACATCGCCAAAAACCTGGGGAGTATTTTGTTTTAATTTGATAAGTTTATCTAATTTTTATCAATAATATCACTGCGCTGACACTATACATTGCTCACACCCGTGATTTGAGCTACTTACCATACTCTCATTGGCGCCGTAAGTCTCTTCTTGTTTGACAATAAGTGGAAGCAAATTTGTAGACAAATTACACTAGCCACATACAGTAATACACTTAATACTATACAGCATAGGTACTCAGCAGTTAAGTATCTTACACAGATCACAGAACTCTTATTTTTATATCCCAAACAAAAGTTAAATTTATTTCTAATATACCATTTAGTATTTACTTACAGCACAACAAATACTATATATAAATATTGTTACATATTAGGCCAGTAGATAGGTACTCAATTAATAATACAATTCTACCCGCTGTTCAGCTTCTCTGTGTTTGTGTTGCAGGGTCTGTGGTTTCATGTCTAACATGTTGACACGCAAGGCCACTGCTCGCGACATGGAAGATAAACTCAGGAAGGCTCTACTAGACCTTAAAGCCTCCCAGAACCTCTGCGACAAATTACAACAAGAACGCGAGGACAGCGAAGAGGAATTTAAAAACATTTTAACACATAACAGTAAACTCAAGAGTGAGTTGGCAGAACTCCACAGCAGCTGTGCAGACATCCTCGATCAGCGTAACCAACTTCAGGAGATAGTAACATCTTTCAGCGCATGTAGTGACACTTATGAAAAAGCGCTTACTCGTATCTCCGAGCTAGAGGGCAGCTTATGTCAAGCTCACAGCCACATTAACAAACTTAACCTAGACATAAGTAATAATCAGGTCAATAACACCTTAAGCCTGTATGATGAACTGGTGGGGAGTGATTCGAGCCAGCAGTCTGTCCTACCTGCCTCCTTAACTATTGATTTAACTGATTCAATCTGTGATCAGCCCAAAAATAAAATGACTAGTCATAATAAGATTAAAAAATATCTAAAACTAAGTAGATTTATAAAAAAGGCAAAGAGTATTGTAAATAAACAAAATAGTTACCGGAACGCAGTCATACAAAAAAGTAAACATAATAATCTTATGAAAAAATTAAAATCATGTAATCTTAAGTTAAAAAATAGTTTGAATATGTATGACACTGACACACAGCGATTGCTCTCTGACTTAGAGTATAAAGAGCTTTGCTTGAGGGATTTGCTCATCAAGTATGAAAAATCCCAACAGGAAATAAAAGAGCATATATTGGCTGCGACAGACTTAGTAGACATGTGTAAGTATAATGAGGACAGATTTGAGTCCCTTATTAAAAACCATACATGTGGCTGTATGCATGTGTCTGCCGAGGAGTCAACGCCAACATTATCTGAGGTTGGAAGAGCGGAGCAGTGTGTGAGTAGTGATGCAGAAAGCTCATTTGAAATTAAATATAAAACAGTAGTTTTTTCAGATAAAATAGGAGTAAACATGGGTTCATTTATTAGTAATCATTCTAAACATCCAGTAGTTAACTATTGTATGCCAGGTGCTACATACATACAAATTATTAAAAGCATAATGCAAAAGAAGTTTGACAGGTACACCACAATTGTTATTCTGATTGGAAATGGGTTAGGTGTACTTAGGAAGGACCTATATAATAGTTATGAGTCCCTACAAAAGCTAGGGGTAATGAATGTAATGTTGTGTGCTTTCCCCTATTCAGTTTGTTATACTGAGAAACAAAATAAGTATATTATGTTTTTAAATAATTGTGTACATAATTTGACATGTCATAATGATTTATTTTTATTTTTTGACACTAATAAGTTTGTTAGTGGTATTAAAATGACTCAGGATTCAGTGAGCATGCCTAGAAGGTCAAAAATCCTGATTGCTACTTTGGTAGCCTATAATATTGACATGTTTATAGCAAACATAACACACCCTAGGCTAAGTGACAAAGCAGTATTATCTAGTAATTCTAATAATATTGTGATCAATTCTTTAAACATTTAATTTCGACAAAAGAGAAGCAGATACATAATATAATACTATTGCATCAGAACATAAATCGCTTCTCTGGCAAAATATATGATATAGAACTATTATTAGATAAAATTAAGGTTGATATTTTATGCTTTACTGAAACCTGGTTAAAGGCTGATATGATGCTTTTTAATGTTAACAATTTCACCGTCGCCAGTGCGTTCAACAGAGTGTCTGCCAATGGTGGTGGATCTATTATTTTACTAAACAACAACATTAAGTTCAAAAATCGTACAGATATATGTAGTCATTCTGTGGAGCGCGTCTGTGAGGTAGCATGTGCAGAGGTTGAAAGCTCCATTATCGTATGTGTTTATAGACCACCGGCTTCTGACTTTTCTTTATTTTATTCTATAATAGAAGTAATTCTTAGTAAACTATTCAGGTCCAAAAAGACATTAATAGTTTGTGGTGATTTCAACATTGACATTCTTGTTAGTTCATCTGAAAGAAACAATTTTATTTCTCTTTTTAAATCTTTTAATATGGATCTTTTGTTCAGTGAACCAACTCGGGTTACAGCCACATCTTCTACGTGTATTGATAACATTATAACAAATGGGAGTGTTCTGGAAAAGACATTAATTAGTGGTATTCGTTCGGATCACTTGGCTCAAGTTGTTAAATTACCTTTTAAGTGTCAAACTTCACCTGTACATAGAACATTTAGAACAACAACTAAAACCAAGTTAGAGAAATTTAATAATCAATTAGAATTGAAACTCAGTAACACTTCATTTGAATCCGACGATCCTAACAATACATTTAAAACATTATTTACAGCAATTTGTAATGGATTTAATAAATGTTGCCCAATTAAATCTACTATGGTAAATAATAAATTAAAATTCTGTGACTGGGCAACTAAAGGGTTAAAGGTGAGCAGGGACAACATGTATGAACTTTATCATAAAAAATCGTATACAAATAATGAAGAGTTTCATACATATGTTAGGAATTATTCAAAGATATTCAAAATAGTCTGCAATAAAGCAAAAGCTATGTTCATTGCCAATAAAGTTAGTAACTCAACTAATAAAATCAAAACTGTCTGGAAAGTCATAAATACGGAGACTGGTAAAAATAAAAAGGAAGATGAAACATTCACTCTTAAAATTAATGATAAATTTATCTCTGATAAATATGAAGTGGCTTCGGCTTTCGAATCTTACTTTTCAACGATTCCTACTGAAGCTACTAAGTATCTTGCATCGTCCCCGGTGAAAGCGGAGTGTCTGCTTACAAATAATTTTACTAAACATATTCCAAATTTTTTGTTTAATTTCATTGATGCTAGCGACATTTTAAGCGCTTTCAAGTCTTTAAATTTGAAAAACACAGAAGACTTATGGGGTTTGTCAGTTAAAGTCATTGGCTCAATTATTACTAGTATTGCTCCTATTTTAGCAGGTATTTTTAATCAATGTATTGATAAAGGTTCTTTCCCTGATTTGATGAAACATAGTAAAATCGTTCCCATTTTTAAATCCGGTAGCAAAAATAATCCTTCCGATTATAGACCTATCTCAGTTCTCCCAGCGCTAAGCAAAATCTTCGAGAAAATAATGCTGAATCAATTGTTAGCTCATTTCAACAATAACCAAATTTTACATGAACACCAGTTTGGATTTACAAAAGGGCGGTCTACGACTGACGCCGGAGCTAAACTTTTGAAGTATATTTTCGAAGCCTGGGAGAACTCTCAAGATGCGGTTGGCGTATTTTGTGATCTTTCCAAGGCATTTGATTGCGTAGATCATCACACCCTACTTTTAAAACTTCGACACTATGGCGTTCGCGGAGTGGCACTAGATCTTGTAGCATCTTATCTGTGCAGTCGCCAACAAAAAGTAGGTATTAGCGGTACTACGTCCTCAGGGTCTTTAGTTAAAACAGGCGTACCGCAAGGATCAATTTTAGGCCCATTTTTGTTTTTGGCATACATCAATGATCTGCCCTATATGGTAAATGAATTGTGCGATATAGTTTTATTTGCTGATGACACTTCTCTAATCTTTAAAGTGGATAGAAAAGACACAGAACTTACGCAACTCAATAACACGTTATCCACTATATCGAAATGGTTTGCGGCCAATAATCTCATGCTTAATTCCTCTAAAACTAAGTGTATAAGGTTTACTCTCCCCAATGTTGCTAGGAATGACAGTCATGTCCTAGTCGATGATGTTAGACTCGAACTAGTTGATAGGACAGTTTTTCTCGGCATAACATTAGATAGTAAAATACAATGGGGTCCTCATATAGAAAGCTTAGCTAGTAAATTGAGTTCCGCCGCTTTTGCAGTTAGAAAAATTAGACATATAACAGATGTGGCTACAGCTAGGTTGGTTTACTTTGCGTATTTCCATAGTATAATGTCCTACAGTCTTCTGCTATGGGGCTCGGCTGCGGATTTGGAATCTATCTTTATCTTGCAGAAAAGGGCCATTCGTGCAATCTATTGCTTGGGTCCTCGCGAATCCTTACGAACTCGGTTTAAGGAATTTGACATTTTAACCTTACCGTCGCTATACGTTTTTGAAAATATTATGTTTGTCCGTAAAAATTTAAATCTATTTGACACAAACAGTAGCCGCCATAACCTAAATACAAGAAATAAAGATAAAATTGTTACACCTAGATTCAGGCTAGCGAAAGTCAATAAGTCTTTTCTCGGGAACTGCATTCGCTTTTATAATAAAATCCCATATGAAGTAACTAAGATGTCTTATAATAGATTCAAAGAGTATGTTAAACATAAGTTGATTGACAAGGCCTACTATAAGGTGGCTCATTACATAGAAGACAAGAATATATGGTTGTAGTAGCTTCCCTCTGCACTTGCAGCCCCCTGGCCAAGTGATAATTGTATGAAGTTTATGTATATTTAAAACAACAACTGTAATTACATAAATTAAAAAAAAAAAGATCCACAAAAAAAGAAGCCTTGCTGAGTTTCTTGCCGGAGTCTTCTCAGTTCAAGTGTATTCCGAACCGGTAGTAGAGTCTAAAAATTGTAACTGTTGACATTCATAAGTGCCTTATTAGGGCCTAAACTGAATAAATGAGATTTTGATTTTGATTTTGATTTCCCCTTCCCCTTACCCTTGCCCGTCTGGGACGGGCCGGGCGGGGTGGTGGCGGGGTTGGCATTGGCGGCTTTTTGGCTTTGCCCTTCCCCCCACCGGTCACCTTCGTCCAACCCGGTTGGTTGCACGGGGTGCCGGAAGGTAGAAGGGTGTCCTCCCTCTGGGAGGATGGCCCCGGCACTGGTTGCCTCTTGTCTGCCGCGAGTGGTGGACGGAGGCGCTTCTCCGGCAAGAGCCTGTCTTCAATACCAGCGAAGCAGGCTCTTGCGAAGGGCCAACCGCTGGTAATGCTCCTGAAACCTCATCGAGTACCCGACGGCGATGGAGGTTCCACCCACCACGATGGCAGCTCCCGGCGGTGGCCCACGTCGGGGCCCGCCGCGATCACGCGCTCAAAGAGCTTGCTCACCTCGTCGAGCAACACGATCGGCCGATACGCCGACGGCTGTCCGGCCGGGCGCCCGTCCTTGTGGATCAAGACGAGCTTGCCCGTCTTCCACCGCTGTGGGAATCGACCCTGCCGCAAGCACGCGGAGAATAGGGATCTCACCCTTCCTCCCAACTCGCCCAGCGCGATCACCAGGACGGTCCCCGGCACGCCGTCTGGGCCCGGGGCGGTCCTCTTCGACCGGAGTCTTAAAACGGCCGCCCCGAATTCACCCTCCGACACTTCCGGTACCGGGGTTTCGTCCTCGGCATCTCGCGCCGGGACTTGGGCCGTCGGTGGCACCCATTCTTCCCGTGAAGGAAAGAGGGTGCGGACCACGTCACCAAGGAAGGCTTCTTCTAGGGTGCTGGTCAGGGGGGGGGCCCAGGGCCGCAGTTTTTGCCGAACGGCCTTGTAAGGCCTGCCCCAGGGGTCATCCTCGAGGATTTTGAGCCATTCCTCCCACGCCGCATCCTTAGCGCGCGCGATTGCCACTTGCAGGCTCTCGCACTCGCTTCTATAGGCGGCGTAGGAGTCACTTTCCTCCTGGGTGTCGCGGACCCGTCTCCTCCTGCATCGGGTGTATCGGCGGCGAGCTCTTCCGCACGTTACTCGCATTTAGTGGAGTTCTTCGCTCCACCAATACACCCGGCACCGCAGAGGGAGCGGTTTAGCCCTCGGCATTCCCGCGTATTCCACCTCCACGTATTCATCAATGACGGGTTCAGACACCCAGTCCTCGATGATGGCCGCCTATTTGGACCCCGAACCTTTTTTTTTTTTTTTTTACAAGGTGGAAAATGCTTTACCCATTCGACCCCCCGCCTTGGGAGAGGCGGAGGGTATATGTGTGACTCCCTCATCTCCCCTTCTCATTAGAGAGGTTTACCCACTAAAAACCACCTTGGCGTACCCTCACACTCCGGTTGCTTGGGCACCGTGGAACCCGCACTAGGCATTCTCCACGATGCCCACCGGTCGCCCCGGCCTCTGCCAGGGCTTCCCGCGTCAATGGGGGGATGGCCGAATACGTATAGGGGCATGGACGAATACGCCACCCCCCAGACCGCCAAGTGACTTGTCACGGCAGGCGGAGGTCTCCCATCCTCCGCCCGCAGTCACTAAGGGTTAAGGCGCGCGGCAAACTGCCGCCGCCTCAACGCTACTGTGCCGATCCCCAGTTGGGTGGGATCGGCGTTAGTACGCGCCCGTGTCATAACGGACGCGTACGTCTCCCCCCGTTCCACGGCCTCCGCGGTGAGCGTCACCACGACGACGCTATGCAGCGAGAGGTCCACCCGCTGGATTGCCTGTGCCATGAGGCCTCTTTCCACATCCCAACAACTGCACACCTGGAAGGTGTGCTCGGCCGTGTCGTCGGGATCTCCGCACTCATGGCACCGTGGGCTCGGCTCCCTCTTTATGTTGTGCAGGTGATGACCGAAACAAACATGTCCGGTCAACACCTGCACGAGCCGGTACGACGTAGCGCCGGCCGCCCTCTCCACCCATTGGTCCATCACTGGGAGGATCGCCCCCACGGTACGAGTCCCGTAAGGGGCGTCCTCCAGGATGGACTTCCACCTCTCCCGCAGTCGGCGCGCCGTCATACGACGGGAGGCCTCAACCTCCTCAGGGTCCGGGCGTTCCCCTCTTGCCCTGGACCTAACGGCGTAGGTTTCCGCCTGCACCTCAGCATCCAGCTCCCACGGAGGGGTGCAGGCGAGGAGGCAGGCCGCGGCGTGGGCCACCGAGCCGTAGGCCCTGGCCATCCTCTGGGCCACGGCTCGCTGTGGCCCCCTCAGCAGGGCCCTGTTTCGGGCAGACAACCTGGACCGTCTTGGACCGTCCCTCCTGGAAGTGAGAGCGCCGCGCCCGCAGGCAGCCTCCATGCCCTCCCTCTCCCCCCGAAGACCATAGCGTCAGTCTTCGGGAGGGCCACCTTTAGGCCGAGCTGCTCGATCTCTCTGATCAATAGCTCGGCCGCTTCCTCCGCCTCGCGGAGGGTCTCCCGCCCGTGTCGTCTGCATAGCAGACGGTGATTGTGCGCGAGAGTGATTCCCCTCTGATGGCCCGGTCGTACCCCAGGTTTCAGAACAAGGGCCCGAGTACGGAACCCTGATACTGGAGTGCGTAAGAATCGTACATTACAATATGATGCATGGCGAACGATTATTGAAATTTTACCATTTAATGCCACTGTTGAAGAAATTAAGAAAAAGAAAAAAAGCCTAATGGGTTATTACAGAAGTCATTTATGCAAATTTAAAAAATCTTTAAAGTCTGGAGCTTGAAATTCAAGGAACATTAACGCCGATTTTATCGCCGAATGGCAATTCACGTTGACTTTTCAAGTGTAGCCACTGGCTTTATCGCGTTAAAGTTAACGCAATAATTATAGCAATATTTATCGCGATAATTACCACACTACGTATCCGTAGTGTGGCCCCAGCATTAGTCAACGAACAAAGCAAATTACTAGTGTCCGACCGAAACAGGATTTTCAGCCGAAACCGAAACCGAACCTTCGGTCTTGGTCTCAGTTTCGGCCGAAACCGAAACTTATTTGAATTTTTATAGCACGTTAAATCTATGTATTTTTACGCATAATATAGACAGTTAACACGTGTAAAAAAATAAAATACAACAATTAATGTAACAAAAATAGATCTTTATTTATAAAATTAACAATTTAAATTAAAAAAATCCGCCTAGTATGTGTCAGGCCACGCAAAATAATAGGGTTCCGTAGTGACCCATAATGTTGCCAGTGATAACTCACGGAGTAGAGACGTGGCGCTTACTATGGATCTCATAAGAATGCTCAGGGTCACCCAAAGAGCAATAGATAGGGCTATGTTCGAATCGAATCAGAAATGATGAGATCCGCAGGCGAACCAAAATAACTGACATAGCCCGCAGAATTGCAAAACTCAAGTGGCAGTGGGCGGGGCACATCGCCCGTAGAACCGACAGCTGCTGGGGCAGAAAGGTTCTCGAGAGGTGACCACGAATCGGAAGACGCAGCGTGGGCAGGCCCTCCACAAGGTGGACCGACGATCTTGTGAGGGTCGCGGGAAATCGCTGGATGCGGGTAGCGCAAGACCGGCCATCGTGGAGATCCTTGGGGGAGACCTTTGTCCAGCAGTGGACGTCTTTTGGCTGACATGATGATGAGTGACCCATAATAGCAAGTGGACTTAGAAGATCGTGTCCAATAGATAATTGTTATGATTTTATTTCGTTATTAATGTACGAAGTTTTCCTCTAGTTAGGGCTCTATGACTCCTGAACTAACAAAGTTATCTAAGTCGTTATAGTTTTCCTTTAAAGTTCATCACATGGACTACCATCATGAATTATTTCAGATTTGCTTTTGGCCATCTAACCGGCGTTCTTAAACCACATAATACACAAGTTTTATAATGCATATCAATACTTAAATATTACGCCACACTCATACACTTCATAATTACACGAAATTACGTGATTAATTTGCAAAACTACCAACAAATCAAAGAGCATAAAAACAAACAACCAAACAATTAATGACAGTTCGATCAGTCAGAATGACGGTCAAGCGATGGATGCATGCGACCGATAGAGATGTTAAAGCAAGACAGCGATAGCCGCCATTATTTCTAGTACACGTTTCTTAGATGACTTTTTTACTAGCGCACGAGTGGTCTGTATATAACTGTATATAGGGTATAGATAGGTATCTCACGTCACGAAACTATGCCTTACAAAGTGGCTCTTCTCGGTGTTGATAGTTGAACCTTAGTTATAACCTATAGATAGATACCTACATAGTCCTATATAAATATTCATTTATATGGCTAGACAGATTATAGGTCGAAATAATATTATGCAAAACATATCTCAACAATTACTAAGTTGTGTATGGTGTATTATAGAGGGAAAAATATAAAATGCCTGTGCGCATCAAAACGCTGCAGACATCTTTGATTTGACATCTTGCCTAACAGAACATTGCCATAGTAAAATCAGAATAAAATATGTTAAATTTCCGACTGACCATCGCTTCATCAACAAACTAAAATTATATTCCTCCATAATTATTTTTTATTTAATAAAGTGTTGATAAGAAAAATAAATATTATTTAACTTATACGGTTTATAGAAATTGCAACATTTCAATAGGTTCTGGTCTAATTTTTTTTCAATTACGTACGTTAGATGGCGCTAGGTGAAAACAGTTCCAGCCAAAGAATAAATAAGTTCCAGCTGATTTGTTCTAAGAGAATATACCATGATACGTAGTATCCCCTTAATGGTCTGTGATACCATGCGTGCGTAGTCAATACTACACAATAATGTACACTAGTATATAGTGCAAAGACAACTATTTGTATACCGGATAAAGTGATCTGTGCACAAACCACAGAGTACTTTGTTATATATTTGAAAGCACAAACGATCTCAAACTAAGTAGAGATACTGTGCGTAGTATCTTTGGCACCATGGCATTTGTTTGTTGTTTGCATTGAACAAAACACAGAAGCCACAGAAGAGAGTAAAAAATATAAATCTGTGATTTAGAAATAATTAAATACGCTTTTGAATGAATTTATTTTTGTTATTCTAAATAATACAATCAACACCGTATCAATAAAGAATAGCAATGTCTATTGAAATAGAATCCGCTGAGTGAGTACTTTATAATTAAAATTAAACAGTGACAATAGTGTTATTTCAATATTTACTTGTTTACTTACATATTGTATATCAATTGTGTAGTGTTGTAACAAGTAGTGAACGTTTCAGTGTGATTCGGCTGATCCAGCAGTACCTCAAGGAGTCTAACCTCACAAAGACCCTACAGACATTACAGGTTAGTCGGTATCCAACCAATCAGTGGATATCAATCGGTATCCATTAAAGGTGGGAAGCAAGTGAGCGGTTAACAACAGTTAACATCGCACCTGATCCCATACTCAGCAGAGCTTGTACTATGGAAACCAGACAACTGATATACTATTTTTTTTTAATAGTAGGCAGGCATGTAATGATATTCATTTATCTCAGGATTTTGATTAACATTTTTGGTAGTTATATAACCAAAATTCCCCTAAACCTAATCTTTCTTCCTGATCTGCTAAAGCACCACACATTGTTTTGAAACCTTTGTAGGGTCTCTATATTTGAGATACTGGCTGATCCCGACCCCCAACTGAAAATCAAAGAAGACCAGTCGCCACAATAATACAGTACCTATTGGGTTAATTAATGTAATGTGTGTAGTCCTGAATAAACTGTTTTTCTTTCTTTCTTATTCCCATAAGTCCAAATTTAAGCTTTATGATACATTTATGTACCTATGCAGTTACATTACACTTGAAGTGATTAATGAGCATGATCAGCTACTTTAATTTATGGAGCTACCGTACCATACCGCACAGGAGGAGACGGGCGTATCTCTCAACACGGTGGACAGTGTGGACGGGTTCTGTGCGGACATCAACAATGGGCACTGGGACACGGTGCTGAAGGCGACGGCGTCCCTGAAGCTACCCGACAAGAAGCTGATGGAGTTGTACGAGCAGGTGGTGCTGGAGCTGATCGAGCTGCGGGAGCTCGGCGCCGCACGCTCGCTGCTGCGCCAGACACACCCCTGCC
Source organism: Tethea ocularis (assembly GCA_963555595.1). NCBI lineage: Eukaryota > Metazoa > Arthropoda > Insecta > Lepidoptera > Drepanidae > Tethea > Tethea ocularis. The sequence continues at coordinate 11,857,624 of OY741969.1, read as the reverse complement.
TGCTCATGAAGCAGCACGAGGTGGACCGCTACATACACCTGGGTACAGTACAGCACAGCATAGCACCTCGTGCCTCTCGCGTCTCGCGTCTCGCCAGTACAGTACAGTACAGTAAGGTTACAATGTGCGCGTGGTGTGCCGCAGAGAACCTGCTGGCGCGGTCGTACTTCGACCCGCGCGAGGCGTACGGCAGCGGCGGCGGCAAGGAGCGGCGGCGCGCCAACATCGCGGCCGCGCTCGCCGGCGAGGTCTCCGTGGTGCCCTCCTCGCGGCTGCTGGCGCTGCTCGGCCAGGCGCTCAAGTGGCAGCAGCACCAGGGCCTGCTGCCGCCGGGTCAGTGATCGGTGACCCCACCGACCCTCCCTTCCCACCTCCGCCCCTCACTAACGCGCGGCCCCTCCCTCCGCAGGCACCACCATCGATCTGTTCCGAGGCAAAGCGGCCATCAGGGACGAGGAGGACGACCAGTGCCTGACTCAGCTCTCCAAGATTATTAAGTTCGGACAGAAGTCGCACGTAGAGTGCGCCAGGTAATCGGCCACCGCGTCACCCTGCTGCCGCGTGCTGCCACGGTATGTACGTATGAGTGGTGTGGTATATATAGGTAGTGTATGTGCAGGTTCTCTCCGGACGGGCAGTACCTGGTGACGGGGTCGGTGGACGGGCTGGTGGAGGTGTGGAACTTCACGACGGGCAAGATCCGCAAGGACCTGCGGTACCAGGCGCACGAGGAGTACATGACCATGGAGGAGGCCGTGCTCAGCCTCGCCTTCGCGCGCGACAGCGACACCCTCGCCGCCGGCTCCAACGACGGCAAGATCAAGGTGGCTCTCCCCTCCCCGGCCCGCGGAGGCGCGCAGCGTCTCCCGGTGGCCACTGGCCAGCCCAGTGTACTGTAGTGTAGTGTATGTATGTGTATGTGTGCGTGTGCGTGTGCAGGTGTGGAAGGTGTCCACGGGGCAGGTGCAGCGCAAGCTGGAGCGCGCGCACGCGAAGGGCGTCACGTGTCTGCAGTTCACGCGCGACAACACGCAGATACTCTCCGCCTCCTTCGACCGCACCATCAGGTACCTACCGCACCACCACCACCACCCACTATACTACCATCTTGTCGCAAATAACATGTTGATAACTTACGACCTATAACTGAGCTGCAATTAGCAAAAAACGTGATAAAATTTGAATTTCGCGCACCGACCGAATGTATCTTAAGTCCTTAAAATAATACCAACACGATACGATATATTCGTAACGACCGATCGATTTAAGTCCGGCAGAAAGAAAAGGGAGGCTCGAAAAATATGTGGGATTGACACGGGTCGAGTGTACAGGATTCACGGGCTGAAGTCCGGCAAGATGCTGAAGGAGTTCCGCGGGCACCTGTCGTTCGTGAACGAGGCGGTGCTGACGCCGGACGGGCACGGCGTGCTGAGCGGCTCGTCGGACGGCTCGGTGAAGGTGTGGTCGGTGCGCTCCGGCGAGTGCACGGCCACGCTGAAGCCGCTGGGCGCGGCGCACGCGGCCGGGCCCGCCGCCGCCGCCGGCGCCGCCCTCGAGCCGCCCGTCAACTCGCTGCTGCTCACGCCCAAGAACCCCGACCACTTCGTGGTGTGCAACCGCACCAACACCGTGGTCATCATGAACATGCAGGGCCAGATCGTGCGCTCCTTCTCCAGCGGCCGCCGCGAGGAGGAGGGCGGCGCGCTCGTCAGCGCCGCGCTCAGCGCCCGCGGCCGCCTCGTCTACTGCGCCGGCGAGGACCTCGTGCTCTACGCCTTCTGCACCGCCACCGGCAAGCTGGAGCGCACCATCAACGTGAGTACCTACCTACACCCCCACACCCTACACCCCTCCGTCGCTCACACGCCCCCCCCTCTCCCTTACAGATACACGACAAGGCGGTCATCGGCCTGACGCACCATCCGCACCAGAACTTGCTCGCCACCTACGGCGAGGACGGCCTGCTCAAGCTGTGGAAGCCCTAATACTACCGCCGACCCGCGCCGACCTACTCTCCACTCGCCACACTCGAGTGACACTACATTTAGTCTATATTCATAATAAATGTTACTCCTAAAATGTCGTGGCCAGATCTTACAATTGATCACTTATGATGTGGCTGACCATTTCATGAAATGGAAAACGCGCTGCCCACATCATCATATGGTGTAACCAGATTAATCAATTGATCACTTCTCAATTTATGATAATGACCCAAGCTTCCACTTGGCAGAGCCACCATCACGGATCTGAATTCAAAGTCTGTCCCTATTTTGTCCAATTTTGTCCTCGAATATCAGATTTAGTCGCGCCCTTGTTCAAAAGTTATAAGGGTTTTTAGGTGGCCGCCAAAATATCAACAGACTTGGAATTCAGATCCGTGTTGGTGGCTCTGCCAGGAAGTGCCACACAGTTTCCACTTGTATCCAGTAGGAGTAACTATTTCCTGAAAGTAATCTATATATGTATAGAGAGACCGCTTATCGTTCGTCGTGTATATAGAATGAAAACATGTGGCTATCTATCGTCGCGGTATACATTCAATGTGAATTTGACTGATACAATAAACATATATTTTAAGAATCTGTTTTTTTTATGGTTCATAGTCAAACAATTTTTTGAATAAATATTTTGTGTTCAACTTCTACACACCCTGGTGGTAAAAAATTTAATAACTAAATTCACTTCACACACGTTTATCTGATCCCAAACTAAGCAGAGCTTGTACTATGGAAACCAGATAACTGAAATACTACTTTTTTTTTGTAAATTTACACAAAAAAAAGTAGTATATAGATAATTACACCTTACACCAAACGAATTGGATCATGATATATCTATAATATCTTTTTTGAGAAGGACTAAGAAGGACAGATGCTGGCCTCCTGGCTTCCGAGTAACTCCTAATCAGGCAGCTCATGCCTTTATATTTATGTGTGGCTGCGTTGGAGCCAGCCAAACAAGATTCAAAAGAACTTTTGTTTGATGCTCAACAAAAAAAACAATCAACAAATTTAAAAACTTTTAATGATTCATTCATCTTAACACTCAAGTCCTCTCAGTTCTCAAAAATAAAGAATCTATACATATTTAAGTAAGGCTATTACCCTCCTCCGCGCCCCGTTTATATTATGTATGTAACCAACGAATGGCGTATTTCAAATGCAATATGTTTTGCTTGATGCATCTCTCAAAGTTTACCTACTTGTAGTCACATCAGAATAACCCAAGATACTTTTGTTTTCATAGAAATTTACTTAATAATCACAATTTCGTTCTAAATAGACGCGACTAAAATGTGCGGCCGAAAATATAAGTTTTGTACTTACTACACTAACTAACCATAATAACAGTTTAAAACTAACAACTAAAACTGGAGTAGGCACACCTTCAACCATTATGATGGAATCATTAAAAAAAAAAATGACCGTCAAACTCGAGATAAGAAAAAGATAGAAATGGTTAGCTAGTATTGGAGGGTGTGATGAAATGTCGTCAAATGAATGGGGTGGGGTCAGGGTCAGGGTCCCTGATGGTGAGCGGGTATGTGCGGCGGCGTGAGGCGCGCGTCGGCGAAGTAGGGGTGCGCTCTAGCGGCGCGGGCGGCCAGGCGGTCGCTCGGCTCGTACCGCAGCATCGCCTCGAACAGCGCCGCCGCGTGGGGCTCCGCGCGCACCGCCGCCGGCAGCAGCGCGCGCGCCGGACGCGCCGGCCAGCGCGGGAACGCGGCGCGGTAGTCGGGCAGCCGCCGCGCGCCCGGCCACACGCCCCCCTCCGCGCCCGTCTCCACGCCCGGCGTGCCCAGCGCGCGGAACACGCGGAACAGCTGGTCGATCTCGCTGTCGCCCGGGAAGAGCGTGCGCCCGCTCGCCATCTCCGCGTATATGCACGCGAGGCTCCACACGTCGACGGCGGTGGAGTAGAACTTGGCGCCGAGCAGGATCTCGGGCGCGCGGTACCACAGCGTGACGACCTCGTGCGTGTAGGCGCGCACGGGGATGCCGAAGGCGCGCGCGAGCCCGAAGTCGGCCAGCTTGATGCGCCCCTCCGCGTCCACGAGTAAGTTCTGCGGCTTGAGGTCGCGGTGCAACACGCGCTGCGCGTGGCAGTACGCCACGCCCTCCAGCAGCTGCCGCAGGTAGCTCTGTCACACACACCCATCCCATAAGACTACCTTATAGGCGTTTGACCCTAATACTTTCATTAAGCTTTTGACCCATTATTTTTTTCCACTCTACCATCAGTTCAGTAAGATTCTCAACAAACTAACATATTAAATACATCCATATTATTTTGGTAATCACTTAATAAGCTATGTTAGTGCTACAGAATTATCATAAATAATATTATTTTAGATTGATAATTCTATAAAGCAACTTGACCCCATGTACATGGAGTTCCAGAATCATGTCTCTCTAACAAATTGTTTAGGAGGCTGCTAGTACTATCTCCCGCACGCATCAGGGAAGCCACTCTTTGTCTTAATATTGAATAAAAACAATAAATATTGGGCTCAGCAAACATCCCCAACATGCCGCGACATCATACTAAATACATTATTATATTGGATACGGAGGGCATTGAAAGATCTGCTGGAATAACGAACCCAGAGCTAAGTTGTACCTTGACTAGATGGAGGTTCAAAGGGCCCTTGTTGAGATCCATGAGTCGCTTGAGGTCCATGTGCAAGAACTCGAAGACAAGGAAGAGCTTGTTGTCGGCGTGCAGCACGTCGAGCAGCTCCACCACGGCAGGGTGCCGCAGCGCGCGCAACACCGAGATCTCGCGCAGCGCAGTCGACGGCACGCCCTCGGGCTCACTGCACCATGCACAATCACATCACTCCACTCTCATACACATACACATACACACTGCCTACTGCATACTGCCCACTGCGCTCAGTCTCTAGTATCTACGTACTTGTAACCGAAAAAAATATCAATACAATATTTTTTACAGTTTTCATACAACTAACTGTTAGTAACATACTTCATCGGTGTTTTAACGTACGCTAAACATATTCATTAATAATCTAATTGATAATCACTGGGATATTTTTAAAGTTTGTTTAATTATGTAAATAGCTGCCTATTACCAGACAACCAAAGAGCTTATATCCAAATAACCACTACATACGTTTACATACAACATAAGATATCAGGAACCAAGATAACTCTTATGAATACACTTTTTAAGGCAACATTATGATTCTCCTATTTTCCATTCATTGTCCACTATTAGACTAGATTTTAACCGGTTGAACAGTTTCGAGAATTCTATTCAAAAACGTGGAAAATATTTTTGTGAATTTAACCATAATAGGGTAATTTTTTGTCAATTTACGCGCCAAGTGAGACTTACTTTTCAAGTTTAATTTTCTTCAAAGCAATTTCATCTCCAGTAATCCGGTTTTTTGCTTTATAAACTACACCATAAGTACCTTCTCCAATTTTCTCTACTTGCGAAAAATTCTCCATTGATAAAATAATATTTTCATTTCGAATTGCAATTGCGTTAAATGAAATTATTTCTGGGCACTTACTTCTGTTTGTTTGTAATTGATTGATTGATTGATTGAACGTCAGTCAGTTCAGTCTGTCAGTATCACAGAATTAGGGATGTATGGAGCTTCGTAACCATAACTAATATCATCATATCCGTAAATGAAACTATTCTAAACTATTGGATAATATGAAATAATTTCATATCCGTAACTGTATCTAAAACCGATATTATTTACATAAAGTTCATAAATTACTGCCCCGCTCCCCCCCGTGGTTTCATTGCACCCGCGATCCCGAGGGATAAAAAGCATGGGTATTGCTAGCAAAATGTTGCTCTGTCAGACAATTTAACGATAACGTTGGATGGTGCAACTTACCCTTAACGACGGATGGCGTCGTGGTCGTTTTTAAGGGGGAACGTTCGGTTAACATTTTCATGAAATAGTCGTATATGTCAGTAATATACCTTGGAGGAATATTTTGATGATTTCTTTTGTTATTATTCAGTAAATATACTACCATTCTTCTCGCAAATAACATGTTGATAACTTACGACCTATAACTAAGCGGCAATTTGCAAAAAACGTGATAATATTTGAATTTCGCACTCCAACCGAACGTTCCCCCTTAAGCTAATAGTTTTGCCACCTTAAGGGGGAACGTTCGGGTGGAGCGCGAAATTCAAATTTTATTTAAAACAACATATTCCTCCTTCCTCATGAAATAGTCGTAAATTTTGAATTTCGCGCTCCAACCGAAGGTATACCCTTAACAAAAAAAAAGAAAAGGAGACCGACCGAGAAAGAGACAAAAAAACTGTAAGTAGCGTTACTTTTATGAATATTCAGATACAGTTATCGATAATAAACAACAAAATTAGTAACGTTACGAAATTCAAATATCACGTTTTTTGCAAATTGTAACTCAGTTATAGGTCGTAAGTTATCAACATGTTATTTGCGAGAAGAATGGTAGTATATTATCTGATTAATAACAAAAGAAATCATCAACATATTCCTCGAAGGTATATTATTGACATACTATACGACTATTTCATGAAAAAAAAAAGAATATAATCACTCACTACCTACGTACGTTATTTGTATTATCTTAGACTACGTTGTTTATTTATTCATCTGTCTATGGTTGTCATTGAACCTGAGCAGCGGTAATTTTCAATAATTTTAATTCGGATGTTATTTTTCAGTGTGTTTATATGTAATTTTAGTGTAAGTTGAATGAAAAAATAAATAATCTAAGGTTGAGTCTAAGTACTATTGAGTTTAATGTATGTTCATAGTGATCTAATATAATTTAATATTTATGCCAACGAACGCTCGTTTCTACTAGATTTGTTTTTCAGTACCTATTATGGAGTCACAACCAATTGGAAAACGTAAAAAACGACGAACGCGCAAATGTCTCGATGAATTAAGAAAACGATCACGTGCCAATTACTCTGCAGCAAGATTTTTAGAAAGTAAACATAATTTTCTAAAATTCAAAAATAATTGTGTTACTCTGAATCGCTTGACCCTTAACTTGTTTCCCAAGGCCGTTCGATCAGAAACAATAACGAGACCTATATTAGCAGAGATTAAGAATAATCCGAATTTAATGTTGGATGATTTGGTAAAAGTTAAAAAAGTTAATATTTCATGTTCCAGTGATGGTAAAATATTAGAAATTAGTAATATTGACGCGCATAATTCTATGAATAATGAGATGGAGATTTCATATTCATTAAAAACCATCACCTGCAATGAAGGAGAACAAGATGATAAATCATCTGATAGTTATTTTTTGTTCAGTCCAATACATGAAGCAGAAGTGAAGGATCCAATTAAAGTATCATCAGCACCATTAACAGCACCATGCTCTCAAGACAGCTATGGATACAGTCTGTACAGAGAATTTATGAATGAAATATCTACATATTTAATGCAAACCTCATCTGACCTTTTCAATGAAAATGTTATAGATAGAAATAAAGCATTGTTACAAAGTCTTTACTTGAATCAGAATAAAAAACAAAAATGTGACAATAGTATTGTAAAATGTTTGAAGAGTAATATAAGTCGGAAATCTTACACTCCAAGCGAAACAATCATACAAAATCCCGTAGACTACATTAGACAAGCTCAAGTTGGCTATACATCCATAGGAACAGAACACAGAAAAGAACATAGCGAGTCTATATCTGACAGTACAAGCCCACAACACACTACTGATACAAATCTGTCCACCAGTATTGTAATATATGAAACTCCAGAGTATATCTACTATCCTCATAAACTTAATCAATAGAATTATGCTGTTGGTGTTGGTACCTACATGATTGATCCTCTAACTAACAAACAATACCTGCTACTTGAGATCATTAAAGGGTGTGTATGAAGGTGAACACATCTTTGATGGTCAATAAGTTTTCAGTCTATCATGGTGATAACAATAATATATTTCTTTTAATAATTTCTAGTTTTATTTATCTACATACATCATTAAACAAAGTGTAACTGTATTTTATGACAATCCAATATTTTCTAGTTCTTGAATAAGATCCATATGCTTAAATGCGTCAGGGCTCTTGGTGAATGTTTCCAGCAGCTTTAACTTTTGTTCATTCTTACCGTTGTAATACAACTGGAATTGATTTGCTAAGCATTGAGCTTCCTTCCCACTTAGAACATTCTGTTACAAGAGCAATATTAAATTAAGTATAAGTTAAATTTGCTTGCATGCATGTCACTTAGTAATATGCATGTATCTAAAACAAGTAATAATATTGAAGTGTGTTTGTGATGTCAAAATAACAGTTTTTTACTAAATGAAATACCAAAACACCAATTTTCAAAATGTTTGTCTGTTTGTTCTAGCTAGTAGCTTATGTTATAGTAAGGTCCTTAATATAACATAAGCTATCTGCCAGCCAGTGAAACAGACATTTTACTACCATTATTCTACCACCTTACTGTAAGGTGTAACTTAGGCTACTTTTATTTTAAAAAAGAAGTAGGGTTCCATGCTAAAAACAAATTGGCCCAGCAGGCATCAAGAGGTAACAAATAGTACACAATTGTCACTGATTTAATACCTCAAAGGCATCTTATTGAATGGAGTCCTCTCTCTTTATCACATAAAACATTTCTGTGAACTTAATAGGTCAATTAATATTTTTTGATTTATTTTAAAATTCAAGTGCATTTCAAAACCAACCTTGTCATATTCTCCTCGCATGAGTACTATGCCCTTGTCGCTGAGCTCTATGTAGTGTACCATTGTAAGGCATTCTGGTGCATTTTCTTTGTGAACCTGTAAAGTCATAGTACACACATACATTAGTATTAAAGAAAAGTTGAGCATAGTTTTATGGCTCAAACAGCAGCTTGTCTGTCTGGGGAAGAGATGTACTGCCATCACTTATCTATCTGAATCTTACTTTTGGTTATAATGGAAAGTTATGATAGCTGATTGGGTGTTATGTTGAAAAGGTCCCAATCATATGACCTTGAGCTTTATGAGAAGTAAGGCATTCTGAGGAAATTATAGCAGTCATTATGGTACCTCACGGCCAGCACATTCAAGTTGAAAAAACACCTACCACTGTGTTGCAACAGTTGCACTTGTCAGCTTATTTCTCTTCAAGATTCTAAGCATTTTGTGCTTGTTTACTATCTTGGGTCACATCATTGCTGACCATGGTGATATAAAAAACAGAAAATTATATACAGTATTTCACACAAACCTGGAATGCCAAAAGAGGAGTAAAATGCAAAGTATGAGCATAGCATTGACACATGATGAACTCATAGCCCTGTGAGCGTGGCAGGGGGAACAAGAATGTTGGATTTTTTTTCATTGTTTCTTGAATTGCAGCATACATGTCTATTGGTATTGTAGCTGATATAACTTCCTTGTTTTTATGGTATTGCTCCCAAATACGCTGAATTTCTTCTGCATTTTTGTCTTTGACAAGATCAATTTTAAATATTTCATCAAGTTTTTTATCTTGTACAGTTGGTTTATCCTTTAGAACTTCTTTGGGATTTAAAACTGATGAGAACTGCCTGCAAGGGTAGTACTATTTAGTTATAATAATCATTTTAATAACAAACATTAAAAGTAAAAGCATACAGCATATATAACAGCAATTTGAGCTTTATCTTCATTACTTAAAGTACATATTCTATGACTCCAAACACTAATTGATGATGATTTCATATGAATAGATAGCAGGTTCATTTGTTTTGATGCTCTGAATATCCATGGGGGCCCATAGCAAATTAAGGAATTCTATTTGTATGTGTGAATACCTTAATTTACTACGGGTTTTCAAGTATAAACTGGTTATACCATATATGAAATTAGAATATTTCCCCCAGTAGGTACACACGGCCACAGATCAAGCTACACATTTTTGTTGCAAAATAGCGCCTATTACAACCGCATAAGGTGCCGCATTGTGTAGCTTGATCCGTGGCCGTGTGTACACTATAAATTGTGGAGTAATTTTATAATAATATGTGACAACAGAATTGATGTTTCTTATTAAAATTTTAATATTTGCTAAGAATGTCAACAAAATATCTTTTAACCTTGTGTCTACTGATGACAGCTTCTTTTTTTCACTTTTAGCTGACTGTTGTTCTTCGATTCTTTGAATAAATTCTTCAGGAGAAGTCTTCTGCAACTCTGCAATTCTCGAAGCATACTTTTCGTAGTAGGGATTTTTCTGCAAGTTTTCCATACCTTTTTCGAGATTCCTAGATGTAATTGCAATACCTCTGATCCCGGCAGTAATATTCATGTGCTTCCAGAGTCGTGTTCCTACCGCTATTGCCATCACACACACAATCTTATTTCAATAAATCCTCCACTAATCATGTAAGTATATCAGTAGGTATGCACCAGTCTAAAACAAAAAGTATATGCTTAGAGCACAGAATAAACATGTAACTTCTACTGTGGTTAGAGTATCGCATCAGCTAGAGCGGATCATTGACTACCGAGGATGTTGAGATATTGTCATTTGTAAACTGTACTCTAGTTGAAGCTGAGGTAAAGTGGTGTATACATAATATTATATCCTCTTTGGAGGGGTACTATAAGCACAAATTTATAAAGTACAAGTGACTTAAAAGTGGAGCATGTAGTATGGTATGTTCAATGAGTAGGTAAGGTGTGTAGTGTGTTTTGGTTATGTTGCACTTGAATAGTAAGTACGATCATTAATTTAATAGTAACACAACACATTCTCAATTTTCTTTTCCTGTAGCAAATTATATAATCATTTAAACCATACCTTTAAACACCTACCTAAATTAAATCCTTAAATTACTATTACCAACATACATACCAACCAAATTTTTGACTGACAGTGACAAGCACAGAGTACTTTCCAATTCCAATTTCTTGTTTATGGCTCCATCGAGTGATCGATGACTTTGCCAATGTCATGGTTACTTACTTGGTTAGAAAAAACAGTGAAAAACAACACGCTATGGTATCGGCTAAAATTGCCCACGCTATGGTATCGGCCATACAAGTCTGTGGAACGCTATAATATCTCAAGTGATTAAAGTATCATAGTCTCTATTTCAATGATAAAGAGTTTTAATTGTAATGACAAAAATAAGTAATTTGACGTTTGTCAAGAGCGTTCCTTGGATTTGTTCCTTCGATACCTACCTGTAGGCATTATAAGCTCTTTGCCTGTAGGTACCACAGGTACTATTATAGTATTATATTCATTAATCTGTGAAATAGCCGCTATAGCTAACACTGATAGCTATATTTATTTTGAATGACTATTAAATAATATTTTAAAAAATATATAATAAAAAACAAGACAATAAAGGAGAAATCGAGTGAAATGACATCACCTTTCTTCGAGCGACCGGTCGCGCAACTTTGGTTATATGGTTATGGTTTTTATAATTATGTATATTGTGGATCCGAATACAGTGTTTTATATACTCGAGTACGTGAGTACCTGCTAGGTATTCGAGTCAGTCCTCGAGTCAGTCTGACTCGGCACATCTCTACGGCGGTCTGGCAGCACTGATGTGACCTGTCAGTTCTTGTCAGTTAGCGATCAGCTACAGATATCACGTATGTATCTATAGATAGATACGTATTTTTTAGTTTAAAAATATTGATAAAAAGTTGTCGTTATCGATCAATATGATTAACTCATTATTAGCATACAATTTAATAAAGTTCTTATAATAAAAATACAATTGTGAAATATATGTTGTAAGTACAAATTTTTCACATTCTATTCCTTCTGTATGTCAGTTATGTTTCAAGAGATACCTACATAATGAGTGGCTAATAAACTCAGTGTATGTACAATTTGATATAAACCTGTGATGAAGACCTGAAATCTTCGCTGGGGTATCTATAGTTGCTCCAAATATTTGTGTCTCAGTTTCATCCAGTAGTGGCTACATGTGATCTTTTGGTTGACACACAACTTCTGCACAGCACAGTAGATAGATAATAAGCTACTTGGTACTGATTATTATCAAAAATAAATATCCCAGGATATTATGTTATATTTGGTTTGTTTTTTTTTGTGTATGTTCTGCCTTATGGCAATCTGTTTTTTCAATCAATAAGCCCCTCTTTTATCTGATATTCGATCTGGGAATAGTCTGGGTTTGGGAGAGGTGACGTCCAGTGACTCAACTCTCACTCCTTCTGGTTGAATCTGTTGGTCAGACTCGGCACACCTTGTCTCTTCAGTCTTGAAAATTCAAGACTACCATTTCCTTGAAGCTGATAGGCAAATTCATTTGCATGTACAGATAATTGTTTTGATGCCAAGGTCCTTGTGGATGAGACTGTTTTTCACATACCATTGTATGTTGAACATGGTTCTTATTGTTTTATATTGAAACCTTTCAAGAATTAATTAATAAAAAAAAAAATATTCAACAATTTGGTTTAATGAAAAAAAAACATATTTATATTTATTTATTTCTATGTATCAAAGTACTTTTTATGCGCTGCTTTTCATACTATGCAGGTCAGACAAATAAGAAAATATAACATTTTAAAAATCTTGTTTGGAACATGTCTTTTGCTAACAAAATAAGTAAGTTAAGTACAATGGGAGTGAGGGCCATTTATAATGTAAAAAACAATAAAAAAAAAAAATACTTAAGTGATTTTTTTGTAATAATTCTTCAATTTTCAATAAAATTGTGACAAACACTTATGATGCTTAATTTGGAATAATGTGTCATTTTATTCACTGTTTAAGAACATTGATTTTTGGTATTGATTCAGTCATTCAAATATATTTATAAATTTAAATTTATTGGTTGAGATATCCCAAGCAACTCATTTTTGAACAGCTATTTATTACCTCAATTATTTTATACCTAAATACACTAACTACTCTATGAAAATGACATGTGCGTAGTATTGCACGTCAGCTAGTTATGATTAGTTGACCAACAAATCTGTTAATAAGTGTGATACTAAAGACGGCCAACTGCTGAAAACAAATACTTAGAACTAGGTAACTCTTTGGTAAGGATGTGACTATGCACATTGAAACAGTAATTTGGAGGGGTGTGCCTTGTTAAATCTCTAGTAGTATCTCTACCTATGTATTGTTTAATTATAGCATTGAATAATTAATATACTACATACAAATTATAGGTAGGTACATATATGTTTATTTCCAAAAACCCAAGTTCATACATTATAAAAAGTTCTATATTTAAGGTATATATTTAATATTTAAGGAAAAGCCCTTCGAAATTAAAATTTTATTAGGTTTTTTTCAAATTACAGCTCAATAATAGGTCGTATATTTGTCTTAATGTGATTTGCGCCTCATTAATATGCCAATTGATTACTGTATGTATACATTATGCTTCTTAAACTATTTAAATCCATACATTGGTTCCTTTTCGATATTAAACGCACCGGAGGCCGGAACCAATGTACAGTTCTATAATATTTTGAATGCAAAATAAATACATAGATAGATCTATAGCCATATCTCAATGTCGCGAATCATATTTTGACAAATAAATGACCTATTACTGAGTTGCAATTTGAAAAAAACAATAAAATTTGGATTCGAGGGTTTTTTGACACATCCCCCTTAAGGTAATTTAATAATTTAAATCTGTTGGTTTAAGTTGGTTAAGTATATTAAGAAACAAGTGTGCCATGATCATTGCACACAAGTCATATGAAGTATTTCAACACACTTTAGGTTTAAATTTAAAGACTAGTTTTTATTGCATCCATCATCATACTGAGTATATTATTGTATTGTATTGTCATCGGACTGACATATGTGTACCAAATTTCAGATCAAGTGAACAGGGAACTGAGTTAATATTGTCTTACAAGATTCAACCTAAACATAACTACTAACTGACATGGGATGTTTAATAAAAACTTTTAAAACAAACTTGTATTCTTAAGACCCCATTCCCTGAAAAACGCTAAAACATGTGTTAAGGTTTCCCAAAAATAACGGCAAAAAACCCACATTTAATGACATCTCAAAGACATTTTAAAATCTAAACAGGTATATCAGCAACTTCACCTCGCCATATTTCTGAAATATTTTCTTATTTCCAGGAAAAAAACATAATAAATTATCTCAAAACCTAAAATTGACCTTTGCGGTTTTCCAAATTTACATTATTTCGAATTAATTTATTATAAATCTTTTTGTATAAAATAAAACATAAAAGTATGAAACCCACCTTCACCGTCTCAGTTTTTTTTACAAACTAACACCATAACAATAATCTACGTTTAAATATTCATGAAATTCATCCGCCATTTTTCATAGTAATTTGTATGGCGGAACGTCACCGTATTTATTTGAAATTGATTTGAATTATTTCGAATGCGTGTATCAAACATTTTCAGTACCTTTTTAGAATCAAAGGTGAGAGCACGCCAGTTTGAAGCTCGACGATGAATTTTGTTTTTTGCATAAGTTGGGTCGCGACTGCTCAATAAGACATTATGACTGACAACTGTCCATATTGTTACTACCTACATAACTGTGATGTTTCAAAATTATTGAAAGTCATAAATATTTTAAACTCAAACTAATGCATACAAACATACACATAAACAACAACACTAAAAATATTAATTCGTCTTCAGTGTCGCTCAATTAGTTCCTTCCTTTTTTTCTCAAAAAGTTTGCAATTACAGACGAATTTTCTACAGGCTTATTATATGTATACAGGATGATTTTGAAATTGTATTTTAGCCCGAATTCTAAGGATAGTGTACATCATTATCAGTAATCCTACAAAATTTCAGGTGCCTGAGCACTACCATTACGATGACAAGATTTACAAGTTTATCGAAAATCTCTTGTAAAAGCCTTTACTCGCAATCAGAATAGTACTAACAGGGCAAAATAGCTATATTATACTCGCTCGAGTAATTTAATTGATACTCAGTTAGACGTGAGTCTAACTGAGTATCAGTGTATATATAACGATGAACTAATTTATTGATTGATTGATTGATATCTTTCGTTTGTATAGAAATATTGTAATATTGTTTTCCACTCTTAACCGTGTGTGAAGAATGTCCCAGGATATTCATTATTATTATTATTTATTATATAAACTCTAAAATTGTTTTTTCATGATCTGTATAAGGTATACATCAATGCCATTTCGGCCTACTATACCATTTAAAAATCAGCCTGTTTCGTCAAATCATAATATACGTTAGGTTAGGAATATAATTATTTGGCGAATTATACGATTGGCCACCGACTAGTTCAGACAATGGGAATCATTTCAAAGATTGGATTAAGTAATGTTTAATAAACATAAAAATGGTGTAGTAAAAAAAATATCAACTTTCCATATCACATTAACTATTTACCACAAATGGATCTTTATATATAATTGTAAAAAGCGAACATGTTTATTTTATGATTTGTAGTGTTTTGAAGTCGTCTCTATTCTTTGTTAAATGTTTCTTTGTCTTAATTGTTTTCTCGCTGCTCGAGGTGAAATGTTGCATGTTTCACACGAGAGCATTTTTTTTTATATCTCGTGCCTTTAAATCACTCACTGTGGTTAGTAGTTAAAGAATCTTAAAATTAAAATCACTTGCTACGCTCGTGATTCAATTCTAGCCTACATACTTCGTTAGTTCATGATTTGAAATCCACACTCGTAGCGAAAAAAATTGATATCCGCCATTCCGATTTTAAGTTTTTTTTTTGAGATGTTGCGTTTGGAAACTACACTGCTTGACATTTGTATCAAAACTGAACATGATATTTTTATAGGAAATTTGTGATACAATTTTATATAAAAATATTAAGTTATTTATTTTAAATATTATTTCGTGTCCTTAAAAAGGCAATACAAAAAATTCATAAACTTCAATTTCAATAAATAACACACAAAATGTTGTGCCTATGTGTTAAATCGCTAGGCTAAAATGATTTTCTGATCAAACCATCGTCCATTTTATTTTAGACTAGATGGTGGTGCTCCAGAAGGCGGAGTTCGTTCGAATCACTTCTTCACGCTCGCAGCAAAATAGCTTTTTTTGTTTTTACACGTTAAAAGTGCTTTTTTCGTACGAGAGAGGTGAAAATGTTTTTTACACTTTCAACAATATAAGGGATGATACGCTACCGCGAGTTGCCTAGAACGGTATATTCTTCATTGACCGATGATAAATAAAACATCATATAAATTGTTACTAGCTTTGCGGGATACGACATAGTAGGATAGTTCAGTTAGCTCTCCTACTATAACCAAAATTAAGTGTGTATGCTAATTAATATAAAATTATTATATGTAAGATCTGGTACGTACTGGTTATACCGTGGTTATCTAAATAACATGTAGTACGCGGACAGTGGCAATCCACCCATTTATCTGTTAAAATGATGACGCAAATGTGTGAGTAAAATATGTCAATGTGTGTAGTCTACGATAAATTCCCACGCTTGAAGACTAGCCTCTTAATAACTTAATAGAAAATGGTGTACTGGTCACAGATTAATGAATGTAGTACTATATGTACTGGTTTTGTTGCGCATGAAAAAAAATAAAGGCACTGGCAAAACCGCTAAACAGCCTTTATATATAAAAAAAATAAGGTTTAGAATATGCAAATTAAGTGAGTGAAAAATATATAATTTGATGAATCACCTTTAGTTTATTTATTCACAAAAAATCATTGTTTTTAGACATAAAATCTCTTTGCGAAGATTGAAAAAAAAATTTAAAGTCAGATTAGCCAATAAAAAACTGTTTAACAAAAAATAGAACCGACTTCAAAACACTAAAAAGCATAAAATATCCATGTAGGAACTCTAATCAACTTTATTAATACTACTTTTATTTTTAAATTTTTAGTTTCTTATGTTTTATCACTGACCTATCACCTAGTATAAGCTATTGTTGTACCTTCCATCATCAGCTCAGCAACGTAAATGATGACTACAAGACGCAAATATCTCAATAGCTTTAAAAAGTATATGACAATCAAATCAAAAACTCAGTTTAGGCCCTGGTAAGGCACTTATGAACGTCGATAGTTACAATCATTACAATAGACTCTACCACCGGTACGGAACTTTCCGGAAAAACATTGTAAGTCCCTATAAAATTTGAAGAGTTCCCTCGATTTCTCCAGGATTCCATCATCAGATGACCACGGGCACCAACTGTAAAGAATACCCTTTCAAACAAAAAAAGAAAATCGGTCCAGGCGTCTTCGAGTCATATACATAAAAAAAAAAGATTCCAACGAATATCGAAAACTATCTAAACTCATATAAATTTAATTTAAAGGTAAAAAAAAATATTATTTAGCCTAAAAAAAAAAGGCTTTTTGTGTCATTATTGGTCAAAATGATGTAGGCAAAAGCAGTAAAATAAACAAACACATTAATCATATAATCAAATCCGTGTTGCCAACTCCCAAAAATTCTTACCTCTAAAGTTCAAGTCAAAAATTCGTCACTATTACATGTAACCGCAGACAAACTAAATTTGCATCTAAAATTGAATTGTTACTGATTGATTCCTAATTATTTAGGTCCAAAGTGTACTTTAATAGAAAAAAAGTTAGTTTATAGCATTATCTTGGGAACAAAACTGTACTTTAATGAATCATTATACACCGGTGTGTATAAAGTGTAAAAACAATCGGTGGTAATGTAAAGTAAAAAACACGAATCCTATCCTATCCTGCTAATCTATACTATGATAAATATAAATCCTACTAATATTCCATATGTTAATATTTAATATGTTCTAGTTATATATATATATCTATATTATTTAATGTTGTGTACGTGTATTGTTGGTGGAACACTATTAAATAAATAAAATAAAATATTATAAATGCGAAAGTTTGTGAGGATGTATGGATGTTTGTTATTCTTTTACGTAAAAACTACTGAACGGATTTGGATGAAACTTGGCACATGGATAGATCATACCCTGGAATAACATATAGGCTACTTTTCATCCCGGGAAAACATAAGTTCCCTCGGGAAAGCGGGTGAAACCGCGGGGCGAAAGCTAGTGTATAATAAACTGAATTACGAACCTAAAAGCGGTGCGATAGTAGCCACTTTACGAGCGCATGTGTGTGTTGAAATAATAATGCTTGTATAATGAGATGAATGTTGTATACAGGAACGGCTGGGTCGCCGTCGAATAGGAACAATGAGCGCGGTGTCGGCGGCGCGGTGACGGGTGGTGTCAGCAGTGGGCGTGGGCGTGGGCATGGCCGAGGAGGGCGCCGCGGGGCTCGCGGACGCGGTGCTGCTGGCGCCGCTCACCGAGGACACGTTCCTGCACAACCTGCACGTGCGCTACAAGCGGGACGTGATATACGTGAGTGTGTGTGCTCGGCTCGGCTCGGCTCGGCTCGGCTCGCCACACCCGCGCCCCTCCCTACTATACTATACTATACGTGTGCGTGCGTGCGTGTTTGTTTGTTGCAGACGTACGTGGGCAACGCGCTCGTGTCCGTCAACCCGTGCCGCGAGCTGCCGCTCTACTCGGCGGACGTGGTGCGTGCCTACTTGGCGCGCCCGCCCTACCAGCTGCCTCCGCACCTGTTAGTACACTACACACACACACACACACACACACACACACACACACACACAAGTACTTATTTATTATACACAGTATACAGTACTTCAATATTATGTTACAATGAGACGACGATTGTTTACAAAAATCATCAAAATCGGTTCAGCCGTTCTAGAGTTATAAATGGTGTAAAATATTTTGTATTTAAAAAGGGACGTTTTGAGGAACTTTTTTAAATTCAAATACAATTCGTTTAAATATGATAGAATAGCAAGTCTGTCCGTTCTGTGTCTCCGCGGCGCCGGCGGAGGCGTGCGCGTGGTGCTCGTAGAGTATGTAGGTACCTACCTATATACCTACTGGAGCTACTCGATACCTACCGTTTCACTTCCACGTTACAGCTACGCCATCACAGCCACAGCGTACCGGTGGGTTCGCGATAGAAATGAAAGCCAGTGCATTGTCATTACAGGTACTATTTGCTTATTTGTTTACTTTACTTGCTTACTTAATTTTTTTACTTTAGGCTGTGCTATGTTTACTATAATAAGATTGTTTCTAGAAATATTTCCTATAACTTTATTGAATGATTTGACATAAATAAAATGATTTCTGACATTGCGTTTCCTATACAATTTGTTGACATGTAATTCTTATAATGTTTAATCCTAAGCGTCATGTAGTTGATGTATTCTTTGCACTCCAATACCTATGGCAAAAAATCTGATGTAATATTTATTGTGAACATCTGTTTTAACCATGTTTCTGGCAAATAAATATCTTATCTTATCTTGCTATATTGTATAGTGTATAGGTATATTTCTATGTCCTATTCTTCCTGGGGGCCTGGACAAAGTCACATTTTCATTAGCGATAAATTGAATTGGCATAAGCATCCGACATGTCACGTGATCAATCGTTTTCGATTTCTAAAATCAAGCGTAATCGATTTTCGAAATGGAATCGACACGGAGCGATTGGCACTTGTCTAGGCCCCCGCGGCCGCGGCCGGTACGCTGGTACCTACTTATAATAATGATGTTTGTCAGGCGAGAGTGGGTCGGGGAAAACGGAAGCGGCCCGAGTGTGCCTCCAGTGCGCCGTAGTGGCGGGCGAGCGCGAGGGGGGCGCGGGGGGCGCCGGCGGCAGGGGCGCGGGGGGCGCGCTCACCGCCGCCGGCACGCTGCTCGAGGCGTTCGGCAACGCCGCCACGGCGCGGAACCACAACGCCAGTCGATTTGTAAGCATCTACGTCGTACCACACTAGAAATATCGACCGTATGGAAACTAAGCCAAATAAATACCTACGCTCCGTTGAAGCAGTAGGGTTGTCACTTTTAATGTTTTATCTACTCTCATATCGTAATGTTCTTATTATGAAATCAAAATCAGTACTTTAATGAGCCACTTTAGGCACACCCGTGTATAATGATTCATTATAGTACAGTTGTTGTTCCCAAGATAATGCTATAAAATAACTTTTTTTCTATTAAAGTACACTTTGGACCTATCAATAGTATAATCAATCAGTATCAATTCAATTTGACGATGACAATGTCACAAATTTTGTAACTTGAACTTTAGAGGTAAGAATTTTTGGGAGTTGGCAACACGGATTTGATTAAGTATATGATTATATTTTATTGTTTTTGCCTACACATATCATTTTGACCAAAAATGTCACAAAAATAGCAATTTTTTTTTTTTTTTTGCAAATTTGGTAGAAAATATTTTTTTTTTAAATGACATTATTTATATGAGTTTAGATAAAGTACTGTATGATACTGCACATAATTAGGTATTAAAAACTCGTGTGATACTATTAAGAACCTCGCCTACGGCTCGGTACTTAAACTCACACTCGTAGTTAATAACCCCTATTATGCAACAGTATCATAAACTACTATTATGGTATTGTTTTTTAATGAAAACATTTAATGTTCTGTAGTATGTCTTGACCACCGAAGAAGGGTTGCCTGCTTTTCGGTATTTTATAGGATATATTTTGGAGAGTGTGCGCAGGAATTATTCAACCTGATTCCGCCTTCCCCTTTTTTACACCGAAGTATTAGACGCCGGGAAAAATTTCACCCATACGTTGTGGATATACCGAAGATACGGACACAACGTTTTGCTTCCTCATTTATAATGCGGACAGCAAAGGAGTGGAATTTGCTTCCGGCGTCTGTATTTCCAGACTCCTATAATCTCGGAATTTTAGTATATAATGCGATTGTTGTCGGCGTGTTTGTTGCTTGCAGGGCAAGTTACTCGAGATCGAGTTTGACTTCAAAGGTGAACCAGTGGGCGGACACATCACACACTGTGAGTATCACTTTTCTAACATTACCAAATATACCCACTTTACCTACCTACCTTACCTATGCCTTCCCAGAAATTGTTATTATAAACGACACTATGGAGAGAGATGGATCAATAATATAGGCTGTGTTTTTTTTTAATGAATTTGATTCCCGGCGAGCGCGTCTCCTATACCGGGGAAACTAAAACCATGCTGGGTGGTATGGTATGGTAACTAAGAATCACACACACACACACACAGACACACACACACAAACACACACACACACAAACACACACACACACACACTTATACCTACTCCTATAATGTAATACATGTATTTGTTTTTGTGCAAGCAGACCTTTTGGAGAAGGTAATTATCAGTGATGCATGGTATCTTTAAGTTAAATGGGTATTTATTCTAGAATAATGAAGCAATAAATAAAAGTTCAATTTGTTAACGAGTACCTTGGTTTTTAATTTTAATTATCAACGTACTTAAGTAATAATAAATAGTTGTTGTATAGTATATATAATACCATTGTTGTGCATTTTATTAATAAAGAAATAAATAAACGGAATATATACATTGTGATCGACCATAATGTTTGCCAGTGTACACACACACATACATATATAGATGTGTGTGATAGCGTGTGTTGTGTTGAATGGGCAGGAGCGTGCGAGCGGCGCGCGGGTGGGGGGAGGGGGGGGAGGGGGAGGCGAGCGAGCCTTCCACGTGTTCTACCAGCTGCTGGCCGGCGCCGACGTGCATCTGCTCAGTGAGTACTCGCTACAATTACCTACCTACCTACTGTATACCTATATACCTAGTCTACCTACTGTATGTATGTATGTGGCTACCGTGTGCGACAGAGCGGCTCAAGCTGCAGCGGTCGTGGGAGCACTACCGCATCCTGCGGGGCGCGCCCGGCGGCGCCGACGCAGGCGCCTCCCCGCGCCGGGCGCCCCTCGCGCCCCTCGCCCACCTCGACAGAGACCACTTCGCCTTCACCAAGGTGAGTGTCGCCGTGACCCCCGTGACGTGACGTGACGTGACGTGACGTGACGTGTCAGTGACGTGCGTGGTGTGGCGCAGGCGGCGATGGCGGCGCTGGGGTTCGGCGGCGGCGAGTGCGGCGCGGTGCTGCGGCTGCTCGCCTTCATGCTCAAGCTGGGCAACGTGGAGTTCGAGCCGGAGCCCAACATCGACGGCACCATCGGCGCCCGCGTGCACCACCAGTACGGTACGTGCGGTGCCACCCACCGGCGACGCCGCCGCCTTGCCGCCGTGCCATCTGCCCACCGTGTAACCAACCTGTGTGTGACGCGTACAGAGCTGGCGGAGGCGTGCGCGCTGGTGGGCGTGGAGGCGAGCGCGCTGGCGGCCGCGCTGGGCGCGGGGGACGGCGCCGCGGCGGGGGGCGCGGCCGCGCCCGCGGGGGACGGCGCCGCGCCCCTCGCCGCCGACGAGGACGCCGACGTGGACGCGGACGTGGACTCGGACGCGGACGGGGACGGCGGGGGCGCCGAGTGGGCGGCCGCGCTCCGGGACCGGCTGCTGTGCGCGCTCTACTCGCGACTCTTCACCTGGCTCATCACCGCCATCAACGATGCCATCAAGGTGAGCCGCCTTTATGTATTACTAGTATAGATACCTAATAGTAGTTTATCTACTCTCATATCGTAAAGTTCTAATTATGAAATCAAAAACAGTACTTTAATGACCCACTTTATGCACACCCGTCTATAATGAAATAACAAATAGTAGTTTATCTACTCTCATATCGTAATGTTCTTATTATGAAATCAAAATCAGTACTTTAATGACCCACTTTAGGCACACCCGTGTATAATGATTCATTATAGTACAGTTGTTGTTCCCAAGATAATGCTATAAAATAACTTTTTTTCTATTAAAGTACACTTTGGACCTATCAATAGTATAATCAATCAGTATCAATTCAATTTGACGATGACAATGTCACAAATTTTGTAACTTGACCTTTAGAGGTAAGATTTTTTGGGAGTTGGCAACACTGATTTGATTAAGTATATGATTATTGTGTCTGTATATTTTATTGGGTTTGCCTACACATTTCATTTAGACCAAAAATGACACCAAAATACTTTTTTTTTTTTTTTTTTTTTTTTTTTGCGCTATTATGATACTGTTGCATAATAGGGGTTATTAACTACGAGTGTGAGTTTAAGTACCGAGCCGTAGGCGAGGTTCTTAATAGTATCACACGAGTTTTTAATACCTAATTATGTGCAGTATCATACAGTACTTTATCTAAACTCATATAAATAATGTCATTTAAAAAAAAATATTTTTTACCAACTTTGCAAAAAAAAAAAAAAAACTATTTCTGTGACATTTTTGGTCAAAGTGATATATGTAAGCAAAAACAATAAAATAAACAGACACAATAATCATATACCTAATCAAATCCGTGTTGCCAACTCCCAAAAATTCTTACCTCTAAATTTCAAGTCAACAAATTTGTGACATTGTCATCGTCAAATTGAATTGATACTGATTGATTATACTATTGATAGGTCCAAAGTGTACTTTAATAGAAAAAAAGTTATTTTATAGCATTATCTTGGGAACACAACTGTACTATAATGAATCATTATACACGGGTGTGCCTAAAGTGGGTCATTAAAGTACTGATTTTGATTTCATAATAAGAACATTACGATATGAGAGTAGATAAATTATATTATAGTACAGTTTTCTTCCCAAGATAATGCTATAAAATAACTTTTTTTCACTAAAGTACAAGTAATTGGACATGTCTGGCCACTTATAATGTTTTTTTGGGTTTTAATACTTCAATTACTGTCAGTCAACTTGTCAAACGAAATAATAAAGAAAAAAACATTATAAGTCATCAGGCCAGACATCAGGACTAAATCATCATAGTCAAGAAGTGAAGTGAAGTGAACAATTATAATTTTAGATGCAAATTTACTTTGTCTGTGGTCGCGTATGCGGTAGAGATCTCAACTTAGGAGTTTTTCCCCACACGGATTTGGGCGCCATGATGATTAATTTTTGTTTATTTTATTGATATTTTTGCATACATATTTTATTTTGGCCAAAAATTATAAAAAATAGCAGTGATACTAAGGTGAAATAAACTTGGATTTTTGTGACATTTTTGGTCAAAATGATATATGTAGGCAAAAACAATAAAATAAACAGACACAATAATCATATACCTACTCAAATCCGTGTTGCCAACTCCCAAAAATTCTTACCTCTAAAGTTCAAGTAAAAAAATAGTCACATTGTCATCGTCAAATTCGATTGATACTGATTGATTATACTATTGATAGGTCCAAAGTGTACTTTAATAGAAAAAAAGTTATTTTATAGCATTATCTTGGGAACACAACTGTACTATAGTGAATCATTATACACGGGTGTGCCTAAAGTGGGTCATTAAAGTACTGGTTTTGATTTCATAATTAGCACATAACGATATGAGAGTAGATAAAAATAAAAAAATGACATGAACAGTAACGGAGGAATAAAAATAAAAACAAAAAGAAGTAAACTACTCGGAAAGATAACCTGACCGAGTTTATGCCTCACCGAGACAATGTTACAACTGAACGAATCAATAACATAATATAGTATAGTATAGGTAGAGAGATAGTGGCGTAGTAGTTATTCATAAGGTAAACCGTGCAGCCCCTGGAGGCGGGCAAGCGGTGCTCGCTGGGCATACTGGACGTGTACGGGTTCGAGTCGCTGTCCTACAACGGGCTGGAGCGGCTGCTGATCAACTACGCGGCGGAGCGCGTGCAGGCGGCCGTCACCGGCGCCACGCTGCGCCGCGAGCAGGAGGAGTACGCGCGCGAGGGGCTGCCCTGGCGCCCGCTGCCCTACCACGACCACGAGCTGCACGCCGACCTGCTCGACTCGGTGAGTGCCTGTATACCCACGCACCCACGTGCCCACGTGCCCACGTGCCGTGCTCCACACACACTGACCGCCGCACGCCGCAGGGCCCCGACAGCGTGCTGGGCGCGCTGCGAGAGTGCTCGGCGCGCGGCGCGCCCGACGCCGGCTTCCTGCAGCGCCTGCAGCGCCGCCGCCACCCGCGCCTCACCGTCCTGCCGCCGCACCACTTTCAGTACGTATTCTGCATTTACTCACGACACACCACACACCACACACCACACACCACACCACTCGTCTCCGCCGGAACCTTAAGTAACGGAGTATTACAATCGCAGCAGTCAGTATCTACAATACAATACACCCGGGGGCCTCAAACACCGTTACGTGCACGTTTAGTAAATAGTAGCAGAATGTCCCGTCCCCACCGTATAGTTAGTGTGTGTGTGTGTGTGTGTGTGTGTGTGTGAGGGGTGGATGACGTGTTGCGTTGCGGCAGGGTGGTGCACTTCGGCGGCGCGGTGGTGTACAGCGCGCGCGGCATCGTGCGGCACAACCGCGACGCGGTGTGTCGCCGCTGCGCCGCCGTGCTCGCGGCCGCCGCCGACCCGCTGCTGGCGGCGCTGTTCGCGGGCGTGGCGGCCGCGGGGCCGGCCGGGGGCGGGGGCGCGGGCGCCGGCGCGGGCTCCCCCCGCCGCCCCGCCGGCCTCGCGTGCCGCCAGCGCGCGCTCGTGGGGGCGCTGGTGCGCCGGCTGCCGGCGGCGCCGCGGCTGGTGCGCTGCCTGCGCCCCGACGCCGCGCTGCGCCCGCACCGCTTCGACGCGCACCTGCTGCGCCACCAGATACGATCGCAGGGGTAACTAACACCACCACAGTATACCTCCGCCCGATAGCTTTATTTTTGGGAAATTAAACCTACCTAGCTAGATCAATTTATCGCCCCCGAAACTTCACGCTTACTTAATTTAACAATCGTTGGAGCCGTTTCCGTGATACAGATTATACAGTATGTCTAGTCATGAACCAGCGATATTTTAGGTACTTATATTTCAATACTTTTTATACAAAAATACACGACACACTCGGTTCCAACCTCCCCCCCTCTATGTGGCAGCCATTTGTATTTCTTCTTGAGATATTATCTACGTGTTTACAAAAAAATCATATCTCTCAAAGTATTCTATATATGTCTATATCTGTCTATTATTTAAAAATACGAAATAACGTTACACTTTTTAGTTACTTTAAAAAAAAAAATTAAACTCATATACGTCGCAGGTTGATAGAGATGGCGATGCTGCGGCGCGCCGGGTGGTGCGAGTCGATGTGCGCGCGCGCCGCCCTCGCGCGGTACGGGCTGCTGGGCGCGCCCCCCGAGCCCCTGCACGTGGCGGGGGGCCGCGAGGAGCCGGTGCGGCAGGCGAGGGCGCTGCTGCGCTCGCTGCCCATCCCGAGCGCGGAGTTCTCGTACGGGCGCACGCGCGTGTTCGTGCGCAGCCCGCGCACGGTGTGGGAGCTGGAGGCGCTGCGCGCGGCGCGGGTGGAGGCGCTCGTGGCGGCCGCGCAGCGCGCCTGGCGCCGCCACCGCCGCCGCCGCCGCGACCGCGCGCAGCGCCTGCTGGCGCGCGCCTGGCGACGCTGCCTGGTACACTACACCACCTGCACCACCTACACCCTATACATGCTATTCTATGTTTCATTTCAGTTTCAATAGCCTTGCAAGCGAACATGACGTTGACTTGTTTAGTTGTAACATAGTTTCGGCGAGGCGTAAACTCGGTCAGGTCTTCTTTCAAGGCGACGATGTAAAGTAGTTGTTTAGTTATATTATCGTGTAGTGCACCTCCACCTAGTAGATTTCTTCTTTTGTTTTATTTCTATTTCTTCTGTCATTTTATATTTCTTGGGTTTTTTGTTGTACCGTGTGACGTTCTCTAGAGTTTATTACTGTCTAGTATTTTATAGTAGATTAGGATTTTATTGTATTACTATCTGTGAAAACCTGTAATTAGCTTCCCAATTTCTATTTCTTTTTTAAGTTCCTCAAAGTTATTGGTTTTCGGTTTGTAGGTATGTGTTTATTTGATGGCAGAGTCGCAAGCGGGCGGCGGCGGCGGCGGCGGCGGTGGCGGTGGCGGTGGGGTCGGGGGCGGCGGCGGCGGTGGGGGCGGGTCGCGAGTGGGCGGCGGCGGCGGTGTGGCGGTGGTGGTGCCGGGGCGCGCGGCGGCGGTACCTGGCGACGCTGTGGCGGCGGCTGCCCGCGCGGCACGCGTCGCCCGCGTGCCGCGCGTGGCCGGCGGTGGCGCAGCCGCGGCTGCTGGGGCGCACGGACGCGCTGGTGCGGCGGCTGCACCACGCGTGGCGGTGCCGCGAGTACCGCGCGCTGTTCGACCAGACGGCGCGGAACCGCATGCGCGAGAAGGTGACCGCGAGCGTGCTGTTCAAGGAGCGCAAGGCCAACTACGGATGCAGCGTGGCGCACCCGTTCGTGGGCGACTACGTGCGGCTGCGCGCGTCGGCCGCGTGGCGGCGGGGCTGCGGCGCGGGCGCGGCCGACCGCTGCGTCGTGTTCGCCGACGTGGTGGGCAAGGTGGCGCGCTCCAGCGGGCGCGTGTCGCGCTGCCTGGCCGTCGTGAGCACGGGCGCGCTGCTGCTGCTGGAGGCGCGCTCGCTGCGGCTCAAGCGCCGCGTGCCCGCGCACACCGTCTACCGGCTCTCGCTCTCGCCGCACGCCGACGACCTGCTCGTCGTGCACGTGCAGGCGGTACGCATCACGCCACTCGCGCCACGCGCCACGCGCCTCACGTGCTCGCCGCCATATGTATTGTGTTGTATTGTATGTAACAGTGCGGCGGTGGGGGCGGCGGGGGCGGCGGGGGTGGCGGCGGGGGCACCGAGAGCTCCACGGAGGAGGTGTCGCAGTGCTCGTCGCGCGACGCGCCCGACGCGCCGGGCTGCCTGTTCGGGGTGAGTGTGAAGGGGAGTGTAGCGTCACGTGGTGGAGCTGGTGTATGTGTGTGTGTGTGTATGAGTCGTGCGGTGTGCGTGTGTGCAGGGGGAGGGCGCGTGGCGGCGTCGCGGGGACGTGGTGGTGCGCGCGTGCCACGTGCTGGAGCTGGCCACGAAGCTGTTCCTCGTCGTGCAGAACGCCGTCGGAGCGCCCCCGCACGTCAACATCGCCACTGAGTCAGTACCCACCTACCCACCTACCCACCTACCCACCTACCCACCTACCCACCTACCCACCTACCCACCTACCCACCTACCCGCAACACTGTACAGTACTCCACACTACACTATCCGCTACACACATCCGGTTAAATGTAACTAACACTACACACGCATACTCATTGTTACATTTAACCTCAAAATCAACTTAGATGCAGCATCGGCAAATCGTTTTCGTACACTTCACTCCCGATTTACGCAACTAATAAAAATCATTCATTATCGCGCCATTCAACGTTCAACAAGAATATTTACGCCGATCATTTTTTTACTCATGAGTAATGTTGTAGGCACACTCTTTTCGGGAACGATCGATTTTACGAATTTTGCCGAAGCTTCATCTAAGTTGTGTCTTACTATACTTGATTGATAAAATTATATATAGATTCTTTTTATACAGACTTTTAAAAGGCTTTTGATAAGATTAATCATTCCATGCTGTTTATAAAAAAAAACTAGTATGGTGTTCATGGCTGTTTGCAGCGTTAGATAAACTCATATTATCTTCCAAACCGTTCCCAAATTGTATCTAAAAGTGGTTTCTTATAATCTCCCACTTATGTTGCAACTGGAGTTCCACAAGGTTCCCATTTGGAGCCCTTATTGTTTGTTATATTTATATTTACGCTACAAGACTACAAGATTTCTAAATATATAAAAGGAAAGCGTGGCTGCCTGACTGACTGATCTATCATCAAACAAATAAGTACATTGGATTTTCAAAAATATTATTAGCCTAGCCGGGAATAGGACTCGTTGAAAAGTAAACTGTTTTTGCACCATCACATTGTTCAAAAGCGACCTATATAAAAATTCACCAGTATAAAAAAAATAGTAAAGTCTTTGTATCATTTAAATTATGATGTATTCATATACGTAATATTATACCTATAATATGATATAAAAATATGTTATGTCGTATCAGGTTCGAGGCTAATTTCGGTCAGCAAGTGGTGACGATCTCGTTCCACGCCGTGGGAGGGGGGGAGGGAGGCGCGCGGCTGTTGCGGCGCGGGAGTCGCATGGACGTGCTGCTGTGACGCGTCCGCACCCGCGCCCTGGACGTGACCGTGCCCGTGCCCGCGCCGCGGCCGGGACTAGTGGACGTGGTGCTGTGACGCGGCTAGCGAGCACCGACGCCGACGCCGACGACCTCCCCGCGCTACTTACGAGACTCGTGAACGTGACGCTATCCCGTTTATTTTATTTGGAGACAACTTTTGATATTATTAAATTAGCTGTGATGTTATCGAGCACTACTATACTATACTAGGCTGGCGTCCGTGAATGATGAATGCAAACTACAATCATATAAACCCAACGGCAGAGTTGGGTCACGCGGGTACGTCCACCGAGCGTGCAGTAGGTACGGTCGCCCAACAAAGTGGTGCGCCAGTTTTGATTTAGTTTCCTAGTCATCAAAAATTACAACAAGGTTCAAACTAAGAACAGCTGTCACGTAACAAACAGTAAACAAAATGTTGTAAGTTGTCAAAATGATCTGCAAGCGAAACTAATCATTATCACTTATAAACATACAAGCGACATTCAACCTTAGGGTGGTACACCACTTTCTTGGCCGACCGTACCAGTGGCGAAGGGTACATACAAGCCGATTTCGATCAGCTTACCTTTTAAATCTCAGTCCCACATTTACATAATATCAAAGCCACTTTTATTTATCATGCTTAAAATACACTGTAATTATAAAATTATGGGTGTTTTTTGGAACGGCTTACGCTCGCCATAATTTCACCCCTCGCCACTGGTAGGTACCTACTATACGTACACTATAAACCATTATGACTTATTTAAATAGTTCCAATTCATATTTTATGTGCGTTTTATTAATAATTTAATACATAATATGGTAGGAATTTCCATCGTTTGTCATTTCCAAAGTCATGGCTATTGTATTTTGCTTGTATTTTATGCAATATTTATAATAATGGATGATTACGTGTCGTCGTCAACGTCACATCCCGTCGAGTGTCGTTGCGTCTAGTCGCGTCTGGTCGCGTCTGTCCAGTCGCACGCAGTGGCCACGTCGCGACGCGGTTCACTTGTCCGAGCGCGTGCTTATTTCACACCGAGGTGTTCTTAAGTACAATAGAATAACCCCGATACTAGGGTCTTATGATACACTAGCTACGTAAGCGATACGCGATCGTTATTTATTAATTACAATTTACTCGTACAGTAAGTACTAACTAGTCAGTAAGGCGATAGATAACACTTGAATCGGAATGCAACGCAATGCGGTGAGTATTGCGTTGCGTTGTTAGCTGCAGTAATGTTGCTGCGTTGATGCGCATTTAAAATTTCATCTACCTACCTACTTATATTGTTCACGATATTTGTCACATTAATTCCGTATACTGCTACGAGTTCACATGAACTGGTGCTTTCGAGCATTTGGTAAACCTCAACACTAGTATAAATGATGAATTGAAATAATGATTCATTGTCAAAATAGTAAGATGGAGTGTCAACGCACTTACATTGACATGCATAGTTTAGTGTTTTTAAGAATTCTGATACAAAATGAAGTGAGTATCAGCTCGCCGCGTGAAATATAATGAAATAAACAACGTAATACGTACTTTGTGCCAGCATATTAAGTTTTTCGTGCTATGTATAACTTGTGACGTACATCGATATCACACACACACGTACCAACCTTGATTCACAACGTTATACCGAGTTCGCGATACACACACGTGCCAACCTTGATTCACAACGTTATACCGAGTTCGCGATACACACATGTGCCAAACTTGATTCACAACGTTATACAGAGTTCGCGATATACACATGTGCCAAACTTGATTCACAACGTTATACCAAGTTCGCGATAAAACACATGTGCCAAACTTGATTCACAACGTTATACCGAGTTCGCGATACACACATGTGCCAAACTTGATTCACAACGTTTTACTGAGTTCGCGATACACACATGTGCCAAACTTGATTCACAACGTTATACCGAGTTCGCGATACACACATGTGCCAAACTTGATTCACAACGTTTTACTGAGTTCGCGATACACACATGTGCCAAACTTGATTCACAACGTTATACCGTGTTCGCGATACACACATGTGCCAAACTTGATTCACAACGTTATACCGAGTTCGCGATACACACATGTGCCGAACTTGATTCACAACGTTATACCGAGTTCGCGATACACACATGTGCCAAACTTGATTCACAACGTTATACCGAGTTCGCGATACACACATGTGCCAAACTTGATTCACAACGTTATACCGAGTTCGCGATACACACATGTGCCAAACTACATTCACAACGTTATACCGAGTTCGCGATACCCACATGTGCCAACCTTGATTCACAACGTTATACCGAGTTCGCGATACCCACATGTGCCAACCTTGATTCACAACGTTATACCCAGTTTGCGACACACACACGTGCCTAACTACTGCGCGCGTGAATATGTAATTTATACCTTCATACAACTTGTTGAGTTTGGGTATGCAATAAGAATACATAGGGCGGCTTAAGGATTTCAAAATATACCCGACCGTAACATTTTTTTGGGGTATACTTTCATGTAGGACACTGCATTTTGCTATACTATAATATAAAATCTAAATCTGAAAGTATACCAGAAGCCAACTCGGTCTCCTCTGACGTCATGAGCATTGTGTCAAGGTATAAATTCCAAATAGTCACTGCGCGCACCGCGGGCTGCGACGAGCGCGTTACATACACCGAGTAGAGAGAGTGAGCCCGCGTCCACTCCTAGTCAATAAACATTACATAGGTAATCTATGTACCATTCTGTGAACATTCAGAGGAGGGGAGTACCTACAATAACGTTGATGCAAGTCCCTCCCTCGAGCTCAGGTCGGGCCCGCCTGTGTTCATGTTGATGCTCGGATTCGGGCCGGGCTCGTGTTCGTACTCGGTCTCATGTTCGGGCTCGCGCTCGCAGCTCGTTTGGTTGTTTTTGTGGTGTACAAACTTATAATTGCAGATTATATAACTGTTAAGTATTTGTGAACGTCGCGGCCGAGCGCTCACTCAGTCACTCACTCGGCATCAGGTCGGGGTTCAATCTGAACAACTTCCTCCTCACTTGTCCGCGTATATATTATTTAAGGTGGAGGCGTCACCTTAAATCAAATGAAATCCAACGAACATACGATATCAATAGTACCGACTTGAACTATTCTTCATAAATTCATTCAACCCTTAGATTTAGAATGTACCTACTACGTGCTACTACTATGATTTAACTAGTAATATGCTAGCGTGAGCTTGTCAGACAGTGCCCCTCATTCGGCCCCTTTGATATCCTACCCCAACGAACAATTATGATCCTGACCTAAATCTGCCCTGCTGGCTGGCTACATTCATTCAATGACCAAATGTAATGAGACAGCACAGTGCTGTGTCTGTGCGTATGTATGGTATGGTATGGTATGGTATGGTATGGTATGGTATGGTATGGTATGGTATGGTATGGTATGGTATGGTATGGTATGGTATGGTACGAGTATAGGTATCTAGTGTAGTGTGAGGGCGCTCGGTTGCCGCTACGAGTAACATACTAGTTCTGTTAAACATGATGTAATGTTACGTTTTGAACGAATGACTATTATGCAAATGTTTTATCGTTTATAATAAAATTTAAGAAAGTTTGAAATACTTTGTTTTTATCTAATTTGTCGATACCTTTCCCTCATCATGTGTCCCAATTCAAAATTATTTTATTCAGTTATTTTACAAGCAGTATGAATAGTAAGACAATTAGTTCACATATAAAAAACTATAGAAAAATATGGCTTATTTAAAAAATATTTATTCATAAGACAGGAATTTACTTTTTTTAATAATATCATCTAAATTACTAGGTACACTTACGAGTCGCGGATGTGGCACTCGTCTAAACGAGCACAAAGAGAATATAATACTACGTTTTTAACGAGCACGTACCTTAGTTAATAAAAGATGTGCTGCGTTCCCGTGAATCTATCCAATGCGACTTTTCCAAGCTAGCCGCCACGCTTTGCTTTGCACAAATCAAATTCTGTACGTATGTACAGTCGCCAACACATCAGACCTTTTTGTTGCAAAATAGTTCCTATTACAACCGTATAAGATGCCGCAGTGTTTACCTTGAATTGTCGTCGTCCGTACATAATTTAGGCTGTATGGCGCTTTCACCTGTGCCTCTTGGCTCTCTTACCAACATTTGAGATTGAGTCAACCAATTCAACCATAGCCAATTAGACAGTGACTTTTTGGCGGGAAAATGTGTTGTATCATACATCTTGTCTATGTATCGTTGCGTATTCGTTTTATTTTCATATTATTGTGTATATTGAGTTTTATTTTATTGAATACTAGCTGTTCGTTACCGGGTTCCATTGTTAAATGTTAATTTATACAATACAAACCTTGTCCTGACAGAACAAAACAATAGTCGATTGTTTGTTATACAAGACAAGGGTCGAAAGGAATCAATTCCCATGAGAGGTATTTACACTTTCAACCGTGTTATACACTATACTTTTCATTTCGAATTCAATAATCCTTTTATTAAAAGTTATTATACAACTGACATAATTAGGTACCTACCTACTCAACTCAATAATTAGCACTTGCATTATGTACACATACACATTTTTTTTATTATTAGGTAGGTGTAGGGATCAGCTAACCAGGACAACAAGTGTGAAAACCCCGGATTTTTGAGCT
Source organism: Tethea ocularis (assembly GCA_963555595.1). NCBI lineage: Eukaryota > Metazoa > Arthropoda > Insecta > Lepidoptera > Drepanidae > Tethea > Tethea ocularis. Next base: position 11,823,855 of record OY741969.1, on the reverse strand, counting down.
TTATTTATACCCGGACAGCCGGACATGTCATTTATTTTTCAAAGTTCAGTAAAATAAATATTGTTTAAATTGTTATAAATCAACATTTTATTTATTTTAGCGACCGGTAAACTTTAAAACTCGGACTACAAATGAAACCCCGCCCGGACGCTCCCCGGACGCCCTCTGAACTAGGACAAATCCGGGGAAACCCCAACGAATGGAAACCCTAGGTAGGTACCTAGATGATTTGCTTTTCTTCTGTACGTGTTTGTTATCTAACTCCGTCCTCCTAAACGGCTGGACCGCTTTGGATGAAATTTTTGTGTACATTTGGGAATGGGATCCTGGATGGTTTAAAACACTATTGGACCCTGTAGATGGCGCTGCTGTCGGTAACATATGTTTTCGGGCAGAACGACGTGTGCCGGGTCCGCTAGTAATTATATACTTATATATTGGGTAATTAATATATAGAGATGAGAGGATTCATATATACCTACGTAAAATAAATGAAAACAGAGTGGAATCACACAAATCAATTTATTTGATTACTTACATTACATCAACAAATATGAATGTAGGTATAATACACATAGTATACAAGAATAATTACAAAAAGGATAGATAGATACAAATTGTCATTACAAATACCGGCTGTAGTACCTCGCGCTATCATGATGGTGTAACAAACAACAACGTTACGTTACAGTCACTCACTAGTCATTAGGTAGGTAGGTAGGTAGGTAGGTAGGTAGGTACCTGCTAAACAACTAAAACTAATTACTACCTCCATCCAACTTCGTAGGTAGATAGGTAGGTAATGTACATTACCGTGGCGCGGGCGCAGCGCGGGCGCGGGCGCAGCGCGGGCGCGGGCGCAGCGCGGGCGCGGGCGCAGCGCGGGCGCGGGCTGGGCATAGAAAACATTACTGTGGCTGGGCGGTGTTCACTCACACAGGGAATACATTATTTGGGACCCAATTAAGTTTGAATAAAGGAGACCAAGCTTGGCGGTTTCATAGCACTGGTTTAAGGAAGTGAAGAAACACTTTGTATGTATTTTCTTTCTTTGTCAATAAATAAAATAAAAAAAATATAATCTGTATATATGGACAGACTATCCCATGGACTTACAGGTCTCGTCACAGGTCTTCAATGTTATGACATGCTGTGCAATACATCTATGAAACCAAGCCGTACTCTTTAAACCAAGGTGTAGGGTTAGTAAAGTCAGGGTTTAGCGGGTCGGCTTTTCCTGTGATCTCATAACTTTTTTATAGCGAAAGCGTTAGGAGCTTGTTTGGCCGCCAATTTTACATGAAATGTTTTTGATAGGGTATTACTTTACTACCGTGAAACATGCCAACTTTGCCCACTTTTATCAAATATTTTCAATTTGAATTCAATTTTTCTATGAAGACGTAAGTATTTTCCTTCATTAGCTACAACCGTAAGATTATGTGCATGTGTTAGTATAACTAAATTTAATACTATTCAACATTTAATGCTATATTTGTTCGATTTCGTTGGCGGGCCAAGTTATCTGGACTTTTAGCCAACTTTGCCCACATTGATTTTTGACGTAAATATGGTCTTTATGCAGATGACATAAAAACCAGTACAAGAATTTTGGTAAAGATGGCGTTTACTTCATGAATGTAAACGACACTATGAAAAGTTTCTTACAAAAATGACTGGGCAATATTACCCTGACATTTTTTATCTTTTTCATACAATCTACATTTCACCTTTTAAATGTGCTAGGGTTGGCACATGGAAAGAATGTAACCTAAACGGTAAATAAAAAGAAAAACAGAAAAATTATTCACGCTTATTAGTATTTAATAAAATTTGAAATTATAATTAACACTTTTTCGATAAAGAAGATACTTAGGTACTATGAAAGAGATCAAGTCAAGTCAAGTAACTCGTATCATGTGGTACAAGTATGTGGTAGATAAATTAAATTAATACTATTTTTCTTAATTTGAAGTCATACATTACACAGTTAGTAAAAAAAATCAAGATAAGGTAGTTTTCCACTTTCAATTTATATCCTTAGGTAAAGTTATAACAGAAATCAATATTTTTGGGGTTATCTACTAGTTATTCGTCTGAATCTACCCCGCAATAACAACATACTTCGCATATTTTTTGATATCACAATAAAATTGTTCATTAGTACTACTATAACGTCCGACTGATTCACAAATTAAAGTTTAAACTTAAATAGAGAACACATGAAATTAAATTATATATTCTTACTCTTATTTTTATAATTAAAGTTAATAATTAGAGATCAAATTTTTTGGGGTAATTTACTAGTGATTGATCTGAATCCACCCCGCAATAACAATATAAATCACATATTTTTCGATGGCACAATTGTTCATTTTACTAATTATAAACGTTCGGTTGGAGCGCGAAATTCAAATTTTATCACGTTTTTTGCAAATTGCAGCTCAGTTATAGGTGGTAAGTTATCAACATGTTATTTGCGACAAGAATGGTAGTATATTTACTGATTAATAACAAAATAAATCATCAACATATTCCTCCAAGGTATATTAGTAACATTTTCATGAAATAGTAATATTCCTTGGAGGAATATGTTGATGATTTCTTTTGTTTTGACGTGTTTAAAATTAAATAAACTCAGTAGCGGTAAAATAAAAACGAAAAAAAAATCAAGCGTTCGTAATGTGCCAACCCTAAGCGTTTTTTGATTGTGGGCAATGTTGTCAATCGTAGGTCAGAACATTACTAGATAACATTGCCCATCATCATAACTTTAGTTTTCAAGGACCTTACGCAATGACACTAGCATTAATGAACTCTACAAATAATTTACTATCACATGTTATAAATTAAACTAACCTGTGTTTTCGCCATCTCACAGAATTTACTTTCAAATTTGCACGAAAATTTGCCCGTAACAACACGCACCTCACTTGACGAGTTCCAACAAGTTACTGAGCAAAGATAGCAACAAACACCGTAGTCAATGTTGCCATACATATGACCTATTTTGCACCAAAGTCAATAAATGTTGCCATAACATTAAGATATTTTTGCACATCAAAGATATGCTTATAAATTGTTCTTCGGGCAAAGTTTCCCTTGGGGGCAATATTGGCATATTTCACGGTACGTATAGAGAAGCTATCCTAAGCAAAGGTCATGCTCCATTTTGTTAAAATTCGCTGCAGCACTGAAACAATAATTATTCGTCTAACCAGACAGTTTAAACACGCTAGAACGCTATTAAGGTGTATAGTTTTTTCGCGACCAAAAAGTCGACAGCGCTGTGATTTTTATGAGGCCGGATGGCTGCACTTGAATGAACGGAACATAGTGGTTATAAGTGGTGTCTTCTCTATACGTAGTAATATACCTCAGTGGTACCTATCTACTTAGATATAAAGTTCCGCACCTCCCGCTGCCACGCGCCAACCCCGCCCAAACAACCCGTATAGGTACAGTATGACACAACTTAGATGTAGCATCGGCGAATCGTTTTCGAACACTTCACTTCCGATTTACACAACAAATAAAAATAATTCAGTATCGCGCCATTCAACGTTCAACAAGATCATTTTCGCCGATCATTTTTTAACACATGAGTAATGTTGTAGGTTCACTCTTTTCGAGAACGATCGATTTTACGAAGTTTGCCGATGCTTCATCTAAGTTGTGTCATACTATACCAGTATGTTCGTAAGTACAATACACCTCCAACTCTACAGAGTCGATATATATATTGTTCAACAATATAAAATATTTCCGTACCTAAATACACTTAGATAGATGCACATACATAGTTAGGTATCATCATTTATAATAATAGAATAGATATCTGCAATACATAATAGGTACTAAGTAGGTAAGGCCTACGTAAAGAGTTGCGTGCGGCTCGCTGCGGTAAAATGATGGATGACAGGAAGTGTTTATGGCATAGCTAAGATAGAGTGTGTCTTCATGCTGCTCTGATATGTATATTCTTTAAATCGGACCAACTTTCGACAACCTTGAAGCTCCACCCAGAAGTGCATAATGCCCCTGTACTTATTAAGTATTCTTAATGATTTCATAGTTGTCCAGATTAGAAGTCCGTCCGTGGCGGTTTCTTATCAATTAGTTCTACTTGATATATGAGACCGGCCGGCGCCGGCGGCTTTGTCACCTTAGAGAGAAGGTGATTATCGCTTTGTGACTGTGGTTAATCGGACTATCTGCTACAAATAGAGTGGAATGACAATATTCCTCGAAGAAGGAACACGTCCAGTGCCCGGGCGGTATGTACCTACTTATAGGAAAGCCTGAATAAGCGCATCAGGACTGAGGCATGTTTTGAACACACTTCCGTGTAGAAATAATGTCTGGCCAACTCGAGTTTCGGCCGTACTTTCGGTCGTCGCATCGTCAACTATCGAATTCCTGATGAAGCTCTCATACATACTTAATAGGTAGGTACCTACTTTATGAAGTGTAGGTGGAGTTTTCCTCTGTCAGAGTCTGCACAGTTGCGAGTCATCTGATGATTTCCATGACATTTTCAACTCAACTTCTAAAAGAGCGCATAATATTCACTTTCGGTGCTTTTACGGCTGCGCGTGCGCACGCAACTTTCACGTAGATACCTACCTACTTAAGGGTAAGATAACTACTCACTCTATTTATACATAGATAATACTTAGTACTTACATGTCGACACTTCATTCAGTCTTCTCGTTTCACTCAGCTCAGCTCATACGAAACAATATTATGATCACACGATTTAGGTAAGTAGGTACATAGCTAGCTACGCATGCGCGTGCCGTACACGTACCTGTTGTAATAGTAAAACATCTACCTATTTAGGTATGTAGGTACTTATACCTACAATATAGGTATAATGTGATTAGGTATAGGTAGGACCCAGACCCCACACACACACAGAACATATAGTAGGTACTAGTACTATCACTTACTCTGAATCGCGACAAAACATAACAAACAACGAATATTATTTGGGCTACTTACGTTTCACCATGTGTTACCATGTTAGAATATAATTTTGAGTAGGTATAAGCAATAACGCATTACGTACCTTACCTAAGCTATCACCTCAGTCTTAACATTCAATTATTATTATTTATATTTCAGTGTCGTTAATTAAACTTGTGGGTGACCACAACCACACCATGTGAGTCAGGGAGTGGTGTGGTCGAAGGTGGTAAGCACAATAAAGCCTAGAAGGGAACTGGCTCTCACTCAAGTACAAGTATTCGGTACTTGTAGGAATCTCAAACATTCCTAAGTGGGGTAAAGGACAATAAATCGAGATGATTTTTATAAATAGTAGGTACTCATCTCATGTAATGGACTGGGGGGTTAAAAGGGCCGCTCAAGCAATATTGCTATGCAATTCATATCTCGAATTTACAGCAAATTATGGCGTAATTTGTCTAAATTGTAAATTAATTGATTAAAATGATTTGCATTTTCACCAAAATATATTTAAAAATACTTTTGGATCTGCTGTAAATTCGAGATATGAATTGCATAGCAATATTGGTCGAGCGGCCGTTTCAGCCCCCTGGAGTGCCTCCGCCGAAGCGCGCCGACGCGCCGCAACCGAAACGATGCGACGCGACGTGACGCGACGCGAGTGATGCGACTAACGCGACGCGTGCGCTTCCTACTTACATACTCGTATGTCGTATGATCGTATCGTATAGTCAATGGACGAACAACAACAATTCCTAATTCCTATAACAAGAAAAAGTGATATACAAATGTGAATATTATGAGATGGCATCTTTTAGAAATGTAGGCTTCATGAAGCTGAACAACTTTTACAGCGGGAGCCTGTCGCGGTCAACATTTAATAGGTACCTCTACTAAATAAAGATCAACCTGCTTGATTGTGCAGCATGAACAATAAACACTACATTGGTTTAGTTAGAAAATATGCAATCTCAAACTTCTCAAAGTAGGTAGGTGTCCACCCCTCGTCCACCCGTTATATGTGTGTGTGTTTGTGTCATTATATTATATATATATTTAAATGTTTTAAACATTTAGTAAGAACTAGATCAGACATCTATTAGAACATCCAGCAAGGCGGTCGGTAAACGGCCGAATAACGACACGACACGACACGACACGACACGACAACGACTTACAATAACAGATATGTATCTAAAGATTCAGCGTTTACGTACTTACAGTGTTAGTACCTCTTCATCATTAGGCCATTACCTACCTCAGCAACAGGTATCATACATACCTTAAATAAAGGTAGGTAGGTATTCAACTTGATATGATACGTTTAGAATAGGGTAGTTGACACTGTCAAAAATAAATGACCAAACACTAACCAATGCATGAAACATCTAAAAACACGTGGAGATATCAAATATGTTGTACATTTAATGCTTTTTATGATTTTTAATTACCAGTGGAACCACTAATGCTACGGCCACACTATCGCGATAACGCGAAGATTTGCGTTGTCGCGACACGTCTGGCCAAAGAATTCGTCCTATCGCGAATCATCTTCGCGAATATGAATGCCCTTCGCGCCGCTGTCGGTAAATTGCCGCACATCAAAGGGTTTTGTCGCGACAAAGTTCGTGTGGTTGGCTACACTTCGCGCGCTTTACTTGACTGCGAGAGGTTTGCGGGCGGTTTGGACGTGTTGATCTTGTTATCTATAAATATGGAGTGGAGTAATGAGAAGATACTGGAATTTATACAGAATTATGAATTATCGCGACGTTCTAGATTATTCGCAATGTAGTGAAGTGTGGACACGTAGTTCGCTGTAGAGCGAACACGAAGTTTTTTCGCGACAACGCAACACGAATCTTCGCTCGATAAGTGTGGCCGTAGCATTAGAGTAGATGATTTGATACTGTGAAACTATGACGTCATAATGTAATATTTCATACAAAATTCCATATAAACTATCGTTTTGACATTTATTAAAAAGTTGCTGATTTGATATGTCAGTCAACTACCCTATTGCTGCCAAATTATTTATTTCAGTATATTCGCATAATGCACATTTTAAACGATGCACATCCCGTAGGCCGACGTATTTATTATTTGAATAACGTTCAGTCAGTAAATAGGGATGATGACTAAAAAAAATAATAATTAGTCCATCAGTTAGTTTACCAAAAAAATATTGGACACATGTTTTTTCTTTAGTTCCGAAAACATATAACGAAGATTTCATTTTATCGCACTTTGTTACAGAGAGATGACGTCACTCACAAGCCCCCACTCCTGAACTTTGATGCGACTTATTTTTTTTATTTGTTTTATACCTTATACAGGTTGTAATTTTCAAGTGGGCGCGGTAGGTCAAATCCTAAAGTATATAGGGAATAGCGAAAAATTCATAATGAAGTTATTTCCAGAAGCTGCCCTAGGTGAGAAAATAATCACTGAAACTACTAGGTACTCAAGATGACAATAACTAACTACAATAACGGGCAAAATGCCTCCGAGAAACGAAATCGCCAAGAACACATTAATTTATATGGGTTCAGTGTCCAGTTACTAAATATCGCTCACCGTCGCGCCTCGTGTTGAATGTCAGATGATTTCGTACGACGTAGATAAAACGTGGAAAGTTGGCGGGCCTATTCCTTAGAAAATTTGAAATAATAAAAACTCAAATAAAATATACTTCTATTTTAAAAATGCCACCGAATCACAGATACAAAACGTTACACTACTGGAATTTTACATGTTAACGTGCAGAAAAAGGGGTTCAGACGATCACAAATGGGGCGGGCGGGTCGGCGACCATGATACCACAGGAGAGAGCCTCACGCGGCGAGCACGCAGCGCGCTCACTTGATGGAGCACGCGAACTGAGCGCGCAGCCGCCGCAGCGACGCCGACGCGTTGTCGTTCTCCACGTCCGCGTCGTCCTCGTCTCCGCCTGGGGACAACACGCCAGCTCAGTCACCTCAGCTCCGCGCCGGACGTACCTCTGTACTGTACTGTACTGTAGTGTAGGTACCGAGACCGGGGCCGGGGCCGGGGCCGGTGCCGGAGGCGAGCGCGTTGCCGTTGTCGTCGGCGTCGGAGCGCGACGCGCTGCCCGAGCTCTCCCAGCACCCGCCAGAGGCGCCGGACGTCCGAGACGATGCGCCCGAAGAACCAGATGCACCTGCGGCCGTTCCACACACGAGGTGAGTGTCACGCGATCGGGCACGATGATACCCATCTACTTCACGGAAAAGGTAGCAGTGACTGACTGTCGGTGGGATCGGTGCGTCTGCTGTGGCCGTGACCGTGGCCGTGGCCGTGGCTGAGGTCGAGGCTGTGGTCGAGGTGCGCGGGCGGCGCGTCCGAGTCCAGCTCCAGCGAGGACTGCGAGCCGCAGTCGGAGTCCGAGTCGTCGCCCTGCTGCATCTCCTCGGCGGACCCCCCCCCACCCGCAGCCCGCGGTCCCGGTCCCGGTCCCATCACCTCCTGCCCTGCCGCCGGCACTCGTTACACCTCACAATAACAGTTTAAGCCGCTAAGCTTACATACTTATAAATTGTTTTTGTAATATATTACCATATTTAGCCTGTGCAGTAGGTATGCATATTTCAGACATCGGAACTTTTATAGCACTGGGGTCCGATCGATCGATCTTTCATTATAGGAACGATAGGAACAATATGTGAATTTGGATATAATATAATAACAACTTATGGTTAATGAGATAATAATGCGCACATTTACGTGTGAGTACACATGGGCGCTGGCCTCCTCACTCGAGCTGCCGCGGCGTAGCCAGCGCGTGCGGCCTGCCCTCTCCCCCGCCGCCCCTGCCGCCCCTGCCGCCCCCGCCGCCCCCGCCACCCCCGTCGCAGTCGTCGGACCCTCTGAAACACAATGATATTGCAAAAACGGTTTTAACACCATTTTCTTACGAACACTGAGATAATAGTCTTTAAATATTTGTCGCTTACCTTGTTGGTTATGAGCCTGCAGCTTGTGCTGCAACAGCGGGTAGAAGCCTCGCGCTGTCGCGTTGTGCGGCTCGTACTGCAGGATCAGCCGGCAGTACTTCAGCGCCTCCGCGTACTGACGCTGCATGATCGCAGACAGGAACTGAAACATCACACCGACTCGTTTGTTCCGTACCTCTTCACGCCTCACTCGACGCCACCAATCGCGATCAAAATTGGCATGCACGTATATATGATCACCAGGAAGAACATACATATAGGATACTTTTTATCCCAGGAAAATATAAGATCCTCGGGAAGGCGGGTTTAACCGCGGAGTGAAACCTAGTTCAGTATATACTAACTCTCCCTCCCTACGCGAGCCTCGGAGCCGAGCATCGTTCTGCTTACGTGGGCGTACGTACAGTAAGTACTCAGACTCACCTCGGCTAGGAACTCGCTAGGCGCCGAGAGCGTGTCGTTGCCATCGGAGCAGTCCTCGGGGCTGGTGGAGTGGCGGTTGGCGGGGTCCATGAGGAGCCTGGGGCGCGGAGGGCGCGAGGGAAAGGTCCGCGACCGGGCGCGGGGCTGCGGCGCGTCGCCGCCCGCCGCCGCCGCCGTCGGGAGCGTCACCACGAGGTGCCGCGACCGAGGCGCCGGGGGTGGGGGCGGGGGCGGGAGCGGGGCCGAGGGCCGCCGCTCGCTGAGGCGCAGCGCGGCGCGGGAAGCGGTGTCGAGGGCGCGGGGGTGGGCGGGGGTCGGCCACGAGACGCGCGGCCTCGCGGGTGGCGGCGGTGGAGGGGGCGGCCGCGGCGGCGCCGGCCGGTAGAGCCGCGCGTTGGGCACGGGCCGCTGGAACACGCGCTTACGCCGCGCCCTCAGTTTACGCCCCGACTCGCCTTTGAGTCTAGTCTTCTGTTTCTGTTTCACAGTAGGCCCCGGGTACCTGTGTGGATAGTGTCAGACTATACATATAGCTCGATGGCCCGACTGAATTTTCGGCGGTAAATAGAAAATCCATAGTATGACCGAAACTAATATTAAGTTGGTAATTAAGTGAAATTCAGATGGACGGACGGACATGACAAAAGATTCACCGTCTCGAAAGTATAAAGGTTCCTCGCTTGACTACGGGACGGTAATAAAGTGACGCGGTACTGACAGGCGCGGGTTGGGCGTGTAGGGAATGCGTGAGCGAGCGCCGGCGCCGGCTCGCTCGCCTCGTGTGCCTCGTGTGCCTCGCGCACCTCGTACGCCTCTCGCGCCTCTCGCGCCTCTCGCGCCTCTCGCGCCTCTCGCGCCTCGCAAGCGCTGCGGTGAGCGGCGAACACGTCGCGGCAGCACCGGCGCTCCCAAGTCTATCACGTCCTCCGCCTCGGGGTTGGCCTCCGCTTCACGGCTCGACCTGTGCGTGGAACTCACGTTAATTAACCGTCATCACGCTATTGATCGACGACGAGTCGATGTTTATAACATCAGTACTTCGCCGTCCTCATCCGGCGTCACATTCAGCGACCTGCTCCGTCTACGCATCACTTGAAGAATCGCTTTAAAGCCCATTATAGTAATTCTTCAAATGGGTGTGGTAGGCCAAATCCTAAAGTATTAGGGAGTAGCAAAAAATGCTGAAAGGAATCTCGAGGTCGATTTTGATAAAAACTAAAACTAAAAAAAAGTATACTTTTTTTCTGGATTTCCAAAAAATATTCGCCTCGCCGGGAACTTGTATTTTGAAAACAAAAAACAAACAGCCTGTATCATTGCTATATCTCATAATGTTCCATGTCAAATTGGCTAAGGTCAAATCTTATAGGGCTCCAGTTCGACTCCCATCGTGATTCGTTCTTTATTCCAGTAAGTAGGTATGTACTATCGACAAAGTTGAAGCATGAGCACCTTAAGGGTGTATTTTGTTTGCAGTGAACAGCCGCTACCTGTGTCTCACACAATATAACCAGACAATGCGCTTGTCATAAAATAGTAGATTGTCATTGTCAGTAAATTGTCTAGACAAAAGATTTTACAAGAGGCCGTTTTAGTGTCAACAATGGACAGGGCGAACTATGATTACTGGCTGCAACTTTGTTGATGGTACCTACCTATAGAGTGCGCAGTCTCAGTCAGCCCGCCCGTGCGAGGTGCATTGTGTTGTGCCACTCACTCACTCACTCACTCACTCACTCACTCTGCCGAGCTGCACTTGTGATTGTGAAGGCGCAATTGATAGATAGTTTTGGGGTTAACGTTCGGAAATTGGATCGATTCCATATGGTTGAAGTCACGAAGCAGAAAACGAGTGCAAATGTAATTGAAACGACGCGAACACGACGTGCCACCACAACGCGCTCGCCCGCTCTACCGTTACCACTATAATTAATGAGAAATTATGATACTAAATTATGGTTTCCTCTGCATATTTATTGCAAGAGATTTTTCAAAAATATATTATTTTGTCAAACTAGAGAATATATGCCGAGGAACTGTTTCATTAAATATTAGTAATTTAATTTACATAAATAAAACCGTAAGAAAAAAATCGTGAATTTTTAAGTTAATTTCATTTCAGTATTTTAAAAATGGTAACATACATTCTAAGATCTCATAATAGGGAGTTTGTTTTTATAATTTTTTTAAATATTTAACGTCATTTTTGCTTGGAGCTCCCAATCGCTTGCCCGTCAGTTCAGTGCGGGACGGGTCATTGTACTACTACTACTACTTACGTTTAGTAAGTACTTACCTAGGTACCTACTCTATCGAGTTTACTCCATAACTTAACTATATAATTATGACTAACTACTTATGTATTTCTTTTGTCTAACTAGTGATATGGTCAGAGATGAAAGACCTAATTTAAAATTCTGTTGCAGAATTGTTCCAACTGTGGTCCAAAAGGCGCGCTCTTTTCCTTCCTTTTTTTTCATTTCGAAATTCGTGCGTTTCCCATCAATTGATATCTCGCTCCCACGCCAACTCGACCCCAACAGTTATGTGCTGTATAAATAAATGTCGATCGTCTATCTAGACTCTAGAGAACTTTGCCAGCGCGATGTAGGTTCTTGTGGCGCCATCTATACATCGGTGTGTGAACTATCTGTGTCGCTCGCTACTCTATAAGCCATTCTGAAGATTAGATAGTTACCTAATAGGGTAGTTTATGTACAACATATTTGATATTTCCACGTGTTTTTAGATGTTTTATGCATTGGTTAGTGTTTGGTCATTTATTTTTGACACTGTCAACTAGCTTATTGTGGTACGTAAGGTAGGTAGGTAGGTGTTGAGGTACTAGACTAGTGCATGAGTGACATACCGCGCGGCGGAGAGGCGGGCGGCAGCGCGGGCGGCGGCGGTGGCGGCGGTGGCGGCGCAGCACACGATCAGCTTCTTGTTGGAGTCGGCCGCGGCCTGCCCCAGCCCCTGTCCCTGGCCCTGGCCCTGGCCCTGGCGGCTGGTGCCCGTGGCGCCCGGAACGCTGCTGCTCTTATTTAACCTAGACATACACAATACAAGCCAGCCTTATTCATAGGTACACTACATTATACGCATCTAACTTAGAATATAGAATACTTTTTTCTGTATACTGTATTCTAGATATTTCTTATTGATGTCGGAGTAGGGCAAATTTGTTGGGCAATTTTCATTACTGAGCTCACCCTAATATTTCTCTACTGATATCTAATTCCGCGCGGTAGGTTTGGTAAAAACGTTATTCTGACGTTATTGAGAAGCGATCCCAAGGAGGACGATAGGTCGTTGTCGTCACGATCCATCGTGCGATAGCACAGCGAGGGTGCTGGGGGAAAAATTTTAACCGTCTCGATCCAAGCGCATAGTTAATAATATAATATACTACGTATCTACCACCTGAACATGTAACCGATAAAAAACCAGATAGCACCCCGAGTGGGATGGTCTTGAAAAGGTCTTAAATTTTTTTACCTAGGTGAGGTTTCATTAACAGTTTTTCGATGGTCGACCAAAATATCACAAATAGACTTTTTTTTGCTATGAATAAATTCAGTTGAAATTATCCTTTTAGTTCTCCTTTTCTTCCTAATTGGAATATTATTTTATAGCAAGGCGGTAGCAACAAGCCTACGGCCCGCCGCGCCCCCTGCTGGTAAGCGGTTACCGTAATCTATAAACACCCAACAATTACTGGCGAGTTGCGGACCTGCAAGCATAGTCTCTTCTAATGTCAAAAGTAAATGTTTTTTGGAACACGTGTATAACATTATTTAGAAACAATATGACGTGTATGATGACAGGTATAAGACGGCTTTCTCTTGTATTTCTTGCGAACAAAAGCATCGTGTAGGTATGTATTTGTTGTTATGACTGTGGTATAGACATTAACTACGTTTAATAAGCTTATTAGGCTTGAGTTTCCATTCATCCGATTGTCTAGTCTAGGCTGGCAGGCGAGGAGGCGAGGAGGCGAGGGCAACAAAGGTTTGTAAGTTGAGTCTAAGCAGCCTAGCTGGGTATGTATGGGGACTGGGACAACTTTTGTTTATTTATTTATTAGGATATCCAAAAGCTTAAGAAGTATATCTAGGTTATCAAATATGTTCTATATGTAAAAGCCTATGATAGGACATCACAAAAGTTATATTTTATCAAGCCAGTTTGCCAATAAATACGGTGCAGCGACCGTGCACTGTACCGTATGGTGTGGTGTGATGCTCGACAAGTATCGACCTAATACCGACATACAAAAACTGCTGCACTACTTCCCACTATTAAAACTATTCCTCAGCAATGAATGCCCATTAATTATGCACTTGTTGCCAAGTGTATCGTTGTCGCGAGCAATCGATGGCTTTGAACCTAACCAAATAGGTAAGTACGAAAACATTGTGTCCGGACATATTTCTAGAGATCTGGAAGGTAAAATGGCATTTTATGGACAAAGTGATATATCCCCAATTCCCTAGGCTCGTCATAACACCGGAACGATTGAGCCGCGAGTGAAATATTTCGAATTAAGTAAATAAATAAAAATATTCGCAAATCAGTGCTTTGACAATAAAATAATGCACATGCACTCACATCTGCGTTAACTTTCGTGGTAACTTAAAGTACCTACCAAGTGCGTAGTTACGAATTAAGTGATAAGGAGTAGTGATTAGGTCAATATATAGTAAGCTAGCAGTAAGGACAATTTGTTACCGTTTACCTACCTCCGAACCCGAGAGGTGTAGACACTTGAAATACGCGTTAAAACGCCACAGGCAAGGGCAGGTACCAATCGTGACCAAAACAAAAGCACACTGAGGTGTAACGATCGATTGTATGTGCAACAGTTTGGTGGCAGCAGCGCGAGCGGCCCGAACACGAGGTCGGTCGGTGGAACGCCGCGCCGGCGGGGCGGCAGTAGGTAAGTATTGCCCTTACTGGGGCGGTGGTTCGCGGTCTGTAGGGGTCGCGTGGCAGCCGGAGCCCTGTGAGGGCGGCGAGAGGCGCGGGCGCGAAACGAGCGGCCTGACCAGCCTCTCTCGGCGAACTCCCTTGCCGAGCTGACGGTGACGACGTCGACCTCAAAAACCTACCGCGCATGCTCAACACGTCGCGTCGTCGACGTCACGTCACTCCTCGCATTCCAAATCATATTATTCCTAGTAGAACTTGTAACTAGAATTCTAACGATAGAATAGAATCATAGAATCAACGGTAAAGTTGTTCCTCAGATTAACGATTAGGCGACATAATTATCATTCGTCTAATCTAAGATTTGCTCGATACCTCTATCCTCTATCAATGAATCTCACTTTTGTGCTCTCCGATGAAAATAAACCTCAAATGAGCTCTTATTTTACCTTTTTGAGAACACCGTTAGAATACAAATAAATAACTTTATTGATATCAACTAACTAAGTCAAACTCAACTCAAACTAAAAATTCAGTTTAGGCCCTGAACTTATGAAGTCGTTTGGCTGAAACTAGTTGTTCGGCAGTAATTAAGAACATATTGTTATATTGTTACGGTTGTTAGGTAGGGTATAGAGTTGCCGTCCAAGATCCTGTACCTATGATAAATAATGATTATGTACCTATAAGTGGTAACAAATGTTACTCACGGTTTACTGGTGATTCGTTTATCCTTTACAACCATTTTTGCCTTTTAATTCATATGTAAATTGGTAGGTACTAAAATTTATTATGTTTTTAGTTTATTTTCTATGATTGTTTCACACGTCACTCATTATGACTTAGAATTGAATTGAGAAAATGATCTCGCTACCCCCGCTACCGCAGCCCGCGTAAAGAGGTTTGACTTGGTTTGACTGAGGAATACCTATAAGGTATTACGAGTTATAACTGATAATTCGGTTTTCTGTTCAGACTACTTCAGACCACAGTTATTGAAGTTGCGAACAAAATAAAAAAGCCGGATCGCATTTTACTATAGCGACCATTTCATGAAATGGATAATACCCGCTGCCCACATTATGATATAATAATCGACACTCACAACAGCTGGACCAATTTTAATGAAATTTGGTATATATACCTAGATGTAGGTGACACCCATTAACGTGGGCGAAACCGCGGGGAGGTTTTTTCTATTTAATAAGTAATTATAATAATATTCACTCGAATCAGACCAAGTTTGGCGCTGTGTATTATTATTTTTAAAGATTGAGCGGGGAAAAAAAAACATTGACACATTAATGACAGTGTAGTCACAGTACATATATGAAAACTTAATTTATGTTCGAAAAAACATTCATAACTTTCCCAAAAATAGCGACACTCCTAGTTTAAACACTAGAAATAAGGATAAACTTGCTATACCTGTAACTCGTTTGAGCTAAGTTAGGGATTCTTTTAAGGGGCAATGTATACGCTTCTTTAACAAAGTACCCAAAGAAATTCAAGAATTGTCCGTGTTAAAATTTAAAAAGCTAATTAAAGATAAGTTGTACAAAAAAGGGTACTATAAAGTTTCTGATTTTATAGAGGACAAGAACGCATTTCAATGAGTTGTTCGCTTCACATGCTATTTATTGTTATTATATTTTTTGTTATTATTATTGTCATATTGTTAATTTTAATATTTTATTTTATTTTCTATAGTTTATTTTTATATACATATTTTTTTATTTTTACAAATTTGACGATTAAAAATACTTGCAATGCGTTCATTTAATAAAGACACTTTTGAATTTGAATTGGGTAGTTGACACTGTCAAAAATAAATTACTAAACACTAACCAATGCATAAAACATCTAAAAACACGTGGAAACATCAAATATGTTGTACATTTAATGCATTTTATGATTTTTAATTACCAGTGGAACCACTAAGAGTAGATGATTTGATGCTGTGAAACTATGACGTCATAGTGTAATATTTCATACAAAATTCCATATAAACGATCGTTCTGACATTTATTAAAAAGTTGCCTACAGTAATCCGACCGCCCCCAATTAGTCGTAACTCGTACAAAGTCCTCCCCCTCCCCCGGTAACGCCCGGTAAAAAAAAAAAAAAAAAAAAAATATTATTAAAAAGTAGCTGATTTGATGTGTCAGTCAACTACCCTATTGAAAATATGCTAATTTTGCTAGCTCTGCATCTTTGCTTGCCGGCCTTTGACTTCGCTACGTCAATGTAGACTTTTTGGCGGGAACTTGCGAAGTGACGTTGCATTTTCGTTTTATTTTCATGAAATCAATAAAAAATACTTTATTGTTTACACCACATAACATTAACAAAAGACAAAGAAAATGAGTAAACTGTTATATATGTGGTTATATGGCGAAAGGGATTCTTGTGTGTGTGTTTAAGAAACAGCTTCTTTCTTTCTTTCTCTACTTCGAGAAACAGCTCAACTCGCTTTTAATATACACTCCAAAAACTACGTAGAAATGTGGTAGAAATGCTACGCATTTTACTATACGCTATATATCTCTACCTAGTTTGTGAGTTTATTTTGGTTTACTTCTATATTAGGTAGGTACACTTTATTTGTTGGACCGTCGTAAGCTGGAAACAAATTATCGGACGCGGCTGATGGACGCGGCTTACAGTCGCGGCTGATAAGTGTGCACAGTAAGTTTGAGACGTGGCTCGCGGACGCATTCCAACGCCTATTCCTAATTGACACTGGCAAAATACAAAAACTGTGTGCCTGGGAGCAAATAGCTTCCGATTAATTCTTGTTTTTTAGAAGCATTTTTATAATCTTTTATTGTGTGATTATATAGTATTTCTCTATTACGAACACACTCTATAATTTTTTCGTCCATTTTTAGGAAGTAGTAGTGTAGATACGTCCGACCTCTCGCGTAGTCCGTGTCCTTCTGAGTTCTGGCGCACGGACGGGTCCCGCACCCTGTGCATACCGTCCGCGGACGTTTTCGGCTGACAAAAACATCCAGCGCGCCAGATTTCTATCGGACGTCCGTACGCTTAAGGTTACGTCCACGACTTACATCCGATGATTTGCACAGCTCAGTGTACATTCATTATCTAGATACATATAAGTCGCGGCTGTCTGCCGCGTCCCTCAGCCGCGTCCGATAATTTGTTTCCAGCTGTACTATTCGTAGGATTTTCTAAAATCATCTGGCAACAGTGTCAGCGCTGTGAGTCAGTCAGTGACGTCTGACAATTCTGACAAACAAAAGTGACAGTTGACTGACTCAACTTCCCATTCCGATCTCCATTCATTTCATTAGATTTAGTTACTCACAGAAATGGCTGAGTTATTGTTTGTGCCGTTGAAAAAGTCTTCCGACGTTGATATCGTGAAGCCCTTGAAGAACTTGATACAATCGACGTACAACAACGGGGAAAGCACCGAGGACTACAGTGATGCACTTAACGAGCTCAGTCGCCTGAGGGCCAACGCAGTTTGGAAAGTCTTCGAAAAATCATCACTAGAACTTATTTACAGGTACTAGTAGCGTATTTATGCAGTGTGGTGTGAGTCACCCGTAATAATTAATAATTGTCACCAATCGGTGCGTTTGTTCAATATTTGTATCGCTTACCTTTAATAAATATGAGATGAATAGTGAATTTTGAACATTAGTAAACAAATTCAAGATGATGTCATTCTCCAATAAGAGGTAGCTACTTATTAATACAGTTCAAAGCTTGTTATCATAAAATATAGCGGCAAATAGGAACTGTTAACCGATCGCCACCCACCTGAAGTACAGTGAGTGGTGTACGTACATAAGGACTTGCATCAGCTAACCGTTGCGCCCTTCTCGTCTCTTGTCGCAGTTATTATGACCAGCTGGTGTCGCTGGAGAGCAAGGTGCCACCGCAGGAGGTGCAGATTCCCTTCAAATGGAAGGATGCCTTTGACAAGGGCTCCATCTTCGGAGGTCGGATGAGTCTCAGTAAGTCACACACATGGCCCTTCTGATGGTTAGGTTACAGTAAATATAAGTTAGAGACACTTGTACACTGTATCACTCGAGTATTACTGACCCTGCTACACTGCTCTTCATTAAATTATGGGGAGTCCTTTTTTAGAAAACCTATGCTTGTTGGTTTCATTGTTTCAAAAAAAAAACATAAATCAAAAACTCATTTATTCAATTTAGGCCCTGGTAAGGCACTTATGAACGTTGATAGTTACAAACATTACAATAGACTCTACCACCAGTTCCACATACACTTGAACTGAGAAGACTCCGGCAAGAAACTCAGCAAGGCTACATTTTTTTAAGGTTTAAAAATGGACTCCCTATAAATGAATCATGGGTCCTCCCATAAATGGGTGTGATCACTTATATAGCTAATTTGATAAATATGTTTGCAAAGCAGTCTAAGAAGGTGATAGTTGTAGATATTAGTTCCTAATCATTTAATCAATCAAAATAAGCATAAAACAAAGCATAAAATGATAAAATAAAACAAAAGTAGTAAAGAGTAATAGATTGTGTTTGATCAGCTGTTTAGGTGAGCAATTAAGTAAGTAGTGATAGGCAGTGTCATGTTTGCGTGTGCATGTTGCAGCCATCAGCTCCCTGGCGTACGAGCGCGTCTGCATACTGTTCAACATGGCCGCCATGCAGAGCATCATCGCAGCCCAGCAGCCCATTGACACTGAGGACTCACTCAAGCTCGCAGCCAAATTGTTCCAGGTACATATTCCTTCCTTCCTAGATGTTTTGGGATAATAAATGCGATATAATATTTATACAATGTCTGTATGTGTTTGTGATGGTCAGCAAGCGGCCGGCATCTTCGGGTACCTGAAGTCGAACATAATGATGGCGGTGCACCAGGAGACGACGCCCGACCTGCACCCCGACACGCTGGACGCGCTCGCCAAGCTCATGCTCGCGCAGGCGCAGGAGGTCATCGCTTACAAGTGCATTAGAGGTAACTAACTATACTATACATCCTAAACTAACTACTCAAAAACATCATAGAAGGAAAGATAGAAGGAATGAGAGGAAGTGGAAGACCTAGATTGAACTATATAGACCAAGTGAAGGCAAAAAATGCAGGAAGCAGTAAACAACAGGAAAGAGTGGAAGAAGCTACACTGACAAGAGCCATGCTCTTAAATATAGAAGAAGAACTATACATTACACTACACTACTACATACCTACCTACTACTTCAATATTATAATAAATACTGGTTACTTGTACTTGTACTTCTACCCTGCACAAAGGAACTGTGAATGTTTTAACTCCACAAATAAATACAAATAGAAGAAAGTCTTTGATTTGTTGGTAACACTAATAACATAGTATGTATCAGTATTGAAACAATATGCTCATAGATCTTAAATTAATCTTGATGAATGTGTGCGGCGTGTTTAAAATAATATATTTAATTTGTATAAGCCATGTATTGAAAGGTAAACTGTTTAAAATTGATAAGGTAAACCAGTCGGTACCGATACATACCGATGACTCATTATAACTATCAAAATAACGAGCTAAATCCCATTTCTGTTGTTTTCAGACTAAACTAATTAAATCTCAATACATTCTAACAAAAATTATAACAAATGGAGTCCTATCAAATTAGTCCTAATTGCTTCTTTTAAGCAATACACGATGGAAAGGGGGGGGGGGGAACTAGTTATTAATAAACGCATGTAAGTAGGTACATAATACAATCTCTTTCGTACACCTTTGTTACACATTATATTTAGCTTGTTTTCCTCTTTCGCAACATGCATGATAAGGCAAATTTGACTGATATTAAAATAGTTATATCCTTGGATAAATGAAATATTATTTATTAAATAGACCTTCACAGGCACTTATGAATTGTCAGACTCTAATGCACGGTTCGGAAGGTTTTGCTGAGAAGAGCCGGCAATAAACTCAGCAATTATAAGATATTTTTCACACACTATCTGACGGAACCCAAACTTATTAGTCCTATGGAAACAAGATAATATTAATTCCTTGTTAATATCAATGTTATATATACTAAAGATTTAGGCGTAATCATAGATAATAAATTAGCGTTTAACAGTCAGTCACATTAACGAGACTATAACGAAAAATCCTGTACAAAGTTGGGCTTTTCTTGGAGCAAATAAAAGGTTTATAAAAATTTATCTGCACTGAAGTTTGCTTACTTTGCTCTGGTTCGGTCTATTTTAGATAACTGCGTGTTTAAGGAATCCCCTCTACCAATGCTATAAAAAATTGTCCACCAAAGTAAATTAAATGCATTGCATTAACTCTTTAACTTAGCTTGGTATGCAGATATGGACTTAGGATCTTACTTATATCTTTTTATAAATAAAAAAAGCGATAATGATACATACATACAGTATGTATAAAGGTGAACACGTTTATAGTGTAAAATGTAAGGATGTTGTATCAGGTGTATGTATTGTATTGTATGTATGGTACGTACAGATGAGATGAAGGAGAGCATGGTGGCCAAGGTGTGCGCGCACTGCGAGGAGCTCTATGTGGACGCGCTGCGGGCTCTCAACAAGGAGCAGCTCAAAGGCATCTGGGACCGCGAGTGGATACCCACGGTAACTACACACAAACACAGCCCCCCCCCCCCACGCACACACACGTGTTAACTACCACTTACCGAAAAGCAGAGTAAAAAAATTGTAGCAATTTTACGAAATTACATTGTATTTGTCAAATGGGAAATTAAACTAAATTATCCTTTGTCATTGAAAGTTGTGACTACATAATAATAGCTATAATATTTTGTGATAAGCTATCCGATGGATCCCCATGCTCGGGTGTGGGGGTGTGGGGGTGTGGGGGTTTATCAGGGCTGGTAGACAAAGGCGGGTGTTCGCGTCGCAGGTGACGAGCAAGCAGCAGTGGTTCCGCGGCCTCAGCAACTACTACCAGTCGCTGGTGTGTCGCGCCAACAAGGCGGTGGGCGAGGAGATCGCGCGGCTGCAGCTGGCGGTGGAGCTGCTGCGAGTGAGTGGGGGGGGGCCCGTGGCCGAGGTGAGCACCAGGGCCAGCAGGAACCTCGCCGAGGCCAACAAGGACAACGACTTCATCTACCACGAGCGCGTGCCCGACGTGAAGCAGCTGGAGCCCATCGCGCGCGCGCCCATCGCCAAGCCGCTGCCGCCGCAGGACAAGTGGGCGCCCTCCTCGCGAGGTACCTTCGGATATATTTTTTTAAGGAGTTGATAAGTGTGCTGAGCTGACTTATACCCTTATAAGACTAGACCCAACCGCTTGCTGGATTACCGAGCGTCTACTGGCTCGGTAATCCAGCTAGTGTTGCAGTAAAATTGATGCATCGATAATTTTCTCCCCAAATCACTTGTACTAACGATTGATCGAGAGTAGTATTTAGTACAATACTCTCGATAGTATCGATGCTATCGGCCTAAGTTCTAAATACTGTCGATAGTATCGATTGTAATATTTTATATAATACAATCGATTGTTTAGAAACTATCAATAGTATTGTGATAAATATGTGCAATCGATAGTACGAATGATTTGGGAGCCTTGGATATCAATAAATATTTTCAAGGACTAGGACTAAAAGGTATTAGGGTGCGTTTCCACTGACGCGGTCAAAGATTTTAGGATGCGTTTCCGCTGATGCTGTTAAAGGTTAGGGTGACTTTCCACTGACGCGGTCAATGGCAGGGGTGGCAGTTCCGATTTGGGATAAAAGTGAACGAAAACATCTGGCAGCAACACTAGTGTTAGTGACAGCATATTTTGATTTTGACAACTATTTGGTGTCATCCTATCAATATCTATGATTTTTTGGTTTTACCCCTCAACCCGCAAACGATAACGTGACATAAGGAGCACCGTTCCAAAAATCTGTTTTAGGTTTACGTAATCAAACCTATAAGTATAAATAGGTAGGTAATGCTGGGTTGTTTGTTGCCCCGGCGGCGTCGGCGTCGGCGTCGGCGTCGGCGTCGGCGGTACATGGTGGTGTATGCGTACAGATCTGTTCGAGCGGCTGGTCCCGCTGGCGGTGCACCAGGCGCTGCAGGCCAGCGGCGCGCGCCGGGCCGACCTCGTCACCGCCGAGATCAACAAGCTGCGGGAGGCCACGCAACTGCTCAACAGGTTACACCCGTCTACCCACCCACCTACCCACCTACCTACCTATCTACCTAACGCACGAATCTACATCGCGCTGACCAACTCGATTGTGTCGTGTAGCATCCTGGCGTCGCTGAACCTGCCGGCGTGCATCGAGGCCGGCGGCGAGGGCGCTCTGCCCGAGTGCATCCGCGCCAAGGCGGGCGCCGTGCGGGACGCCGGCGGCCTGCCCGAGCTGCGCCGCCTCATGGCCGACCTGCCCGACCTGCTGCAGCGGAACAAGGACATACTCGACGAGGTACCGGAGGGTCGGGCGCTAGGCCTGGCTACACTAGGCTATGCTACATGTACACTGTCTGTGCCAGGCGGAGCGGATGCTGCGGGAGGAGAGCGAGGCGGACGCGGCGCTGCGGGCGCAGTTCGGGCCGCGGTGGAGCCGCACGCCCTCCGACAAGCTGACGGACGCCTTCCGCGCCAACGCCGCCAAGTACCGCCAGATCATCGACAACGCCGTCCGGGCCGACGACATCGTGCAGCAGAAGTACAACCAACACAAGGAGGTAACCTAACCTAATCTAACCTCATACATTTTACTAATTGTTTTTCCAATTTTTCCCGGATTTTCCCGGGTCTAACCCGGGAAAAATCGTATTTTTTTTAAATATCTTCTGAATTACCATGATTAGAATCACACCAACATATTATTATTGAGTTGAGTATGTGGTGTGTTTTGTATAGTATAAATAAGGTAGGTATAACTGCCAGATGTATGTTCGTTTGTGTTGTATAGAGCATCGCGCTACTGAGCGGCAGCGAGGGCGAGCTGTCCGCCGGGGTGCCCGACGCGCCCCGCGGGGAGACCTCCGACACTAGCGCCGTCAGCCAGCTCCGGGACCTCATGGAGCAGGCCAGTACCATTACACAACACTACACCATCCTTAACTACACTACACTACACAACTTCATTTTACACTACACTACACCATCCTACACTACACAACAAAACACCATGCGGTGCGTATTTACTTACTGTAAGTGAACTCTAAAATAGTATTAAGAGTGTGTGTGTGTGTGTAGGTGGAGACGCTGAAGGCGGAGCGCGACACGATCGAGTGTTCCCTGAAGGAGACGACGGTGGACCTGCGCGCGCAGTTCCTGGCCGCCCTCGCCGCCAGCGGCGCCGTCGACGAGCCCGCGCTGTCGCTGGCCGCGCTCGGCGCAGCGCTGCAGCCGCTGCAGCGCCAGGTGCACGACACGCTGCAGCGCCAGCAGGCGCTCGTCACGCAGATACAGGTACCCACCACCCACCACCCACTACCCACCCGCATTCTCCACGCTATATGTCGATACGGATCCCGCAATATGTCACACGATGTACGACACTAAAACCAACCATTCCAGAGTATCATCTACCTACGTGTCAAGTTTCTTCTAATTCGTTTTGTTGATTCGTGCCCGGCCTATGCTCTCGGAGTAGCAAGCGTGCATAGGCTACGGTTGTCGCTCACCATCGGGGCCGTATACTTGTTTGTCCACTTTGTCGTATAAGAAACCCCCTAAGAAACATGTTGAATCCTCTTTACCCCTGCACAAAATAAATCAAAACTCATTTATTCAGTTTAGGCCCTAATAAGGCACTTATGAATGTCAAAAGTTACAGTTTTACAATAGACTCTAGTACCGGTTCCACATACACTTGAACTGAGACAGCTGAAGGCTTGTTTATGATATAATACAAGTGACAAGTGTTGAGCGTGGTGTCGTGTTTGTTGCAGGAGGCGCACAGCCTGCTGATGGCGTCGAGGGGGGGGGCGAGCGGCCGCGACGAGGCGCTGGGCAAGCTGTGTGCCGCCTCCGACGCCTTCCAGGACCTCACCTCCAACCTCAAGGAGGGCGTCAAGTTCTACAACGACCTCACGCAGGTACCTGATCCTCCACCCCTTCACCCCTCCACCCCTTCACCCCTCCACCCCTCCACCCCGCGACCTAATTTCAATAATATATCTACGGTAAAAGTATACTATATATATGTAATACCGCTCAGTTATATTTGAACATCATCGAGTCGACGGTCGCGGGATATATCCCATGTCATATCTAGCGTATTATTATGAGTGTCGGTTTGTTTGTTATATATACGTGTAACGTGTGTACGTCTGTGTGTCGTCGGCAGCTGCTGGTGGCGTTCCAGAACAAGGTGTCGGACTTCTGCTTCGCCCGCAAGACGGAGAAGGACGAGCTGCTGAAGGACCTCACGCAGGAGGCGTCGCGCGCCGTCCGCCCCGCCCCCCCCGCACCCACCACACAACAAAACACCGTCGAGGAGGTACCGCATATACTCATTCCCGAGGGATCCTATGTATTCCCGGGTTAAAAAGTAGCCTATATGTTACCCCAGGGTATGACATATCTACGTGCCGAGTTTCATCTAAATCCATTCAGCAGTTTTTACGTGAAAGAGTACCAAACATCCATATCCTCACAAACTGTCGTATTTATAATATTAGCAGGAAGTAGGATTGTTGAAATCAATATGAGTAACATTATTGCAATTGGATTATACAAAATAAAGTACCTGTCTTCTCAAATGTACAATGAAAAGCTAAATTTCACATTACACCTTTTTAACCGTGTGTATACAGCAGCCTGTGGTGGCGAAGCGCGAGCCCCCGCCGCGCCCCCCGCCCCCCGCCGCCCCCACTGCCGCTGCCGCCGCCGCCCCGGGGCCCTCCGCGCTGCCCTACCCTACGCAGGCACAGGGTAACTAAACTACTGCACTTTGTTGTCGACGCATTCTAAATATTATGAAAACAGACGCGTATTTACAACGGCTACATTAAACATTCTCTACACTTATGTACTGTATTTCTCGCAGAGCTCTCTTTGAGTTTTCATAATATATTTTGTGATTTAATATAAAACTAAATACTATGTATGTATACCACAAGTTTCTTCTGACTTATTAATTGATATATCCGGAATCCGGATGTAAATATATGTGCACGAACATGTCTGCCTGTTTTTCCCGAGTCTGGAAAAAGATAGTATATCAGTTATGTGGTTTACAATAAATGTTCTGCAGGCATGCCGCTCCCGTACACGATGGCGGGAGGCCCGTACCAGTACTACGCGGCGCCGATGCCGGCCCTGTACAACCCGTACGCGACCCTGCCCTACCCGCACCACGCGCGCATGCCGCCGCCGCAGCAGTACCAGCCCTACCAGTACCCGCCGCCGCCCGCCAACTACCCGCAGCCGCCCGCCCCCGGCTACAACCCCTACCAGAACCAGAACCAGTAGACGCACTACCTACACACTCTACACTACCTAGCCTAGTAGAATAGTAGTCCGCGTAGCGTAACAATCGGGTGCATGCTCTGTTTAAAGTTCGGATCTATAATTATTGTTGATGCATTTCTACTGTAACTCGTAAGGCTCAAAAAGAATGTTCTCGTAATTAAATGACGCTTCAAAACGAAATCTAAATGAAATATGTAAATTGTTAATCTATGTTATATATAGGATGTAACGGGAGAGTTGTGATACTAATATGATGAAATTATTTGTAACCATTGAGTTTTGTTAATGAATTATTGTAATTATATAATTTTACCTTTTATTGATGATGGTGCGCGAACATACAGGAATATTGTGAGTAGGGAACAAGGGCTTAAAGGTAATAAATAAGTTATAAAATGCTTTCACATGAATATGTATTCCAAAGTTATTATAATTAAATAAATAAATAGATGTTGACGACGATCAACCATATAATATAATGCAACCTGCGGCTCTAGCACAAACCATTTTGACGTTTCGAATTGTAAATGTAAGTGAACTTTGAATCTGAAATACCTTTAATTTACCATGAGGATTTTATCTTCTATGATAATTATTATTTATATATATCTGTGTGTGATGCATAAAACTAAAACAAAATGTATTTTTTATTCAGAAATTGCTTACGTTAACGATTCGAAAGACAATTATATTTGTGCTAGTCCCACTGTTTATTATTTAATGTTGTAATCATTTAATTTTATTATTTTATATTAAGTCATATAACTGCACATTGAATGAAACAGGGGATTGATGTGTAGCGAAAGGATTCTCGCTTATATTTTCATAGTAGAGTAATAAATAATAATTTAATGTAATTTAATAATAGATTATTATCAATTAGATCATGATTTGCATTCATTTATAAAAAATAAATAAATTTTTCTACATAGCCACATAACTTCTTCTTTTCCTATCATTTTCCTTTTGGTGTGTCTGGTTGTCAGCAACATTCCAAGAAATGTTAGCCAATGGGTTTATTACTTTCTTGACTCCATTGTTTTTATTTGGATTCTTATTTGAGACAATAAAATTTTGGAGTTACCTCCTAAAATTGCATAGATTTTCTAATGCATTGTTGGACTGTTAGAAATAAAACAGTAATGTATCACATAATAACTATTTATTAAATTATAACCATCTAATGTAAACACAGTTGATTAACACACTGATCATTGCTTCTGGCTTAGAACTTGGGGGCCGGGGACTCTTCCTTTGAGTAATCTCTGATTGGGGAGTAGAACTGCAACAAAAATAATTTTTTAATCACTTGATAAACCTGATAAAACTGTTCTAATTTTAAATTAACAATCTGGGCATTGAAAAATGGACCTAAGGTAATTCTCAACAATGACATAGACGGTTACGGCAGCCACAACATTATAGTAACCTACAAATAAATAAAATAATGATGTAGGTATGTCATTAGTGGATAAACAGATTGCAATGCCACTAAGTTAGTGAAGGATTGCAGAAGTGTTTGTAAGATAAGTGTTATCAGATATTGGTAATTCAGTTGATACTACACACACAGACAAGGTGTAATAGTGGCATTGATAAAGCTAATGTAAAGGTACCTTGTATTGCTTGGCTCTGTACTCCTGCCAGGGCTCAGGGTTGCCCTTCTTGCTCCAGGAGACGTCGGGGTTGCGAGTCGCCAGCCTCAGCAGGTAGAACACTGCACCAGCACAGCCGATACCCGTGCACACGTACAGCGGGATCAACTGTATAACAGGAAAAATTGAATTGATAAGTCACATTATTACATATCTTCTTTGGCATAAAGATTTTAAAATAGCTTTGTTGAATGTATAGGATGAACTTTCATAAATTAGTTAGTTTAAAACTACTATTACAATATGAGTACCAGGAAATAAAACAATGAACTAAGGGCACTTCCTTGTAATCAATATTGGCACTGGCACATCAAATACCAGACAGTAGTATCACATGCCAAATAGACTTTGGATATTCTACAAAAGAAACTAAATTATACCATGAATAACAATATTTACTAAAAATATATAAAGGAAAATAAATAGAGGTTAATTATGTAAGAATTGCAGTTCTAATGCGCAGAATTTATTGATCACTTCAATAAAGTTAATACTCACGGCTTTGTGCTTCTTCAAGCTCTGTATGCTAAGTCCCTGCATTTTGGCCTGTCCCTGCATAGCTGTAGCAGTGATAGTCTTATAATATTTCACGAAATTCAATCAGCACTTAGTAACTTCAAGCCAAGAAAATGTCTGACATTTGAGCATGTGTCAGTCAATTTGTGTATGTCAAACAAGTGTCAAAGCTGATCTGATAGGAGTGGTAGGGTTGCAAATGTAAAAATATACTATATATATAGGCAACATCTTCGATTAATATAGGAACGTTACTAGATAATACTAGCTTTTCTATTGCAGTTGGTTTGCGTCTGCGCGTCTCCAGAACCGAACCTCATCAATGTCACTGTGGCGGCGGCGTGGATCGTTTGGGTCACCACGGTCTATCCTGCCGTCGTAGTGCAGGGCGTCTTTCACGCCACGCCACTCTAAACGATGTCATTCGTCGGGCCCTTGCCACCGTGAACGTGCCGGCTATTTTAGAGCCGAACGGTATCTCGCGTGACGATGGAAAGAGGCCTGACGGTATGACATTGATTCCTTGGAGTCGTGGGAAGCCGCTGGTATGGGACGCCACATGTGCTGACAACCTTGCACCTTCCCACGTCCAACATTCATCACGGGTGGCGGGCGCTGCCGCAACCGCTGCGGAAAACCTCAAGCGGAGGAAATATACTTCTCTTGGAGATAGTTATATATTTCTTCCGTATGGGGTCGAAACTATGGGTAGTTGGGGTCAAGATGCTCGCAGTTTGGTTAGGGAGCTGTCCAGACGCCTTATTGACACTACAGGTGACCAAAGAGCTGGCACTTACCTCGGGCAGCGCATCAGCCTTGCAATCCAACGAGGTAACGTTGCCAGCTTTTTGGGAACCCTGCCTGCAGGCGGCGATTTAAATGCGGTTTATTATTTATAGTTACTCTGTATATAGGATAGATTTTGTAGTTTAATTAAATATTTCATTTAATTTCAACTAATGTTATAATATGTAAATAAAAATTATTCTTGACTTTATTTTATTTGCATACATAACATACATACCATATCAATCAAGTAGAATCTAACAAATAATCGACTCTGAGTACGTCCCTTTAATAGTTTTTTTTATTTGCTGTCAATTTATGAAAAAAAAAAGGAAAATGCAATAAACTTTTGACAAGTGCATCCATCAAGCAGGATCACATCAAAAGAAAAGATTTTATTGTATTTATAACCTATTTATTAATGATTTGGTGCTATTTTAGTGGAGTAAATACTTAAGTTGTAAAAATATAATAGCTCACATCAAAAATGAGTTTCCTATTGTGAGTATGATTGTTGTTGTGATCAGTATGATGAAGTGTATCTATTTTTATCCGAATGTCTTCCTTCGGATCGTGTGCTGACGTCTTGTTTACGTCCGCGGCAGGTTTCTTTGCCTATGATTTAAATAAAATGTCCGTGTGTGAGCTCTGTTGCCCCTTCAGGGCCTCATTAACGGCTCGCTACCGATGATGCTATCACCTATTTAGAATATGGCTCCGGATTTTGCCAT
Source organism: Tethea ocularis (assembly GCA_963555595.1). NCBI lineage: Eukaryota > Metazoa > Arthropoda > Insecta > Lepidoptera > Drepanidae > Tethea > Tethea ocularis. The sequence continues at coordinate 11,794,442 of OY741969.1, read as the reverse complement.
GATATCGGTCTTTGCATCGACTACTCTCTAGGTAGTTAAGTTTGTTCGTATCGGTAGAGTGTCGTGTTTGTTGCAGCGGGAGTCGTTCGAACAAGACGTTCAAACCGAAGAAGAACATCCCGGAAGGCACACACCAGTACGACCTGATGCGGCACGCGGCGGCCACTCTCGGCTCCGGCAACCTGCGCCTCGCCGTCATGCTGCCCGAGGGAGAGGACCTCAATGAGTGGGTTGCAGTCAATAGTGAGTCACATTCTTAGTGTTTCCTATCCAAGAACATTCATAATATTACATTACTTATCATTTTATACTTTAAAAATCTTACTAAATCCTATTGTTCTAAGAATTTATGAGAATATGTAACATTACAAAGAAGGCTTCGCACCTCCAACAGCGACACAATACATAGCTAGTATAGTAGTATTGAATATAATAATACTTCTGTTTTATAATATTTAAATAGAAAGCTGATTGTGACTGTGCCATCATCATTTTGAATATTAAATTGTATTGTTATGTCAGTTCAGTCAATATGAACCTTGACTCACTACTTGATAATGTAACAATCATCCATACATTGCAATATCCATACATCCTGTCCTGCACTTGTCAACTGTAATGTTCAATACTTATCTACTACAAACAGAAACATTAGTCAACCCCTCTTTGCAAAGCACTATATCATATTTTTTTTAATTTTATTTATGTATAAACATTCAAAGACAATAAGTATGTTTTTTATTGATCTCCATTAATTTACCAGAGCCTTGAGTTAAAGCCCTTGACCTGGATCCTAAAAGGGTTTGACCTTGTACTATAATATTGATGTCCTATACATCCTGTATGTCCAATGTATATATAAACAAATATAATTCCAGGAAGAACTAAGGAAAGGTTTTCAAAACCCTAAATACAGGTAATACAGAAAACTAAACACTAACAGAAATTCATATGTTAATAAGATTGGGAATAATCACTACTTACATATTATTTGTTGATCTAATCTAGTTCACTGTATAAATATGTTGATCTTTACCTAATCAAATATTATTTACTATAAGTTAGGTGCCATGTTAATGATGAGGAAATCTTATTATGTATACTATAGTAATAATAGGATAACTCCACATACACACACACACCTACATGCTATATCAACTTTACTCACACACTGGTACATTATTATTATCATAGAATAATTCATTACTAAAAACATTATTATTAAATATTAATATGTACCTATATTTGAATAAAATAATAACTCAACTGGAGCAGTACCTCCAACAAACAAAATACTGCAGCCAAAAGCTAGGAGTTTCTCTGCCTACAAGGGTTGATTGGAAAGGTCATTGTATTTCAATGGGCTCTTTTTGTAATAGACCTGAGGTATAGTCTATGTGAGTACTGATGAGGGTAAAGGTATGAGCATAGAAAGCCACAGCCACGTAATAAGAACTGGTAATACCAACAAAGCCTTGAAGAGAACTAGCTCCATTGTCCAACCAAACACACTGGTAGGTGACTACAGATTGTTGAGTATAGTAACCAGTTAATCTGATTCTTGTAACAATGTAGGTACTAGAAACAAATGTTGGATCTGAAACCGCAAGCCATGCGGCGGCTACGGGCGGACAATGTTACAGATAGATTCAGTATGTCAATAAACAATAACAATGGTGTGGTGTGTGTTACAGCGGTGGACTTCTTCAACCAGATCAACATGCTGTATGGCACCATCACGGAGTTCTGCACGGAGGAGTCCTGTGCGGTGATGTCTGCGGGCCCCAAGTACGAGTACCACTGGGCCGACGGTCACACCGTCAAGAAGCCCATCAAGTGCTCCGCGCCCAAGTACATCGACTACCTCATGACCTGGGCGCAGGACCAGCTCGACGACGAAACACTCTTCCCCTCCAAAATAGGTAACACTACATATACTATGTTTGTATATGTCATCGTATGATTGCAAACACCGCTAGTTTACAATCCATCTCGCGAGATTGTTGATACATTGTGAACTGTACCATACTGCTCACTACACGTATCAATTTTCGATAGTTCATAATATATCCATATCAAACCGTAAAATTGTAAAGGGACCTGTACTTACCTTTTATAACTAAGTAACTGTTCCACGCGGCTTCATTCGCGTTCCCGGGATAGAAAGTAGCCTATAGCCTCCGGGGATAATGTAGCTAACTAATAGGAATTAGTGAAATATTTTTCTAATCTGACCAGAGATTAGCATGTTCAAACAAACAAACTCTTCAGCTTTATTATTATTAGTATAGAATAAATTGCATTGTATAATTCTACTTCAAATTCAGATTCAAATTACGTTTCTGTTTGTAAACCAGGTGTGCCATTCCCTAAGAACTTCCTGTCGATGGCGAAGACGATCCTGAAGCGCTTGTTCCGCGTGTACGCGCACATCTACCACCAGCACTTCCCCGAGGTGGTGCAGCTCGGCGAGGAGGCGCATCTCAATACCTCCTTCAAACACTTCATATTCTTCGTGCAGGTCAGTTTACATCTCGCTACATCACATCACTACACGACATTAGACAGCGAGGCATAATATTTTCTGTGAACGATTGACGTCCTTCGATTTTGTGACGAAATCTGCATGCCCACGAATTTAATAAAAACGAATACTCCTTGAAAATTGAAGAATTGGGTTATGATATAGCAATCATGTGAATTGAAAAAAGTATGAGCATGCGGAGCTGAAGTGATTCTGATTTTTATAATTGCAAGCAACTCACAAGCTATTTTAAAAAGTTTTTATCGAACATACCTATATTTAAAACATTTGAAGCTTGTCTTTATTAAATACCATGTATAATTTGTCCAGGAGTTTAACCTGATCGAGCGGCGGGAGCTGGCGCCGCTGCAGGAACTCATCGAGAAGCTCACCGCTAAGGAAGCGCGATGAGTGGCCCCTCCTCCCTCCCTTCTTCCTTCCTACCGTGACCCCTGTCTCCCCCTCTACCTCTCCCCGTCGCGCCGTACCGCATCGCACTGGTTCATTTTATTTAAAAACTTAAAAGCACCATTATTCATAAGATTACCAAACTTGATTAAGATGTTAGTTCTCCGATTTATTTAAATAAGGCGGCGGCGGCGGTGTGGCGCACTCGCTCTGTTTCACGTTGTAATTATTTTTCATTTATTTACTATCTGCTTCCTTATAATTAAGCTTTAAGTCTGAAATTATGATTAGTATTTCTATTTTAATCAATACTCATATCGTGATGTTGGAACTGAACCCCACTGTACGATTAATTAGCTGATTACAGACTCGATTCTTCTCACTACAGGAAGAAGTTCCTATATTAGTGAGTTTGATATAAATGTTTGTGATATAGGGAGTAGTGGAGGGGAGGGGGGGACCAGTACCATTTTGTGCTGTGCTGTACTACTGGGTACTGTCGTGATCGCATCGGCTTGCTTATACTATACAATACATACACGTAGGTACTCGTTACGTAGGTATCGTGTATCAGCTGCTGTGACGTTATCAATTGTTGTAGCTTTATCTGTGATGATATAATTACGTTTGCAGTTATATGGATTAGTACAAGAGAACAATATACCGTAAGATGTGGTGCGGCCGCGACGCTACATCATATACTATATACATACATGTATAATGTGATGTGGCTGTGGGTAGTGTGCGGTGCGAGTATGTATATGTGACGTCACAGCGGGCGCTAGACAGACTGTAGAGAATGCCTTCCTATCATAAGGTTTACAAATAGATGCGATTTATCTTTGGAAATGATTTAGATTTGATACAGAAGTATAAAGCTACATAATATTAAGATATCACTATTAGATTCGGTTGTTTGTAAGAAAATAATGATTTTGACGTTCATTATTTTTTTATCGATGAGAAACATTTAACTTTAATTATAGTGATATATATTTATATATATTAGTGACCCACGCGTGACATTTTAACTCATGAATTTGACTCTTAGCTAAGTAGACTATCACGTTTATAATTAATTTGCACGCCCTTCACGTTTGCGACTTAGTTTTGTACAAACACAGTGGGCCAATTAGTTAAGAGTGACATTGATGAACATTTACATAGTGTGTTATTCGCATTTAAGTTTATCATTTATTTATTTACGTGATGGATTGTTTTTTTTTGTATACAAACATAAAAATATATTTATTAGTTAATTCATATTATCTCACGAGTCCTGTGTTTACTTTATTTAACGCAATAATCTCTCGTAGCTTATGAACTTAATTAAGTATTGTAGATATATTTTGTGCATTTAATTACTACGTTTGATTTGTGTCGAATCATATCGATCTTTATTGCGACTGAAAGAATTTTGTTAATTTAAAACTAGATAATATCCATAAATTTAATTATACAATCAAAATTAAAGGATTTAGGTTATAAAAATATCTTTTATTAAGATACATTCTAGTTGCATTACGTTGTTTTCGTCTTACAATGTGTGTTGCTACATCATTACAAATTACATTATTTTTCATTTATAGGTAGATCTCAGTGAAACTGCATTGCACTATGATGCCTAGATTGATTATGTGTTTTTTTTTTACTATAAGATATTGTGTAAAATACGCTTATAAACCGAATAAATAAATAAACAGAGCTAGTTATAAAATGAAACAAATAATTGTTAATGCTAAAATTATTTATTAATATGAATAAATTGCTATGGTCCAGAGAAACGAAGTAATATCTGCGGTACATGTCAATTGTTTGGTTGTACAATGTTTGTTTAAAATTGTACTGAATATTTGGTCCACCGCGAGTTTAGTGAGTACGGTCTCGCCATCCTCAACGATGCACATTTTATCGAAAGTGTTTAAAAAATAATTATTTCATAACACAAGTGTGAAAAAAATCTCCCTACCCAAAAAATTCTCCACCTACTAGCATTGAGCGTACGAAAATTCGTCGTGTAGTGTAACTCACGTACATTAAAGTACGCTGCAGGACAAATGTGCGGCGTTAAGGATGCGCGTGAGCCTTGCGTTTATAACAGAGCCAGAGGAATGTGCCGATCCGATCATATGCATGTGACTTTTTTTTTTACCACAGGCTGCATCAAATCAGCTCTCGTCTAGTGATAAGCTGCTACCGTAGCCTATAGATATGTAAATAAATACATAATAATGAGGAGACCCGGGAATATTGTCGATTTGTGGTACGCAGATTGTGTATAAAGACGAGGTGACAATAACGATCATCGAACCGGCACAGTGATATACGAATGGATTATGTATAAAACATACGTTCAAGACGTATCGTCGTTTAAATTTAAATACTATATAATAATTTATACAAATAGAAGGGATCGTTCGCGGGGAGCTAGGCAAACATACAAATAACTAGGTAATTACAATGCGGAAATAATTATATACCGACACATCGTAGAACATGCGACGTGAAACCAATAAATCACAAACCGTGACAGTCGCGCGGCTCGACACGACCGCGTGCGTTAAAATTTAATTAAGTTCATCCTAAATTAATTTATATTACATAATACATATAAATTGTGAATTCATTGCATCGCAACTGGCGCTCCTCGATATTTACAACACTTTTGTAAATAAGAACTCGTTTACGAGCGAAACTTTATAAATCGTACGGGGACGTAGCGTAGACGTCGTACCCTCGGCTCAGACGGGCGCTGGGGGCGCTGGGGGCGCGGTGGGCGCGGTGGGCGCGGTGGGCGCCGGCGACGGCTAGGAGGTAGAGACGGGGGGCGGCGGGGGCGGGGGCGCGAGGAAGGCGGGCGGGGGCGGCGCGCCCCAGGGCGGGGGGTTGAACCCGCCGCGCCACGCCGGCGGCGGCATGCCCATCATACCTGCACACATACATACACGTACACGTAAGTACACGTACTAACAACATTTTCGTATTTGTATTTGGCAAAAAAACATGCTGACTTTTTTTTTACTATGTATGTGTTTGACCACATCTCCCCATGGTCGGTGATGAAGCCGAAGTTGGTAAGCATACGATACCTAGAAGGATCTGTCGAAAGTATTGAATTCTAATTCTAAAATATTAGTACTAGCAGTTTCCCGCGGTTTCACCCGTATTCCTGAGATACAAAGTAGCCTTTAGTACTCGGGGATAATGTAGCTTATTAGTTAGTCTGTTCTTGACGTAGTAAAGGAGAGGTACTAACCCGGCGGCGGCGGCGGCATGTGGCCGGCCGGCGCCCCCGTCGGGGGACACATCTTGTTGTCGTTCTGTAACACAGTTAATTTTCGGTTGAGTATATTAGGTTGAATACGAATAGTACACGTGTACATCATTACGGATAATCACGGATTTCAGGAGCGTCAGCAATAGCATTACAAATAATAAATAAATAAAATAATAAAATTTATTCAATAAAATGTTCAAGTACAGAAATTGTTACATAAATGTTCAAAATACAGTAGGTACATAAACAAAAATTGTGTAAATGCTCGATAAAAACTAATATATGGCTAAAAAGAAAAAAATTGAAATTAAATTTATATGCATGGAAATAAAATACTAATTCATCAAATTGGCTAGCGGTCTGCCTGAGCTAGGTTGGTTGAACCTGTGTTTCACTTATAACAATGAGAAGTTTAGCATAAGTCTGTGGTGAAAGCTTTGACTCACACTCTCGTAATTATGAATCATAATAGGTCAATTCTGGAATTGCAACATAAACGATACTCAGTCAAGCCTAAAATCTATATAGCTAATGTAAATCAAGTAGGTACTACATATTGAAACCAAAAAATGCCGGGGCGTAGAAAATTTAATTGAAGTAATGACGATATTTTTGTGGAAGTGGTGTCGTGTTGGTATAAGTACCTGGTGGTGCAGGGGCGGCGGCGGGGGCGGCCGCGGCGGCAGCGGGGCGGCGGCGCCGGGCGGGGGCGGCTGCCCGGGGGACGTGCCCATGCCCATGCCCATACCCATGCCCACTCCACCTGCAACAAACAATACACACACAAATACTTATTGTACTTTTACATTCGAAAACTGAACAATGGCCGCGGCAATAGACCAGTAATCGCCGGCTTCGGGCGCTAAATTATTGCACAGGCATTTTTTTTATGTTTGACCATAATTTCACCGTGGTCGGTGATGATGTGGCCGACAGTAAGTCTCCTTCTGTACAGGTGTCGGTACAGCATAGTTATAAGTCTGTATGGAGGAACAAGGTGGATGATTCCTCCATAGAAAAGGGAAGATCTTCCGTCAGGCTGGGTCATCGAGGTTGGGGACCGCCCTCCAACTGTAGGTACATGTTGGATTCTGGTATATATTGTAATGCGGGAACTTCATCAGCTGGTGCGTTTAGTGACTTGAGTATAAAGGTCGATACGTACCGAGCCAGGGCGCCGGCTGCGAGGTGGGGGGCGGCGGCGGCGGCGGGAACGGGCCCCCCATCGCTGACCCCGGTCCCGGGCCCCCTGGCCCGCCTGGAATTTTTTTATTCATATTTAGTAAATCAACCAATATTAATTTAGCTATTCAAAACAATACGAACACAACTTTTTTTTATTATTATTTTTGTACCCCAAGGTTATAAGTCCCCCGGCTTGGGTTACTAGAGAAAAAAAACTACTACTATCTGTTATCTCATTAGGAGGAGTTAGATGATATACAAACAGAGAGACAATAATTACCTATATTGAGCGTGTTAGACCCAAGATCTATAGAAAAAAATATGAAGTAGTTAATAAATTGATAACATACCAGGTGGAGCCATGATGGCTCGTGCGGGCTGGTGTGACGCGAACATGTTGTTGTGGTGGAAGCGGCGGCCTCCTCCCGAGGCCCCTCCGCCCCCTAGAGGCCCCCCACCCGTGGCCCCTATGCCCCCGCCGGGGCTCGCCTCGCCCAGTTCCGCCATCAGAGACATGTACTCCTCGTCGATCTTAGCCTGCCCACACATTACTATTTATTAAGAGTCATACGCGGATATAATAAAAAAATTGTAGTTTTACTCGTTTTACCATGTCAACATTATTATTTACCCGCGGCTTATTACGATGGTATTTGACAGCTTTTAATATCACCAATCTTTGTTAATCGACTTATCGACTAAAAATAGAGGAGGCATTCAATTCGGTTGTATTTATATTTCAAAATATCGTTTTTAGTCGATAAACAAGAGTCGAGATAACAAGATACTTAGCGCCTCTCTAAATTACTGTTTCAACATGTGTAGTCACATCCTTACGAATGAGTTTGTATGTAGGTGTAAGTATCGTCCAGTAGCAGGCCGTCTTCAATATCTCACTTACTACCAGATTTGTTGATCGGCTAATCATAACTAGCCGACCGAGCAACACAACGGACGTGTCAGTGGGATAGAGGAGTACGTCAGTGCAGCGCCGTACTAATAATATAATAATGAGCGATTAATGAGGCCGCTAGTCGAGCGACTACCCTTTTTAAACGACATCAACAAGGAGGTTCTCAATTTGTGTTTGACCACAATCTCACCTGGTCAGTGATGATGTGGCCGATGGTGGTGCACACAAAAAGCCTAGAAGGGAACTGGCTCTCAAGTGCAGCTGTCGGAACACACCGGAAGGTGCTTGGCGGCAGATTTTCAACTTGAGGGTGGTAGCCAGCCAGACGGGTACTACAAAGTACCCAACCACCGTCATACCTTGTCGTGAGTGTGTAAATAGTAGAGTAGTTAGTAAGGTAGCGTAGGGTAGTGTAAGGTAAGGTGTGGTAAGGTAAGGTAAGGTAGGGTGGGGCGTACCTTGTTGGCGTGGTGCATGAGATGCGCGGCGCCCTGGCCGGGCCGCTTGGTAAGGTAAGGTAAGGTAAGGTAGGGTAGGGTGGGGCGTACCTTGTTGGCGTGGTGCATGAGATGCGCGGCGCCCTGGCCGGGCCGCTTGGTAAGGTAAGGTAGGGTAGGGTGGGGCGTACCTTGTTGGCGTGGTGCATGAGATGCGCGGCGCCCTGGCCGGGCCGCTTGGTAAGGTAAGGTAAGGTAAGGTAAGGTAGGGTAGGGTGGGGCGTACCTTGTTGGCGTGGTGCATGAGATGCGCGGCGCCCTGGCCGGGCCGCTTGGTAAGGTAAGGTAGGGTAGGGTGGGGCGTACCTTGTTGGCGTGGTGCATGAGATGCGCGGCGCCCTGGCCGGGCCGCTTGGTAAGGTAAGGTAAGGTAGGGTAGGGTGGGGCGTACCTTGTTGGCGTGGTGCATGAGATGCGCGGCGCCCTGGCCGGGCCGCTTGGTAAGGTAAGGTAAGGTAAGGTAGGGTAGGGTGGGGCGTACCTTGTTGGCGTGGTGCATGAGATGCGCGGCGCCCTGGCCGGGCCGCTTGGTAAGGTAAGGTAAGGTAGGGTAGGGTGGGGCGTACCTTGTTGGCGTGGTGCATGAGATGCGCGGCGCCCTGGCCGGGCCGCTTGGTAAGGTAAGGTAAGGTAGGGTAGGGTAGGGTGGGGCGTACCTTGTTGGCGTGGTGCATGAGATGCGCGGCGCCCTGGCCGGGCCGCTTGGTAAGGTAAGGTAAGGTAGGGTAGGGTGGGGCGTACCTTGTTAGCGTGGTGCATGAGATGCGCGGCGCCCTGGCCGGGCCGCTTGGTAAGGTAAGGTAAGGTAGGGTAGGGTGGGGCGTACCTTGTTGGCGTGGTGCATGAGATGCGCGGCGCCCTGGCCGGGCCGCTTGGTAAGGTAAGGTAAGGTAGGGTAGGGTGGGGCGTACCTTGTTGGCGTGGTGCATGAGATGCGCGGCGCCCTGGCCGGGCCGCTTGGTAAGGTAAGGTAAGGTAGGGTAGGGTGGGGCGTACCTTGTTGGCGTGGTGCATGAGATGCGCGGCGCCCTGGCCGGGCCGCTTGGTAAGGTAAGGTAAGGTAGGGTAGGGTGGGGCGTACCTTGTTGGCGTGGTGCATGAGATGCGCGGCGCCCTGGCCGGGCCGCTTGGTAAGGTAAGGTAAGGTAAGGTAGGGTAGGGTGGGGCGTACCTTGTTGGCGTGGTGCATGAGATGCGCGGCGCCCTGGCCGGGCCGCTTGGTAAGGTAAGGTAAGGTAAGGTAGGGTAGGGTGGGGCGTACCTTGTTGGCGTGGTGCATGAGATGCGCGGCGCCCTGGCCGGGCCGCTTGGTAAGGTAAGGTAAGGTAAGGTAGGGTAGGGTGGGGCGTACCTTGTTGGCGTGGTGCATGAGATGCGCGGCGCCCTGGCCGGGCCGCTTGGTAAGGTAAGGTAGGGTAGGGTGGGGCGTACCTTGTTGGCGTGGTGCATGAGATGCGCGGCGCCCTGGCCGGGCCGCTTGGTAAGGTAAGGTAAGGTAAGGTAGGGTAGGGTGGGGCGTACCTTGTTGGCGTGGTGCATGAGATGCGCGGCGCCCTGGCCGGGCCGCTTGGTAAGGTAAGGTAAGGTAAGGTAGGGTAGGGTGGGGCGTACCTTGTTGGCGTGGTGCATGAGATGCGCGGCGCCCTGGCCGGGCCGCTTGGTAAGGTAAGGTAAGGTAGGGTAGGGTGGGGCGTACCTTGTTGGCGTGGTGCATGAGATGCGCGGCGCCCTGGCCGGGCCGCTTGGTAAGGTAAGGTAGGGTAGGGTGGGGCGTACCTTGTTGGCGTGGTGCATGAGATGCGCGGCGCCCTGGCCGGGCCGCTTGGTAAGGTAAGGTAGGGTAGGGTGGGGCGTACCTTGTTGGCGTGGTGCATGAGATGCGCGGCGCCCTGGCCGGGCCGCTTGGTAAGGTAAGGTAAGGTAAGGTAGGGTAGGGTAGGGTGGGGCGTACCTTGTTGGCGTGGTGCATGAGATGCGCGGCGCCCTGGCCGGGCCGCTTGGTAAGGTAAGGTAAGGTAAGGTAGGGTAGGGTGGGGCGTACCTTGTTGGCGTGGTGCATGAAATGCGCGGCGCCCTGGCCGGGCCGCTTGGTAAGGTAAGGTAGGGTAGGGTGGGGCGTACCTTGTTGGCGTGGTGCATGAGATGCGCGGCGCCCTGGCCGGGCCGCTTGGTAAGGTAAGGTAAGGTAGGGTAGGGTGGGGCGTACCTTGTTGGCGTGGTGCATGAGATGCGCGGCGCCCTGGCCGGGCCGCTTGGTAAGGTAAGGTAAGGTAGGGTAGGGTGGGGCGTACCTTGTTGGCGTGGTGCATGAGATGCGCGGCGCCCTGGCCGGGCCGCTTGGTAAGGTAAGGTAAGGTAGGGTAGGGTGGGGCGTACCTTGTTGGCGTGGTGCATGAGATGCGCGGCGCCCTGGCCGGGCCGCTTGGTAAGGTAAGGTAAGGTAGGGTAGGGTGGGGCGTACCTTGTTGGCGTGGTGCATGAGATGCGCGGCGCCCTGGCCGGGCCGCTTGGTAAGGTAAGGTAAGGTAGGGTAGGGTGGGGCGTACCTTGTTGGCGTGGTGCATGAGATGCGCGGCGCCCTGGCCGGGCCGCTTGGTAAGGTAAGGTAGGGTAGGGTGGGGCGTACCTTGTTGGCGTGGTGCATGAGATGCGCGGCGCCCTGGCCGGGCCGCTTGGTAAGGTAAGGTAAGGTAAGGTAGGGTAGGGTGGGGCGTACCTTGTTGGCGTGGTGCATGAGATGCGCGGCGCCCTGGCCGGGCCGCTTGGTAAGGTAAGGTAAGGTAAGGTAGGGTAGGGTGGGGCGTACCTTGTTGGCGTGGTGCATGAGATGCGCGGCGCCCTGGCCGGGCCGCTTGGTAAGGTAAGGTAAGGTAAGGTAGGGTAGGGTGGGGCGTACCTTGTTGGCGTGGTGCATGAGATGCGCGGCGCCCTGGCCGGGCCGCTTGGTAAGGTAAGGTAAGGTAAGGTAGGGTGGGGCGTACCTTGTTGGCGTGGTGCATGAGATGCGCGGCGCCCTGGCCGGGCCGCTTGGTAAGGTAAGGTAAGGTAAGGTAGGGTAGGGTGGGGCGTACCTTGTTGGCGTGGTGCATGAGATGCGCGGCGCCCTGGCCGGGCCGCTTGGTAAGGTAAGGTAGGGTAGGGTGGGGCGTACCTTGTTGGCGTGGTGCATGAGATGCGCGGCGCCCTGGCCGGGCCGCTTGGTAAGGTAAGGTAAGGTAGGGTAGGGTGGGGCGTACCTTGTTGGCGTGGTGCATGAGATGCGCGGCGCCCTGGCCGGGCCGCTTGGTAAGGTAAGGTAAGGTAGGGTAGGGTGGGGCGTACCTTGTTGGCGTGGTGCATGAGATGCGCGGCGCCCTGGCCGGGCCGCTTGGTAAGGTAAGGTAAGGTAAGGTAGGGTAGGGTGGGGCGTACCTTGTTGGCGTGGTGCATGAGATGCGCGGCGCCCTGGCCGGGCCGCTTGGTAAGGTAAGGTAAGGTAGGGTAGGGTGGGGCGTACCTTGTTGGCGTGGTGCATGAGATGCGCGGCGCCCTGGCCGGGCCGCTTGGTAAGGTAAGGTAAGGTAAGGTAGGGTAGGGTGGGGCGTACCTTGTTGGCGTGGTGCATGAGATGCGCGGCGCCCTGGCCGGGCCGCTTGGTAAGGTAAGGTAAGGTAAGGTAGGGTAGGGTGGGGCGTACCTTGTTGGCGTGGTGCATGAGATGCGCGGCGCCCTGGCCGGGCCGCTTGGTAAGGTAAGGTAAGGTAGGGTAGGGTGGGGCGTACCTTGTTGGCGTGGTGCATGAGATGCGCGGCGCCCTGGCCGGGCCGCTTGGTAAGGTAAGGTAAGGTAAGGTAGGGTAGGGTGGGGCGTACCTTGTTGGCGTGGTGCATGAGATGCGCGGCGCCCTGGCCGGGCCGCTTGGTAAGGTAAGGTAAGGTAAGGTAGGGTAGGGTGGGGCGTACCTTGTTGGCGTGGTGCATGAGATGCGCGGCGCCCTGGCCGGGCCGCTTGGTAAGGTAAGGTAAGGTAGGGTAGGGTGGGGCGTACCTTGTTGGCGTGGTGCATGAGATGCGCGGCGCCCTGGCCGGGCCGCTTGGTAAGGTAAGGTAAGGTAGGGTAGGGTGGGGCGTACCTTGTTGGCGTGGTGCATGAGATGCGCGGCGCCCTGCCCGGGCCGCTTGGTAAGGTAAGGTAAGGTAGGGTAGGGTGGGGCGTACCTTGTTGGCGTGGTGCATGAGATGCGCGGCGCCCTGGCCGGGCCGCTTGGTAAGGTAAGGTAAGGTAAGGTAGGGTAGGGTGGGGCGTACCTTGTTGGCGTGGTGCATGAGATGCGCGGCGCCCTGGCCGGGCCGCTTGGTAAGGTAAGGTAAGGTAAGGTAGGGTAGGGTGGGGCGTACCTTGTTGGCGTGGTGCATGAGATGCGCGGCGCCCTGGCCGGGCCGCTTGGTAAGGTAAGGTAAGGTAAGGTAGGGTAGGGTGGGGCGTACCTTGTTGGCGTGGTGCATGAGATGCGCGGCGCCCTGGCCGGGCCGCTTGGTAAGGTAAGGTAAGGTAGGGTAGGGTGGGGCGTACCTTGTTGGCGTGGTGCATGAGATGCGCGGCGCCCTGCCCGGGCCGCTTGGTAAGGTAAGGTAAGGTAGGGTAGGGTGGGGCGTACCTTGTTGGCGTGGTGCATGAGATGCGCGGCGCCCTGGCCGGGCCGCTTGGTAAGGTAAGGTAAGGTAAGGTAGGGTAGGGTGGGGCGTACCTTGTTGGCGTGGTGCATGAGATGCGCGGCGCCCTGGCCGGGCCGCTTGGTAAGGTAAGGTAAGGTAAGGTAGGGTAGGGTGGGGCGTACCTTGTTGGCGTGGTGCATGAGATGCGCGGCGCCCTGGCCGGGCCGCTTGGTAAGGTAAGGTAAGGTAAGGTAGGGTAGGGTGGGGCGTACCTTGTTGGCGTGGTGCATGAGATGCGCGGCGCCCTGGCCGGGCCGCTTGGTAAGGTAAGGTAAGGTAAGGTAGGGTAGGGTGGGGCGTACCTTGTTGGCGTGGTGCATGAGATGCGCGGCGCCCTGGCCGGGCCGCTTGGTAAGGTAAGGTAAGGTAGGGTAGGGTGGGGCGTACCTTGTTGGCGTGGTGCATGAGATGCGCGGCGCCCTGGCCGGGCCGCTTGGTAAGGTAAGGTAAGGTAGGGTAGGGTGGGGCGTACCTTGTTGGCGTGGTGCATGAGATGCGCGGCGCCCTGCCCGGGCCGCTTGGTAAGGTAAGGTAAGGTAGGGTAGGGTGGGGCGTACCTTGTTGGCGTGGTGCATGAGATGCGCGGCGCCCTGGCCGGGCCGCTTGGTAAGGTAAGGTAAGGTAAGGTAGGGTAGGGTGGGGCGTACCTTGTTGGCGTGGTGCATGAGATGCGCGGCGCCCTGGCCGGGCCGCTTGGTAAGGTAAGGTAAGGTAAGGTAGGGTAGGGTGGGGCGTACCTTGTTGGCGTGGTGCATGAGATGCGCGGCGCCCTGGCCGGGCCGCTTGGTAAGGTAAGGTAAGGTAAGGTAGGGTAGGGTGGGGCGTACCTTGTTGGCGTGGTGCATGAGATGCGCGGCGCCCTGGCCGGGCCGCTTGGTAAGGTAAGGTAAGGTAAGGTAGGGTAGGGTGGGGCGTACCTTGTTGGCGTGGTGCATGAGATGCGCGGCGCCCTGGCCGGGCCGCTTGGTAAGGTAAGGTAAGGTAGGGTAGGGTGGGGCGTACCTTGTTGGCGTGGTGCATGAGATGCGCGGCGCCCTGGCCGGGCCGCTTGGTAAGGTAAGGTAAGGTAAGGTAGGGTAGGGTGGGGCGTACCTTGTTGGCGTGGTGCATGAGATGCGCGGCGCCCTGGCCGGGCCGCTTGGTAAGGTAAGGTAAGGTAAGGTAGGGTAGGGTGGGGCGTACCTTGTTGGCGTGGTGCATGAGATGCGCGGCGCCCTGGCCGGGCCGCTTGGTAAGGTAAGGTAAGGTAGGGTAGGGTGGGGCGTACCTTGTTGGCGTGGTGCATGAGATGCGCGGCGCCCTGGCCGGGCCGCTTGGTAAGGTAAGGTAAGGTAGGGTAGGGTGGGGCGTACCTTGTTGGCGTGGTGCATGAGATGCGCGGCGCCCTGGCCGGGCCGCTTGGTAAGGTAAGGTAAGGTAAGGTAGGGTAGGGTGGGGCGTACCTTGTTGGCGTGGTGCATGAGATGCGCGGCGCCCTGGCCGGGCCGCTTGGTAAGGTAAGGTAAGGTAAGGTAGGGTAGGGTGGGGCGTACCTTGTTGGCGTGGTGCATGAGATGCGCGGCGCCCTGGCCGGGCCGCTTGGTAAGGTAAGGTAAGGTAGGGTAGGGTGGGGCGTACCTTGTTGGCGTGGTGCATGAGATGCGCGGCGCCCTGGCCGGGCCGCTTGGTAAGGTAAGGTAAGGTAAGGTAGGGTAGGGTGGGGCGTACCTTGTTGGCGTGGTGCATGAGATGCGCGGCGCCCTGGCCGGGCCGCTTGGTAAGGTAAGGTAAGGTAAGGTAGGGTAGGGTGGGGCGTACCTTGTTGGCGTGGTGCATGAGATGCGCGGCGCCCTGGCCGGGCCGCTTGGTAAGGTAAGGTAAGGTAGGGTAGGGTGGGGCGTACCTTGTTGGCGTGGTGCATGAGATGCGCGGCGCCCTGGCCGGGCCGCTTGGTAAGGTAAGGTAAGGTAGGGTAGGGTGGGGCGTACCTTGTTGGCGTGGTGCATGAGATGCGCGGCGCCCTGGCCGGGCCGCTTGGTAAGGTAAGGTAAGGTAAGGTAGGGTAGGGTGGGGCGTACCTTGTTGGCGTGGTGCATGAGATGCGCGGCGCCCTGGCCGGGCCGCTTGGTAAGGTAAGGTAAGGTAAGGTAGGGTAGGGTGGGGCGTACCTTGTTGGCGTGGTGCATGAGATGCGCGGCGCCCTGGCCGGGCCGCTTGGTAAGGTAAGGTAAGGTAAGGTAGGGTAGGGTGGGGCGTACCTTGTTGGCGTGGTGCATGAGATGCGCGGCGCCCTGGCCGGGCCGCTTGGTAAGGTAAGGTAAGGTAGGGTAGGGTGGGGCGTACCTTGTTGGCGTGGTGCATGAGATGCGCGGCGCCCTGGCCGGGCCGCTTGGTAAGGTAAGGTAAGGTAAGGTAGGGTAGGGTGGGGCGTACCTTGTTGGCGTGGTGCATGAGATGCGCGGCGCCCTGGCCGGGCCGCTTGGTAAGGTAAGGTAAGGTAAGGTAGGGTAGGGTGGGGCGTACCTTGTTGGCGTGGTGCATGAGATGCGCGGCGCCCTGGCCGGGCCGCTTGGTAAGGTAAGGTAAGGTAGGGTAGGGTGGGGCGTACCTTGTTGGCGTGGTGCATGAGATGCGCGGCGCCCTGGCCGGGCCGCTTGGTAAGGTAAGGTAAGGTAAGGTAGGGTAGGGTGGGGCGTACCTTGTTGGCGTGGTGCATGAGATGCGCGGCGCCCTGGCCGGGCCGCTTGGTAAGGTAAGGTAAGGTAGGGTAGGGTGGGGCGTACCTTGTTGGCGTGGTGCATGAGATGCGCGGCGCCCTGGCCGGGCCGCTTGGTAAGGTAAGGTAAGGTAGGGTAGGGTAGGGTGGGGCGTACCTTGTTGGCGTGGTGCATGAGATGCGCGGCGCCCTGGCCGGGCCGCTTGGTAAGGTAAGGTAAGGTAGGGTAGGGTAGGGTGGGGCGTACCTTGTTGGCGTGGTGCATGAGATGCGCGGCGCCCTGGCCGGGCCGCTTGGCGCGGCAGTCGCGCGCGATGTGGCCGGCGCCGCCGCACGAGGAGCACACGATGCTGTTGGTCACGTTCGGCTTGTCCGGACACTATGCACACAAACACACATTACAGGATGTAATACTATAAAGTAATATTATAAACGTCAAACTTTGTATGTATGTATGTTTGTTACTCTTTCACGCAAAAACTACTGAACGGATTTGGATGAAACTTGGCACACAGATGGATCATACCCTGGACTAACATATAGGCTACTTTTTATCCCGGGAACGCGGGTGAAACCGCGAGGGACATCTAGTTAGTATATAAATATTTTACACTTTTTATTTGAATCCATAGGCTGGTGAACTAGTGAAAACTGTGTTTCAGGAGGCAGTGGGTTATCGCTAGTGCTAGTGATAGTGATAGTGCAGCACGGTACGCACGAGCCAGGTCTTGTGGTCGGTGGCGGTGCAGTTGGCGCAGCGCTGGGCGTCGTTCTCCCGCAGCGTGCCGTTGAGCTGGGCCAGCTCGCGCAGCTGCATGCGGCGCAGGTCGTTCTGCCCCTCCGGCACCTCCACGCCCTGGCGGATCACCTCCTTGATCTGAACACAACAAACATACACGTGCCTCAATTATAAATTAAGATAATTTCTCACAATTATGTAAATATTAAATGAACAAAAATAAATCCCCTAGTCTGCGTTGAGTTAAATTCGATATGGTACACCTATCGGTCGGTGTATTTAATAAGTTTGATTTTTTATCAATAATCCCTATAAATTTCTAAATGGCAAAAATAATCATCCAGTATACCTATATGAAAAGATAATGTTTATCATGGGGTAGTTGGGGTACCTTCTCGACGGCCTTCTTGACGCAGTCTGCGTTGGTGGCGGTGATGTAGGCGTGCAGCGGCTCGTCCTCGCCGGGCAGCGGCTGCCCATCCTTGCGGCCCACCTTGCCCTCCTTCACTGACCCCTTGCCGCGGATTATTATCTTGGCTCCCGTCTCCTTCTCCATCGCTACACATTTATATATATATTACATGTTTATTAGTTTATTTGCAAAGTTGGATGTAGAACTAAATATATGTATATATCAGTGGTGAAGGGTCCATACAAGCCGATTCCCGTCGGCTTACCTTTTAGAAATCACAGTCCCACATTTTCATCATATCAAAGCCACTTTTATCATGCTTAAAATACACTGTTGACCCCTCGCCACTGGTACTAGGTATATAGTAACTAGTTAAGATGTAGTGTAGGGGTAGTGTGGTGTACCTTTGAGCGTGTTCCCCCTGGGGCCGATGAGCAGGCCCACGAAGTTGATGTCGGGGTGCTCCTCCTGCGGGATCATCACCTTGTCGTGCACGCGGATTATAGGCGGCCTGGGGGGGGGGGACATCCACACATTATACTAACTACTACCTGGTCCCGAGGCATCTTATGTATCATCTCATCTTATGTAGGGATAAGTAGACTATATGATATTTCATCCAAATTCGTTCAGTAGTTTTTACGTGAAACAGTAACAAACAAACATTCACACTCGTAAACTTTCCTATTTATAATATTAGTAGGATTCTATATGTATAGCAAACATAGTATATTTGTTTGTTTGTATTTTGAGCAACTTTTACTATGGAACCAAATCAGAAATCGCAGAACAGACGGTGAATTTTGAACATTGAATCCATTAATCAAACTAATTTGGCACGATAACATTTTTTTATACCTTTCGTAGGATTTTTTTATTAAAAAGTACCTACCCATAGTGAGATTAAATTATTTTAGTTAGTACACAACAGAATCTGAGCCATTTATTTGTGAAAGTATGTGAATGTTTGGTATACCAATACATATATTGTATAGGTAGGTAAGGTAAGGTAAGGTAAGGTAGTGTAGTGTGGTTGATGTAGTTAGTTACTTGTAGTCCGGCGGCGGCTTGAAGTCCGGGTTGATGAGATGCATGCGCTGCACGAGGCGGTGGCGGTCCTCCTCCAGCTTGCGGCGCGTGCGGTACTCGCGCGTGTTCAGCCGCTTGCCGTCCGTCGAGTAGATCGGCTCCGGCGACGGGGACCTGCCACACACGTACACGTGCCCTCTCACTCACACGCTCACTGACGTCCCTCCCGCACCACCCCGACACATGCACCTTACCTATCCTGACCACTTTACTACTCGTCAAGAGATTTTTTTATGAAAATAAAAATATATATTTAGTTTTAACCTCCTTCAAAAAAAAGGAGGATATTCTCAATTCGGTTGTTTTTTATGTTTGTACACATAACTTTTTTTCATTATGAACCGATTTTAATAATTCTTTTGCGTTGGATTCAGTATTGCTCCAACCTCATTGAGGGAAATTTTTGTTAGATTAGAAAGTTAATCATATAGTTATGATTCTTGAATAAATAAAATATTGCAAAAATAAGTCAATAATGTTATTTACACAACTCTCCACAAATCATATTTTAAAGGTAAATAGTTTCTACATATATTTTAATGTGCTAATCTCAAAACTACTACTCCGACTTCATTTTCTGATAGCTCATTTATTGAGAGTTTTAATAGTGAATTTATAAATCCGATGTTTTTTTTTAAATAAATCAAATGGTTTAAATGTTCATTGATAGGTATTTGCTTGCTGATTTTGAGACTTTTTGAATCTGAAAACTCACGAATATTAAATTGAATATTTTAAGTTTTTACAGTTTAGAGACGAGTAGCAATGGACTCTCATATTCTTAGTTAGGAATAGGTTGTGTGTAGCGGACGGCGCGGGCGTGAGACGACTACTTGCTAATTATATAATGACTTAGTGATCATGTCTCCACATCGCGCAACTAAATGCGGGGATGTCTAAACATAATAAATAAAATTGTAAACAACGTCGCAAACAAACTGAACATTATTATTAGCCAAACTGATTATTTATATAATTTCATGGTCGTCAGTTGTCAGTTCAGTGTGTCCGGACGAGTGATCGGTCGCGTCTATCCGGTTCGCATGTACTTAATATCCTAGTCTAGTACCTAACGCCCTGAGAAAAAATAATTCAATTAATTTCAACCTGAAATTTTAATATGATTAGCTCATTAATTCATTATTATTTATATTATTAAGCCCTGAAAATAATTGGTTCATTAATGACCTGGCGGAGCTGAAAGAAGGGTTCGGTTAGATTGGTTTCATTAATTAATTGAATCATTGCATGAGTGCACACTGACTGTCAGATACCTGCAAAATGAAGAAAATAGGGCATTAGTCACTCGATCAGCCACCAAGCAGCAACCGAGCATCGACTGTGCTCACTACTCGATATATTATACTGTATCAATAAAGATTATTCACCAATCATTTTTTATTTGGTCATAATCTTTCAAGTTCATTTTATAAAAAAATAAACGCGTGTAAAATTTCTCGATAAAAAAAATATAAAAAATTAAAAAAGGTGTAAAATGAAACCTCATGATACATTTCAAACGGAATACCAACATTTACTTATAATTTTATTTTTTAAGGGTTTCGTTACCTGCCTGCCTGTTACTTACCGTTACCCCCGCCAACCCCGTCCCCGTCCCCGTCCTCGTCCCCGTCCTCGTCCCCGTCCCCGTCCCCGTCCCCGTCCCCGTCCCCGTCCCCGTCCCCGTCCCCGTCCCCGTCCCCGTCCCCGTCCTCGTCCCCGTCCCCGTCCCCGTCCCCGTCCCCGTCCCCGTCCCCGTCCCCGTCCTCGTCCCCGTCCCCGTCCCCGTCCTCGTCCCCGTACCCGTCCTCGTCCCCGTCGCCGTCCTCGTCCCCGTCCCCGTCCTCGTCCCCGTCCCCGTCCGTATGTCCGTCACAAGACTATCATAGTACGTAACCGTATTCGGTACATAAGGATAGATTCATTAATATGTTAGTACTTTGTCTCTATCATGATAAATAAAAATATAAGGAAAAAAATGCATCTTATCAATCTTTTTGTTCTCTTCCTATTATTATAAAATTTAATATTTTTTTTATACATAATAATTTCATAGCAAGCCCATAAAGGGTTACTGATTTTTATTATTTTTGTACGGAACCCTTTATACGCAATTTCGCCTCGCACTAGGCCCGATAATTTTTTATTACATAATCTTTGTATGTAGGCAACTAATCACAGTTGGTGCATAAAAATAAATCTAATCCGACATTTTGAACTAAAAACGTGCGCAGGCGCAATATAATCGTAACGTGTATATTAATAGTTGGGAAAACCTGTCGTTCGATACTCATTGACAGGCATCAGCGGCGGCAGATGTAGTTGTAGTAGTAGATGTAGATGTGGGAGTAGATGTAGATGTAGGTACCTCTCGTCGATGTTGGCGGGTATGCCGAGGTCCCCGGAGCGCAGCTTGCGGCTCACCTCCTCGATCTGCAGCTGCACTGTAAGGGAACGCGTTACCCACCGGCACCGCCCGGACATACAAACGCATTAGAACACGCACTACATTGTACCCCCCCCCCCCACACAATCCCACCTCACTTACCATGCCTAACTACTCTAGCGATATCATACTGTATGTATAGTTATGCTACTCCTCTATTAGTCGAGCTGAAACTGTATATTTAATTATTGTAACATTAAATAATGCCTTCCTGCTTTTAGTGGATATACGTTACAGCAGCTCTTATATATAATAATCTGTTATAATAAGATTTTTGCAACACAGCTTTTGACATAAGAAATTGAATATGAAATTGGAAATAACAATTGTAATATAATCCTGCAATAAAAGTAGTGTAAATGAGGCGTCGCGTCAGGCTGTCGTCGACGGTAGGCGACGCCCTGCGCTCTACACTCTGCCGGATATTACATTAAACACAAGTACACGTCATTAATAATATTACATTCGGTGCCACACTGACTCTGCTCATGGATAAGATAACATATAACGTTCAAGTATTTCCAATAATAATACCATATTAACAACATTTCAATTGTTTTCCACAACCTTGTCGGCTTGAAACTTAAGTAAACCTAGTGAGTAAAAACTCTACAAAAATTAGCACACAGTCAATGGGACGCTAAAATGTATCAGAGTATAATTACTTGTAGAGGTACATGGGTGTAAAGGTAAAACTCATTACGTGAAATTTTTGGTAGATATTGATTTTTTTATTTGTTAAATGCAAAAAATCATTAAAGCTATAATAAATAAAATATGACTTAATGAGTTTCACCTTTACACCGACGTATGTATGTAGTTGTGTATGTGTGTGTGTGTATGCGTGTGTGTGTACTCACGTAGGTACTGCTCCTCCTGGTCGCGAGTGAGCGTGGAAGGCAGCACGGTGGGCAGGCCCGGGATGAAGGTCTTATCGTGCTCCGAGCCCATCCAGCGCGTGCGGCGTCGCCGCAGCCGCCGCTCCGCCGCCGTCTCGCCCGGCGGACCTACACCAGACAACACAACACATATCATCATCGACACCTTTATGTCAACCTTCAGGTTTATTAGGTAAGCTGCAGCACCGACCCTGTCCATCGTCCTTATCGTCGTCGGGATGGTAGTCGTGGTGCGGAGCGGGCATCTTGTCGCGGTACCGCTTGTCGGTGCGCTGCTGCATCTGGTCGAGCTTCTGCTGCACCGAGGTGGGGGGGGGGATGGCCGTAGCCGCCGACAGCGCTGCCGCCGCCGCCGCCGCCGGCTGCACCGGGGCCGCCATGCGACGCTGCGCCACGAATGTCTGTATACAAATAATAACTAAGTATTATCCCACCTCAAAAACAATTTCAATTATGTTCATTACCATTTTGTTACAAGGTAGCCTGCCCTGCTGGCCTAAAGAACGAGGCATGTTATTGGTATGGATACAATTTTGTTCTCATGTTCACTGATAAGTAATATGTAAACAAGGAACTTAAATTGAAATAAATATAATTTAAACATCAGAATGAACGAAATATCTCCTTAAATATCTATTTAAGGGATACATCGGAGATATTTCATTGATATCTCAAGATTGAGACATCTTATGGAGTACCAAAAACTCTGTAGTGAATGAATATTGTCACCTGAGCAACAGCAGCTGCAGCTAGGATGGCAGCTTGTGTGGCCGGGTTGATGGATCCATTGTTGGTGACTTGTCTGGCTGTCGCCTTGGTGGTAGTGCCTACCATTTGGTCTAGTAGTGCTATGGTCCCATCTCTGAACAAAAACATTATTGTAAATTAGTAGTTTACTTCTTCAAGAAGTAAATTAAATGTTTACTTAATAGGATTCTACCACAGAATAAGTATCTTAACTATACGCAAAATTTGTGTAGTAAAAGTAGATTTAACAAGCAGTGGTGCCTAAGAAGAATATCTTACTTTCTCACTGTACATATTGTAATTACCAAGCAAGTAGTATACCTATCTTTGGATTTCCTGGCCCGGCTGCGGCTCCCACTGCGGGAACGGCTCCGAGTTCTCCTCTTCTCCTTGTGTCTGTCTCTACTACGACTACGCTCTCTGTCCTTATCCCTAGGAAGGAAGTGTTTTGATATTAAAATGTTGCAATACCCCACTTCTAAGACCACTTTACAATCAGTAGAAAATAATAGACAAGAGGAATAAATGATACCAAATACACTACCCGATTAAGGCCCAAATTCACCAACGACACGCCGCCACGTATACCCGATCACGGGTAACGGGACGGGTACGGGATCACGTCAATTTGACAGATTCTCTATAAAAATTCTGTCACATAGCCATACTTAACATACCCAGGGATTCGTGGTATACGACGTTGGTGAAATTGGACTTTATTAGAGCTGTGGGAACAGAGCAGATATAAGAATGGGATGTTTATACCAAGAATACAGACATATCAACAGTTCTGGTATTACTACTGTATCAAATAATTGTGATGGTGTTTATGAGGATGAGAGAACCAAAATAATAAATCATAGAAAGTAAATAGATACCTTTTGGATCGGTGTCGATCCCGATCGCGATCCCTGTCGCGGTCCCTGTCTCGGTCCCTATCGCGGTTGCGGTCGCCGCGGTCGCGATCCCGGTCCCTCTCCTTGTCGCGCTCTCGAGGCTTGTCGCGATCGCGCTCGCGCTCCTTGTGCCGGTCGCGGTCCCGCGATCTCGAACGACTTCTATCGCGATGACGAGAACTCATGATGGTTTACTCCCAAACTTTAAATGCTGACTTGTTTGCTTCTAATAACACTGTCACTTTAACAAATATATCTTTGTGTTTTTCTATACTCAAAAATTACCGATGACTCAATTAAACTAATAGATCAACCGGTGGATCGTGATTGATTTGATTAATTTTGCAATGGTTTTCACAATTCAACAAAACACACACTCCTCCATTATTTGACTGACAAGGGAAATAAAATGGCCGACCCAACGACGTACGGTGTTACCACATGGCAAAATTGAAAGTCCGTAGTTTACACCACAGTTTACACCACGGGTTTACACCAGAATGTAACCCATGTGTGTCCAGGCGATTATTCCGTAACTATTACAGATATAAAAAAAAACTGATATCGAAAGTACGTTACCTAATCAGTAAAATACTTTTTGAAAATTAAACGAAAAGTATCCAAATTTTTTACATTAAACACTCCCATACATTTAGTAAGAGATTAGTAGAAAGGTTTTAATTTCCTTATTTTAAGTGGTCTAGCACTTATTTTACCTTAATCTCATTTTATGATAAGATCATAATTATTTTCAAGTAGATACATTAATTATCTTACCACTTCAAATTAGTAATAAACCGTGTTTCAATATCGCATTAATTGGAACTGGCTGAAAAGTAAACCACTACAAAAAAAAGACAAAAAAACGATACTCTTTCTTTGGTGTTCGTTCTAAATTCAAAACCTTTATCGTTCCCGCCAATCTATTGTTGTTTTGTTTCATTTATTATTGAAAAATGGCATATTCCAATAGAGAGAAGAGAGATACCTATGTTAAAAATGTACAGACTACAAATATGATTGTAACAAAAGAGCGGAAATTATCGCCTACAGAAGAGAGTACCCATAGATTGTATCGCACAACAAGGGCGTCACTTCGAACATTTGCTTTGAATACAAAATTTTGTACATAGGAATTAAATATTATTCAATTAAGGTGGAGGCTTCGGTTGGAGCGCGAAATTCAAATTTTATCACATTTTTTTCCAAATATCAGCTCAGTTACAGGTCGTAAGTTATCAACATGTTATTTGCGACAAGAATGGTAGTATATTTACTGATTAATAATAAAAGAAATCATCAACATATTCCTCCAAGGTATATTAGTAACATTTTTATGAAATAGTCGTATATGTCAGTAATATACATTGGAGGAATATGTTGATGATTTCTTTTGTTATTAATCAGTAAATATACTACCATTCTTGTCGCAAATAACACGTTGATAACTTACGACTTATAACAGAGCTGCAATTAGCAAAAATCGTGATAAAATTTGAATTTCGCGCTCCAACCGAAGGTATACCCTTAAAAGATAGTTTTATTACTTTGTTATGTTAATAAACAGTTTCCTTTATTAGCAGTACTAAGCTAAAATAACCTCTCGTTTGATTTCCAAAATAATATTGATGGTATTGTAATTATTAGGTAACGTACTTTCTATGATTTCGTCCGTAAGATTGAGGAGTCGAATCGTATTCAAAGGATACACACATTGAATTCGATTCAACTCCTTCCCAATAGGTTCATTATCCGAAATGGAACCAGAGCAGACGGTCCATATCTTTTGAACTATGTTCCTACTTGTCGACAAATTGTATAAGGAGGTATGGTACTTCCTGGTAGAGCCACCATGACGATTATATTGAATACTAGCTTCCGCCCAGCGGTTTCACCCGCGTTCCCGAGCGATCTTACGATTTCCCGGGATAAAAAGTAGCCTATTTGTGCTATTGCAAGGTATGATCTATTTATGTGCCATGTTTCATACAAATCCGTTCAGTAGTTTTTACGTGAAAGAGTAACCAACATCCATGCATAATACATCTTTCGTTTCGGCATTTTGATGCAATTCTATTGGTTAATAATAATTTGACAACGGCTCTGTGTATTAGTACTATATAATAGGTAGACCCCTCCTATATAATGTAGGTATACAATTTTTAATTTACTTCCGGAGTGTAAGCGCCGGTAGCTCAGGGGTAGAGTCGTCGAAATCGAGACGAATGTCGCGCGCGGGTTCGAATCCTAAAATGAGCTATTTGAAACTATAGCACGGTGGTAGGGTACTATGTAGTACCCGCTTGGTTGGCTGTCCTCTGAAAATGAAAAAAGCAGCCGACCCCCCGACAGCTGCATTTGAGAGCCAGTTTTCTTCTGTTTTGTGCTTACCACCATCTTCTACATCACTGATGTAGAGAGCAATCACTATTGGTGATTGCTTATATGGACAGATGGATTGTAACTATCGACGTTCATAAGTACCTTATCAGGGCCTAAACTGAAGGATTTTTTGATTTGATGCAGTCTGCCGCTATGAGCCTAATAAGGACGCACCCTTATTTATATCCCAATTATTACAGTAAATTCTATATCTATGGTCTCGAGAGTAAAATAACTTTTAGAATAAACAAACATCAGTGCTTCCTCCATATATTTCAAAGATCAAAATACATTTCTTACAACTGTAACAGTTCAATCATACCAAATTACATTTAGAACAACATATTATCATGTATCCAACTATTGCTAATACAAATTTGTCAATAAAAAAAAATACAAAATGCTGCAAAAAAATACAACAGCTTACAGCTTCAAACAAATAGTGAAATACTAAGTTGCAGTCACTTGAAATAAAAAAAAATTACACTGCACCAGCTTCCATACAGCAAGCAAGCAACAGTAGGTTCACAGAGGCATACTGAGGGAAACTGGTAGCTATATAATTTTAAGAAATGTCATTGTACACTATGAATTACAAAAATAAAGTCCCATGAACAGAGAAAATTAAGACTTAATTCTAATACAATCATATTTAAATCTGCTTAACATTAAATATTTCTAGCACTTATGAGCTACAAGTTTAGTCCGGACCAACAGTTCCCTGGAATCACTCCACTTTCCACATCACTTACATTATTAGAACTTTGTTTACTGATCAAGTGATTAATTTAACAATGCTTGAAAACATGCCCGGAGTGAAATGCAATACAAACTGTCTTGATATTTACCTGTAATAAAAAAATTAAAATAAAAGAATGGTACAGCAAGGTTTACATTAGTATGAAAAGTTTGGATGAAACTCAACATAATGTTCTAAGTAATTAAGTATCTAACCATTCCAACTGGCATAATATACTATGCCTATCTATCGTATGGCATGGTAACATCCTCTCAGGTATTTAATTGAATAAGGAAGATCTTTGTCACCATACGATTGCGATCACCGCTAGTTTACAATCCATCTCGCGAGATGGTAAACCATCGATACATTGTGAACTGTACCATACTGCTCACAATATTTATCGGTAGTTCATAATATATCCATAGCAAACCGTTAAATTATGAATGGACGTGCTTCACTTCACACTTACTACTTCTATAATAATATTATAAATTCGTATGTTTGTGAGGAGGTATTATGTATGGATGTTTGTTACTCTTTCATGTAAAAACTAAACGGATTTGGATGAAATTTGGCACATAGATCATACCCGGGAATAACATATAGGCTACTTTTTATCCCGGGAAAATATAAGATACCTCGGGAGAAATCACAGGGCGGAAGCTAGTAACTAACAAAATTGTGAACCATCCCTGATTGGTTGGTCACTGAGTCAAAGAAATTATCTGCATGTTTAAGATCACAAAAACAGCTGTTTACCATCCGCTATCTTAGGCGACAGCCAAAGCGCGGAACACGTCACGTTCGACCAATCAGCGGGCAAAGTGTGTTGATGATGCCAGTTCATAATTTAACGGTTCGACATGGTTGGACCATGAACTAACGAAAATTAACACACCACATTGCAAGCAATATGGTGCAGTTCACAATGCATCGACAGTCTATAAACAGCGAGATACATCACAAAACAACAGCAATTACAATATCATATGGTGACATCTATATATCTAGCAATTTTTAGTTTAAATCTAGTGGCTATTAATTAGAGCTGTTTACCTAGTCTTAAACAGGTGCTCCAGGACCACCTTTCTTGCCAATGAGAGATTTGTGTATGTGTGGAATGACACCTCCTCCTGCAATGGTGGCTTTGATCAAACTGTCCAGCTCCTCATCTCCTCTGATGGCAAGCTGCAAATGACGCGGGGTGATGCGCTTCACCTTGAGATCTTTTGATGCATTTCCCGCCAACTCCAATACCTGTAAAACAATACAACTTGCAATTAATTTACGAGACTGCCTATGATAATGCAGCACAGCATTATGTATAAGAGATGTATGAAAGAAGCTTTGCCAAGTTTCGAGCTGGAGTCCTCTCAGTTTAAGTGTATTCTGAACCAGTGGTAGAATCAATTATAACTCTAGACATTCATAAGTGCCTTAACAGAGCCAACTAAATAAATTACTTTTGAGTTTAACAAAAGAAACCATGGAAAATACATACTACCTACCTTGTAGGTAAATCGCAACCTATGCAATTAAGTTTATTCCCAATATACATCCTAAATAACTATAATTAAAAGGACCATACTTCGTTCAAGAGATTTGTCAGACTAAAATTTAGTGATAATATTAATATGAACTAGGTATGCTCATAAGCAAATCATGCAAAGTCAAGAACACTTGAATTATTTTAATGATTCATAACTATTTTAGTAAAAAAAGTAATGAGGTATTCTTCAAATGATTTCATAACTTTCTTAACACATTAATAAACTAGAAAGCTATAATTTGTCTCGATGTAAAGGTGTTTTTAGATGACAAATAAAGGAACTAGAGAAAATGATGTAAATGATTGAAATGAGTTTCATTGTAAAATAAGAGTAGAACTTACAGCAAATTAATGAATATTTAAACATTGAACTCGGGAGAATTAATAACTGTTGGGTTCTTTCAGGATTTTATCAGGTTCAGGTGATAAAAAATTATGATTAAATGATGACACACTACACTTTTTCAAATTCAATCATTATACTTAGATGTTTGAGAGTAAACATAAAATAAATCAATTACAAAACCACTCAGAATTTAAGTTAGGTACCCTTTGTTTACCTTTCTAAAAGGTGAATAAATGTATCTATAATCTATTTAATTTACCTACTTAAATAGTAAGCAATGTATAGATGTTAATACATACAACCTCAATTAGATAATTATTTTTATTTATGTACCTACCTACTAGATATTACTCTGCAATTCTGCATCCATACTATATTTTTTCCCGCCAAAATAATTATCAATCTTATCGCATTCATGGATGAAAATTAAATATAATTCTTGCCGAAAATCACCACTTACATTGACATGTAGCATTTTAATAATCACACGATTTCTAAAAACTGTCAGTAATTTCATAATGTAATGTAATTGCGCTATGGCATGACGACTGGCGGGCGAGTGCCGCCATATTGCTAGTATTAGGGCGTCGTATAACCTACCTCTGCTGTGAGATATTCAAGAATAGCTGCAGAATAGACAGCCGCTGTAGCTCCAACACGACCATGACTCGTCGTCCTATTTTTGAGATGCCTGTGAATTCTTCCAACTGGGAACTGAAAAAATTCATAGCGTTTTATTCCAACTTATTTTCTGCTCGAAGTTGGCCGCCGCCCGCCGCCATACTGAAGGGGTCATTCAAAATATTCAATTATATGAAATTGTGATTTATAACTAATTTTGCTACGGAAATGATTTTTAAATTCCTAAAATAAATTATGAAAACCTTTTAACATACCTGGAGTCCTGCTCTCGCAGACCTGGATACTGCTTTCGCCTTGGCTTTGCCAGAATCTTTACCCGCTTTACCACCAGCCTAAAATTGATGAAAAATCCTATTAATTTTGCTCGTACGGAGCTGAAACTTTGCCAGGAGCTAAATAACACTGTTTTCCACCGGAATATACAATAAAATCACCATATAATGCACTATATTTCACGAAATCTTGCAAAACTCACCATTTTGAAACGTGTAACACACTATCACACTACAATGAAGAACCTATACAGGAAAGGCGCCAAGCCAAATCAACGACACAAAGATGGCAGCGCGCGCCGCTGGAAGCGTAAAAACAGTATAGCCAATTGCACGAAAACGGAAGTGTCGTAAACAAACAGCTCCTTTGATATCACTAGTGCAGCCAATCAGCGTACCTGGAAAAGGCGGGCAACGGCCACGGAGCTCAGTGCTGCCAAGCTAAATTGTGTCATGAAAACGAACTAACTTTTTTAAAAGTTACGTTTCGTTATACGCATACATTAAAAAAGATTATCAATAATGTAGAACATTGAATGAAAATAATTATAAAACCAGAAAATACATAGTTTAAAAACACAGCACAACCTACTAATAAAATAAAACTGCATACATAAAAAGATTATATTAATTACCCCGATATTTGATGAATGGTAGTAGGAAAAAAATATTAGTTTTTTTTTCACTAATTCTAATTATTTGAATAACTTATGTCGAGACCTTCGATCTATATCAGTGGTCAAGACTAACCCGAAATTGTTTTTACCGATAGTATTGCTACTTTATTCCGCTTCTGTGCGTCACATTATCGGTAGAAAAAGCAGCAATGTTTTTTGTTCTTTGGTGTCTTGAATTGGCTGTTAGAAAAACTAGAGTCGGATATTTTCTACTAATGCTTACCAAAGTTGTTTTTTGTTCACAGAGGATGCAGTACTTTTTTAAATATCTATAAAGCTGAAGCATAAAGGAAGGATTTTGCTGAAGAGTTTGTTTATTTGAAAGCACTAATCTCTGGAGTTACTGGTCCGATTCAAAAAAATCTTTCACTTTTTATACCGGAAACGCGAGTGAAGCCGCGAGAACAGCTAGTTTAATATATTATTACTAACTGTTGTTTATTACTGTTGATTATTTGATTTTAATTTGACCTAAGGATAAAATCGAATTAATAAACGT
The DNA here is from genome assembly GCA_963555595.1 of Tethea ocularis. Classification (NCBI taxonomy): domain Eukaryota; kingdom Metazoa; phylum Arthropoda; class Insecta; order Lepidoptera; family Drepanidae; genus Tethea; species Tethea ocularis. The sequence continues at coordinate 11,763,912 of OY741969.1, read as the reverse complement.
TTTTAGTATTGAATTGAATATTACATCCTTATTGAAAGTGTTTGTAGTGCTGCCAAGGCTATGGTAAAAATTACGTGCTTTGGTTAAATAAATCCTCTTTCTTTCTATATTTCATTTCCCACAGTTTACGACCAGTGTTTATTGTTTAAAGGCTTACTTAGAAACACTAGCTACTCCCCTCAGTTATACCCGCATTCCCGAGATAAAAGTTTTTTGTTTTTTTTTTAAAGGACTAAACTTGGTAGCTTCTGATGGCTGCACCAACCTTACCAGACAATCGGCGAGCGCAGAGGGCTCTCAGCCGGGTAATATTTAGGTATAAAAGATTAGTAAGGTGTCTTTAAAACACTCGCAAAACACACAACAAAAAATTACAAAAGTCCGTGAGAACGAAACTCGTTTAAAAAAGGCACAACGCCATCTATTGATATTAGTTTGTACCACTTCTAGAGGGTCTATTTATAATTGACGGATGCTAATTTTGCTTTGTAGCGTCTATCATCGACCAATTAATGAGACCCCTCGGTGTCGGTTTTTGGTGTCATTCTATTATCTATGATTGATTGCAATGGTGAAGCAAGCAGTCAACAAGCAGTTGCTTATCGGCCGTCATCTCATCGCTCACGGCGGTATCTAGTCTTCCCTCTCCCCACGTCTCCGCACATGCCTAAGGCGCGGTACAGCAGTTGCGGTCAGACTACCTAGTAATTGGTTTGATTCTCAATCTATATCTGGCTGGGAAAGCGAGGGCCAAAGGCGGGGGCGGCTATGCTGCAGACAAGGAACATTGTGCAGTGCCATGCCATTAATTCTACGTAAGGAACGATGAGGAGTGATTACTCTGATTACATAATATATTAGTCTATCTATGCCACTCACTGCGAAGATACCTCATATTTTTTTAACTGAGACGAGAAAGAGAAGAAAAGAGAAGAAGGTAAGTTATTGCTTCTCTTTTTCTAGGTATTGTGCTGTCCCATTGAACTAAAGATTTAAAAAAATTACTCCATCGTGTATGACGCGCTCAATTTTAACCGTACCTGGTTAAAATTTCTTTGAACGCGCTTCATCCCACTTCTCTCTAACGTCCGCGTCGCAGCATGCAAGGATTGAGTTTATACGGTCGGAACTATGGTATGGATGCGAAATTTTATAATAGTATTTTGACAGCTCGTCGGGAGCAGAATCGACATTGGAAAGATTTCGATTCCGAGTATTTAAAATAGCCCTGGTCTTTTTTGGCGGGAACTTGCGAAGTGACGTTGTTTAACATGACTTGAACTTTGAAACTTGACGATTGACGAGAATTTTATACATGAAGAATATAAAAATACCTACATTGCTCAACTTGACACTGGCAAAATACACGAAGTGTGATGCCAAAATTAAAAAAAAAAGCCCTGCGGAAATTCACGATAGGAAACACATCCTGTACCTACTTACGTTTTGTTCCTGTAGTAATAAAAAAAGACAGCCACATTTTTACAAAGAATTTATTGAAAAATATCAAGTTTTGGTAACGTCATCACAGTAATTTGCCATTTACTTATAAATAGCTACATACATTAAGGAGCTGGTACTTGGTAGCTTACATACAATATTAATTACTCAATAATAATTGCATTAAAATTTAATCATTAAATGACTGAATTAATTTGAATAGTTGATGGATATTGATATCAAGTTTGTAACTAGATGTATATAATGTCAGATGAAACTTATAGTAATGGCAGTGTGCCGGCGAGTGTACTATACTATGCGGCTAGTGGTAGTGGCTAGCACTCGAAGGAGCTCATAGATCTGTGGGGTCGTCGCTGTCCGTGAACTCGTCGCACCGGTCCTCCAGCTCGTACTAATAACAAGACATTTAGTCATGAAATAAATACACAAATTAGTTTGATATACATGTATTGTAATGGGACCTGGTGGGAAAGTACCCTGAATATTGGAGTTGGTATGGTAGTGGCATGGTAATGGTATGGTAGTGGTATGGTAGGGCATGGTAGTGGTATGTCTTGGTAGTGGTATGGCATGTTAGTGGTATGGTATGGCATGGTAGTGGCATGATAGTGGTATGGTAGTTGTATGGTATGGCATGGTAGTGGTATGGTAGTGGCATGATAGTGATATGGTAGTTGTATGGTATGGCATGGTAGTGGTATGGTAGTTATATGGTATGGCATGGTAGTGGTATGGTAGTGGCATGATAGTGGTATGGTAGTTGTATGGTAATGGCATGATAGTGGTATGGTAATGGCATGATAGTTGTAGGTAGGGTAGGTTGTGTTGTATAGTATTGTGCATGGTTGGTTGGTTGGTTACCTCGTCGAGCTGCAGACACTTGCCCCACTCGGCGAGCGTGATGCGGTGGTCGTCGTCGCTGTCGCAGAGGTCGAGGAAGGGCGCGATGCAGTGCTCCAGCGACATGAGAGGCGCGCGGATCGGGAACAACTCGTGCCGGGACACGAATCTGCAACACACACACACCCCCACACACACATTAGAGATATACAAATATTATAAGAGCCTATTATTTGTTGTACACCTGTTGGACTGGGTAAAAGATTTTTCTTCTATGAATAAGCTGTGTGTGGCCACAATTTGAAAGAACAAGAAAAAGAAACAAGAAACTGGCTTCCACATGCAGGTGTCAGAACATCGGTAGGTGGTCGGTGATAAAACCGGGCTATGGTTTGTTTTCGTTGACGTGGAGGTCAAGGAATGGTAGGTGGTGATGGTGGTGGTGGTGGTACCTGTCATTGTCGTGCGCGTCCAGGTCGCACCACTTCCAGATGGCGGCGTTGGTCCAGCGGCGCGTGAGGTTGGACTCGGCCTCCTGCTCCATGCGCAGGTAGTGCGGGGTGAGCTCGCGGCGCTCGGCCATGTCGCGCATCACGTTGAACAGCCAGTCGCGCATGCGCCGCGGGAAGTCCGCCATCTCGCTCTCGGCACACTCCTGCCAGTCATGTCACAAACACATCACACACAACACACAACACAATACAATACATACTCAATACTAAGGGCGTGCGCTGCATTACGCGTACGCCCGCGCGGGTGGCTCCGTCGCGGAGAGGCAGGCCCCGCGCCCGCGCCAAAGTTTGTATATCATGGTGGTTTTAATATAATTTACAAAATTATTTGCAAAAAAAAAAATACTTTGACATATTTTGGAAACAATTTTAATTTTTCCACCTGCGCGTTTAAGATCTTAATTTTTAAGAGCTGAAATTGAGACTATACAACTGAATTTCTTTGTTAAACTTATTTATTTGAAATTAATTGTATTAATTTATTAATTGTGATTTACGATACTAATCGTAAATGGCGGATGTGTGAATTCAGTAACGTTTAATATTTATGAGCTTATCTAATGAAATCCTCGGGTGAAATAAATGTTGATAAAAACAAATAAACATGAAAAAATACGACATACATTTTGAAAAATAATTTTGATACGGCACCACAAAGATGGGCCTTTCCGAAGGCATTGCCCTTTGCAAGTTATAGCTAAATGTAAAGAAAGAAAGAAGAAAAAAAATATATTGATTGGTGACAAAACAACCACATAAAGAAATGTAGTGTATAGTGTAGTAGTGTATAGTTAGTTAAGACTAGTTAGTTACCGGCATCTCCCGACAGGTGCCGTAGTACTCGATCTGCACGTGGTGGTACTGCGGGCCGCGGCACAGGTCGGAGTGGTCGAGGCACAGGCAGCGCTGCCGGTACACCTCGCAGTCCGACGACCACGTCTCGTTGTGTATAGTGTAGTAGTGTATAGTTAGTTAAGACTAGTTAGTTACCGGCATCTCCCGACAGGTGCCGTAGTACTCGATCTGCACGTGGTGGTACTGCGGGCCGCGGCACAGGTCGGAGTGGTCGAGGCACAGGCAGCGCTGCCGGTACACCTCGCAGTCCGACGACCACGTCTCGTTGTGTATAGTGTAGTAGTGTATAGTTAGTTAAGACTAGTTAGTTACCGGCATCTCCCGACAGGTGCCGTAGTACTCGATCTGCACGTGGTGGTACTGCGGGCCGCGGCACAGGTCGGAGTGGTCGAGGCACAGGCAGCGCTGCCGGTACACCTCGCAGTCCGACGACCACGTCTCGTTGTGGTTCGTGCACACCTAACATACATACGTGTAAAGTTTCTAAGTTATCGCAATAAAAACATACGGCCGTTTATGTTGTATATTTTGAAATTTCAAAATAAATCCAACTCTATAGGATACTATCCGCTGACCTAGAATCATGAAATGTAGCAAGAAGCAAGGTCTGGGTAGCTAGTAATGTCACATTTAAAATTATTATTTTGCAGCTGTAACATTACATTTGCAGTTGACGTATATTTTCTAAACTATAAAGTTAAAGTCATTAAACCCGACTTATTCTGTATCCCTCGGCGACATGCTAGATGGACTCGTATAATCCGTTGTTCTAATGGGCTAGAAAGTTGTATATATATATGCGGATAAAATAGAGATCTGTTAGTGTGTCACCTTGCGCCTGGAGTCGGTCTCGTAGGGGCAGTCCTTGATGCAGTTGCAGACGGCGTCCCCGTGCTCGTCGATCTCGCACACGCGCCCCGCGCTGCAGTGCACCTTCAGGCACGGGTCTGCACGGAACAAAATCAGCAAAATCAAAACTCATTTATTCAGTTTAGGCCCTAATAAGGCACTTATGAATGTCATAAGTCACAGTTACAGTTTTATAATAGACTCTAGTACCGGTTCCACATACACTTGAACTGAGAAGACAAGTGTATTCCGAACCGGTAGTAGAGTCTGTACCGGTAGTAGTCTGAACAGGTAGTAGAGTCTGTACCGGTAGTGGTCTGAACCGGTAGTAGAGTCTGAACCGGTAATGTTGACTGAAACCACCATACAACACAACACACACACACATCATTTACGCACTTATGAATAAATAAATAAATATCCTGGGACATTCTTTTTTTAAATACATACTTATATAACAGGCATATTCATGCACACAAATATTTGTCTTGTATGGGAATCGAGCCCATGACCAGCGGCGTGATAGGTGATGTCTTAACCAACTGCGCCAACTGGCTTGTCAAATATCAGTAATGACAATAGACATGGTATTCAATGTATCGATTTACACAAAATAGAAGCCCAATTCAATGGAATTCTTTACAACGTCAGTCCTGAGTAATGTATATTGGAGAAGGGCATGCGCAAAAGTGGATAGACGTAGACCATGCATAACCATAGGTTTTTGTAGTACCTACCTAATTCTAATTCGGAAAAGTCGAATTACTAAAAATTACCTCCTTTATTATTGAAAAAGTTAAAAAATTGTGATATTTTAGTGAGATTACGACCGGTTCAAAAACAAAATCCACTAAATTACTCAGATTAGAAGTGACAGACAAGCTGATGAATGCGAATATCAGATTTCCATAAATTAGATTAAATTCTTTCAAATGCACTTACCATCGAGGTAGACGTCATTGCCCTCTTGGGACTCCTCGTTCAAAATCTCATTCACGCGCCGTTTCTCAGCATCCTATACATAATACTTTATTAATCGATTTCTGTAATTACAAAATTACATATTGGTGCCGATTCTGTTGTTTACGAACTTAACTAATATTAGACAAGTCACCTCTCTTTAATTTTAACCTTATTGAAAAAAGTAGAACATTTTTAATGCTGTCAGTTTAATCCATACCGTCGTAATGTACGGGTAAATAGTCGTGACCAATAAAGATCGCGCTTAAATTCACGTTGAAATGTGTGATCGGATCAAACTGACGGGACTAAAATATCTTGCATCCCTTTCGTATATTTACTATTAGAAAGAGTAACAACAGAATCGGCACCATTGTAATCGTTCTTTTTGATAGTTTGGTACCCACCAAGTATTACAGGAGCAAGGTAGATAATTGGAATCTTGTATATTATATGTCGATTGTTAGAATAAACTTCGCCAGCGCGATGTATAATCTTGTGGCGTCATCTATCCATCGGTGTGTGAACTATGTAGCTGAGCTCGTAGTACGTACGTTGCTACATAAGTTATGACGGAATAAACTACACTATTTTTTTTGGGTAAAAAGTCTTATTTGAATAGCGAATAACTCGATAGATTGGTCGGCTTACGGTCCACCTGATGGTAAGTGGTCACTGCCGCCTATAGACATTTGCAATACCAGGAGGATTACCGGTGTATCGCCGACCTTGAAGAGCTTTTTCACGTCCCTTTTTGAAGAACCCCAAGTCGTAGTGCCGAGATGATGTCCAAAAACATAGGGGTATATAGAGATGGGCATGCGTGTTGCATTATAAGGTGTGTGAGGCGTTACCTGGAAGCGTCTCTCGTCGAGGCCCTCCGCCATGCCGAGCTCGATGTGTTCGGCCTCGGTCTCAGCGCGCGCGGCCCCCACGCCCCCCGCGCCCCCCGCGCCCCCCGCCACAGCCCCCGCCGCGGGGGCGCGCTCGGTCGTCGTCGTGCGTATGCGCTTGTGGCGACGACGGTGTTTCTAAACGAACAATTATGTACCAGTTAGCTAAACATTGTGTCTATATAACGTAACTTGATTCCGTCCCGCGGTTTCACCTTATGTTTTCCCAGGATACAAAGTATCCTATGTGTTAATCTAGGTTATAAACTATCTGTGTTTTAAATTTCATCCAAATCCGTTCAGTAGTTTTTGCGTGAAAGAGTAACAAACACATCCATCCATCCATACTCAGGAACTTTCGCATTTATAAGATAAGTAGGAAAAGATGGGCTTGCGTTTGTCCACAGACGCGTTTAGAGGACGACGACACTGGAGCACGCTTGCCCAGAGGATTCACACCCTATTCACTCTGGCCTTGAAAATCCCAAGATTGTACGAGTCTGGAAATATAGACATATTGTGTCTTTTAAGTTTGTTACTTCTTCACGCTCAAACGAACCGAGGAGGATGGAGGTAGCTGACACCCTGGATTACTTTTTACCCATCGGGCACACGGGTGAAACCGCAAGGCGGAAATCTAGTAGGAATTCCAAATAAAAAGCAAGAATAGCAACAAAAAAAAAAAATTAAAAAAAAAAATCGGTAACTCAACTTCTACAATAACAATATCCTTTGATGGGGTCTCCTTTTAAGTATAAGAAATACCTGTGATAGGAGGCCCCGCTCTTCCAAATCTAGTACATTCAAATGTAGTAATTATTAAAAAACAAAAAAAAAAAAATATTAATAATAAAAAGAGAAATGAGTGTGTGTGCTGTGTGTATGTGTGTTGTGTGGGTGTGGGGGGGGGGTGTGTGTGTCGTATGTGTGTGTAATGCCATTTCGTTTTACATACAACATGTATGTGTTATTGTATTTGTGTGTGTGTATTTGTTTATAAAAGTGAATATTACCTCGGCGTCGACGGTGCATATGACCGCGACCACGAGGGCCAAGTACAGCAGGCCCCTCATGTTGCCCCTTCTGTAACAACACAACAGATCATTATAATGATAATAAACTCTTTATTGCAGGTGCCGATTCTGTTGTTTACCAACAAAATAAATTTAATCTCACTATATCTCTTTCTAATAGTAAATATAAGAATGGGATGCAAGATATTTTATTCCTGTCAGTTTAATCCGATCACATATTTCAGCGTGAATTTAAGCGCGATCTTTATTGGTCACGACTATTTACCCGTACATTACGACGGCATGGATTAAACTGACAGCATTAAAAGTTCTGTCTTTTTTCAATAAGGTTAACTTGAAAGAGAGGTGACTTGTCTAATATTAGTTCAGTTCGTAAACAACAGAATCGACACCATTATCAGGCTACTTTAGCCCATAGATACCTTACATATTAACATATATATATATATACCTACCAGCTGTCCCCCGCAGTTTCACCCGCGTTCCCGGGATAAAAAGTAGCCTATATGTTATTCCAGGGCATGATCTATCTATGTGCCAAGCTTCATCCAAATCCGTTCAGTAGTTTTTGCGTAAAAGAGCAACAGACATACATACATAAACACAAACTTTTACGTTTAGAATATTAGTAGGATTATGATAAAAAAAAAAAATTGTAGGTATAAAATCTTTGCCTGAGTTAGTAAGAATATCCTAATAAATAAATATCCTGGGACATTCTTCACACACGGTTATCTGATCCCAAACTAAGCAGAGCTTGTACTATGGACAACCAGATAACTGATACCTACCCGAAGAGCATTTTTTGTTGGTATTTCGTTGGGCCACTGATCGGCACAACCACCACTACCGTTGGTCAACCGTTGCGAGTGACACACCTGTTTTCAGTAATGCCAACGATGTCTCCCAACATAGGGCCTACCAGGACGACTATGTTGGGCCAACCACTGTTTCTCATCGTTGGGCCAACCACTGTTTCTCATCGTTGGGCCAACCACTGTTTCTCATCGTTGGGCCAGATTAACATTTGCAACTTATGGCCTACAGCTATACGACTACGTTGGGCCAACCACTGTTTAGAATTGTAGGGCCAGAATTACATTTGCAACATAAGTCCTACAGCTATATTCCACGGTTGGTATACAGTGATTCTATTTTGTAGGCCCTTCCTACGCCATAACGTAGGGTTACAGATGTTTTATCTTACGCAGGCGGGTTGGTCTTCGAGAGCGATACTATACCGCCCGTGCACACAACAATGTGCATGTGCATCTACACTCAAGGAAGGTCAACCCGTCTTCGTGAGATAAAACAACTGTAACCCTACGTTATGGCGTAGGAAGGATCTACAAAATAGAATCACTGTATACCAACCGTGGAATATAGCTGTAGGCCTTATGTTGCAAATGTAATTCTGTAACATACAAAGTAAAGGTCTTATGGCTGAATTCACTAACATCACTCAAATCTAACTGCAAATTAACATTTGATAACAGACATTTGAATGCTTTATGGAAGATCTAAAAGTTAAATTATGTTGGTGAATTTCACTATTATATAATTACTTAAAAAAAATGCAAAAATAAATTACATAATATTTCGATATCAGTGATAAATGAAAAAAATTTGCAATGACGTTTATTGGAAATTTGATTTACTTGACAATGGCTTCATAATATGAATATAAATATATATATATTTTTTTAAGATCAATAAGCAATTTAACTTGGTTAGATACCTACCTATAGCAAAAATGACCGCAAGTTTTTGTTTAGTCATAATTTCTAACCATAACTTGTCTTAGCACCATTTTTGCTTTCCCTTTTATTAGCAGAAGAAAACCTTTAAAAGGAAAGACAAATTACATTCGTTAATTTTTATAATTCTCAAGGTTCGATGCAACTACATTACATGTTGAAGCTGTCAAATTTCCTATAATTTATGCAGTTCTAGCCCTGATATGGCGATGCTTTGTACTTCTTAAAGATCTTCGGCTTTCTCTGCCTCCATCTATCTTTAGTGAACCGGAACCAGTTTGAAACTACGGCATGAATATCAGCATCTGTGGCTCCTTCAAAAGGTTTATTTAGTCAAACGGCACCTTTAGGTAAGAAATTTTATCATATAGTTATTGTTTTTACTATCACCTACATAAATCATCATCAAAAGTGCAGGAAACAATTTGTGGGTAGGGATAGGTAGGTAGGTGTAGGTATGTTTCAGTACCATATTTTTTTGCGGAGCAGGAAGTCTTCCGGGCCAGCAAGTAATTAATAATTTCTTGTGTTAATTAATATTTTTACGAAAGATACAAAATAGATATCAATTTTTTAAATAAAGGCCCCGCCATTATTACGGTCACCTATCCCATATAAATGTTTCCAGCCCAACAGGAAGGTAGTTCAAAACAGATTGCAAAATTTGTACCAAACAGACAGACAAACTATAATTAATATAATACTGTATTCCGAGCCGCGAAAACATTAAAAAATTTCTATATGTAGCAAATTTCATCCAAATCTGTTTAGTCTTGCAGTGCTGAATGGTAACAAACATACACGCAAATAATTATCAGCAATACAGATAACTTAGTTATAGTATAACTAATTTAATATATTGAGACTTACCAGGACCATGGCTGGCTGTCCTAGATCCCATATCTACTCCAGTTGACTTTGATGTAATACAAGGTGCACTTATTATTCTGGTTTCTGTAAAATCAAAACATACTTTTTATCACTATCTTTATGAACTACTTTATTCTATAAAATACAATATTTACAACAAATATATAAATATACTATTTAACAAAACATAATATATAAGTTTGCAGTTTTTGTGAGTGATATGAATTTATTTTCTGTTATCATCAAGTAACTGATCTGTACTATCAATTAATTTAATATCACAGATTTTGACCGTTTACATTTAATGCTTGTGTCAGACTGATTTTTATAATAAATACAAATCACTGAACTTGGCAAGAAAAAGCAACAAAATATTATTAGAAATATATGTCACACAGGTAGGTAGTCAGGACCAGATAAATCGAAACAGAACAATTGTTGAGAAAAAATTAAAAAACCCAAGGGGGATCTCCATACCAGTAACCTCGATTTCATGGCAATTTTTAGACCATTTTTGTACAAACTCTTTTCTCAAAATAGCTTGTATATTCCAGGTGTCAAATTAATCCCGCCCCAGGACTACTCAATGACCATCAAATTAAGCTTAAGAGAAGTATATGGTTTGTACGTAAAACAACAAATACAAATTACGTATATGTAAAACGGTCACCCATCTATTTTTTCGACCGCGCTTACAGATGCTTATCATTAGAGTTGAGATTTATTATTTTATAAATTATATGGATCACGGAACCCTCAGTGCTCGAGTCCGACTCCTACTTGCTTGGTTTAATCTGGCATTATTTATTTTGGAGGAGGGCCTGGTACAAAATAAATAGTAATAGTCCCGTTTAATATACAATGACAGTAAAAAAAAACACTCAACTCACCTGTTTCATATAAAATCCGATTGAAGGGATAGACGATCCAAGTATCGTCTGGTAATATTTTTGTTGGCAGGCACTTTATCAGACACTTGTTGAATTTTGAAACTATTTTATGTGGAGGCTAAAGGCACTCCTCAAGTTTACGAGTAATCCACTCCTTTGACGCTCAAACTACCCAAAATACCGCCAATACTCCCATCACAATCGTCAAACTCAACCACCTTGTACATTATCAAGATTACTAAAAAAAGAATAGGTCGTAGGTATTCACTTGCACACTATTTTGTTTGTGTTATAGAAATAAACTTCAAAAATCTCTTCTATCCTTTGAAAAAACAAAAAAAAACGTGAGCACACAGAAAGCACGCAACTACATCAAAATTATCAATACAAAATGGCCGATTTAGCCGGCCGGCCGGCGAAATTTAGGACTGTTGATAAAATATCGATATATCGAAATATCGATATTATTATTTTGAAATATCGATATTTATTACTAATATTTTTTTAAACGATATATCGATATTTCGATATTGAAATGTAGATATCGATGGTCGATATTTTTTTTAAATAAATTTTAATTTTTTTTCGTTAATTATTTAATCGCTAAAATTTTGGATCGATAGTAGGCATTTTACTCCCGTGCTATCAGAAATAGCTGTTAAATATTTAATTTCTTCTGCTACATCTGTAGCATCTGAACGAGTTGCTTCTACAATCAATCTTTTAGTGCCTAATAATCGTAGTAGTCAAACAGCTGAACATATAAAACAAAGAGTATTTTTAAAAACTCTTACTGAAAAATATTGGTACACATAATTGTCTTATTTAAATTAAACAATAATTACTAAGAACTATATATAGTTATAACCTAACACTTTTATACATTTATAATTAAATTTGCTTAATAAATATACTGGACTATAAACTGTGTAATCATTTTTGAGCTGCCTTACGATTTTTTTTTTTAATAAAGCCGATATATCGAAATATCGATATTTTTTTTCGATATATCAAACTCCGATATTGATATATTTAAAAATATCGATATATCGAAAATCCGATATTTTTAAAAATATCAACAGTCCTACGGCGAATGTTTGGCGACTCGCGCGCGTGTCAAGTCAAGGTTGCATCACCCGCGCCCGTCCCGCCCGCGGCCCGCACCCCTTTGTAAATTAGTTGGTTGTTGGTTGGCATAATACTACCTATTTTCATGTTCGAAAAAAACATTTGTAATAAAGCATGTAAAATTATTCAGGGATCATAATATTTTTGTTATATAAATAACTAAGTATAAATTACTCATATTTATTTGAACTAAGCGTGATGTACTGTACGTGTTGATACGTAAATTACACGTACTACTTACATTCATCGAGACTAATTTCCTAGTTTTTTTTTTTAAAACTGCCTTTTCTAAAAATGTAACCTAGCTAGATCGTTTTTTTCTCCCCCGAAACCCTCTGCATATTAAATTTCATGACAATTGTTGGAGCCGTTTCCGAGATTCAGATTATATAGGTATTAGATTATTAGGTATTATATTAGGTATTATATTAGGTATTAGATTGTTTTGTGTTATTTTGTTAAAATATGACGATAATTGTATGAGCAGCCCTCGTATGGATTTTCGGTTGAAAATCCAACTAAAACCGCGGTCAGGCCTTTGTTTTATGTTCGTATAAATTTTCTGTTGGGAACGCTGATCGAAACTGCAGTTGGGCCATTGTAGGCTGCTGGTATGAATTTTCGGTTGGAAAACTGTGGTAAGACCTTTGTTTTATTTTCGTATAGATTTTCCGTTGGGAATGCTGAGCGAAACCACAGTAGGCCCATTGTAGGCTGCTCGTATGGATTTTTGGTTGGAAATCTAACCAAAACCGGCAGTAGGGCTTATGTTAGATATTTGTATGATTTTGCTGTTGCAAAGCCTACCAATTAGTAGTGAGGCCATTGTTGGCCGTTCGTTAGATTGTCACAAACAACTGTTGGCACCGTTGGCCAACGCAAAATGCTACTAGGGTATACTACATCTACTTTTTTTTTTGTAAATACATACTTAAATAGATAATTACACCCAGACACAGGACAAACAGACATGTTCATGCACACAAATGTTTGTCCTGGATGGGAATCGAACCCATGACCAGCGGCGTGATAGGTGGTGTCTTAACCAACTGCGCCAACTGGCTTGTCAGAAAAACAAGAACAAAACACTTTGTCAAACAGACGCGATCCTGTGGCACTTGTCCGAGGAAATGACGTAACACCTACGGCCAAAAGTCCTCCTCCATGACGAGGTGTAGAAAACATGTCGTATCAGCCACACTACAAAATTATAGGTACTTACATACAAATAACAACTACAAAAATTGGTAACACATCTACCACCATCGCGCCACCTTCCTGCCAGGAACCTCCTGGGTCTGACTAAACCACTGGCTCATAAACCAACTGCATTTTATGTGTTATAGGTACCATGCCTTATTCTGTTGTGGATTATGACGTCATTATCTCCCTGCCCGGTTCCGAAGGACGCAATATGTAGGTACCTACTCTTCTTCCAATCAGTATGAAAATTTATATTATTTTTATTTTTGCTACCTTTTGCACAATATAACGTTACGACGAATCCATGCAAAATGAAACCTTCATTCATTAGAATACATATTATTATGCATTCTAATATTATAGTGTTACAATTTCCAAGAATAAGCATACACTTAATTAATTGTAGCGTAGAGTGATATCATTCAATTGTGTAACCCTGGAACACGTTTATCTATTCATACGAATCAAACTTTGGAGATACGTCCGCTTTAACATTTATCATTATAAAATAACTAGTAATTTATTTGAGGTTTTCATTTCAAGAACTACAGCATCTAGCGATGATCTGTTTGCTTCTAGAATTTGTCCCTAATTTGTCCAATTTTGTCACCAAGTATCACACTTTGTCCTTTGTCGCTCCTTTGTTCAAAAGTTATAAGGATTCTTGGTTGGCTCCAGGAAGTATGCTTCCTGTCAGGGCCACCCGTGGGGCCACCTTTATAACTTTTGAACGAGGGCGCGACAAAAGATATTCGAGGACAAAATAGCGACAGATTTGGGATTCAAATCCGTGATGGTGGCCTTGCCAGGAAGTGCCCGCTCCCATGTATACATACATGTAACGTGCGGTACGCTCCTACCTTATTTTCAGCGACGCGACGTAATTCAGTACAATGAATTACACTATGCGCTTTTATGACCCCTAGCCCAAAGCATCTTGCCTTTTGAGTGTATACCTGCCAATAGGGGTTTTTTTTTTTTTTACGCTTGCGCTAAACTTACTGACGAGTAGGTGTCAAAACTCAGCCGCTACTACACGCATCAGAGCCTTGGCTTTATGACAAACTGATTGTTCACCCGCCCATTTCATTCCTGGGATAAAATGTAGTCTACATACAGCACTCGGGGATAATGTAGCTTCCTATAAGTGAAAGAATTTTTCGAATCGGACCAATTCGGATTTAGGTACCTCCTACATCCGAAGATACAAACTTTACCTCTTTATAATTATTAGTGTAGGTACTTCCTAGACTAGTGTAGATCTGTTTAACTAAATATCTTTTAAGTTTTGTGATCACCATCTTCGACCACATCATGATTAGGAAGGAATTAAAAATAATACAGCCTTCAAAAGCGGGTAATAACAACAGATGCCCCGTAAGGAGAACGCACGGGTCGAAGGATCTTAATGTAGGGCTCGCAATGTCAATGGCATTGCAGAAAGCTATCCTCCGCTCAGTGCATCGCCCCCAGCCCGCTCCAATTACTAGCCTCGATAGTACCTCACTTACATAACGCTGACGTGTTCCCGAGCAGAAGGAAATAGGCTCAACTTACTGTCAAAGAGTCATACGCGATTAGCTGTCCTCCGCGGATTCTATAGTAATGCGAGAATAGGTCTTTAGAATGTTGTCAAGTGGAGCTTTTTATAATAGCTGTATTAAATATACTATACATTTTTGCAGTGTTATCTCACCAGTAAGGTGTCACCCGACACTATCCCGGTCGAGGATGACCTCATGCTCGCATCTGCTCGAATGATATACAATAATACCGTTAGGTTCTGCACCATAAAATGTTGAGTCATCATTGTGACCTAAGTTTGCATATAGGCCGCTATAGAAGGTGGCCTGGGATTTTGTTACTTGTTAGAATCGACTCTTATTTTGTTTTCAATCCTAAAAAGAAAATTAACTAAGGGAAGAAAAGTCGGTTAGTTTGCGTCACAATAAAGTGGTTACATCATCGTCAATATTGGAAGCGATGGTCGCGGGCGCAGCGCAGGCGCTGGCTGGCATGACCTGCGCCATGATACGTCGCAAACGCAAGATAATTCTTTCAATTCAACCTGTCAACGCAATGTCACTCCGCACAATAAAGTGCAATCAGATACAAACACAATGTTTAGTTAATGATGGGCACATAGCAACAGTTTGCTTTCCTGCAGCTTTAGCACCGGAACTACGCTCAATTTCTGAAGCTTACTTTATGTATCCATACTCATCCTACTTATATTATAGATGCGAAAGTTTGTTTACTTCTTCATACGCTCTAATGACTGGATTAACACATAGGCTCTTTTTATCTCTCGGAAACGCGGGTGAAACCGCGAGGCGGAAGCTAGTATTATAAATGCGAGATTAACTACGTAATAACTATTTAGTAATCTGTGGATTAACTCTGTTTGTTACCTTTTCACGCCTAAAACACTGAACCGATCACGGTCGGCACGCAGAGCCTTATGATATTTATCCCGCGAACGCGGGTTTAACCGCGGGGGACAGCTAGTTTTAAATTAAATCAAATGCTGTGTGTGGATTACATGAAAGAGTTTTAAACTTTGACATGTTTGTATGAACACGCCAGCCACGCCAGTCTTGCAACCCAATATAACTGATATAGCCTTCATAGATATCTATTGAATCATTTTCAGAGCAATTGTTTTGCCCTTTTCATAGGTACTTGTTCGTCCCATTTGCCTACATTAGGCATCGCATCGCCGCTGATTGAAGAAAGAAGTAATTATTTTTGAATTGATATCAACTGGCTGGGCGCAATCGCGACAACTATTAGTTTCCATTGACCTAAATACTCAGCTGACGGGTAGATTTATAATACGTTACGTATATTCTAGAAGAATTTGGAGAACTCTGTTTTTCTTTGTGCAACAAGCAATTTTTCAGATTAGACGAAGTTAGAGACGCGCAGAGGAAAATCCTACCACAGCCTGTCTCATAAGATACATCATTCTTGATTCCTATTACATCATCGAGCTAATATCACGTTTTGCCTAACGTATATTAATTCATAGAAGCATCAAAGGAACGGCAATGAATGGCTCGCTTCAACTGAGCGAGGATTAAATCTACAGATGTGCAGATGACCGGTGCCTGCTGAATTACTTTGCGTAGTCGATGCTGAGGCACGGATCAGATTTCCGCTCTTCATTATAATAACAAACGCTGCTTGTGTCATCCATATTGTATTTGTTTACTAATACTCGAATATTAACAACAATTGCGAGAGCAGATTCCTAATATTAATTTAAAATAATAAATTCAATCGAGGGTGCAATAATATGTCTGTTTCGAGGTCGGGAGTTGTTATCAGAAGTTTTTTTTTTAAATAAATGGTCCGCATTGATTCACTACTTATCTACTTGACCGTTTTAGGCGATTATAGAATAAAAATATTGTTGGGTGTCATCGTTATTTTTGAACTTTTATATCGGGTAACGATAACCCGCGTGTCGGCCTCGTTTCGTTACCCAAAACTCTACAAGTGTGTCGGCCGCCCGGAGCTCGGAGGCGGCACACGGTACATTTTACGACTCCGCAGAAAATCTCATATATTCCGGTCCCGCCAATGCATGACCTGTCAAATATTTCTGGAACGGTCACCTGAATATTTTTAATCTATCTACAGTCATTGCTCTCTGAACGAGGAAATGTTTACTTATGTACTAGTTACCTACATCCTCCCTGCCAATATTATAATTGTGAAACTTTGTATGGATGTGAGCATGTTTGTTACTCTTTCACGCAAAAACTATTGAACCGATTTGAATGAAACTTTGCAAATAGTTAGATCATACCCTGGAATAGCATATAGACTACTTTTTATCCTGGGAAAACATAAGATCCCTCGGGAATGCAGATGAAACGGCGGGGCGGATACTAGTAAAATATACATCAAGAGGGGGATTTAAAGCTTATCTACAGGCAATATCAATCCTAACAAATCTAGAAATAATATAGGTTTCCTAGCAACACTCAGGTACTTGTGAAAACTACGATTACCTACTTATTCGAATACATAGGTAGGTACGGTCGGCCAAGAAAGTGGTGCACCAACCTAAGGTTGAATGTGGCTTGCAGATTCATAGGTGATAATGATTAGTTTCGCTTGCAGATCAATCTGACAACTTACAACATTTTGTTTACAGTTTGTTACGTGACAGCTGTTCTTAGTTTGAACCTTGTTGTAATTTGATGACTAGGAAACGAAATCAAAACTGGCGCACCACTTTCTTGGCGGACCGTACACCACGTTATAGCGCACACGACAAACATCATATGTAATCAATCATATTACGCTACATAATATTATAGATATTTGTAATGTTTATATTACCCACCACGTAGTTAAGCAGTTATTCATACTAATATTATACCTACATGCAAAAGTTGCTTTGTCTTTGTGTTACCTTCTCAGGCCAACCACTTCAAATTTGGGAGCATCTCTATCCCATAAAATCGACCTGTCAGGTGACACAAGCACGCACAAAACGTGGCGTTTCAGTATTCCATAGGCTAATTATTATCTCGGGAATGCGGGTGAAACCGCGGGGGACACTATATAGATACCTATATTGCTTTACTAGCTTCCGACCCGCGGTTTTACACGCATTCCCGAGGGATCTTATGTTTTCCCGGGA
Source organism: Tethea ocularis (assembly GCA_963555595.1). NCBI lineage: Eukaryota > Metazoa > Arthropoda > Insecta > Lepidoptera > Drepanidae > Tethea > Tethea ocularis. Next base: position 11,746,003 of record OY741969.1, on the reverse strand, counting down.
TAAAAAGTAGCCAATATGCTATTCTAGGGTATGATCTATCATATGTGCCAAGTATCATCCAAATCCGTTCAGTAGTTTTTGCGTGAAAGAGTAACAAACACTTTCACATTTATAATTTAAAAGTAGGATGGATAACGCTCGATAAACTCATAGGATTTTCAGAGAATTCAGTCAACAGTCACGATTAGTTTAAAAAAAAGTAGGTCAGCTTATAATTTCGCAACATTACAGTAGTGTGTATGGAGGGTGATTCGCGAGGAGGCGCTCACGCAGAGGGAACGGAAACCCGCTATCGTTGTCCGCCGCCGCCAGATAGCGATGTGACCCCGCGTTCAGATAATAGCTTTATTAAAAACATACAGCTTTTTGTGTCAAGTTAATTATGTACCGATCGAGTTACTATGTGTCCTATCCTACAGTAGGACGCAAGTAGGTATATATTACTTATCAGTGCTGGAGATCTCCAGGGGCTACAACTCGTGGAACAGAGTTGAATATCACGTGTGAAATGTAATGAAAAACCTTTAAAGCACGAACATCTTTCTTGTAAGAATTTTAAGTTTTACGTTGATTTATGAATGATCGATTGACACATCATATTTAGAACGGGTTCCATAATTGAAAGTCAGTTAAAATGAGTTACCTAACTATTTTCAATTACCTTAAAACTGTCAAACTATCTGTCAAGGCTGAGATCTATAGAGCGTACTTAAACTTTACCGGACAAAGCCGGTATTTAAAATGCAATCTTCGAATCTCTCTGAGTGTGTGCTAAGCAAAGTCTAAGTGCACCTAATCGACGACTAACCAAAAACTTAGCTACAAATTAAAACACACAAATATTTACTTTATTACGTAGGTTTATACCGTAAGTAAAGTCTGAGCAAAGTCTAAGCACGCTCTATAGATCTCAGCCTAAGAGTCTGGCCCGCTTAGCAAAAGTCCATATAAATAGAGCCTTATCTAGATTTTAATAAATGTACTTATAGGTAAAGTGCTATATCAGCATTTCACATTAGGTAGGTATACGTGCACAAAGCTGCTACAGTGGTAGAATTAGGCTATTATAAGCATGTCTACGGGTAAATTTATGTTAGTTCTGCGAGTGTAACCGCCGCCGCCGCCGCTGTGAATTACTGGCGCATAGTGATGTGCCGAGTCGGCTATTTTTGGTATTCAAATATTATGGTATTCGTTAAAAAAAGGATTCGAGTCTGAAGACTCGGACAGGTATTGGAGTACTGGCACGAGTATTCGAATACTTCAGTGGACTCGAGTACTTTTTGAATCGAACTTTGTAGTTTGCTTTTGACGACAAATTCTAATATTTCATCACAAATCGTGTATGAAAGCTTGTACAATGTAAATAATCACAGCAGATTATTGTATAATCAGTAATTAAATCATAATATAATCATCCTTTGGTATTATGTATGGCATGGCATATTAAAGCTAACAACTATCAACTATAACAATTATCAATTGAAATTTTTAACTTTATAATTATGTATATTGTGGATCCGAATACAGTATTTTATATACTCGAGTACCTGCTAGGTATTCTAGTCAGTACTCGAGTCAGTCTGACTCGGCACATCTCTACTGGCGCACGGCTTACTCTAGCACTACGTGAATATTGAAATATTTGTTGCCAAGAACCGTGTGCAACATAACTATTATAATGTACTAGCTGCGGCCCGTACAAGTTGTCCTGCCCTAAGAATAAAAGAAACTGGGACCTACCTAAGCCTACATAACCTACCTACATTTACCTTACCTACGTACCGATTATTTTTTAATATAGAAAATTTAAGAACATTCTGACAATAACAAACACAATCAAAAAAATTTTTGAGAAATCGGTCCAGCCGTTCAGGCGTGATCTCGTGACCAAGGGAAATAGGGATTCATTTTAATATATAAAAGAAAAAAAGATTTAATACAGGGAACCTATATCTATACTAATAAAGCTGAAGAGTTTGTTTGTTTGAACGCGCTAATCTCTGGATCTACCGGTCGGATTCGAAAAATGTTTTTCACTGATGGGAAGCTACATTATCCCAGAGTGCTATAGGCTATTTTTATCCTGGGAACGTGGATGAAACCTCGGGGGAAAGCTAGTTGGATTATAAAGATTTTTTATGCATAAAATCGCAATAATGTTCACATGATGAGCAAAATTAATCGTCTACGTGTAGACTGAGTTCAGAGTTTCTAAATTTGATTGGATTTCCAATTTTTTTTCCTTCATGTAATTTTTATTTTTGACCATAATTCCTTGGTCTACGTAAAAGTGTTTTTAAAAAAAGGAAAAGTAAAAAATAAGTACGGACTAACTACTCTTTTGTACCCTACAGTAGTGGATTATTTGAGTTACTGTTCTGTTCCGTCTTATAAAGTTTGTTTTCAAAATAAAATTATGAAACGAAAATCTTTGTGAAATACACCGTATATTTTTAAGCGATTCATTCATTATTAATTTGAAAGAAACCGAAGAAAAGAAGAGTCCGAAAAAAAAATACTTAATATTTTCGTATTATTGTAATTTCCGGAAAATCTTCCGCACGAAATGCACAAGTCTCAACTTCAAAGCTATTAAAATATTTATGAAAAATTCACGCGTCACATCAAACCTACGACGAGTACCTACAGAAAAGGTTTTTTAAAACCTTGAATTTTACATCGGAATGTATAAACAAGCAGGAATACATTGTTAACTTCACTGGTAGGTATGAAGGATGAAGTCCCTTAAATATTTTATACGGTATAGCCGTATAGCTGTTCCCCGCCGCTTCACTCGCATTCCCGGGATAAAAAGTAGCCTATAACATTCGGGGATAATGTAGCTTCGTATTCGGGAAATATTTTTTCGAATCGGACCAGTAACTCCGGAGATAAGCGCGTTCAAACAAACAAACTCTTCAGCTTTATTATTAGTATAGAAGATAGAAATCGTTGAATTTAGGAGACATTCCCACCAGTAAGTACCATATAAATTAAATGCTAGTTATTTTTTAATTTATGCCGGTACCTATCATTATTATGAAGATGATTTACTTATGGGTAAACACGTGGTTCGTTTTAAAAATCACTCAAAACAATGTCAATTTATAACCTAGATTGTAGCATAAAATTATAAAAGCACGCATAACACCGGATGGTGCGATGCTGCAAATAAAAAAGTCCTGGATTTGTAACTAAACCTGTTTGGAGGTCGCTAAAATATACCGATGCTCTCGAGGCACCACTCCGGAATATACCGATGCTCTCGAGGCACCACTCCGGAATACCTACCTAGCTAGCTTCACATTACTGACCAATTATAATAATACCTTTCATTCATTTCATTTCATATTGATATAACAAAACAAAATGTAAACAATAAATAAACAAAGCCGAAATTAAAAATATGTGGTAAATATATTAATTCTAAAGAAAATGTCTTTAGATAAATAAAAAAAAAAATTACTAAAAAAAGTTTATGTTTACATACGTAAGGTAAAGCTAAAATAGTCACTTAATTTAAAAAACCATGGTTCCCCGAGAATAAAATTTAACAATGTTATATTTCATTGATAAATAATAAAAAAAAACTTACCGTGTAGTGGTAGAATCGAAGTGGCACTAGTGAGCAAAGCAAGCGTCCTCCAACTGACGAGAGCGCACACGGCCGACTGTCTGCCACATACAGCCAGTCGTCCACGCCACTGACTGCCCGCTGCCCGCTGCCCGCAGGGATGGATCCCGCCCCGCACCTATATCAAATACACATTGTGAACGTATCGCATACATATATCCTACCGTACGCTTAGCTACACTGCTGCTTGTATATGAAAACGTACGAAACTATGTTCACGGCGAAGCAATGTAAATAAAAAAGTCATAGCTGTTGTTTGAAATTGGCGTTAACAGTAACTCAAACCTAGAGATCTTGCAAAGGTTCCAAAATAATGTTTTACGAGCGCTATCTAATGCACCCTAGTATGCTCAAAATGAGATACCTACATGAATATCCTAAGTCATAACAAAGGAAGAAATAGCAAAGTATTGCACAAAATATAAAGAAAGACTTCTGCAGCACACAAATGATCTAGGCAGGCAAAACAAATTGCTCGTCTGAAGAGGTGGCAAATATAAAATCTCTAGAAGACTCTAGTCTACCTACAGATTAATTTCAAAGGGTAATGATATTCATCAGCCCATCAAGTTTATTAAGGATTGAAATACATTTGATCATGGCTCTGGAGCCGATTGCAGATAGATTAGGTAAATTTTAATAAAAAAAATGTTTGATGTGAAGCTTTGTAGGGTTTCAGCTTTTAAGTATTAATAGATTGTATGAACATACCTTTTGATTTCTTCTGAACTGTAACTGAATAGTTAAGTGTAAGTTACAAACTAGCTATCCCCCGTGGTTTCACCCGCATTACCCGGGATAAAAAGTAGCCTATAGCACTCGTGGAAAATGTAGCTTCTTATTAGTGAAATAATTTTTCGAATCCGACTAGTAGTTCCAGAGATTAGCGCGTTCAAATAAACTCTTCAGCTTTATAATTAGTATAGAACATAATTTAATACAATCTTATTGGTTGTAAGCATTTGTTTGTTATGTTTCGCTGTAGGTAAAACATTTTCTAATCCAATGAATCTAGACTTTAGTGTTTAAAAAATGGTATCTAAAATCAAACGAAATGATTATACATTTTTAATTTTAAATGAATGCATTAATTACAGAAATTGTAAAATGTCCATACAACATCATCTTGTTGATTGAATTCCTTCATATTTCAATAAAAAACATATTCATAACAATATAAACATATTACAAAACAAATTATGATATTTATCGCGTGGGAAAAAATGGAAAAGGCTCATCAGGACATGAAATAAAACTCACGGTGTGTTACAAAAAGTACATCTCTATTACAGAGGGCAGCACTAGTGCACCGGCGGCGGCGGGCGGCGGACGGCGGAGGCAATGCGCGTCGCACATCACATAAACAACGCACGTGGACGCAACGCAACGCAGCCTCAGACCCTCCCGCCCGGTTAACTAAACTGCGTTTGACCAAATTTACTGAACGAATAAACACTCGTCACCACAAACTTCAGATCCCATTTTACCGTTGCGTTGGTTGGTTTAAGAATGTAATGTTTTCGGTAGTATTATTTCTGTGCTGTCATTAAAAAATCATCGATAGAACTATTGTCTCTGGTATACAGGATTGCTTTACTATTCAATGTGTAGCCTTTCAGAGATAATTTTACTCATAATTATGAACAACTTTTACTATGGGACAAACTCAAAATAATCGAAAAAATATTCAAACTTTTCATACAAATCTTATTCGATCAAAATGTATGAAAAGTTTGAAATTGTTTTCGTGCATTCAGGGTTGGACCCATAGTGTAAAAGACAAAATACAATAATCCCTGAAAATTTAGCTACATTGAAAAGTAACCCTGTATAACAGTTATGCTATGTTAGGCTTATCTAGACTTGACTCATATACATTTTTTAAACAATGCACTCTAAGGATGAGATCTATAGAGCGTGCTTAGACTTTGCTTAGGTACCTACGTAATAAAGTAAATATTTGTGTGTTTTATTGGTATGTCGTCGATTAGGTGCACTTCGGCTTTGCTTAGCACACACACAGAAAGATTCGAAGATTGCATTTTAAATACCGACTTTGTACGGTAAAGTCTGAGCAAAGTCTAAGTACGCTCTATAGATCTCAGCCTAAGTGTCCATGTGAGAGACCACTGCAGCGACAACGAGGTATGGGTTCTGAATGTTGTTCACAGGAGTTACAACCGCTTTAATTATTCATGATTAGTTGCATTATATAAATTCAATGCATTATATAATCTATACTATCTCAACGCGAGTTATTAGAAAGCAAAGTGTTGTATTACATTAGTTTATAAGTAAAACGGTTCGCATGGAGCGGGCCTGCCCACTCGTGGACCGACATCGGTTTTACAATCATCATCACAAAGAGTCTACGACACCCCCTATTTTGATAGCTATGAAGACTGAACAAATCTGACGAGGCAATTTATAATTTGGCAGTGACGTCATTGAATTCCACCGAAGCGGTTTAGCTGTAGTAACAAAAGGGGGGAAGGGAGATAGTTTATGGGCCTTCGCATTGAGAAAAGTTACATTCATTCTGCGCTGCTCCCTTTAATCAGTGCTATTTTTTGAGTCAAAGGCACATTAACGGACACACAGACAAACAAAGTCACTCTCTTAGAAACATTATTGAAAAAGTATAGCACATATTCAAAGCTGCCAAATTAGTATATGCCACTGTCATTTACTGGAAATTAATCGAGACCAATAAAGATCGCGCTTAAGACTAATTTGACAGCACAAAATGTATGTTATGCCTTTCTTACGTTTTATGTTAGGACAAGATATAGTGCGATTAAACGATTTTATTTATACAACAGAATCGGGGCCATTATGAAAGATTTTAATTTGTTAAGGTTACACGACTGAAAATATACGAGAAATAACAGAGTAAAATCACTTAGAAAAACGAACAAGCTGAGGCATGGTATATAAACACGATGTCCGTCCATACGTTGTTATGTTACATACTGTTAAACGAGAATCTAAAATATTAACAATAAATAAGTACACGCAATTTTGTATTAACTGGGTTTACAGTCATGCCGCGACCAGGTTTTAATAGGGTAGTTGACTGACTTATCAAATCAGCTACTTTTTAATAAATGTCAAAACGATAGTTTATATGGAATTTTGTATGAAATATTACACTATGACGTCATAGTTTCACAGCATCAAATCATCTACTCTTAGTGGTTCCACTGGTAATTAAAAATCATAAAAAGCATTAAATGTATGACATATTGGTTGTTTCCACGTGTTTTTACATGTTTTATGCATTGGTTAGTGTTTGGTCATTTATTTTTGACACTGTCAATTTATAACGTATTACGTAGAATAAAATACAGAGTCAATAATGAGTTAGTAGCTATAGTGATCAAAATTTTGAAAGTTCAAATTCTTGAGATCTAACTATGGGCTCTAATTTAACGACAATGAAATGTAGCTTACTAGGACGCTTTAATATCTTTGAACATTTTAGATACAAACTGAATTAGAGAACCTTTAGTGCACTTGGTTGGGCAAGAATTCTTATTTGAAGTACCTTGATTGAGTGTAAGGCTATCATTTCTTAGGCGCCTCTCACGGAATAATCATGGAATTAATTTCTCTTGCGATGGTAAACGTTTACTAGTTTCAAATCTTTACACGTATGTGTTTACATTGCTTCGGACAATTCAAAGCACAGACAGTTTGAAATATAATCTAAAAATCTATTTTCTTTCAACGTTTTCATAGCATTTATCGTGATTAATTATAATTTTAAATACTGGCTGATTAATTCCCTGTGATCTGGTCGCACACATCACTGCATTCTATTAGTATAATAATATAATCATAAAAAAACGTTACTATGTACTGTGTTAAATAACTATTTCATTAAAAAATTATGACAATATATTTGATGAAACCATAAATAAGAGTACAGTCACTGCCAATTTTGATTTTTTTAAACTAAAAATATATTTCAGAATGCTTATATAATACAGCTTTAAATTGATGTCGACGCCAATACGCTGTGGCAATTTTAATAAATTACAGAATAAATGTTAATATTTTAATGTTACCTGCTCATTTGTTTCAACAAAATAGAGCTTACAGGTCTGTCTGTGTGTAGTTTTATCAGCAATTTGTAGGTACATGATGTACTGCCTAAATACCTATCAGAAAAATAGCAACATTTTTGCGATTTGTAAGCTGTTTCATGATAATACTTATGTATGTAATATTGATAAGTATATCGAGCTTTACTATAAGGTTCTTCAAAAAGGAATACTTCAATTAAAATTGTATTAAAACCTTATAATTTTGATTGTACATATTATTTGCGATGTGGAAAAACGCTCGAGCAGTATTCCATTCGGTTAGAAATGAATCTGGGATTTTTTTTTGATTAGTTGTGATGTCACAGCGTAGTTGGCGTTCGTCACATAATTACTCGAGTACAGAGCTAAGTAAATGCGTATGAACATCAGCATGAATTATTGCAATCAATCCGACACAAACATACATTTAAAATACAAAATATCATATTTATATTTATGGAAATATTATTTGGATCTAGTCTACAAGGTGAGATGGCGGCGTAGAGTTTCCGCCGCCATGTTGAAAATATCTATCAACTATTTACACGCACATTTTTTTTTTCTATTTATTATTTTTATTGCGTCCTTTCCGTAGTTAGCACAAGTGGCCGGTTGTTTGACTGACTTCGATTAGTTTCCAAGTGCAGACTAGATCGCGCGGGTTTCCCGACGGAAGGAAGGCTATGGCTGTCTCGCTCACTCGTCGGCGCTTTGTTCGCTCGGTGCCACTCTAGTGCGCTAACTACGCGACGGGACTGAGTATCTACGTACTAAAAATAAATTCCATCGATTTCCAATCCAAACATCTCTCGGGTTCAAATTAAACATTCAATTGAAGTTCGATAATTTTATTAATTTAGGTAAAAAATAACGAGCGACTTACAAACACAAGTATTTTAGACATATGCCTACCCGCGGCGTGGCGCGTCGTCCTCCGGGAACCACTTGCTATACAGTATACCTAGGTACGTCAGTGTTCCTTTGCTTATTAACTTAATCATTCTTAAAAGCTGCGAATTTACATACATCGATTTTATTGAAAACTGGATGGGTGATTTTTATTGAGATTTCCATACATCCGACTTTCACGGTGGCGTTTTCAAGAAAAATCTTCCTGACAATTACAAAAAAAAAAAAACAAAAAGGTGCAGCCGTTCTAAAGTACTTACATACATTTCGGTCAAATTGATTTTATTTTTAAATATATAGTAATATCGATGTGGGAGCTGATAAAATATCATAATAGTAATTATTAACAACATCCAGAATGTTCATAATTATTATTTAACGCAAACACAACAGCTACAACCGAGACGGATTTATATACATATACTTTTAAATAGATACAACGTATCACCAAAATTAATGGATTCTCGACATATGACAGTAATGATGTTAGAGTTATCTAGTAAGGGAAGAGGGGGGGAAGGCAAGTGGTTCCGCTATAAGTCCGGCGGCTGCGCCCGCGCCGCTTCTAGCCGATACTACGCTAAATTTGACAAACGGGGCCCGATACCTAGATACCGCATAAATTAACTTACAACACACGATCCAAATATCAAACTAAACGTTACAAAGAAGCTTAAACATACGTTACGTTAGTGAAACCAAAATATCAGTCGATATTACGAGCATTATATCGACAGAGATACGCAACATTATTGCATCAACGTTTATCTATGTCGATACAACCGGATGGAAATATTAAATTGGTATATTTAAAAACCTATATTGTTGGTCAAGCTGAACAACTTTTACTATGAAAGAAACTCGGAAATCGCGATGTTTTTGTAGTTTTATACGTTTTGATCGAGTAATGTTGCCATTTCGTATTAGAGTGTTTCAGTGAATTGGTAGAACGCATTTTGAATTTTTAACAAATATTTTTTGCGTTTTAGTACATTACGTCAAATTCCAGCGCCTGTGAGTCGCAATTTTGTGATTAGCGACTCAGGGTTATGGCTATAGATATATCTATGTATTCATTTTGCATTCAAAATATTATAGAAATGTACATTGGTCTCTTTCAGACAAATATCCCTTTTTTATTAATAAGAAACCAATGTAACGATTTAAATATTTTCAAAAGCATAATTATTACATAGAATAATCAATCGACATACGTCTCAGGCGCTAATCACAAGATTCCTTTCAATAGGTACTTGAAATTGATGTAATAAAATAAAAATAAAAAAATCTGTTAAAAACTCTAAATGCGGCCCAGTAAACGTTGTTCAACATGACGTTTGAAAAGATACCAATTTATTATAACCAACCGGTTCGATCGTATAGTATCACACTATAATTTGACTTCACAACGTTTTTTAGTCCTTCAGTTAGTGGTCGGTATACACGAGTGTATATTACAAAGAAAAATATACAAAATATAAATGTAAAGCACAACTCCATGATCGATAAGACAGAAGCGACGCACGGACGCCGGGGCGCCCCTTCTATACTGCTTTAGGTGTTGCCAGAATAGCTGTCGACGACTCCATCCAGCTATCTAGCTCGTTACATTAACAGTAACCCTGGCCACTTTTAAAATATTAAATCGATTCTAAATTTTTTAAACTTTTGCGTACTTAACTCTGTTTTAAAATCTCATCTATCATTACAGATGCAGAACGCAGCTAAATGCGTGTAAGTGAGATGTACTGCGTTTTTATCTTCCGTACACGCATACAGCTATCTCTTTTGCTCCTGTAATTTTAGTCGAAGATTTGGAGACAGAGTTGAGTGACGTCATCTGTATATAAGAGTTAATTAAAGATCCATGCAATTGAAATACGACATAAATTATTAGGCAGCGTATTTAGCAAAATCAATTGATAAGTGTAACACAAAACACCGGGTTATCAGTCGAATCTTACAATCACATGGAATTTTGTTTGTAAATAATTATGTATGTAAATTCATTTCAATTATACGCGGCCAGGGAATATATATCATATTACATAGTCAATGAAGTACATTATTCATTACTCATAAAATATTTAAGAGTTTGTAAAAATCCTCATAAAGATTGTCAACGGGGCCGGGGTTACGAATTGATGGATTAATATAATCAATTCATTAGACAGATGTGACATGTGACACCTGAGTACAGATGTGACATGTGATACCTGAGTACAGATGTGACATGTGACACCTGACTACAGATGTGACATGTGACACCTGACTACAGATGTGACATGTGACACCTGACTACAGATGTGACATGTGACACCTGACCACAGATGTGACATGTGACACCTGACTACAGATGTGACATGTGACACCTGACCACAGATGTGACATGTGACACCTGACTACAGATGTGACATGTGAGTACACGGGCGACGAGTGCGTCTTGTCACAACTTTACTTGTTACAACACATTCATATTTAATATACGCTACTTCCTATAGATGTTTAAAAATGTCAATAAATAATTATCTTTATTGCGTCTTAATAAGGTCTATTATTCTTTGACTTTCCTAAACGTTTAAAGACCAGACTAGTTTTAATCACCAGTCCATAATTTATGTGTAAATGGTTTTATTTCAGATGTTATAAACTTAACTAACTATTTCGTGGACAGATACAGTATTTAATATCAATCTTGCAACAATATTGAAAATGCGAAAACTATCAGCTGATCCATTTTTCTGTTGAACAGTTGTACCTGCCCATTTATTAGTTTGAAGAATGTGTTGAAACATGTCGTGTTAAAGAAAAATAAGCCTTGTTAACAAGCAAATAATTAGTAACCTCGATAAATGTAGTCTGGACAAGACGTCACTCGTCGCCAGTTATTTGATTTTAATCCATAATCGATATAAGCACGGTGAAAGCGATCGTTGGTCGAGAACTCGATTCTTGAGTTTTAAAAACATATATTGATGTCAAATTGCTACTGTCCTTTATGCTGCCAAGGAGAGCGAGTGGGACAGGCGACAACGTTGCCTAACAGATTTTTGTAAAACCTTTCTTTTTATATTTTGTTGGTACATGTACAGTCAAGTAAAAACATTTCGCACGTCTTTTACAGCTTGACCCGCATCAAATTAACAGCATATTTTTGCACTTGACTGTACATGAAGAGTACAATTTAATTTCCAAACAATGTAGTTAGACTATCGTTTACGGAACAGATGTACGGTGGCAAGTTCGACCGAAAATCGCCATTACCGCGCACGGGACACATCCGATAAAATAATATAACGCGAATAAACGTGAACGCCAGCGTCGGAGACCGTTTACATACAAAACGTAAGTAACGACGGGAACAATATTAAAAAAAAAACCATACAGGTAAAGGAATAGGCGAGGTCGGTGTCGCGGACGTCCACGGTTATCAAATTATTAATTAACTATCTAACTACTTAAAGGAAATAAGAGGAGAAGCGATATGCGAAGCGTGCGGACTCCCGCTGCTGTACAAGTGTGTGTGTGTGACGTCACCATGTGTGCGACGGCGCGCTCACACACACGCACACGCGCGCACACACTCACACCACGCCCACGCACACGCACACGCCCACGCCCACGCCGGCAACCCTGCACGACAATACAAAACAATATTACATTATATTTGTATGAAAGCATATACTATGATATGTTAACTTTGATTTTTATTGCCATTTCTGAGTATTTATTAGGTTTACCAACAGTAGGGTAGTTGACTGATATATCAAATCAACTACTTTTTAATAAATGTCAAAACGATAGTATATATGGAATTTTGTATGAAATATTACACTATGACGTCATAGTTTCACAGCATCAAATGATCTACTCTTTGTGGTTCTACTGGTAATTAAAAATCATAAAATGCATTAAATGTACAACATATTAGATAGATATTTCCACGTGTTTTTAGATGTTTTATGCATTGGTTAGTGTTTGGTCTTTTATTTTTGACACTGTCAACTAGCCTGTTGTCACAAATACATTAGACTAAATACAACCTCATGTATGATCAACCCAACATAGGTTTAAAAAAGATTTCATCTAACAATATCGAGCATAATGCGCTTGCAATGATGCTGCCACTACCATCGACTCATCGCATAGCCGTACGTAATATGATTTTGGTGTTGGCGTTATGTTGGTGTTGGTGGTAGCGATGTGTTGTGTGTTGGTGTTGGTGGTAGCGATGTGTTGGTGTTGGTGGTAGCGATGTGTTGGTGTTGGTGGTAGCGATGTGTTGGTGTTAGCGATGTGTTGGTGTTGGTGGTAGCGATGTGTTGGTGTTGGTGGTAGCGATGTGTTGGTGTTAGCGATGTGTTGGTGTTGGTGGTAGCGATGTGTCGGTGTTGGTGGTAGCGATGTGTTGGTGTTGGTGGTAGCGATGTGTTGATGTTGGTGGTGTTTGTTGTGTAGTTGGGGGAACAGAGCGTGTGTTGTGTACTCACCAGTGTGTTGGTATAGTGTTTGTTGTTGTAGAGGTGTAGTAGTGTAGTAGTGGGTGCAGTTAGCGGCGGTAGGCGGGGCGCGGCTGGAAGGCGGCGCGGTGGGAGGAGAGGGGGCGGCGGCGCGGGGGGTCGCGCGCGCGAGTCTTCTTCTCCTCCACGTTCAGCTTCACGCCCTCGCTACCCTCCATGGGGAAGTACAGCGGCTACACAAAACACGACATAATACAATATAACATACGTCCTTTGTGACTGGCAGATGACAATCCAGTAGACCGTAACCAATTGTCACCACCGGTTAATGACAGTCAAATACCAACCAACTGGCCAATGATAATCGAATAGACTAACAGATGACAATCACTGACATAGAGACTGGCAGAAAACAATTAAATATAGATTGGCCAAAGAAAGAGAGACTGGCAGGTGATATTCAAATAATCAATTACCAAGTTCGGATGTACAAGGTAATCTTCGGAGTGACTGGTTCGATTCAGAGCTATACAGGTGATTTTTTTAAGTGAGCGTGGTAGACTAAATTCGACAAATATTGAAAGGAATCTCGGGGCCGATTTTGATAAAAAATAAAAGTGTATAATCGTGGTGTAGTGTAGTATAGTATAGTATGTAACATACAGCGGCGTTGAGACAGTGCTGCGCGGCGAGCGAGGTCTCGTAGGTGATGAAGCCGTAGTTGGGGTGTCTCGGCGCGCCGGGCTGCGCGGGCTTGCTGTGCACGCGCAGCTCGGCCACGGCGCCGAACCGCGCGAACACCGCGCGCAGCTCCTCCTCCGTCGCGCTGTGCGGCAGGTTGCCCAGGAACAGCTGCTGCGCGTCGCTGTACCGCACCCGCCCGCCGCCGCCGCCACCACCACCGCCACCGCCACCCTCGCCGCCTCCACCACCTGTAATCATAATAACGGCCAAATTCAGAAGGCAGCGCTCCTGTGCAGCCTCGACCCTGTTCCCGATGCCGGCGGGGTACTGCTTTTTATATTTGACAAGCCAGTTGGCGCAGTTGGTTAAGACACCACCTATAACGCCGCTGGTCATGGGTTCGATTCCCATCCAGGACAAACATTTGTGTGCATGAACATGTCTGTTTGTCCTGAGTCTGGGTGTAATTATCTATATAAGTATGTATTTACAAAAAAAAAAGTAGTATATGTAGTATATCAGTTATCTGGTTTCCATAGTACAAGCTCTGCTTAGTTTGGGATCAGATAACCGTGTGTGAAGAATGTCCCAGGATATTTATTTAAAAATTTAATTTACAAGAAATACTATAAATAAATGAAATCATTTATCTTATGAATACTCTGGTACCCAAACACTAAACTGTATTTCAGGAACCAGCGACTTCTAGCTTGTACTACCTATTTAAACGTCAATGAGGAATAACAACAAAAAATCGAATTAGTCCGTCAGTTAGATTATCAAAAAATATTGGATACGTATTTTTTATTTTGATCCAAAAACAAAAAATAACGAAGATACAGTGCGTTAAAATTTTCCGGTCTGCAAAAAGTGTACTAAAAAGTAGTTGTACGATGACGTCACAAGCCCCAATCCTGCACTTTGATGGGACTTAGCTTTGTAATTTCATAATGATTTGATAAAATAAAAAATACGTATCCAATATTTTTTGATAATCTAACTGACGGACTAATTAGAATTTTTTGTTGTTATTCCTCATTACATTATAAAATTAAAAAAGAAATACACACACATCGATTACTATACACACAGAATAACTAACACCGAGAGAGAGATTGGCGCTACGTCCGATTTCACAACACATTAGTGATTTTACACAAATAAATATCAGAGCTTGAAGACCTTTCCTGTGCTGACCTGTGCATACGTGTCTGTAACGAACAAATACCTACCCTACCTTAACACCCTTTTAAATCACTATAAGCCTGAATAATCAACACGATGGTGATGGCTCAGCCAATTAGAACGCTTTATCTCTGTACGAAAAATGGTGGAATTGATTTCGAACAAACTAAAGAATCATCACTTCTCTTGGGGTTGGTTCCTCAAAGACTATATACATCACATGGTTACTCAAGTCATTCTTTCTTTATTTTAATGTATCCTACTAATGTAACAAATGCGAAAGTTTGAGCGAGTATGTTTGTTACTACTTCACGCTCAAAACAGCTGGACAAATTCTGATGTAATTTGGTATGGAGGTAACCGACCTCCTGGATTAACATAGTCTACTATTTATCCCTCGGGAACGCGGGTAAAACGGCGGGGCGAAAAGCCAGTTTAGTATTAGAATAGAATAGAAAAGATTTATTCAGCTCAAAACATACATTGTTTAAAACAAAATGAACTTAACCTAAGTACCACTAAGGAGCTGAAATGGTTTCCCACTCAGCATAATGTCGCAGCACTAGGGGGGGCCTATTACTACGACGCTGGTTTTCAGTGGGAACCAGAAAAAAATAAAATATTATCTACTACCTACTTATAACCTAAATAAATGAGTTACATACATAAATATGATAAATAATAATACTACTTACATACCTACATACATAATAAATACCAACAATATAAATATATTAAAGTTAGGTGCCAATGCCAACATAGTGAGTGCTGAAATGTAATTATAACATTGATGCGAGAGTTTAAATAGGATACTATATAGATTTTTATTTCGAAGTGTGATAATAAGAGAGGGAAATCAGACGTTCTGCAAGCCAAGAAGATGCTGCTTGTAAGATCGTTTGAATGAGTAGACGGTCTTTGAATTCCTGATTGGTGGTGGGATATTATTCCAACATTTCGTGGCAGCATACCGGAAACTACCACGAAATGCAGCTGTTCTATGACTTTTATATCTGACTCTATTATATCAATTGGTGCCGTCATTTAATGATGTCCACTGTCGGAACGGCAGGGTAATATAATGTATGTAGTGCGTTAGTTTACCGGGTGTCGGCGGCTGGTGTGCCCTGTTGGGGCGGGGCCGCTGGTCGAGGGGCGGCTGCGCGGAGGCAGGGGCGGCGGCGGGGGCGGCTGCAGGCGGGGAGCCCCGCGACGCGGCGGCCGGCACGTACCCGCCGGCGGCCGCACTCGCGCCGGACGACCCGCACTTCACCAGGTTCGCGTACGTCTTCGGCTCCGGAGCTAGCGGCGCCACCGCTGCTGTACAAAAATAAAATAGTTTTCTTAAAAAAAAAATACTTTTCCCTTAATTATCCATATAACATTACTTCCCAGAAATTGATAATTATAAGCGACACTCTTCAGCTTTATTATTAGTATAGATATAAATAATTTATAGTTAGCTCAAAATAAATGTTATAAATGTAGCATACTATAGACGCACATTTTTATATTAGTAGACGAGCACTATAATTATATTTATCTATAATTATAGTTATGAGACGTACCAGGTGGTGGTTGTTGTTGGGGTGGAGGGGGCGTGGGCGTGGGGTCCCGCACGTCGGGCTCCGGTTCCGGCTCGGACGCAGGCTCGCCCTCCGCCGGCCCCACAGCCACCGCCGCCACCGGCTCTACACCACCCGCCTCGCTCGCCACACTGCTGCCTGAGGGGGGGGACATACAACATTATTATTAACACATTACCGACAACATGTTATCAACTATCAAATTGAGAGGGCTAAGCACGGTGTTTCCCTGCGAGATCGAATCAGATTATTGCCAAACTAAAGCAACTATGGGCGGGGCACATCGCTCATAGAACTGACGGCTGCTGGGGCATAAAGGTTCTCGAGTTGCAACCACGAACCGGAGGACGCAGCGTGGTAGCGCAAGACCGGCTATCGTGGGGATACTTGCGGGAAGCCTTTGTTTAGCAGTGGACGTTTTTCTACTGACATGCTGATGTTATCAACATTAATATTCTTCACACACGGCTATCTCTATTTCAAATCAAAAACGGAATCAAATAGAACTCACGATATCCGGCGAGAATAGAGATGGAGTCTCAACGACCACGCTAACTGGCCTGACTAATTCCTTGACTATTATAGACATGATTTTCAATACACCCTGTATTATAGGTAGGTAATAAAATGGAAATGGTATATATCTAGTAGTCTAAGAAGACTCACCCTGCAAGGCAGCAACGAGATGGCGCGTGGAGTCATCGTGCTGGGGCGGGTGTCCGTTGACAGGGGCGGCGGCGAGGGAGGCGGCAGGGGCGGCTGGCACTGGGCCCGAGGGCGGGGCGGGTGTGGGCGGCGGGGAGGCGACCGGCGGGGCGGGGGGCGCGGGGAACGCGGCGGGCGGGAACGCCGAGGGTGGCGGCGGCGGGGGGAAGTACCCACCCGCGCCCGCCTCCTCCTCCTCGCCCTCCGACCGTCCGGAGCCCTCGCCCTCCTCGTCAGAGAACACTATGTCCTGTACGACATTATATTTATTTTTTAAAATTGTTTTTATTACTACTGCTAGAGTTATGAACTAGATTTAGTATCTCAAACTTAAATCTCATTAGGCACTTATGAACGTCGAAATTTACAAATGACTACCACCGGTTCGTGTATAATATACTTAAACTGAGAGAACTTAAGTACCATTTAATAATTTATTGGCACAATGACAGTTTGTATGAAAATTATGTGAACATGTTCTTTTGATATTTTTTGGTACAGAGTGCATGCTTATGGCGAGGAAACTGTCTGTCTATTTACTATTATATTTACTGTGTTGTTAAAAATTGACTTTATACATCTGAGACTGACTATAACTTTGATTGTGTGATTGTGATTTTGTGATTTATTAACATTACTTGAATTTAAAATATAACTCGACACTGGCAAAACATAAGTCCTATAAGGATATGGTTGACATATCGAAAACAAATAAGAAATTTGTGACGTCGATAGTGTAGTGTAGTGTAGTGGGTAGGGTATGGTATGGTATGGTGGTAGTGGTAGTGGTAGTGGTAGTGGTACCTGGTATCTGAAGATGTCGTTGTGCACGTAGTACTTCTTGGGCGACTGGGCGGCGAGCACGAAGGTCTGCGTGAAGCGGCGCATGGGCGCGCCGCCGTTGGACAGCTCCCCCGTCACCTGGACTACCACGCCGTTGCCCAGGGTCGCCTGCGAGTCCACCTACACACAATACAATACAATACAATACATACATAACAACTCTTCAAGGGTCACTTCAATCAATGAGGATGTTTCATTTCATTGTAGGTTCAAAAAAATGATCTTCAAACGGCTGAACGGACTTTCTTGGAACATAGCTAAGAACTCTCTCGATTAAGTTTTTTTTTTTTTTTTTTTTTTTTATACTACTAAGGTAGTAATCAAGCATACGGCCCACCTGATGGTAAGTGGTTACCGTTGCCTATCGCCATTTGCAATACCAGAGATATTGCCAATGTGTTGCTGACCTGTTACAATACCGAGAAGGCAAACTGGCTCTCAAGTGCAATTGCCGGAACACACCGGTAGGTGCTTGGCGACAAATTTTCAACTTGAGGGTGGTAGCCAGCCAGGCGGGTACTACAAAGTACCCTACCACCGTGCTATGGTTTCCTCACGATGTTTTCCTTCACCGAAAGCTCAAGCTCATTCTAGGATTCGAACCCACGACCTTCGTCGCGGCATCCGACGTGCACTACCACAAACTTCTTAAGTTCTTTCAAACAAAAAAAATTATTGACACGCTTGGGCAGTCGGCTTGCGGTATCTAACCAACTTTAAATTTGCGTTAGTCACTGAGGTATGCCACATATAACCACTATGTTCCGTTCAAGTGCAGCCATACGGCCGCACTTCACTTAAACACGAAACACGTATAGTATGGCACAACTTAGATGAAGCATCGGCAAAATTTGTAAAATCGATCGTTCCCGAAAAGAGGGCGCCTACAACATTACTCATTTGTTAAAAAATAATCTGCGAAAATGATCTTGTTGAACGTTGAATGGCGCGATAATGAATGATTTTTATTAGTTGTGTTAATCGGAAGTGAAGTGTACGAAAACGATTTACCGATGCTACATCTAAGTTGTGTCATACTGTAAGCGCCTTGATAATTTCGCGCTTTCGACTTTTTGGTCGCGAAAAATCTACACTTTAAAAGCGTCCTCGCCCTACGTGTTTAAACTATATGGTTAGACAATTAATTATTGATTCAACTATATGGTTAGACAATTAATTATTGATTCAGCTCTGCAGCGTATATATTAACAAAATGGAGCATGACCTTTGTTTAGAATAGCTTCTCTATACATAATAATATACCTCAGTGACGTTAGTACCCTACCCGTGCTATGGTTTCTTTATGATATTTTCCTTCACCGAAAGCTAAGTTAAATGTAAGATTTAAGCCCCAAACCATTTAATTAATTAATAATACTACATTTATACTACATTCGATGAGTTGGATTTATTTTTCGATCAAAAAGATATCAATATTCGTCAATTTATTATAATGTATATATGCTGATGATAAATATAAGATATACAGAATGGATGCGACGACACTAGGTAGATAATAATTATCCATTTCATGATGATGTTTTGTTTATCATTGCACGCCAAAAACATTGAAGTCATAAACAAAACATAAGTACATATTTGTGTTATTTCACAAACGAGTCATCATCCAGCTTATAAAATCCTATTGTTTAAAATATAATTTTAGCCATTTGTAAGTACATAAAATAAATGTTGTTTTTATTTTTAATACAAAAAAACATTTTTTTCCTATAGATTACATGTTTATGTAGGTGGGTGTAGGAAGGTAGGTCCCAGTTTCTTGTATTCTTATGGCGGGACAACTTTTGCGGGGCCAGCTAGTACTTACTTATACCGATAATTACACCCAGACTTAGGACAAACAGACATGTTCCTGCACACAAATCTTTGTCCAGGAGGCCTAAAACGGCCGCTAGAGCAATATTGCCATGCAATTCATATCTCGAATGTAAATTCGAGATATAGCAGAGCCAAATGTTTTTTAAATATTTTTTTGTGAAAATGCAAATCATTTTACTCAATTAATTTGAAATTTAGAAAAATTACACCATAATCTGCTGTAAATTCCGAGATATGAATTGCATAGCAATATTGCTCGAGCGGCCCTTTTAACCCCCTGGATGGGAATTGAATTGAATTTTGGAAATAAATAGCTTAAAATAAATGGAATAAATTATTTAAGTAGTGTTTAGTATAGAATAGAGTGGTAATGGTAGGATGGTAGATAAGCCAACAGGGCGTCGACAAGCATGTCACCGCTTTAATAGATTTCCCTTTATAGTGGACAACCGTGTGACGGCATTTAAACGCTTCTGTTTCTGGGAACTTATTTTGAAAATTTCATGTGGAAAGACAAAGTTAGCTAGGTAGCTAACTATCAGTGACCTCCGCTGTCAGATGGCCGACGCCCATAGGGTTATATAGGTAGGTAGGTAACGTACCTGGCTTATCTTAGCATGGCAGTCGCGGAAGTTGAGCTGCTGTATGCGGTTGTGTATCTGCTTCTGTCCGACCACCGGCAGCGTCTCGCGGTTCGGCGCGTCCAGCCCGCCGTGCACGAACGACGAGAAGTTGTTGTAGAACCTGCACACACATTACTCTCTATTTAGGGTTCCCAAACCAACCAAACGGTGCCACTCCATCCATATATTTCAGCAAGGACCACTAATTAAATATACTTGACCCAAACATATTTCAATTGAAAAATAAAAATATTTTCTTTGCCAAAGGGGCCGAAATGAGGGACCGAATTTTCATCTTAGGAAAGGGCATCATTTGTACATTCCAAAACTCTTTATATCTCTTTTATGGTGCATAGTAGTTTTTGACCTTTTGTGATGAATACTCAACCACCGTGAGGCTTAGCATAGCAATGTAACAGGTCGGCAAAACATTGAAAATACCTCTGGTTTTGCAAATGGCGATAGGCAACGGTAACCACTTACCATCTGCTTGCTAATAAAATATTATCTATATTAGTCTAATATGCGCATGTGTTATTTTCTGTAACGGATCTCCGCTGGTTTGCCTACAAAGATAAAGGGGTAGTGATTCATAGTCAGGAATTTAAAAATTCACACATAAATAGTGCTATATGATTCTGATTACATTTCCTGGAACCCTCCAAAATTAAATAAATAGGAAAAATTTACAAAAACTCAAAGCTATAAATATTCCTTTCATTTCCCTATACATATAATAATAGTAAGTGGTTGACGTAATGTCAGTAGCTCATACAATGATATAATTAACAAACAATGCATTCACAACTAGACTTTAAAGAGTCGAGATAAGAGCCAGTGTCGCCGGTCACGTGGACCAGTGGTTATTATAAGCAGCCCTAGAAATAATAGGAAGACTCATAACAGCAAAATATATTCTTCATAAATGCTATAAATCCCAAATAAAGCCGAGTTTGTTCTGGTGACCAGGACACTATAAGTACTACTTGTAATTATTATTATACATACAAAGGGATACTTTGGTCGCAGGCTTGAAGGAAAGCCTTTGCAATAATCAAAAAGAGCTCAATAAAAAAATTTACAGTTACTAATTTGATTGTATTTACTGAAATAGCAAAAAAATATATTTAATCATTAATAATAATAAATAAATTCTTTATTGTGCTCGAAAGAGAATCAAAACAAACATGATTTAAAAAAGAAAAAAAAATTTTGACTTAGAACCGGTGACAAAAAACACTGCTTGTGTGAAGGCGCGTTGCCATCCAGACTAGGATTCTTGTATCCTGGATAACAGCGCCCGTCATTCGGAAATAGTGCGATGAGCTACATTGAGATAGATAAATAATCATGTTACAATTAAAATTAGAAATTATGCTGTCGAACAAAATAACAAATAGAAAGCAAATAATAAAATACTTGAAAAGATTATAAAATTAAAGAATGATTGAGATTGTATTGATTGAGATGGGATGTACGAGTATAAATGTGAGTGTGAGCGAATGTGCTTATGGAATGGAGTGTAATAGTTGGCAATAGTAGTGACAATTCAGCTTTTAATGTGGAGGGAAGATTCAGTTTCATCATAGGAGAGTGATATTAACCAATTTTTTATTTGTGTTTGCATTAAAATTTGTTGAGTAATACTATATCCAGTAATTTGTGAGTTTTATTATATAGGAAAAGCGCTAGAAATGAGATTTGATGTTGAATGAAATCAATACTATTATTATGTTTTGATCTAATGAAAATTGCCCCAAGCGGGATGTCAGTTCAGGCCTTATCGCCCCCACAGAGAATAAGAATGAGTAGTGATGTATGTACCAACCTGTGCAGATGGGCCGGCGCCTTGTTGAGCAGCGTGTAGTACTGGCGGACAAACTCGCGGCCAACGCTCTGCGGGGACGGGGACGCCTCCATTACCATCGCTGTTGTTAACAGTGCGCCAATACAGCCCTCTGCTATACGCTGCCCTGTACAAGTGCAACACAAGTATATTACTACTAGCTGTCCCATCAGGCGACGCCCTGCACTGAAAATAATCTACCTACCAAGCTACATAGTATGTACCTACCTACCTACGATTTTTTTTTACATAAGAATATAGATGTTAACATTAAATAATTTTTAAGGTATCATATAGAATCAGTGCAGTGATTCTATATGATACCTTAAAAATTACAAAATACATCCATCTGAAAATATGCCTAATACACATGTCTAAGCTACTAAGGTCCCCTGGACAAAATATTTTTTGCTCCAAAGGTGAATGTGCTCCTGTGTATCTCGAGGGTAAACCATTGGACACCAATCTCAGTTGTCACTCGGTAACAAACTTCTTGTATACTCTGGGGTTCTGCTAGCAATTCAAATATAGAAATACTCCAGCGCTTCCAGAATGTAGCACTCAGAAAAAACAATGAAATACATGAACACCTGGAGATACCAATAGTTAAGGAAGAAATCAATAACATAAGCAAATGAAACTTAAAAAGACTGAAGGAACACAGAAAAGACATGGCTAAGGATCTGCTAAGTGGGCAGGTGAATATAACACTAAAAAGTTATTTATTTATTACCACTCCTTAGTTGGCACATACTGAACCTGGATCAGAGAACTGAATAAGACAGTTTTAAACCAGTCTGGATGATGCTCACTGGATCATCACCACTACAAAACTTCTCAGATCTCATCTGATGAAAGCTGACTGCAGATAAAAAAAAACTCCAAAGATATGGCCTTAATTTTAATTTTGATAACTAATTATGTCACATTATGTTGATACTTAATATAACCCTTTGATAACCGAATGGGAAAATGCAGAAGCTAGAATAAAAACAGTCATATAGAGATACACAGGTCACATGATCAGGAAGCAGTCATCAAAATGAACCCCTGCATAGGCGCACCCAGGGTGGGGCAGGGGGGGGGGGCAAATTGCTAGCTATGGTCAAGACTTGCAGGTGACATAGAAAGTTATAGAGTCTGGACAGGCAACTGTTTGAAATAAAATAGGTAACTAATGAAGACTTTGAAATTGAATATTGATATATACCTGTTGACCACCATAATATTTGGCAATACTACTTCAATTTAAAGAAAAAACATGAAAAGCCTAATTTGTAATTACCTACTATCGTAGCAAAAGAAAATATTTTTTCATATAAAAGTGATCTGCTCAAGTTCTGCTTGTAGTGAAGTTTTAGAAGTACTTTGGTTTATATTTTGAGTGTTTTTTGCTGGATCTTATTGTAGATATTAAGTCTGAAATCAATTTTACAGCTGAGAAGTTTTGTCCTCTGGAGTAAGCCAAGATATTTCAAGTCCTTGCTCTACATAATATACTTATCTAGCCCATAAAGGCTACAAATCTGAACTCCACAATCAATTGCCCTTTCTTAGTTTTATACATGTTCTAGAAAGCTTTTTACAATATGAATAAATAAAACAAAACAATACTATTGAGATTTGAATTGCAAATAAAATAAATACATATTCATTGTCAATGAAATTAATGATTTAACCACCAAAGAACTAATCTTATGAGCACACATACCTAGACTAATAAATGTTTCGATATAGTTAGTAAACAAGTAATCGGACGACGCCGCACTGAGCTGATGGCAAACTTCGCTGATACGATAAGGACCAAAAAACTGCACAAAATAGATGTACACATTCTTAGAAGATATCGGCAAGATGAACAACTGCCTCCTATTGTCAGAGCACGCATGGCGACTTCAACAAGGACCCATCTACCACCCTGCTTCACTATGTAAAAAAATATGCTAAGTTTCCATTGGTAAACACATCTTACATCAAAATATGAAAATTGATTGAGTGATACCGCTGTATATGGGAAGAACCTGATAAAACACAAAATTATTAGGGATTAACCTCAAGGAAGAAATACGTCCGCCGACAATCAAAATATTACCTGGTGAAAACATTGTACAGATACATTATGGAAAAAGAACTTACCTCAGTACAATTTAGGCATCAAAGTGGCGTAATCTGCTACAAATTATCACGAAAATCGCGTAATTTTCACGATAAATAAGGACTGAAAACAGAAAAAGTGCCTGTCTGCCTCACCGTTCGGGTGTCAATTTTGTAGTAATGTTGCCAACACAAAAAAATATTTTATTAGAATGTATTTGATTGTCTATGATATGGATTCATATTTATTTTATATGGCAGCAGGAAAGCGGAAAGAAGGTAGAGTTACAGTGTAGGTAGATTAGGCCACTTCGTTTTAGGAGAAGAGATAATCTAAGAAATAATAAGTGAGTTGTGTGGGGATTGGGCTTAGTGGCAGAGACGAAGGTCGTGCGAACCGATAGTCTACTAATGTAAGAAAAACATATTACTCTCATTAATTTGTGTACTGAATCAAATACAGTGTTTTTAAAGGCGGTTCTCTTTTTGTTAAAAGTATTCTCTTTGCCATTTTCATCAACAGATCCCGAGACTTGGTGACAATGGGTGGTCCCATTAGAAGTATACCTACTCATTCGAATTTTTAAAATCGATTCACATATGGCGGAGTAATCGTGTAAGAAACATAAAAAAAACATATAGTCAAATTTTTATTACAACCTCTTTTGAAGTCGGTTAAAAAGTGATTCTCACAAGATAGCGGCGTTAGTTCCGATTTTAGCCCCGTGCGAAAACATAATTGTGCACTGTAGACAAACTATAATGCCAAATTCACATTGGTGCCCAATCTGCCGGAGTCATCACGAATCAGAGAGTGTGAATCCGTGTGAACGTTCATCACCGCATTATATTCACAGGGAGGCGTATAGAGTATTCTGGTTGTCTAAAAAAATAAAAACACACGCTAAAACGATCGCACACACCACCTTCCTCCAAGGTATATTCCGGACATATACGACTATTTCATGAAAATGTTACTAATATACCTTGGAGGAATATGTTGATGGTTTCTTTTGTTATTAATCAGTAAATATACTACCATTCTTGTCGCAAATAAGATGTTGATAACTTACGACCTATAAATGACCTGCAATTAGCAAAAAACGTGATAAAATTTGAATTTAACGCTCCAACCGAAGGTTGACACTTAAGATTGGACCGTTTGGCTATATGTAGTTGTAGACCATAATAGACACATTGTATACCAAAGTTTATATCCTACTTTGACTACTTTGATGTATGTTTTCATGAAATAGTCGTATATCGTTAATGTAACTTGGAGAAATATGTAGATGTTTTTTTTTGTTATTAATGAGTAATTATACTAGTCTATCATTCCTGTCGCGAATCGCATGTTGATCGTTGACAAACTTACGACCTTTCTGAGTTGCAATTAGCAAAAACGTAATATAATATGAGTTTCGGCTAACCCGAAGCGGTGGAAACTTAACTTTGTCTGAAATGTTTTTTAAAAGCAATGAAACTCTTTTTGAGTATGCAATTACCTGAAACCGGTTTAAATTAAAAACAGATTGCAATAAAGTTACGTGATTGCTTGTTATTCACTATAGCCTTGAAAATCCCAAGATCAGTAACTAAATCGTCTTCTCATTTCGATTGTTTGCCAAAAATGCCCAAACGGAAATAGGAGATAGAAGTGCCCGCCCGGATAACAGGCATAACAGTAAAGTGAATGCCAGCCTTTAGCATTATTCGGCTTGTTATTTAAATATTGTCTATGGCAATGATGCGAGCGCGGCAAAATTTTCTCTGAATGTTGGTAGTATTATTGATTCATTGTTTCATTCTTCTACTTCTGTCACTCGTAAGAGAACTGTATACTCGGTCCTTGTTCTACACAAACTGATGCCATTGACCCTCTTCTACCGTTTGGTTTTGATTGGTCGATGAAGTAGAGGGGATGATAATTTTGCAGAAAAAAGTGCGTCTCTATGCTTCTAGCCAACATTACGGAGTGTTTCGCGCCGACTCATCGCGCATTTCCTTTCCTTCTTCTGCATTTGGCATTCGGTGTTGAAGGTCGCGTGTAGACCTTAGTATTTAGTTTACTATTAATTTTAGCCTAAACATAAGTCATGGCCAATAACGATAATTTTGCACAAGACGTAACTGAAAATCAACTAAATGGAAATGGGGAGAATGGTGGAGGTGATGGGCAGGAAAATAACAGTGCCGAAGCTCCGGGACGCGATGACGACAGGTACCGTTGGTTTTAACTTTGTACATTTTCCAGTTATTTTTGCCTCTTACATTAATTCTGTTCAATTTGTTATCATAATATTGACAATATATTTGCTACTATACAGGTCGAAAGCTTGGTAATAAAACGGTTATAGTTCCCTTCTATGCCCGCCATAATGGCGGCGTTCCGGCATACATATAACGGCTCTGTAACAATCTCTCACAATCTTGGAAATCATTTCAAAATTTTATTCTTTCACTTTCACAGCCTGTTCTTCGCGATTCAGATATAATATTAGATGTAATAGTTTTCATTTCAGAGTAGTTTCAGGGCAATTTTATTAAAACGTAGATACACCGAGCCGCATGAAGTAAAATGGCGTCATATTCGCGCGTCTCTTTTGCACCCGGCACTGGCTCGGTTCAGTTATCGATTTTTGAATCAGCTCTAATATAGCCGATTTTCTTTTGATGGTTACGGTCCGCTGTTCCGATTTAGCGGTAATGTGTAGGTACTTGCAAGATTTTAAATCGGTGGTAGCGCGTGGTGCGCCGGCGAGGGGTCGACGCCCTCGGCGGTGCGGCGCGGTCAGTTTGGGGCGCCACTAACGCTGTGTCTCTCTGCAGGTGTGAGCCTGCGCCGCCGCCGCAGCAGCCGCCGGAGGACGTCATGGTATATATCCGCTGGGCTCACACTAAAGTAAACTACCTACGACCAAACTGACTAGATTGCCTCGGCCACTTAATTTTGGGCCTCGTTCACACTTGCCAATTTCAAATCTTGCGTATCACTGTAACATTCTTTGTTTCATTTCGTTGTCCTAATTGATAATGTAAAATTTCCAGTTTACTTTTGTAACTTACAGGTTCACATTTTGTTTTGCTGCAGTGCTTGGAGTTTGTTTTGAACAAAAATGTAGCTGTAAAGTACTGTAAACAAGTACTGCATTATTGTTAATGATTAATTAATTGTAACATAAGTCAGTTTCTAAATCGAGACAAATCTGCATTGTATGTTACTTCACATTTTAACTATTACTTGTATAATGTTTACAGAAAACTATTTGTGGGAGGCTTGAGCTGGGAGACCACAGACAGTAAGTTGATACATATTTAATGTTTTTAAACAGTTATATTTAGTTGTAGGCCATTTTTTTTTATCATGATGACCTACTTCAGTTCTGCTTCTGAGTACAGTTGAAGATATCTATACCAATATTTCTGATGATCCATATTTAATAGACATTTCAATACAAATGCTATCCAGATATTCACAGGGAATTTTTTGTTGCAGAGGAATTACGTGATCACTTCAGTGCATATGGTGAGATTGAGAGCATCAATGTGAAGACTGACCCTAACACTGGTAGATCACGAGGGTTCGCCTTCATCGTCTTCAAAGCACCAGACTCCATCGATAAAGTGATGGCGGCCGGAGAGCACACAATCAACAACAAAAAAGTAGATCCAAAGAAAGCGAAAGCAAGACATGGGAAGATATTTGTCGGTGGTCTCAGCAGTGAAATCTCAGATGATGAAATAAAAAATTTCTTCAGTAATTTTGGAACTGTAAGTATCTCTGTAAACATGTGTTTTTTTAAAGTACCTATTTCATGATGACAAATCCGGTTTTGGTGAGATATATAGTTCTAGACTACCACTGAGGATAAATCCGGGCCACTGATCATTCTTAGTAGTACTTAAAAACTGGTTATATTAGTTGATGTCTTTAAATCTTTATTTTTCAATTTTCCAGATCATCGACGTCGAAATGCCTTTCGACAAAACGAAGAACCAGAGGAAAGGTTTCTGCTTTATCACATTTGAGTCTGAGCAAGTAGTTAACGAGCTGCTCAAGACACCAAAACAGACAATCGCCGGAAAAGAGGTGTGTTTTTGATCTATCTAGTGAAACCCACTGCTAGTGTTATTTGTTGTAATGTGGAGTAGAGTAGAGCAGAGCATTGATAGAATGATAGAGATGTACATATTTGCGGCAGGTGGACGTGAAGCGGGCGACGCCGAAGCCGGACGGCCCCGGCGGCATGGGCACGCGCGGCGGCCGAGGGGGCCGGGGATCCCGGGGCGGCCGCGGCGGTCGCGGTGGCTATGGCGGCCAGGGCGCCTGGGGCAACCAGGGCTATGGTGGCTACGGCTACGGACAGGGAGGCTACGGCGGCGGATACGACGGCTACGGCTACGGCGGCTACGGATACGACGGCTACGGGGGCTACGGTGGTTACGATTACTCCGGATACCCTAATTACGGTAAACGCGGCAAGCAGAACTAGTATAGTGGCGAGCCCCCGCTGCTAGCCCGCTCACCGACACATTACCTCGACTGATGTTACCTGATCCCTAGGATGTAATGTACATGTAGAGTAAGGCGGGCGCACCCCGCGCTAGGTTAGAGTTGAGAGCGACGCGACCTTCCGTCCTCGAGATGCCTATTTACCTCGTAGTGAACGTATATTTTACATTTAATTTGAAGAGATCGACATCACGCGAAGCTTAGGTATTTAACTTAGTGTGTAGAAAATATTTATTTTTCTATATATTTAATATTCTATCGAGATAATGTGTAGTGAATGTTGTCGAGGCGACTGTATAATCTGAACATAACCATGGGTCGGTACGATCGTTTCGAGTAATTAATTAGGTTTAATCATTTGGTATAATTAATTAACGCGAAGGAATCAGTTTCTTTGCATTACATATTTTGTTTATTTCCACAATTAACTAGGTAGATAGTGTCGCGAGCGCCTCTGCGGCCTCTGCTACCGCCTGCAGTTGCCCATTCATTCAATTATCGCTCTTTGTCATTGTTTCACTGGGTACTATTATAATCTGTACATATGTTACCTGCCTTATGTTTATAAGTGTTTATTTGTAATACCACTTTTGACATATGTAGCATTGTCGCTCGAGTTTATTTTTTTGGTATTTTTATTTTACCTATCGACACTCTCGCAACATGCTACATTTGGGAAATGGGGTAAATATGGAGAGACATTGTGAAAGTGATAAAGATATGATAAAGCTTTTGAATAAAGCACTGTTACAAAAATTCTCAATGTGTTTCCATATGTCACCCTGGTCCCATTCCCTACCCTGTCTCTGACTCACACCACACAGTCGGCGCACTACGCACTATACACTACACGGTTATTAGGTACTACTAACCTGCATGCATAATCTGTAGGTATTGTTCATACATATACATACATACATAGTAGTCTATTAACTAAATATTAATTAATGGATGGATAGTATATTTGAAATTAACTTGCACAGTAACGAACTATAAACATACCTATCATTAGTTGCATATTATGAATTAAATAAAATGTTTGCACATTATCATATAGTAATAAGCATTGACTTAGCTCTGGGATGCTGGCATACTTCCAAAAAATATTTGTTAGTGCTGTAATCGTTTTCATTAAAAAATCAAACACTAACATGTTATGACTACAAGCTAACGGGTATGGTGCATGCGTCAAAGGTAGCTTCTGAAATAAGGATAAAATTCGTACCGTATTCGTAACATTTTCCTTATAGATTTGACACACCTATATCATGAATATTGATCCCAATTTTATTGCAAATATTGAGAGAATTTTCACACATTTATTATCAAGAATTTGAAGATTGAGCTTAGCCTAGGGTTACATGTCTGGGAAGCAATAAGAGAAAGAGAGCATAGTATTTCCAACTGTCCAACAATGCCCGTCCAGGGGCATAGCAGTGATGTCGGGCTATGATAGTGCGGGCGTGGTGGACATGGCGCGCAGATAAGACTAAAACTAGTCTAGACTAAACTAGAGACTAATGTGCTGTGTTGTGTTGCGGGCAGACTACGGCGGGTACGGAGGGTACGAGGGCGGGTACGGCGCGCGCACCACTCCACGCGGGAAAGGTACTGCCGAACCAACCCCACCCTACTTACTAAACGAATCAATTGTATGTAGACGTCGCTTAACAAACGTTTTCATAGGTTTCAAGGAATTTTAATTATGTCTAATAGATCCGGTAGTCTACACAGAAGCCGCATGTCCACAAGTGCGACGAATCTTCTTGGAAAACGTTTGATAGCGAACCTTTCGATAGTTTGTGTTGTAACAGTCATGTTTGCCCCGCTTACGTAGTTTCTCGAAAACATTTGGCTCTGTTGAATGATTTTTTATTGTCTTATCTAAATTTCTGTCGTGATCATGAACTCTGAAAAGCGAGGCCGGACATGTTTAGATCTATTAATACTTATCAAGGGTGCATTCATAGCTCTAATGAATATGTGCCGACGTCTGGCGGTCATTAATGTTCTCGCAATTCTTTAGTTGTGAATGCATCTCGAGAGTTGCTTCGCTTTGATTCTTAAGTATTTCTTACTCTAACAACACTTCGCATGTTACAAGATTTACAAAACATTTATACTAATAATATCGTACAAGTATTTACTAACAATCTGGCTCGGTGCACTCGACTGAACGAGCGTTCAGTCGAAACATTCCACAACGTCACGTGTACGCGAGCCACTCCTTTGTACTTATTCATTTCTATTTAGTCTGTATGAGTTTAGAACGAGTATTTAGTCCGATAATAATATAGCAACAAAGTGCTTACGTGACTCGATCGACCTTTACATGTATATATCAGAACACGCACTTATCGGTACATGGTAGATTGTTGCTATATTTTTATAAATATACACCAGTAAGTCAAGTTTTATATGGAAAATAGGTTAAAAGTTTAATGTTAATATTTTGACTGCTGAAACGTTCAGCACAGTTTTGGAATAAATATTCTGAATTGAGTGATTGTCAGAAGGCACAGTTGGTAGTGGAAAGGTGGAGTTGAATGGAAGGGAGTGGAGTGGAGTGGAGTGGAGTAGAGTAGTTGTTTATTTGTCTAGAAGTGGTAAGCGATACAGATGTGGTGTTACAGCCGGGTACCAGGGCGGCAAGCAGCGCGGCGGTGGCGGCGGCGGCGGCGGCGGTCGCGCCAACCAGAGGCACCAGCCCTACTAAACACTCGAGTACCTGCCTATAGTCATCTCAGTCCAATAGTGAGGTGAGCATGAGCATGACCAAACTGCCGGCTCTTCTGGTTTTGTTACTATACATAACTCAATCTGTACCTAGTTTAGTATTTTTTGCGCACATTATTATCGAAAGTAAGCATGAATTCATGTACGATCTACCTACAACTCTTAAGATTTGCCTGATGGTAGCGGCAGTAGCGGAACCCCCGGGGTGCCTCGTCTCGTGCAGAGTACGCTCGCTCCTTGTCACGCTAATGGATTGTTTGTATTTGTTGCAGGTTAAGTCACCGGTCATGAGTGCCCCTCGCGTTTCTCTCGCCTCGCCGCGCTGGGGGCACGTCATTCCATTCCACATAATTAATTTAAGAAAGTAATCTTTTTAAGAAGATTTTTAAGGATAAAAATACTGTGTGCGATTCGACCTCGTTCAAAAGGTCGTCGCATAAATTTATTTAATATAGTATGAATTATAGATTCACTTGAGTATTATTGCCGATTGATTAGATTCAATTTTGACATATTGTCTCAAAATCTTACCTTTTCGTACTGAAACATAGAAATAATAGATGATTTATAACGAGAGCTTATAAAATAATAAACAGTGTCCCGGTGTACCGTGTTCGTGTACCGGCGACGGCGAGCCAGTACCCGTACCGTCGCGCGTGTGTGCGTGAGTGAATGTCGTCGCGTGTGTGCGTGTGTGTAGTCGAGTTGTAGACCCGCCCTCCACTTGACAGTCGATTGTTCTGGATCTCATTGCAGAAATGTTGTAGTTTTGTATTTTTAATTTGGTAAATAAACAAGAAATCAGAATCATGTATTTTATACAAACTAAATGTTTCTTCCATTGAGTAGAAATGAAATTAAATTAGAATAAGTGAACGGACATGAACAAACTTCTGGAGATATACAAGTTGTGTATGTCGTAATAAAACAAATGTGTAAATAAAATATTGACTTTCAGTATGTGTTTGTGTCACCGAGTGTGTTACATTGTCTTACACGTTAACTTGAATAAATTGTGAACAACATTCAGAACATGAGTTTACCTATGTCCCATATAGACTCTGGCGGAAGCTGTTTTATTTGAATGCCTAGTTCTGTTTTGCCAACTGCGGTGCATGCATATAGCCATCTTTATAAATTATAAACCCATGTTCGAGGTACCTACTTTATTTAATGAGCGATAAACTACAATATTAAAATCGTATAAATTAAATTCTGTCGCATTTCTCATGAACTTGTCATATTTATTAATGTGATTCGGAAACAATCCAGTCTTGGCTTTATCTAGCGATTTACAAATAAAGAAATGCGAAATCAGCACAACACGAATTTATTTAACAGCACTTTTTTTAAATATTTTTACAAATTGAACAAGATTAACAGGGTTGTGAGCTTGATGTCGCATACAAAACGTCCAGTGCATTACACAAAGCGCGGTAATTTACCTGCAAAAATAAGAAAATTCAATATTAATAAGTATAAAGGAGATTGGACTTAATCGCAGGAAAGTTCTCATCAAATATATGACAAGTAATTGATGTTTCGTGATGTTGAAAAATGGGTTTTCTTTGTGGTTTTACGGGTGTCCCTATAAATATGATTGATCACATAGGTAGGTACATGAGTTTACCTATATGCGTGGTAAGTGTCTGGTCCCTGTATATGTGGACGTTTTTTAACTATTAAATATTCGTGTGGCATTTCCTGGCAGGGCCACCATCAGGGATTTGAATTCAGTCTGTCGCTATTTTGTCCTCGAATAACAAATTTTGTCGCGTCCTGGTTCAAAAGTTATAAGAGTATGTGGGTGGTGGTGAATACGAGGTGGCCCTGCCAGGAAGTATGCTTCCCTAAAAACCTTTATAATTTTTGAACCAGGGTGCGATGGTATTCGAGGACAAATTAGGGACAAAATACCGACAGACTGAATTCAAATCCGTGATGGTGGCTCCTTGAATCCTTGTAACTTTCGAGCGACAAAATGTGATACTTGGTGACAAAATGGACAAATTAGGGACAAATTCTGGAAGCAAACAGATCTTCGCTAGGTGTGCTAGTTTTTGAAATATGAGGTGTCTCTGCCAGGAAAGCATACTTTCTGGCCAACTAAAAACCCTTATAACTTTTGAACAAGGCGCGACAAAATCTGTTATTCGAGGACAAAATAGCGACAGACTTGGAATCCAAATCCGTGATGGTGGCTCTGCCAGGAAGTGCCACACGACCTTTCGGGATTGTAAATATAGTTTCGGGTGGTTTCGGGATTATAAGATAGGTGGTAACCTCATCCCCGCAGCCGCGCCGGTAGCCGAAGCACTTGTAGACGAGGTCACGCTCCCGCGCCGACACCCGCGACAGCAGCTCGCGCTGGCACAGGGCCCGCTCCACCGACACGCGCGGGATCGTGCCGCACCGCGACCGGTCCATGTCCTTTACATCACATCACATCATACACAACACAACGAAAAACAACTATAATCCGATTTAATTATTATCTAAAAAAAATAACCATCACAAAAAATATAATATAGTCGGCAAAAGTGTTCATGGAAAATATGGTACCGCTGATTTCAACTGTCAGATTAGCGTTCCTACATAAGTTATTTTATGCTTTTCAGTGTCTTTGTAAGCAGTTCTATTTTTTGTGGAAAGTTTTGAATCTTGGCACGTAGTAGTAGTAAGTAGATGAAACCGCGGGGGACGGCTCTAGTAAGATATAAAAAGTAGCTGACAAGAAAACAATGTCGGTTCTGTGATGGTACCTGGAACACCTCCAATATATTGGAGAGTTGATCGGGGAACTTGGCGAGCTTGGTGAGTGCCCCCGAGACGATGTTCCTCTCCTCGTAGTTGAGGAAGTTGAGCGGCGTGTCGATGGTGGGCACGTGCGGCACCGGCGCCAGCAGCGGCGCGCGCTCCAGCCCCTCCTGCGTCAGCGCCTCGCCCACTGTCGCGCAGAACCGCGCGTACTCGATGTAGCGCCGCCGCCCCGGGGCGCAGAACCTGCAATACGATACGATATAATCCGATCCGATACAATACGATACGATATAATACAATAATAACGCACTGAAGGTCGGTTCTTCCGCGGATCTTTGGTAGTAGGTTAAATAAACACCATTGGAGATCTCATCCGATTATGGCTACGACGAAGACGACCTCTTTACGGGCGTGGTGAGTTCTCATTGGATAATTTTCAATAATGGTTTCATGTGTAGATTGATAATTAAGATCGACTAACACTTCCATGAGAGTGTCCATCTCGCAGGGAGTGAGCGAGAGGCCGGCGGCGGCGAGGCCGCGGTAGAAGTCTGCGCGCGGCACGACCAGCTCGCGCCGCGGGTCGAACTGCTCCAGAAACGCGTGCGGCCGAACGCCCTCGCGTACCATCTAAATTATTCATTAGGATTGAGGTTCTCGAGTTTATCGAGTAGGTAATCAATGAAATGCTAAAGTCAATAAACGAAACGTGAATGTCAAAATGGCGGATCACAGATTATCTTAAAATCAGATTGTGTTAGTAGTTTAGAGTTTACAAAGTTAGTTATTCCTTTAAGTATTGAGATTACCTTCCCCTTGATCTTGGCGAGTATTTGCACGATGTCAGTTTCAAGCGCGGCGGTGGCGCTGGGTCGCGCGTGCGAGGCCGGCGGCCGCGCGCCCGCGCTGCCGCTCGCTACCACCGCGCTCTCCGCCGGACGATCTTCCAACTGACGATCACAATACATATTCGCTTAGTGGGTATTCATCACTCACTAAACTAACTAGTTTAGTTATGTGGTCTAGGATTGGAAGCCATGGTGATAAGCGAAAATGAGTAGCCTAGAAAAAAACTGGCTCCTCATCGTAGGTGCTTCGCGACAGATTTTCGACTTACGGCGAACAAAGCGATCCCTGGATTTTTGGATCGGAAAACATTTCCTCCATCAAAATTGCAAACGGAACTGGGTCGCCCTGTAGAGTCTGTGAGACTTTCGAGTCGACTATCTATCGTCGAGTGCCGAACGGCCAACTAGAACCGACCCTCGGTTGAATATGAACTCTGTCATTCGAGGTGACGTGATAGGCTACGATGGGAGGGTGTAGAGTAGAGTAGAGTACCTCGTCGAGCATCCTCACGTAGTTGAAGCCGCAGTCGTCGAGGTAGCGAGCCTCGAGCGCGCGCACGTGCGGCGCGGGCGGCAGCACGCCGAGCCGCGCCAGCACGCGCCGCACCACCGCGCGGCTCACGTGCCCGTTGTTGTGCCTAAACACAATACACCACACTTGTACCTACCCCTACCCCTGCCCCCGCCCCTACCCTCAGTTACACAACGATGGTCAAATGGCGCCACAATAGCCTAGATACAACCTACATCGCGCTGGTGAAGTTTATTCGGATATTAACATATATACCAGATCCCAACATCTACAGTCACACCGCGGCCTCCAGACACTATGACCCAGCCTGGCGGAAGATATTCCTTTTTCAATGGACCTTGCTCCTCCATCCATACACTTGATCCATCCATACCTTGTTCGTGCCACTATGCCCAGCTGTCTCAGCGCGCACAGGACCATCGCAGGTTCATGTGATCGTTGTTGATACTGATGACCGAGCTGAGCATTTCTTTTGCATTGGTTGATTGATTATTCCTCGAGGTCTCGACTTTAAGTTCGTTCGTTCACTTATACGATCGATTCACAAGCACATTTTATCTATCAAAGTCATTCGTCATCGTAACACATTAATGACCGTCGATATTTTAAAATAGATAGTTGAAATCATACTCATCATGATCACCGAACGGCGGTCTCAGGTCTATGGACCTCTCCCGGCAGGCGGCGCGCACTCGCATCAAGGCAGCCTCGGCCAGGTCTATGTCCTGGTCGCTGACCCCGCCGGCACCGGACCCAGCCGCCGGCAGCTCCAGCACAGCTGCGGCGGCAGCACCCGCTACTGCGTCCGGGTGCTTCTCCAGCTCTTTTATTGCAAACACTGTGCCAGAAAAAGCAATAAGTATTCTATGTCACCTAGTAAACGGTGAACACTTATGGGTTATTGCAAAAAAAATAAACAATCATACGGTTTACATTTTCAGTGGCTTAGGAAATTCACAGTGACTTGATTTACGAGGTCTTAAAGACCTTAACTTTACTAGTGGAGGCTTTACTAGTGGAGCTGCTAAAACCCGGCGATAGGCGCATGGCCACTGATTTTCAAATAGTGTCCACGATTCGATTTTTTTGGTTCACTAAGTAGTTTGATGAATACAGAGAAACCCTACGAGCTGGAGAAGTAGAACCTCATAGTTATAGCAACCTAGTGCGGTTATTTACGGGAGAAATTATTATTCTGAAATCGAAACAAAAGAGTACAAAGTTTTAGTCAGGACTTAGGTACCTTGATCGCAGTCGTCCTCGAAGGTTCTCCAGCAGACTCGATCCTTGTCGTTGGGGTCGAGGTAGTGCCTGGTGACGCAGATCAGCTCCTGGGCGGACAGCACCGCGCCCAGCCCTATCGTGTCCAGGACGCGTCGGAACTGCTGCGGAGCCACGCGACCACTGTTCAGGGGGTCGAAGTCCTGGGGGAATAGATATACCGCTTATCTATGTAGGAGGGGTGCTGTCAAAGTGTTACCTATAGGCCAGTGGCACACAAAGGGAGCCTTAGATAAAAAGTAGCCTATAACCTTCGGGGATAATATAGCATCCAATTAGTGAAAGAATTTTTCAAATTGGTTCAGTAGTTTCGGAGCCTATTGAATGCAAACAAACAAACAATCAAATCATTCCTCTTTATAATATTATTATTAGTATAGAAGTATAGATGTATATTTTTATGGGTCTTGTTTTAATAAGATAAATGCTATACACGCTATGTTACACACATCAGATTTTGTGCCAATTTTGTAGTTAATTATTTGAGTTTTATTGTTGGTGTATCTAATAAAGAAAATAAAATAAAGTTCCCATCAACTTTTCTATCAAAAACTTTCAATTTATTACTGGATTCGAATCCACAACCGCTGCATGGTACGACAACAGAATTATAATGCTAGAAAGATTTTTAATGCTAGAAAGAGAATTTCTCGGCCACGTTATACACAAAATTCAAGAGCACGCCAAACATTACACTTCGTTCGGACTTTTTACTACGAGCTCAACATTGAATGCAAACTGCAAAGGTAGCCTGCCTTGTGGGAGGGGCAATGGCCTCCTGTCCCCCCTTGGATCCGCCACTGCATGTTGTTTGGCACGTTAGCAAGTTGGTCTCACCCTAAAGAACTCAGCGACCCGGATCCGGCGCTGCAGCACGTACTCCTGCACGCGCAGCATCAGCTCGACGAGTGCGCGCGAGGGAGGCGGCGGCTGCAGAGCGGGATGGAACACGTCGGCGCCGCCGGGCCCGCTCAGCGTCGCCGGGGACAGCCCCGCCTCCACCTCCGGCCGGGACAGCTTCGGGAGCGTCGTGTCTATCACCGCGTTCGGGTTGCGGTACTCCTGTAGTTCAAACACCTCATCTAAGTCGCCCATCGATTTGCCACCATATGGATACATGCTCAAATACAAAATTAACAAATAAAGTGTCCTCAGCGAACTGTAGGTACCTACAATGTAGGTATATAATTATAAACAAACTAAACCATTTTAAATTATGCCTTAGGTCCACGCGTTAACTTCTGACAGATATCCAAACAGAGACTAGCGAGTGATTGGCATTCTTTTCTTGTTTTTTGGTTCGGACACTTTTGAGCGCGGACCCGAAATCCATATGATGGTATAATGAGGTCGTCACTATACATGATGACTTACTGCTATTGCTAATGTTCATAGGTAGCGGGACCGGTAACAATAGCTTTCACATGAAGGGGGGGGGGGGGTCCACGGGTAAAAGCTAGTCATTTAGAAATTACTTAAACTATTCCATGTAGGGTACACGCTAGTTATCTAAATATATAAAATGAAAGCGTAACTGACTGACTGATCTATCAACGCACAGCTCAAACCACTGCACTGATCAGACTGAAATTTGGCATACGGGTAGCTATTATGACATAGCCATCCGCTAAGAAAGGATTTTTGAAAATTCACCCCCTCAGAGGGGAAACCGCGGGGTGGGAAGCTAGTGCTGCATATAATCAATAGTTAATAAAATTTGTTTGCTAAGAGCTCGGACCGCCTAAATTCCTCCCCCCCCCCCCCGCCTATATTCGCCCACGCGTGTAGGTTATTATCACATCGATAAAGAAGCTAAAGTATCAAATTAATTTAACGGTCTGAATATACAGCTTGCACGATGCATATAAAACCAGATTCATATATGTAATAGGTACAAATCTCACCGGTCCCAAGCCCCGTATGCCTTCCTTCTTGACCGCATCCACGGCCTTGAGGAACTCGACATAGTCCAACGTGTAGGAGTCCTTGATAAATCGGCGCACCAGCAGATTGAAGTCCTCGGAGGACACGATCACACCGATGTAGTTCAGTATACGTGCGAAGTGCGCGAACGTTATACGACCGTCGTTTTTCGCTACCTGTCAGAAAGGTTAGAAGATTTAGATATGAAATATCAATGGATTGAATAAAAATATTCTTCATTATATCCACAATATAAATACACGGTGACACGGTGGTAAAGTGCTTTCTATAACACGTACAGACTTATTACAATAGGCTTTAAGACCGGGTGAAACAACGCTTGCACTGTGTACCTACAGCTCGAGACATTGCGTTGCGATCGACTGTCACAAATGTAATACGCCTACCCACATTTCAATTTCATTTAATCTGCAACTAAATGAAATTGAAATGTGGGTAGGTAGGCGTATTAACATTGTTATAGACTATGGTCAGGACTTTTTTGGCGGGAACTTGCGAAGTGACGTTGCGTTTTCATTTTATTTTCATAAAATAGTGTATTTTTTGAGTTTTATTGAATGTTATCGGTGGTATTTTATCCAATAAAGATCAATACAAGTGCACCAGTGAAGTGAAATGAAATGATTACGTGTATAGTGGCTTTTCAAGTTGTCTCAAGAAGTTCATGAAAAGTTTTAGTAGAACTTTACTGCTACCATTGTACTAAAACATAACTGAAGATAATCAAATAAGACAAGGCTGCATGGCTCTGTACCTTTGCCTTTAAAAAAAAAACAACAACAACAGACTATGGTCATTGACATCACCGTCAGTGTTGCCACTACATACTTCACCCAATTCTTCTACCACGATAATAATAGGAGTCAACTGGATAGGACCAACAATCCAATCTCCCGATATGTGTAAGATATATTTCAATCCCCATTTAGTATACTAGATATTACCAACCATTCAAAATTAACCTGTATATTGTTGGCCGGCCAAACATTGTGAGCGCGATGTAGGATTGTATGACGCCATCTATCCACCGGTGTATGAACTATCCGTCTGCTTGATAGATGTCGCTTCAGTAGGTACCTACCAGTTCATAGTCCTGGAAGTAAGGCTTGAGCGGTATCTCCCGGTCGGCGATGGTGGCCAGCAGGCAGCACAGCCGGCGCAGCTGCCACTGGTCGAGCTGGTGGCACGCGGGCTCCGGGGGCGGCGGACACGCCTCCAGGATGCAGTCCGCTGACGTCTTGTTCCTGCCTCCCGTATCTAACATATTCACACAAATCATCCACTCACTTAGGTATCGTATGGGACACCAGAAGACCTGATTGAGTCAGTTATTTTTTAGATATTACAATAAGTGTAGATATAGATCTGAGTTACTGCGGTTCGTATTTCTTTCATATGTTCTTTGGAGAAGGAAATCGTCAAGAAACAAGCAATCAAAGAGTATTCGTAGGTAGGTAACCTAATTGACATATACCGACTGTCTGCTATTTTATGTATAATCTAGTGCAATATTCTCCATCATTGATTGCAAAAAAAATAATGTACCTGTGCATAGGTATGTAGTGTGATTCATTTTTTACTCTACCGTGAATCTTATTAATAAATAAATAGAGTTGAAAATCTGCAATCCGCAATTGGAACCTTTGATGCGTTGATAGCGAGGTTGAGCTTTCGTCTGGTACGAGACTTGGTCGGACTGACTAGGTACCTACAGGCAGTGAATATCGATTATTCCGACCCACTTTACAATTCTGGCTGAAACATCTCACTACGAGGATTTATTTAGCTTTGCTTCTATTGATTGAACAAGTAAGGACAGAGATATTTCCGTAGGACGCGGAGATTTTGCATTTACACTACAATATATGAAACAATTAAATTCAAATAAGAATATAGTAGGTACGTATACGGTTTTTTTTTAAATATTCTCAACCATGACAGTTCACAATTTTTAAATAAAACTTAATAAATAACTATGAATATTTAATATTGAAACATAAAAATTGGACCAATGAAATATAAAAAAAATAATATTTGTAATCCATGTTCAAAATAGTTTGGGAACTGATTCGATTGTCTTCTGCAAAACAAGTTATTTTAAAATTTTATGAAGGTAAAGTATCAACGCTGTGTGCGTTGATACTTTACCTTCATAAAATACAGAGTATACAGTAACTGCACCAATTAGACGCATGTAATGTACCTAATAATGAGTCCGTTACTCCTGTGAGGAACAAGAGCTGACGGACATAGGACTCCTATATACTCTGACAACTAAGGGTAAGCGGCTTGTAAATAACCGACACCTCGAACCAGATACGTGTGGTTATATAGAATAACGCGCGAATAATTTATACAAACATTTATACACTATGACCGGTCACGGTACCCAATGCCATGTCAAAATTGGCAGATGTCTTCTTTACTGCGCAATAACATGAGTAGAAGATGTTTCACAGAATACATGAACATCAATCTATCTACAATCTTATTGAGGAGCAAGATGGATGACCCCTCCATTTAAAAGGGAAGATCTTCCGCCAGGCTGGGTCATCGTGCCTGGGGACAACGGTCCAATAAACTTTACAAGCGCGATATAGGTTGTATACAGGGTGGAAATTTAAGACGGGTCAGTAAGGGCAGCTACCTTAAGGGTTGAAGCCACGGGAATATGGTCTTAGGAGACGATCCCTTATTTTTTGAGATATTGCTATCGGCATTTACAAATTTTGAAAAAAATTACAATCTGCGAGAAATCGGAGATTTTTGAAAATACGACAAGGATCAAAGGCTCTATGGGGCCAAGTTAGGTTAGGGTACCTATCAGAAATGTCACAAATCGAAAAGAACTATTCCCATACAAAAAATAATGGATGGTCTCCTAAGACCATATTCGCGTGACTTCAACCTTTAAGGTAGCGGCCCTTACTGACCCTTCTCAAATTTTCAGCCTGTATAGATTATTGTGGCGCCATCTATCCGTCGGTGTATGAACTATGTAGCTGACAGGTTTTTTCTAGATACGCAAAGAGTAGACTCACCCTCGCCATGTATGATCTGACAGAGCTGGTGGTAGAGCACGCGGCCGTCCTGCGCGCGGAAGTAGTCCGCCAGCTGAGCGATCTCCGCGTCCGACAGGCCCACCACCGAGCGCAGGGGGCCCGCCAGTATCGACACGAACTTCGACTCTAGCGACCACAACAAACATTCAGAGTCAAAATAAATGAAACACACAAATTATTTAACAAAGGAAAAATATGTATCGTACTAATCTTAATAGGTACACATTAGTGCCGATTCTGTTGTTTACGAACTAAATAAATTTAATCTTATTATATCTCTTTCTAATCTAATAATAAATATAAGAAAGGGATGCAAGATATTTTAATCCTGTCAGTTTAGTCCGAACACATATTTCAACGTGAATTTAAGCGCGATCTTTATTGGTCACGAGTATTTACCCGTACATTACGACGGCATGGATTAAACTGACAGCATTAAAAATGTTCTATCTTTTTTCAATAAGGTTAAAATGAAAGAGAGGTGACTTGTCTAATATTAGTTAAGTTTGTAAACAACAGAATCGGCACCAATGTTATACCAGGGGCTTTTGAAAAGGGTACAGTAGCCATGAAAAAAATTGTGAGTGAAAAACAACACTAAAATATTTCCATAAAAAATTAATTATAAATTAGTTTAGCGCTAAAATACACTGCAATTTAAATCTAACTGAGTATCTATTAGATTACTCGAGTAGGTACTAATCACAGATTATACAATTAGTAATCTGAGGTACTAATATAACTATTTTGTCCTGTGACTACGTTTCTGAGTTCTAGTAAAGGCTTTTACCAGAGATTTTTGCTAAACTTGTAATTTGTCATAACTTTTTAATGGTACTGAAACTACCTGAATTTTGTAGTATCTTGAAACCTTAGTATGAGCACAGAATACATAATAGGTATGAGTTCTAGCTATGCTTAGTGACTCGCGGTTTTTAGCATGCGTCGGAGAAACATGACACCATATTTTTATTTTCCTAATCGAAATCTTACATTCGTCTGATAATGAGCTAGGTAAGTAGGTAAGTATTTCCTTTTAGAAAGGATAATGTCACCGAGCACTTCTCGGTGTATTCCGGCATTTGAAATGTGACAGTTTCTTTCTAAACTTCTGTAGGTACCTACTTACCACATTCCGCTTCATATTCACTTATTATCAGATTGTGATGAAACAAAGTCTACAGTTAGAATATCTTTTTTAATGAAGCTGCAATGGGGAGCCAGTTTCATAAGTGTTTACTTACCAGAGATGAGCGAGTTTCCCTCGGGGTCGAGCGGGCGGTACCAGTCCCACAGGTTGAGCCCCACGCGGAACGCCGCCGCGCGGATCTTGTTGCATGTCTTCCACACATCCGCAAGGCGGACTATCTGCACACACATACACAACGTTCAATATTCACACTAGGATGATGTTCTTTTTATTTGATTTCATGTTAAAAAAGGCCAGGAGCTCCGTTTACTAAAGTTATGTTCCATTACAATAGGGTAGCTTCCTGACACATCAAATCAGCTACTTTTTAATAAATGTCAAAACGATATTTTATATAGAATTTTGTATAAAATACTACACTAATGACGTCATAGTTTCGCAGCATCAAATGATCTACCCT
This sequence comes from Tethea ocularis, assembly GCA_963555595.1. Taxonomy (NCBI): domain Eukaryota; kingdom Metazoa; phylum Arthropoda; class Insecta; order Lepidoptera; family Drepanidae; genus Tethea; species Tethea ocularis. The sequence goes on along the minus strand of OY741969.1, from coordinate 11,702,218 downwards.
TAGTGGTTCTACTGGTAATTAAAAATCATAAAAAGCACTAAATGTACAACATATTTGATGTTTCCACGTGTTTTTAGATGTTTTATGCACTGTCAACTAGCCTATTGCTAGCAAAAAATTCCTGGGTCTTTATTTTTTCCGGAATAATATGCTTTAATAGGCAGGACGTTCGTGAACCGTTTGTTCTTTACTTGAAGGATTTTCCATGAAATAAATCATCATGGACGAATATATAACGTAGTAAAACTTAAAACACAATAGTCCACTGATTCGCACTTCACAATATGAGCTTAATTTTCCAAAAAGCCAGGCGGCTTTTACGCCTACAGTCGTTCAGCGGTAGGGTGTCAAATGCAAATCTACCCACCCGCCTGACTGACTACCTACTACCCTCAATTCTGTCGCCAAACACTCGGTGTGTTCTGACAGCTGCACTTGTGAGACAGGGCCATGGCCAAATATCATTAGTAAAAATAAAACTCATTGGAGGAATGGCACATTTTTGCATGGAAAGCGTGCTCCCAAACCTTTTGGAAGAGTACCTACTTTACTAATTGCGTTCTAAAGTGAACTAACCGTGTCATGCATTTTGATGGCTCAGTTACTGAACACTCGGCAAACAGACGACTTGTGCTGAATTATTCACACGTTAGTAATTTAAAAATATTTAAATCCAAATGTAGACATTTGAATTTGTTATTATCAAAATAATTTTAATGGTTCCAAAAACATTGGCTTCCTGTCAAACATTTATAAATGTCAAATCGAGACGGCCAAAGGAGACGGCATGATAGGTGTAGGTGTCATGTTTATTTTTTATTTTTAAGAATATCGGGTTTAAAATTCTAAATAAACCTTCATACCTAATACAATGTAGAAAAAGTACAAATCCCGCCTCTATAACACAAAAGCTCCTTTATTATAGCAGCGTGCTTTTATAGAGTCACCAAAAAGCCTCTCGTCCATGTGGGTAGGTACTCATTATGAAACAAGTCCGCTGGAATGATTTCAGGTATACTTGTGCTTTTAAACCGTAATGAATCTTCATTAAGATAGGCACGAGATGTCGCTACTCGATCTCGAGATTCGAGAGCCGCCATTACAAATTCTACTCATCAATCAATTTGTCAATGGGAAACGTTAACTAGTAACGTTTAGTTAACATTTCCAAAAAGTGTTGACAACAATTTATTTTCAGATCTCTGTAGAATGGAGGGTTAGTTGACGTAGGATGAGGTCGGTGCCGCGTTCAAAGGGAGATGTAGATGGAACAATGCGATGAGGTAGACGTCTGGTATCGGAGGCGGGAGGAGGCTATCGCAAGACATGCGCGGTACCCTCGCGCGGTCCAATGACGTCAGGGGATCGATCGCAGCGCGGCGCGGCACCCGGCGCACACCGCCCGTAAGCTCGCTCCGCTCCGACCATTATGACCTGCTGTCACATATAAAACACGTGAAACGAACTCTGCACAAAATGTGGAGCCGGCCACTTACGTAACGCGGCTCCGGACACCTGGTTTGAATGTGTGAGGTGCGGGGCACGCGCGCTCATGTGCGGGCTAAGCTTTAGGACAAGGAACAGCCCTTCGCAGAAAACCTCCCTCCGATGGGGCGACAGCTGTCACGCTAGGCCTAGCATATAACACCGCCGAGAGGCCCCGGACTGCCACCAGGCATCGTGCACAGTGACGTGATACTGTTACCTTTATATCGATATATATTTTAGATGGTACGTTTTAATAGTCGTTACGATAGTTTGATTATGGACGGCAAGGACTTGGAGTGCGTGTGATACTGTGCCAACACTTTGGGACGGAGATCTAGGACATCTAAATACAAGTGAGTAAATCAAATGTAGAGAACGTACCTCACAAGCTGCGCTTTGAACCAGCTTATCGTTGTTTATAAAACAAGATCTTCGTGTAATTTTCCTTCTTACATCTCAGGCCCTTCATAAGAAGCTTCTAAAGATTAACTAACTAGCAGCAGCTGTAGCCTAGTTAAGATGTCTATTCATATTACTTTACAAATTTTCTTTTATTTATTAGATAAGTATATAGTGAAAAAATTTCGTGTTGATGTAGTATCCTATCTCAGAGTACCTTCATAGTAATTGATCAACATTGTCAATTTTCTTTGCCCTTGAGGTTTGCGTGCAAAGAAAACTAATTGGTATGTTATATTATTTACAAACTAAATGTTAGTTTACTTAATTACTCCTCCATCAAACTAATTTTCGCTCAATTTCCACGATGTCTATTACCATTAATACCACCTTGTTTTTTCTCGTTTCTAAAGGTTCTTGTAACAAAGATCTTATACTCTATAATCTCTCTCTTGATTATTGCACAGCAATTTTACCTATATCATAAAATAAATTTGGAAAAGAAATCTTCCTTCTAAATATTCTCTTCCTATAGCGATTAACTATTACAATGTACTTAGTCACGTGTGCTCTATAACTCAGTATACCTCGCATAGTTTTAGCACACAAAGCCTAGAAGACATTAATAAAGCTACAAAAAAAAAAATATGTTGCTTGGCGACAGACATTTTAACTCGAGCATAAAAAAGGTTAGCCTGAATGATCTACAAGATCTAACCAAAATGCTTTATCATCAGGTGCATCAATCAATCATCCAAGATGATCAACATAGCGGGGGTGATCTCCATCATCCTGTTTTATGTGCTGATCCTGGCGGTGGGCATCTGGGCAGGTCGCAAGAAGCCAGCGGGCAATGATTCCGAGGAGGAGGTCATGCTGGCCGGCCGGTCCATCGGCCTCTTCGTCGGGATCTTTACCATGACTGGTAAGTTTATGTCCTTCACTTAGGTCCATGTTCACTGACAAGAAAACGGTCCGTGGGCGTTTACGATGTCTTTTTGGTTTCGAAATTGGAAATGGTAAACGCCCGATTATAATTGATCGGACCGTTGGCTAGTCAGTGAGCTTGGTCACTAGGTTATAACAGGAACATGATCATTATCTCTCTGTTAGCAATCATTTGGTCAGCGCAATATGTACTCTTCTCCCATTCCTTCCAGCACTTCTATCCGTTATATCGACATTATCTCCTTTCTCATATCATCTTTCACACAATCCATTCTCTTTTTCGGTCTTCGTGTAATTGATCTTCTTGGTAAAGGGCCATCTTTCAGCAGCAACTGCTGACATAAATTAGATCAACGTTTCCCAATTGTCAATGGTTTCCTTTTGTAATTAAATGATCCACTTTAGATAGAACAGCGTAGGTAGGTACTCTAATGAATGAATGGGCGTGTAGTGTGAAGTTTATGACGCACGTCCGTCTGTACATACCTACGTTCAAGTTATTGATTCAGTAGGTACGGTCCGCCAAGAAAGTGGTGTGCTAGTTTTGATTTAGTTTATAGTCATCGAAAATTACAACAAGGTTCAAACTAAGAATAGCTGTCACGTAACAAAATGTTGTAAGTTGTCAGATTGATCTGCAAGCGAAACTAATCATTGTTACATATGAATCTGCCAGTGACATTCAACCTTAGGGTGGTACACCACTTTCTTGGGCGACCGTACCTACAATTATATAACACACTAGCTGCCCCCCGCGGTTCCACCCGCGTTTCCAAATAAAAAGTAGGCTATGCAACCTGATCTAGATAAGGCAACATAATAATTGTCCATGGGAAAAACAGTTTTCTCTTAAATATATTCCAACATGCTTAAAAGTTTGTCCTTGTGCTTTATTTATATTGACTTCAGACTTTACAGGAAATTGTACCTATTCGTTTAAATCTATATGGAAAATCTGTGGGTATCATCGGAATGCGAGGTATCAGTACTGTTTGCCCAACTGCTGGCTCAGTCAAAACCAATCGCTACTATGACAGAAATCTAGAAATTTTACTTGAAGTCTGGTACCATTACATAAATTTGGTGGTCTAATATCTATTTAACATGCATTGTCCTGAATGACTGTCTGACGGATCAACGCATAGCCTAAACCGCTGATCGTAGCGACCTGAAATTTAGAGGGTGTGTTCTTCGTATGAAGTAGGCATCCTATAAGAAAGGATCTTCCGAAATCCTTAGGGGTTGAAAAACTGGGACAAAGTTTGTATGGAACAACGTGATTCCTTGGTCCAATCTACTTCAAATTTTGCATAAACATTCTTTAAGATAATTGATGGAAGACGTGTTTTGTATTTTATTGAAACTCATCGCCTAACGGGGTTAAAAAAGGGTAGAAAGTTATTTTGGGGGTGATTTGCATCGAAGTTGATATCAATACTGCTTTTGAACTCACATAAAAGCTTGGTGCAATGCAATGCATATGACGAACAATTGGGATGAATTTGCTGTTATGTCTCATGACCGTCTTGGCAACAATCATGGGACAAAAGAAAAGTATAAATTAGATGTTACAACACTCTACATTTCTGCGAGTTAGTTGCAGCCGGTCAAATATACCCATTTGTATTTGAAGTATATCGAAATGGAAACCAGTATGCCAAATTTGGTACAGAAGACCAACCCATAAAAAGGTTACGTTTTTCCCAAGATCTTTCTTATGGTCACTTTGATGCCTACGCTGATGCCGATGGTGATAATAACACTGATCAGCGTCCAATAGCCAATCTAAATATATAAAACTTTTAACAAAAATTTGAACCGATATCATGGTACCGCAGATTTATTTCGCTTACTTCAAAACTATCATATTAGAGTTCCTAAATAGTTATTTTCTGCTTTTTAGTGCCTTTGAAGGCGGTTCTATTTTTTGTTAAAAGTTTTTATTTTTCAATTTTGAATTTCTTATGTGTAATCAATGACTCTCAAGGTCACTGACCTAGGATAAGCATATTAGCGTTGTAGTTTCCATCATCGTTCCTATAACATTTAAAGAATTATCCCCTAACTCCTAACCATTAAGGAGTTGTACCTTCCATCATCAGCTCAGCAACATAAGATGATGACTACCAGACGCAAATATCTGAATAGCTTTAGAAAGTATGATGAAAAACATTGTAAGTGCCTATAAAATTTGAAGAGTTCCCTCGATTTGTCTAGGATCCTATCATCAGATCCTGACTTGGTGACCATGGGACCACTTGTGAAGTATATCCTTTCAAACAAAAAATAATTTTCCAAATCGGTCCAGGCGTTCGAGTATTCGGGGAACATACAAAAAAAAATGATTCCGACGAATTGATAACCTCCGCTTGAAGTTGGTTAATTGACTGACATATCGGGTGGCATCGCGGGTGGAAAGCTATTAAGCATTATATAATAAAGCTGAAAAGTTTGTTTGTTTGTTTGAACGCGCGAATCTCCGGAGTTACTGGTCCGATTCGAAAACTACGCTGTCGGCTGGTAGTTTAGCCATTATTTTGTCGTTGATGGCGTCAACGCTTATATTTCTGGCAGCTAATTAAATTAAATTGCTCTCTCACACATCCATTAATGGTTTTTTTGGTCGATATTGGCTATATCCGGATATACTCTACAGATCAGGTCTTCAATGTTGGTCACGATTTTACGAAGGTCTTTGTCAATAGCTATTTTTTTATCTGATTCAGGTACTTTCCCATCCCCGATTAAATGGAGCTTTATTGGGAAATCTGTGCTTCCTCTACCCAAGTGACTCCTCTCTTTGGTATACAGTCAATAATTCAACAGACTTTCATAATGAGGAAGATTTTAAGCAAGATTTAATAATATCTGCTCTAGTTTCACTAACAGGCAACGTTTATCTGAAATCACCAGAAAACATCAAAGTTATTCCACCCATGGCTATTTGTGCATTTTATAATTCTGAGAGTTCTATCTAAAGCCTCTAGATGAGCTCTATGAGTCATGTGCACTCATCCCATATTATTAGGTTTGCATCTTGTAAAACCTTGCCCAATGGTCCATTTTTACGTATAGAGCGTACGCTGTCTTTTTCAAGAAATACCGTAAGGGTCTGTTTAGAAGTGAAATGAGCCGTCCTTCTACCTGTCAATAGTGTAGCAGCAATAAATATCTGATGATGCAACAACAATGGCTAATTTCGTTGACTTCAAAACTATCAGATTAGAGTTCTTACATAGTTATTTTATACTTATTAGTGCCTTTTTGTTTTTTTTTTGTTAAAAGTATTTTATTTTTAATTTTTTAGTTTCTTATGTGTAATCAATGACTCTCAAGGTCACTGACCTAAGATAAGCATATTAGCGTTGTACTTTCCATCATCGTTCCTATAATATTTAATGATTTATCCCCTAACTCCTACCCGTTAAGGAGTTGTACCTTCCATCATCAGCTCAGCAACATGTGACGACTACCAGATGCAAATATCTGAATAGTTTTAGAAAATATATGAAAAACATTGTTAGTGCCTATACAATTTGAAGAGTTCCCTCGATTTCTTCAAGATCCCATCATCAGACCCTGACTTGGTGACCATGTGACCACCTGTATGTATAGTTTCCAAATCGGGTCAGGCATCTTCGAGTAATCGAGGAACATACATATAAAAAGTTTCCGACGAATTGATAACCTCTTCTTGATGACAGTTAAAAATAACAAAAAACTGTTACGTAGGCGACCGCTGTCATCCATTGACAACCGCGTCGCATCGCTCACCCATGCTATACATGCTCCCGCTTAACGTTCTTTTTATCATTGCTCAGCTCCTGAGGGTCGTAGCGTGATGTTCTATAGCCTATAACCTTCCTTAATAAATGGGCTTTCAATTGCAAAAAGGTTTTTCCATATCCCACTGGCAGATCCAGAGATTAGCGCGTTCAAACAAACAAACAAACAAACAAACAAACTCTTCAGCTTTATTATTAGTATAGATAACGTTGATAAATACCTATGTGTTTATAATCAGACGCCTACGCCTACAAGAACTGCCCACGCGAGCGAACTATTTCACCTCAAGGCTTTGTTTGTCGATAACAAGCTGATTAATTTATTGTTATTTGTTGTTTAAGCATTATTGTAGGGGGGTAGGTACCCGAGATAATGTGTTTAGTTCAAAACAAGTATCCCCAACTTTAGGCAGTACCTTATGTATAGGCTGTATAGCTGATGGCCATCGTCTATCTCAAAACATAAAAGAGAAATCAAATCACGATTTATTTATTTATTGTATGTAATAAGACCGGCACATAGGTACCAAATACATATAATTTTGGATTATTTCCAAACGTTGTATAGTCTATCACATCTAAGGCTTCGGACAGGTCATAGAGAACAGCCGCATGCTGTTTAATTTCATGGGTTTCCATAATTTTTAAATTAACTATATTTCGTGATCAGAGCCCACTAATTTGAAATGGATGTGTTAACATTGTGCGTGCATACGACAGTTTAGTTAAAATTGTTAAATAACAACTCCAAGTATGTACGGTATTCTAGGTTCAATTTCAAAATCCATTATATGTTAAAAATACCAAAAGTTTCCTAAATTCTAAGTACCTTGATAGTATTTCATACAACCATTCTATATGGTTATATTGCATTCCTCTGCAACGTTAACCCTGAAACGCTTCGAATTGTTGGAACGAACACACCGGTACGTAGGTACTCGAAAGATTTTCAACTTATTGATGATAATAACTAGCGACCCGCCCCAGCTTCACGCGGGTGTACAAATCTTTGAATTTCTCGGCTTTTCTGTACTATATATATATATATATATATTTTTATACATATAAACCTTCCTCTTGAATCACTCTATCCATTAAAAAAACCCGCATCAAAATCCGTTGCTTAGTTTTAAAGCTCTAAGCATACGTAGGGACATACAGCGGGAAGCGACTTTTTTATACTATGTATATGTAGTGATAGTGATGCTGGTCATAGAACCTTCAAACTTAAAGAGTAGCTACTTCTTATAACGTAGGGTGTAGGTACTAATACCATTTGATGAGTAAGTCGGTTTTGTTTGATCCAGCGACATGGGTGGGCGGCGGCTACATCAACGGCACGGCGGAGGCCATCTACACGTCCGGGCTGGTGTGGTGCCAGGCGCCCTTCGGGTACGCCCTCTCCCTGGTCTTCGGTAAGTACAACACTAATTAATTTGACTTTTGTTCTTATTTACATTACATTTGTTCTCATTGTTCTATTCACAAAGGAAAGCTAAGCAAAAATTAAAGTTTATTTAGTTAAAAAGCTTCTTAGAAATATTTTGTTAATTACGTTTAGTGATCCATTTTCTAATTAAGAAAGGCTTTAAGCTTTTACTATGTATTTCTATTTATGTATTCAGAGTATAATTCAAGAAATATGAAGCATTAAATATGGACAAAGAATTTTAATTTTAATTAAATCCATCTGAAACTGAAAGACTTTTGTGTATTACTTGAAATTTGTTGATAATGATTACTATTTATTTATTAAAACACTAGGAACAAATCTACGGCATTTCAAATATTATTATCATAATATTTTGTGTTGTTAACTTGCCCATATCACGTATATTTTACTAACAAATCTATATATCTATCTATCTATCTATACTAATAATAAGGCTAAAGAAAGAGTTTGTTTGAAAGCGCTAATCTCTGGTGTTACTAGTCCGATTCCAAAAATTCTTTCACTAATAGGAAGCTACATTATTCCCGAAGGTTATAGGCTACTTTTATCACGGGAAAGCGAGTGAAACCGCGGGAAACAGCTAGTTAATCATAAAGCTGAAGAATTTGTTTGTTTGAACACGTTAATCTCCGGAGTTACTTGTCCGATTTTAAAAAAAATTTTCACTGATAGGAAGCTACATCCCGGAAACGCGAGTGAAGCCGCGGGGTAAATAAATGCCATATTACGGCCTTACGGCCTAAACTGAATGAATAGGTTTTGTGAACCAGGTGGAATATTCTTCGCGAACCCGATGCGTCGCCAGGGCTACGTGACGATGCTGGATCCCCTGCAGGACTCGTTCGGCAGCCGCATGGGCGGTCTGCTGTTCCTGCCCGCGCTCTGCGGGGAGGTGTTCTGGGCTGCAGGCATCCTCGCCGCTTTGGGTATGTCATTCATTATTAATCTATACTCTATACTACTACATAAATTAAGGCGATGATAGCTCAGTGGTAGTGACGTCGGATGCCGCGACGAAGGTCTATGAGCTTGAGCTTTCGGTGAAGGAAAACATCGTGTGGTAACCGAAACGCTCTGTAATTTGTAGTAACAGATTGGTTTGCTAATCTGTTGCCAAGTACCTACAGGTGTGTCCCGATTGCTGTACTTTAGAGCCAGTTTCCTTCTAGGCTTTGTGTGTTTATCGCCATCGCAATCGGCCACATCATTGACCACGGTGAGATTGTGGTCAAACACTGTCTTTGTAATAAAAAAATACACAATCTCACAAAATGCGCTCTCTTCATAATATTAGTAGAAATTAGACAGTGTAGCCATTACTCAAATTAATCAAAAATTACAGTAATTGCACAGTATATGCAAAGTTTTACATACTGTGATAAAACACAGATAACATACAAGTATGTGATTGGAATGAGTCCATTAGGCTAATGAATGTCCGGACGCGGATAAAATCTCAATGGAAGTTCAGTCCACCCTCGGTCGAGTCCCCTTAACATTTGAATAATGTGGCCAAAACCAGGCGCGTGTGATATAGCTATTTGTATTAGACATGTCTTATTGTAAAGCTTAAATTGAATTGCTAATTTTGTGTTTTTTTTTGGTTGGGTGCGTCACGGATATTCAATTTTATTTTATTAAACCCCGACGAAAGAGAGGGTTGTTATAAGTTTGTAGTGTGTATCTGTGTGTCTGTCAGTGGCATCATAACTCCTAAACAGATGAATCGATTTTGATCCTGTTTTTTTTTTCGTTTGAAAGGTGTCTGATCTTAGCCATCCAAGAATATCCGCTCAGCCATTTGAAGATCATCTCTTTTCTAGTGTTTCGAGGGTTACTTTAAAATTTAAATTATAGTTATTTAGGGAGGGTTGCACCATCTAACGTTATCGTTAAATTGTCTGTCAGAGCAACGGTTTTGCTAGCAAAAGACGGTTTTAGTTTAGTTTTGAGTTTGAATCTTTAAACTTGAACAATGACGTAGCGACATCAATTCACCATACGAACGAGAAACGATCCTATCGAAGTTCGACGAATCGTTGGGGCGTTAACAGGCGTAGACGTCTATTATTCAATGCTTATTTTTCTTTTTCAATCGTGATTTGTTGTTACTATATCATGCTATAGAAATGATACGAGAATTCTAATTTTAAACTGAGTTTCGTTTGAACGTTTTGTGAACTTTCATATTTGGATCTTTCTTATTTCCGTGAATCCAGGGATAATCTTATTTCCGTCTCAAAGACGCAAATCCTTTTAGGCGTAGACGGTTATATATTAAAATACATTTTTTATGGAAATACATAAGATCCTTCGAGAACGGGATCGGGACGAAGTTATACAACACGAACATATATAAATCCATAGATAACACACGTGTCAAGTTTCATTCATAATTCTTGTCCTTGTCAAAACATCACTTATAATAACTGAAATAAGATCTGGTTAAATATGTATTGGAGCATAAAGTTATGTATGAAGCAATGAGTAAGTATGCACTAGGCTTATAAAGGCAGAGGAATGATAAAATATTCACGGTACGGTTGGGGGCCTCGAGCGCGGATTCGACGGTAAAATTGTATCCTCTCGTTCGTTCTGAACTAGCAAACTAAAGTATTTATATGTTGGCTATATTTAGTTGTTTGGAACTCCTATCGATTTTGTTATGTTATAATAATACATTGGGCCGCAAAGAACGGTTATAAAAAATGCGACAACTTTTAAAATATTTGAGAAATCAATCAATCTTTTAAATAAAAACTATCGTATAGTTTATTTCATTACAAATATAGAAAGAAGTAAATTTTTATAGCATAGAATTTGAACTGAATTTCAATAAAAAAACTATTTAAGTATTTATAATTTCAATAGGCTACGATAGCGTGGTTACTATAGGCAGACCTTATATAGTATCTATGCTAATAATAAAGCTGAAGTTTGTTTGTCTATTTGAACGCGCTAATCTCCGGAGTTACTGGCCCGGTTCAAAAATTTCTTTCACTAATAGGAAGCTACATTATCCCCGAAGGGAACAGTTAGTTTATAATATTAGTGAGGACAAGGATTAGTGATTTCTTATCTTCATTAATAGAGCTTCTAATAATATCCTACCTTGTCTACATGGCTGAGACTGTCGACGCTGACGTAGACGTGACGTCACGCTCTTTCAAATGACCTATTAATAGTTATATAGACCTAATTATAGCGCTTTTATGCAATATATAACCACGCGACGTAAGAAAAGTAACAGTTTTATTACTGCAGCTTTTACGCTTTGGTTTATTTTTAAACCCCGACGAAAAAGAGGGCTATTATAAGTTTTTAGTCTGTGTGGTGTACCTACATATACCTACCTACACATAATTAAATATCCAGATATGTATGTATGCTTTGGTAATCAGATAACCAGCGTGATATTGTCGTAGAGCCAGAGCTACGCGCGTAGCATCACCTCTACGGAGCTACGAACATAGCTACGAGAGTTTAATTAATTGTTCTTTAGAAAAATAAGATAAAGTCCCTATCCATAGACAACACCTTAATTCAGTGTTTTATTTATACACTTTAATGTTTCAATTTAATTTATAACTTAGGTTTATTTTCTACTAGTTGTTACCTGCGGTTCCACTCGCATTCCCGGGATAAACAGTAGCATATAACCTTCGGGAATAATGTAGCTTCCTATTATTGCCATTCGTGCAATCTATTGCTTGGGTCCTCGCGAATCCTTACGAACTCGGTTTAAGGAATTTGACATTTTGCCCTTACCGTCGCTATACGTTTTTGAAAATATTATGTTTGTCCGTAAAAATTTAAATCTATTTGACACAAACAGTAGCCGCCATAACCTAAATACAAGAAATAAAGATAAAATTGTTACACCTAGATTCAGGCTAGCGAAAGTCAATAAGTCTTTTCTCGGGAACTGCATTCGCTTTTATAATAAAATCCCATATGAAGTAACTAAGATGTCTTATAATAGATTCAAAGAGTATGTTAAACATAAGTTGATTGACAAGGCCTACTATAAGGTGGCTCATTACATAGAAGACAAGAATATATGGTTGTAGTAGCTTCCCTCTGCACTTGCAGCCCCCTGGCCAAGTGATAATTGTATGAAGTTTATGTATATTTAAAACAACAACTGTAATTACATAAATTAAAAAAAAAAAGATCCACAAAAAAAGAAGCCTTGCTGAGTTTCTTGCCGGAGTCTTCTCAGTTCAAGTGTATTCCGAACCGGTAGTAGAGTCTAAAAATTGTAACTGTTGACATTCATAAGTGCCTTATTAGGGCCTAAACTGAATAAATGAGATTTTGATTTGATTTGATTTTGATTTTGATTAGTTAAAGATTTTTTCCAATCGGACCAGTAACTCCAGAGATTAACGTGTTCAAATTAACTCTTCAGCTTTATTATTAGTATAGATAGATATATTATTAAGTAATTTACACATTTATTGATAAAGTACCTGAATTTAGAGCGTCTTAATAATTAATTGTTAATTAATTATGTCCCATGAGAACCGAGACGACGTATCTCATCTATACTAATAATAAAGCTGAAGAGATTGTTTGTTTGTTTGAACGCGCTAATCTCTGGATCTACCAGTGGGATTTGGGAAAACCTATTAGAAATTGAAAGCCCAATTATTAAGGAAGGTTATAGGCTATAGAACATCACGCTACGACCCTCAGGAGCCGAGCAATGATAAAAAGAACGTTAAGCGGGAAGGCACGGGTGAGCGATGCGACGCCATTGTCAATGGATGACAGCGGTTGCCTAGGTTACAGTTTTTGTTATTTTTAAATGTCTTCAAGAGGAGGTTATCAATTTGGACAATTTTATGTAGCCTTATCTAGATCAGGTTGCATAGGCTACTTTTTATCTTGGAAACGCAGGTGAAACCGCGGGGGACAGCTAGTAGTACACAAGTGTATCAACTACATATATCAATTAATTATTAACATATTAATATCAATAGACACGACAGCCTGTAAATATAATACGAGTGAGTGAGGGAGGCAGGAAACTGTGGGAAAGAGAACTAATTTAGCGAGTGTATTGTTTTGCTTGTCACGCTGAACTTTAAAGAAAAAGTCAATTCAAAGAAAGATATAAAAAGCTTTGTCTTCGAGCTCTGTACCTATCCCCTTTCCTGTAATATTCCTTCTATATCCCGACAATGGATACCGGAATGTGGGTTAAAGGTCCTCACCGACGCGACAGTACCCCGGGCCCCCGGGCGGATCGGCTTTTGTTTCACAAGCTTTTTGTAACTTTGTACCACACAGAGAATAGCAAAGGCAAAGAATGCGTCAAAGGCTAGAAACGCTTCGTACTTGTATATCAAAGAACGGTAGTTTAAAGTAAAACGATTTTTGGATTTCATATTTGAATTTTTCAAATATATTTTGCTGTTTATTGTTTATTTTTAAACTAGTTTAGACGCTACGGTTGCTCTCGCTTTCCTCCCGAGGGATTATGTATTCCCGGGAAAATTCTATACCTAAGTCCATGAATGTATGTATGTATTTGTTCTCTTCGGAATAAGCGCGAAGGAGGGCAAATGTTTTATACTATCCCTTAACTTAATGTTTAGAATGTCCCTTAATCCTCGGGGTAAAGTATCCTTGATTCGAGATTGTTCGAAACGGGACCCCGGGTCATAGGTTAATTAAGTACTAAACATTTTAAAGGCTACTAACTATGTCGTAAGCCCCAACTGTAATGTAATAAACTTGCCCCAAATTCGGCAACCTTCGTTAAAAGTTGTCCTTTTAACAAAATGGTGTCTTATGACTTCTTAATAGTGAATATTACGCTGTGGCTAGATTTGGTACCTGTCCATAAATGCGGAGCGGAGCTAAAAAAAATTTACCAATAGCATCGTTCATAGTTCACATTACGTCATGATCACGTCATTTTTGTGCAATTGTATTGGTTACATTTTCCTGAATTTGAATCTGACGTCTGTTTTAAATTGTATGTAACGTAAAGAAATGTGTCAGGCCTTGTGGTGTATCTCTAATTAGGTCGACCCTCCGCGGCTCTAAAGCTTACATCCGCGGCGGATTTAACGCTTTTTACTTTTAATATTTTTTTTAACAACGCGACGGAGAAAAAGGATTTGTCGACTTATCGCGCTGCTCGCCGCTCGCTACATGCTTTATAACTTTTAATTATGAAGGATTAATTTTCCTTTTCAGAAACAAAAAAATATACGTTTGTTTACAGTTGACAATCATTTGAAATTGAGAGTAATGAGGAATAACTACAAAAAATCTAATTAGTCCGTCAGTTAGATTATCAAAAAATATTGGATACGTATTTTTTATTTTATCAAATCATTATGAAATTACAAAGATAAGTCCCATCAAAGTGCAGGATTGGGGCTTGTGACGTCATTGTACAACTACTTTTTAGTACACTTTTTAACGCACTGTATCTTCGTTATTTTTTGTTTTCGGATCAAAATAAAAAATACGTATCCAATATTTTTTGATAATCTAACTGACGGACTAATTAGATTTTTTTGTTATTATTCCTCATTACGGTAAATACCGTTAAAAAACATGTGGCTAAGGTAACGACTGAAAATCAGTATTGTAGCTAACAGTTTGTAAATGGGCTAGTGCAGAACGCAATACCTTTTTTAAATTATTTATTTTGTTCGTGTTTTTTTCTCTCTTTTAATTTCAAATGTTTTTAATTGTATTGTCTACAATAAATGTTTTTTTTAAATTATAAAATACAGAATGGCGTTATGCGTGAACACAGCCTCTTGTATATATATATTTTCAATGATCCCCAACCGACTGACCCAAATTTCCCCTACAGGTGCAACCCTAGCAGTAATCATCGACATGGATCACCGCACGTCAGTGATCTTCAGCGCTTGCGTGGCGGTGTTCTACACGCTGTTCGGAGGCCTCTACTCCGTGGCTTACACTGACGTCATACAGCTGTTTTGCATTTTCATCGGCCTCTGGATGTGCATCCCATTCGCTTGGGCCAACCCTCACGTGAAGCCATTGAGCTCTATGGAGGTGGACTGGATCGGGAAAGTTGATCCCGAGTACTACTGGTTTTATTTGGATTATGGCTTGTTGCTGATTTTTGGCGGCATACCTTGGCAGGTGAGGCTCATGTTAATTTAGCTTAAGTAAAAAAAAATCCTAACACACAATTCTTTTTCATTATTCTTTTAATGTGTTTCTAATACCATAATGGATAAGGTAGCTAGTCGGCCGCCATGTCAGCGGCGGCGGCGCGGAGGTGAAACCCGAATAATGGGATCATTACCATTTTGGGAAAGTATCATTTGGCTCACAGAGATATATATTTTCCTCCGCTTTTTCCGACATATCCGATTACCTTAGAATTGGAGATGTTTTCTGAGTCGAGGGTTTTTAGGAAAATGGACGCTTTCTTTTATATATATTTTAGATACCTCTAAAAGAAATGTTATTTTATTGCTCTCGACATTTATAGATAAAATTTATTTTTCCATTCTCCTCACTTCAAAGTAATATTTAAAAACGAACGTGTTTAAGTATATGATTCCTTTGGGGATCAATATTTATTTATTGAAACTACTATTCGTCCGTGTATCACATGAAAATCAGCGCTGTAATTTTCTGCAGCATATGCTGAACTGCCAATTTGATACGTATTTAATTTCCTTCTTACTAATATTATAAATGTGAGTTTGTATGGATGTGAAGATGTTAAGATGTTTGTTACTCTTTCACGTTAATAGTACTAAACGATTTCGATGAAATTTGGCACATAGGTACCACAATGGAATATATAGGCTACTTTTCATCCCGAGAAAACTATAAGATCTCGGAAACTGTGGGGCGGGACCTAATAATAATTAGGAAAACCGCGTGGTGGTATTGATATGTGGCTTCGTCCACCAGGTATACTTCCAACGCGTGCTGAGCAGTAAGACGGCCGGGCGCGCGCAGATGCTGTCCTACGTGGCGGCGATGGGCTGCCTGCTCATGGCCATCCCGCCCGTCCTCATCGGAGCTATTGCCAAGGGCACAGGTTTGTGCTATTCATGACAACTACGTTAATTTGTATAGATTAACTTGGTTTTTAATTAAATATTTTTACTCTCACTACATTACTTATGAATCTTATTAAAATTAAATACCTAATCAATAACTTTTTTAAGTATTCGTTCTTTCTTTCTTTCTAAACACTAAGCACGTAGAATCTGACTCAAATACAGTTGCTAATTGCGAAAGTCTGCATTTCTACTTTATAGATTTGTCGCCGTAATATATTTTGAAAAGAGAAATTGCTGAGTTTATGTCAGTCATTTCATAAGTTTATTTGAATAAAATAAGGTTGTTTTTGCTGAGAAGTTTCTAGGTATTACTTTAATGTAATAATATATTATATCGTAGCATGGAACGAGACGGACTACCGCGGGGATCTGACGGCGGACGGCGAGCTGACGTCAGATCAGACGTCGATGATCCTGCCGCTGGTGCTGCAGCACCTCACGCCGGACTTCGTGTCCTTCTTCGGGCTCGGAGCCGTCTCCGCCGCCGTCATGTCCTCGGCCGACTCTAGTGTGCTGAGCGCCTCCTCTATGTTTGCCCGGTGAGAGTCTACATATTTTTTTAGGGCTTTTGAGTCCACAAAAAAAATTAAGCCTTGCTGAGTTTCTTGCCGGAGTCTTCTCAGTTCATTTGTATTCCGAACCGGTGGTAGAGTCTATTGTAATGATTGTAACTATCGATGTTCATAAGTGCCTTACCAGGGCCTAAACTGAATAAATGAGTTTTGATTTTGAATCCCATTGAAAATATATGACACTGGTAAAGATTTAATGGCTTTATATAACTCATTGGATCTAAAACAAATTTATAATACCTATTTGTTTTTTTTTTTTAAATATACTTACATATACTATTGCACTAAGGCTGTCTACGATGTATTCTATTATATATTTTAGTGGAAGTAATACTAAAACGGAAATGTTCTTAATAAAGTTGAAAGCTTTAAAATTGTTTCAAAGACTGAAAAGTTTATCGCAGCACGCGTTGAAGTTATTTGTAGCACGCGTTGAATCTCTTTCTCGTAGCATAGCGCGCGTTGAATATTCCACTTCGTAGCACTTCTTTTAATGTTAATTTTCGTAGCACACGTTAAAATCCTTTTTAGGGTTCCGTACCTCAAAAGGTAAAAAAGGAACCCTTATAAGATCACTCTCTTGTCCGTATGTCTGTCCGTGTGTCACCACCGATTTTTTTGTCATTTAATATCTACTTTTATGTCTCTCTTTTTAATGCTATTAAATTAACAAACAAATATACGGCCTGCCTGATGGTAAGCGGTTACTGTATCTTTTGTAGGCTTGAAACATCAAGGTTATTGCATACCCTGCAAAAATATCTTCACACCATTCTTGAAGAACCCCGTGCTGTAATTCTTATGAACTTCACACTATTATTTGTGACAGGAACGTATACAAGCTGATCTTCAGACAGAACGCGTCGGAGATGGAGATCATCTGGGTGATGCGCGTCTCCATCCTCATCGTGGGGGTGCTTTCCACCGTCATGGCGCTCACCATACCCTCCATCTATGGATTGTGGTGAGTTTCCTACCACTAATTTGTTTGTTTTTATCACTGGTATAATTGATACTTATGATTTGTATGTCATCTGTGATCAAATATATGAAGTGCACTTTTTATATGAAAAAAAGTAATTTAAAAATTTCTATATTTTATAATTTTAAAGTATTTTGTAAGTAATTTTTAGATTAAAGTCTTATTGGTCTTTGATATGCATAATATAACTTTTGTTTATAATATAATATATATTGCTAATTATTTAAAGTAATTTCTGAGTCTTCATGATTAATACCTTTTTCGGAATAATAGTAAGCAAACAAAAGTGTATTCCTTAGTAATCTGCAGCTTTTATCTTTTGATATTTACACTAGGTATCCCTCGCGGTTTTACCTGCACTATTGAGATAAAATATAGCACTCCCAGGATAATGTCTTATTAGTGACTTTTTTAATCGGATTCGGATATTTATTTATTCCCGTATTTTCGGGAATTATTTTCCATATTCAAACACACTAACAACCAAACTTTTCTCTATACAATATTAGTCCACATAAAAAATCAAATCATTTCGAAAATAAACAAACAAATAAGTACTACACGTAACGAGTACCTACTTAAATATTAATAAATTCATATTCAAGCACGCAAGAAGTTTAAAAACTTTTTACAATGAGGAATACCAACAAAAAAATCTAATTAGTCCGTCAGTTAGATTATCAAAAAATATTGGATACGTATTTTTTATTTTATCAAATCCATAAGAAATTACAAAGATAAGTCCCATCAAAGTGCAGGATTGGGGCTTGTGACATCATTGTACAACTACTTTTTAGTACACTTTTTGCAGACCAGAAAATTTTAACGCACTGTATCTTCGTTATTTTTTGTTTTCGGATCAAAATAAAAAATACGTATCCAATATTTTTAAATAATCTAACTGACGGACTAATTTGGTTTTTTTTTTTGGTATTCCTCATTAACAAAAAAGGGGTTGTGTTTTACAAAGTAAATAACCAAGAAAACAAAGCGTGCTACAATTTTTTTTTGTAATGTTTATTTTTCGATATCGGCTAACCATTTAATAATTTTTTTAACACTACGAATTTGAAGTATTTTTTCCTTCAAACCTGACTTACTTTATCATTATTCTATCAACAGACTACAATTAATTATGTTGGTACTACCATAAGCTTCAATAACTTGTCCATTGTTTATATTGCTTATTGATGAATGCTTGCTGCTGGTGCTTGGTGACATTCACTTGACTGTTGATTAATGATAATATACCTATAGTACCTACTTTCAGCATCGTTGTTTCGCCCGCGATCCGTGTCTTGTAAGGAATTTTATAGGTATTTTATTACACCTTGGGTCGTAGGATCCCTATTTTTTTTTATAGTAAAATATAATCTAATCTAAATATTATATATATATAACATAACTAAAATTTAAAAAATTAAGAAACTCCAGAAATTCGCTAGAAAATTGGTGATAATTTTATTTCCAAACGGCTGAGCAGATTTTCTTGAAACATAGCTAGAACACTATCGATTAAAAAACCTTTCAAACAAAAAAAAAATCGGTCAATATCGGTCCATCCATTCAGGAGCTATGAGGCAATAGACAAACACACACACATACAGACAGAAAGATACATCAAACTTATATACGGGGTGTCCCCGTCGTTTTTGCGTCGTCCTGGACCATCTAATCTCTGACATAATATTTTACATAACAAGCTCTGTTTTGTCTTCATTTGAGATCAGATAACCGTGAGTAATTTATTCTTAGTTTAAGTCTATGTAGAACCGGTGGTAGTTAACCGTTTATAAGTGCCTTAACAGGGCCTAAACTGAATACTAGAATTTTGAGTTTATTATACTTTCACTATATTATTTAAGGGATACCGATAAGAACAGACAGAATACTTCAGAGTGCTGGTACCATAATTTATCCGTGGTCATTCTCGTAAGGGGATGTCCATATAATATGTATGCGGTCGACCCTTTCGGTGTGGAGTGGTTGTCGTGACAATGAGTGATAGTTGCGGTCTATGAGTGCGGATTTGTGGGTGGCAGGTGGGGCAGGGGGGTGGATGTGTAACGTGGCTTATTATTGAAGAAAAAATACATTTTTTATGCCAGAAGGCTGACTAGCAGGTAGACCGGGACCTGGATGGTTAGTGGTAATTCCGTTGACTATGGATATTCACAATAGCTTGTTTTACTCTATTTTCAAGTGAGGGGTGAGGGGTTAGGGGTGAGGCCAGGCGTGTAATATCGAGTACCCTACCGCTTTAACACTTATGTATTATTTTGTTAGATAGGTATATAGGTAGGTACGTACATAACAATAATAGTGAGCTTATTATTAGACTACATTATGTTTTAATATTTTTGTAATATTTTTTTTTTATTTGGGTCTGTTTGCCTATTGCCACTATTGTGCCATCCTTGTCCAGGTTTCACCCGCTACCTTCCTTATATCTAGGTACGTCTAGGTACGTACATAGAGGACCTAACTTAAATTTGTTGTTGATGATATTAATGAAATTTTTTATTTTTAGTCCATCGGGGAGTATAACAGCGCGTACGAAAAATACAATGTACACAGACGACCTACAAATACAATTGCAAAATCCATAATAATTTAGGTCACATCGGATAATGATGATGTTATATGTCATCAAGCGGCGTGGGCGACCATAAACCCTGGCCTGGTACCCTCACTAGAGCCATGGCTGGATGGAATGGTGTACGGTTGCGACACCAACACCGTCCAACCACTTAACTAAATGAAGTGCGATAAAAACAGCCCATTTGGAATGCCAGTGTGCTGTCGACGTACCTGCTGACAGCTTTATAACCTTTTTGACATATTATTATGTAGTACCTGGATGACCAAGCTATGCCTGTTTTTTTTTAAAACGACGTTCTCTAAAAATGAGTTTTGACTTTGATATACGTATTAGCTGTCTCCTGTGGTTTTAAGCGCGTTCCTGGGATTTTAAGTAGCCTGTACCTATCTCTCTCCATATGGTTACCTGTGTGTAAAATTTTATCATTATTGATTGTGCCGTTGAGCAATTAAACAAACGCACTTTTGCATTATGATATCAGTACAGTCCAGTTGGTTAAGACGCCACCTATCGCGCT
Organism: Tethea ocularis; assembly: GCA_963555595.1. Classification (NCBI taxonomy): domain Eukaryota; kingdom Metazoa; phylum Arthropoda; class Insecta; order Lepidoptera; family Drepanidae; genus Tethea; species Tethea ocularis. Next base: position 11,681,391 of record OY741969.1, on the reverse strand, counting down.
GCTGGTCGTGGGTTCGATTCCCATCCAGGACAAATATTTGTGTGCATGAACATGTCTGTTTGTCCTGTGTCTAGGTGTAATTATCTATTTAAGTATGTATTTACAACAAAAAGTAGTATATGTAGTATATCAGTTATCTGGTTTCCATAGTACAAGCTCTGCTTAGTTTGGGATCAGATAACCGTGTGTGAAGAATGTCCCAGGATATTTATAAATCCTATGATGTAGGTATTTATTGTATATCTTCGTGTCGTGTCGTAGTATACCAAACTTATTTATAGGACTAAAACTATTCCAAATCTTATTTTAGGTTATGTTCTATTTATGTATTATAACGTTTTTGAGTGATAAACATAACATAAAAAGTTTCATGACGCCTATAAATTAACTCTATACATAAAATCCCTACTTCCATCCGTTACACAGTTTCTGCGTGAAAAATGTATGTAACAAACACATTTTCATATTAATTATAATATTGTTTTTATTTCCGAGGTAGAGACAAACATAAGTAAACTAGCATACAATCTGGCTGATGGATGACAACCTTCTTGAAGAACTCTACCCTGCTATAGCAAAACTAACAATATGCCATTGTATTCTGAACGCTATTACCTTTATATTGCACTCATTATTGTGGTGCAGTGTCCGTGATGAATTAGCTTTGACAGTACAAGATGTAAGGTACGAGAGGGACAAGCGCACTCGCACAAATTATTCAATGAACATTTATTTCGCATTATAACAGTCGAGCGGCACGCATTTGGTCCACAGTTACTTAGGCGTGCAGTAGGACAACAAAGTTTATATAATTCATGTTATTATTTGCAGTTACTTAAAAAAAGTCTCTGCAGTATCTAAATATATAAAAGGAATGACTATCAACGCACAGCTTAAACTGGACAGATCCGCTAAGTTTAAAATAAGAGATCGCAGATGAAACCGCGGGGCGGAAGGCTAGTCATAAATTAAAATAATTATCAATTAGATGCTTGAAGTGTTGGGAAAATATACAATTTTACAATATATTATTAGTTTAAGTTATTCGAAAACAAATTGTTTGATTATTTTGCATAGTAAAAATCAGGGCGTGATGCATGGCATGGTTCATTGATATGAAAAAAAAAAAACTTTGTGACTTTTATATATCTTCTAATCTAGATATTATAGTACTTTCTTCATATCATAAATTTGAAAGTGTATTTGTTGGTTTGTCCTTCTTTCACGCAGTAACAGAGCAAATTATCGACGTATTTTTTTTCATAGAGATAGAGGTCAAGGGCTAGAAAGTGATATAAGTAGGCTACTTTTTATCCTAGCAACGCGGGTAAAAAAAAAACATTATCATATTTTAAATTCCTATTATTAAAAATACTTTAAATGCCTCCAGTAATTCCATTCCTATTTCAAAGTTAAATCTAAATTGTACTACTGCCTCCACATACACTAAGCGCTTATTCCCCTTCGTGTTGCAATCAATAATAGTCCCAGCTCACGCCCGCCGCGTTGTGGTCGTAATGATATACATTCCATATTATTTTAACGAGCTATTGGCACATCGGTAATCGGGATCGAGCCAGCTATCGGCATGCATTAGATGAGCGATCACAGCGGATAACTGCTAGCCATCTTCAAAACGGTCCATGCTTACATGTATCGATTGTCAAAGACTGATAATCGTTGTCGATTACACCCCGTTCAGATGTACGCGCGAGTTTGCCGCGTTTTGTGGTACATTGCTTAATCGTTAACAATTTGATCACTTGCATGGCTAAACAAAGCGGCATTGTACGTCAAATCGCGCACAAAATCGCTGAGAATTCGTCCCTTCTGGACAGGGTCTTAGGATGTCCGATGTGCGATAATCGGTGACCGATTTTTATGTATGAAAAAAATAGAACGAACTCGAGTCGGTCAGCAGAAATAAAAATCGGCCTATAGAAAGACTGACGTGAGCGGGCAGCGCTCGTAGCTTCTTTTAAGTGAGATACCCTAGGGCAGTAGTTCCCAATTTTTTTTCCATGTAACCCATTATTTTTTCACTAAGTATGTATAGGCCTGTTTGACCAAAATCTCACCGTGGTTAGTGATGATATAGCCGATGGTTGTAAGCACACCAACACGGTTTTCAAGTGCAGCTGTTGGATTGAAAAACACCGTGCACTGGTAGGTGGCGACAGATTTTAAAATTGCGGGTGATAGGCAACCAGGCGGGTACTACAAAGTACCACCGTGCTACAGTTTCACTTTAAAAGCCATCATTCCTTGTATGCTTATCACCTTCGAGCATATCATCACACTTTGGTAAAAGTATTCACTGATAGTCTAAAAAATAAAACAAAGCGCCTGTCATAAACATAATAGCAAACCTATATATCAAAACTTTTCTAAAGCTTAATGTAAATCAATGTTAAAATCTGAAATTGTGGGGAAATCCTCTAATTGAAACTTAATCCCCTTGCATCCGACTGCCACTGCCAACCCCCCACCCACCCTAGTGCAATGCTGGCACTGTTCTCTGTTGATTGGAGTGGGTGGACATCGTGAAAATTCAATTGGAATATGATTGTAGCTACAAAATTATTTTTTTATTTTAAGGTACCGTGATTAAAATTTCATGTTACCGTTTAAATTCGGTAGTGGTGATAAAAACAAAACATTGCTACAATATAAAAGAATATTTGAATAACGACAAAATGCTAGGATGAGCAGTTACTCTTGCAGGACACATATTATGTAATAAATCTAAGTTTGTTTTGAAAAGAGTAATTGATGACTGTTCTCATTATATAAAGCAAACTTAAACGCTTAGCAGCGTAGAAATCTATACTAATAATAAAGCTGAAGAGTTTGTTTGTTTGAACGCGCTAATCTCCGGAGTTACTGGTCCAATTCGAAAGATTCTTTCACTAATAGGAAGCTACATAGGGTATAGGTTACTTTTTATCCCAGGAACGCGAATGAAATCCCAGGGAACAACTAGTAATAAATATTTGAGAATTGAGGGTATTTCAGAAGTGAATAATTTAAGATCTAAGGTTTGGAGTGTATTGATAAATCCAGAAAACTTCTATAGCTGACATACCAGAATCTCAATCCGACAACAAGACAGTTTACAGATTATCCAAACCATAATCCTTGTCCCCAGGTCAATGTGCTCAGACTTGGTATATGTCATCCTGTTCCCGCAACTCCTCATGGTGGTGCATTTCAAGAAGTATTGCAACACTTACGGCTCTCTGGCTGCGTACATCGTGGCTCTGCTAGTGAGGCTCTCTGGAGGGGAGAAGCTGCTGGGGTTGCCAGCCCTCATCCATTACCCAGGGTGGGACGCTGAGAATGAAGTGCAGCTGTTCCCCTTCAGGACGATGGCTATGACGATGTCCTTGTTCACTCTGGCGTTCATATCTTGGCTGTCCGTGTAAGTAGTATACATTTATTTAGTTTTTTTCTGTAGATATAGCTTTTTTTTCAGGTGTTGTAGAGTATTTATGTATATCTATACTAACTAATAATAAAGCTGAAGAAAGAAGTTTGTTTGAACGCGCTAATATCTGGAGTTACTGGTCCGATCCCAAAAAATCCGAATTTTTTTTGATAATGATTATATCATGTATAATTTTTGTTGTATAATTGAGTTGTTATAGCTTTGATTCCGTAATTATCAAGTTCCAATTCGATTGAACGGAAAATTCAACAGACCAACGCAAATTGAAAGTTTAAATTAAAATATTTATTGTTGGATAAAATATACTGACAATAAATATATTGGAGAAGTAATTATACATCGGGACGTTCGTGAGGCAGGCTTCATCAAACATTCACAAGCAAAGTTGACTGTAAATGGGCGATTGGAGACCACTCGGGTGCCGCCCAAACAGTCTTCATTTTTAATTTACCTTGTAATTCAGGTTTATTTGCTCCATTTCGAAAATGAATGTTTGTCCTCTAATTTATTCCCCCATTTCTTGAAATTGTTGCTCGAGTAATTCAATTGGTTCGCAAATAGACATTATTTTAGCTGGAGCACAAATAAGCCAATCAATATTATTAACTTTTTTTTTTGATCTGACGTCGACGTGGTGTTTACTCATTATCATAAAACGTTAACAAACATTGTACAAGACAAGGAAGCGACGTACCTACTCGGCAAATAATTTACTTTTACTTTTGTAAACGCGATTTTTAAATTTAACATTAATTAGGAAGGCTACGTGACACTTTCTAAATTTTGGACACGAAATGGCAATAAATATTTGCTATTTTTTATTTTAGATTAGTTGAACATAATTTTCTTCAAATGACTGATGAATTTTAATTATAATAAAGCAAAATTATTTTTGAGTAATACAACGAGAATAATCAAACGATATTGATAAAAGCCGCCACTCAAGAGGGTCTACTCCAAAAAACGATACACGATAGTTCGATCATCGTTGTCACATTATTTACCAATAGAAATGCACAGAATTTACGTGTCGTCAGTTTGCTGCAATTCTATTGGTTAATAATTTGACAATGATTATCGAACTATAGTGTATCGTTTATCGGAGTAGACCGTAAGATTCGAGACATACCATAACCACGACCACTCTGTCAAGAGTGTCCGACTAGGAAGAAGAATTGCTAAAAGCTATCGACAATAAAGCTAACATTATCTTTAAACAGAGATACAATTAAGAAAATAACTATAATGATGATCAACGTCCAATACAAATAATAACAAGTGCTTCAGTAATGTTAGTAATCATCGAACGCTCTGCTAATGCTCTAAGTGAACTAGCCAAGTTTAATGGAGTCGTGACTCCGACGGTACCTACACTACATATGATATGTAACAATGAAAGTGATAGTACATTCACTACCGACATCTTGCACAACGTTACATTATTCTATCAAATATAAAGCAAATAGGTAATACTCATCAAAGAATTTTAACATTATTTCAAAATCAAAATTCATTTATTAAGTTTAGGCCCTGATAAGGCACTTATGAACGTCGATAGTTACAATCATTACAATAGACTCTGCCACCGGCTCCACATACACTTGAACTGAGAAGAATCCGGCAAGAAACTCAGCAAGGCTTCATTTTTTTGTGGATCTTTCTTTTGAATTTATGTAATTACAGTTTTTGTTTTAAATATACATAAAGTTCATACAATTATCACTTGTGGAGGGGGCCATGTATTCTTGTCTTCTATGTAATGAGTCACCTTATAGTAGGCCTTGTCGATTAATCTCTGGAAATTGATTTTGAAATCGGAACATTCGTTCAGTGAATATTGTTCAAAAGGCCAACGCGCAGTGTGAAAAATAAATATTGAGACACTAACCTCTATGAAACACTTAAAAACACACGGAAACATCAATGATTTTGTAAATTTTATGTTTTTTTTTACGATTTTTAATTACCAGTTGTAGCACAATTTTTTTTTTTTTTTTTTATTGTGCTTTCAGTACGAAACGAAACATAAAAAGTAGTCGATATGTTATTTCATTCAAATACCGTCTTGAAAATGTCAGTTCAGTGTATCTACTACATTAGCTTTACTGTTATTGTATTTATCAATTCAAGTGAGTGTAGGTAGTTCATCTTTATTTACAGGTTTTACACTGCTTGGAGTATTATCTTGAAAATTCAAACTTTTAGTATCACAAATGTACTTGTTCCTTAGGTACCTATTCAACTCTGGATACCTGAGCCCCGAGTCTGACTATTTCAACTGCGTGGTCAACATTCCCGAAGACATCCGTCGCGTGGATGAACCATCGGAGGCTGGTGAGCAAATGTCAGTCCTCGGAGGAGTACCGGGCCGACTGTACGGAGCAGCGTCTACGCTAGTCGGGCCGGATGAGAAGTCAGGAAGGATCAACCCAGCCCTGGAACCCGACGATGATGACCTCGACGACCCTAATGATGGCCCCACACCGCTCTTTGGCAATAGCAGCGCCCCCCCTCCGGTTCAACCGTTCGGGAAACAAACGGCTTTCTGAGACGATAAGTATTTTTATTAGTTTATTACCTAGATGATATCATTACGGGCAGTAACAACGATGAGACTCGTTAATGCTAATGCTATTTTACGAAGTTTTTACAGCTTTCTTTAAACCAGTGTCCGTTTATTTTATTAATTCACGATCGTTACATCGAAATACCGTTTCAAATTCAGTATTTTTCGAAATTAACGATTACAAAGTTTTATGCTCAATAATCGAAACATATCATCAGTATCTTCCTGCAGATTTTTGTATTTTGTGTAAAATAGTATTTATTAACATAACACTTCTTTTAAGCAAAAATATAAGACGTGCTGGAATTAGTTAATTATTCTAATCGTATAGAAACGTACACGAATACTTACGTTTAAAAGCAATATCTTATTAGTGGATGTATAAATGAATTTAATCTGTATTATTTTGTAGAGGAATATTTAACTAAATGTTAGTGAAATGAAACTCGTACATATCATTATGTGACAATCTAAAATCGTTTTTAGGACAAATGTTATACAAATTATATTATATATATCGATGACTATTCCTTATTTATGTCAATTAATGTGGAGAGATGGAGAGCACGTGAGTATAAGTGCTTCATAGATGCCACGAGTATGTAGCACTGTAGTGTGTGTACGTGTAGATGCAGACACTATAATGTATTACAAAATATAACATTACACGCGACCAAAGTATATCACGGTTTGGAGATATAAAAGTAAATATAGCTTGCCAAGCATAAATGCATATAACTACATATTTATATTATTCGCTTTTAGTTATATTTACTTCGATATTTTGTAATAATACGTTTTCTATAGTAGACAGAACTCGGAATTAATTTAGATGCTCTCTTTCATATGCTTCATTATACAGGGTTACTGGTTATTCGTCACGATCCCGTTATGGGGATGTAGGAGAGTTTGTTCTCTATTAAATTACCCCTTAATATTCTAGTAAAAAGTGAACCAGTTTCAAGATATTTATAATTTTTCAAGAAAAGGGGAGTGAGCAACATAAAAAAACGACTAATGATAGTCTCACGATTTTAATATTATTCATTTCTGAACATTTCAATACGTCATAATCCGTAATAAAATACGAATTAACTTCAAACATTTTTAAATAAGGGAAACAAAGAAAAAAAATATTAAAATAAAATCATTAGTTGAGGAAAATACAAATTTACTGAGTTCACTTTTTACTAGAATATTAAGGGGACATTTAATAGAGAAGAACCTCTCATATATCCCCATAACGGGAGCGTGACGTATAACCAGTAACCCTGTATATTTTCAGGTAGTAACATAACATTTTATTTTAAATTATGAATAACGCTTTGAACAATAAGCGTTAGGTTAAAAGTGGTAATAATTATAGAGTAATAAATTAATATATTCATATTAAAGATTTACTCCTACCGTCTGTGTATGAATAATACAGAAAGAATAACATCTACATATATTTACGTAAATATATATATTATATTATATAAGTTACGTTATCATATACATATATATGTAAATAACGTGAAAGCAAGCTTAAACGGAAAAATATATAATATATATACATGTATTTGTGGCCTAAAAGCGCTGTATATAATAATGCAGTACATGTATTAAAATGCTGAAATATCCGAAGAAAAACAATTTTGTTGTACGTAACAAATATTGTAAAAGCAAAAATATATGTGAAGTACTTTGAAAAATTATATATTTATTAGAACAATAATGAAAGAAAAATTTACATCGCAGATCGCAGGAGTGGTCTTTAATAAAGTAAATTTTATTAAATGTAAATCGTGTATTGATGTTTGAAGATTTTCCTCCAACGTGAATGTACCCAGCCCTGCCGGCCAGTCTGGCATGTTTCGATCTGTGTTTAATATAGGTATACTTATCTACTTACGCTTTTCGACATATCATAATATTATATTATATCTCTATACATAATAAAATCTAACTCATAAAGTTAATTTCAAAATATATATTCGTCCGGCTTTTGAAATATTTTATGAAAAATGTATATTTAAAAATATAAATGAGATATACTTATAATATATGTTGCATAATGATTATATATTTATTTAATGTGATATTTAATCACATATATTAATCTTGGCTAAGACTTAACGAAACACTATACATATCATATTTGTGTGTCTTAAAGTACCTATAGTTAGTGTGAAATGGATACATATCAGTACATGTAAGTGTAGATTTAGGTATCGTTGTTGTTCTTCGACGTTGTTTTTCTAATATAAATGCGTACTTTTTCATATCAAATTATAAGTCTCCTATAAAAATAGAATATTATATTCGTGTTGATTTTTCTGAATATTGTTGCTGGATTGGGTTGACGTCCCTTTTGAAGGGCCGTGAGAGAGGTAGCTCTTTCCAACCCTATTTTCATTTCATCTTACTATGACCTCAAAATATGATTAAGCCTGTGATTTATAGAAAATATCTTTTGTTTGAAATATCTTCGTATATTAATATTGTTATATTTTTCAATTGAATTATATTTTATGACAAAAATAATAAATCATATTATCTTTGATGAAGTTAATATTTTCATTATATGTTATGATAATATTTTAGCTAAATCGTTACTTATATAGTTATATATAGTATATCTACATATATATGTACGCAATGATATTAGGAAGCTGTACGTCCACTGTTAGTTAGTAGATATACCTATTGACTTATTCCTAGTTCTTGTTGAATATTTTGAAAAACTGTGTAAAAAAGTGTAATGTTGTGAACTATGCAGTTGCTCCTGCGACGTAAATAAAACATATAGCATGTTGATGGATTTTTATTTATTTATTATATCATCATCATCAACAATAGTTTAAGAATAACAAAAATAAAAAAACAAATCGTGAACGAAAACGGTTATGCCTTCGGTTGGAGCGCGAAATTCAAATTTTATCACGTTTTTTTGCTAATTGCAGCTCAGTTATAGGTCGTAAGTTATATACGACTATTTCATGAAAATGTTACTAATATACCTTGCAGGAATATGTTGATGATTTCTTTTGTTATTAATCAGTAAATGTACTACCATTCTTGTCGCAAATAACATGTTGATAGCTTACGACCTATAACTGAGCTGCAATTTGCAAACAACGTGATAAAAAATTAATTTCGCGCTCCAACCGAAGCCTCCAACTTGAATCGGGTTCAAATAGGTTCAAGTATCGGTATTCTTTTATTTTCAGGCAGAAAAATTAAAAAGATATAGGTTAAAAATAAATCGGGGTATTTGATAATGTGTTGGAAAAAAAAGTCATGCTTATATACAAAACATTTAATTTATACAAATATTTTTGTACTTACACTAATTTTTGTACAGTTATTATTATAATTAAATAAGAATTAATACTTTTTTCAATTCACTCCCTCTAACAGTTCGGGTAGTTTGGAATTATACGTGACTAAATAAATAGAGAGGCTTGCTTGTTCTACTATCCTCTATCTAGGGCAGTTTTAGAAACAACTTACTACTTCCAAAGATTGTCTATGCGGTAACATATCACCTTTGATATAAACAAAATATAAAATTACAATCAACACATTTTGAACCTAATCAAACACAAAAATACCGAACTTTGGAATAACAATATGAACAAAATCAGAGTCTGGTGACGTTACACCAACACACAGACCATATACAGGTAACTCGGGTAGTAGTTGAATTGACTATGATAATTCCAGAACTAAAATACTCATCGGGAGGACTTAAGCCTAGTACACATAGCCGCCGTTTGTATCGTAACCCTGGCTGATGGTGGCGGGAATACCACCACCGCTTGCGCCACCGCCGCCGGACGAAAACCCTGAGCCGCTGGAGTGACCGCCTGCACCGCCGGACGAGAACCCACCTGCACCACCGGACGAGTAGCCGCCTCCACCACCGGATGAGTACCCGCTCGATCCACCACCAGATGAATATCCTCCGGAACTACCAGATGAGTGACCTCCACCTGCTCCACCAGACGAATGTCCCCCACCAGATGAGAAACTACCTGCACCACCTGATGAGAAACTACCTGATCCACCTGACGAGAAACCACCAGAGCTAGGCGCTCCATAACTACTAGAAGGTGCGGCTGGGGCTCCATATGAACTTGAAGGCGCGGCAGGGGCTCCATATGAACTTGAAGGCGCGGCGGGGGCTCCATATGAACTTGAAGGCGCGGCAGGGGCTCCATATGAACTTGAAGGCGCGGCGGGGGCTCCATATGAACTTGAAGGAGACGGGGCCCCATAAGAACTAGACGGGGCTGAAGGAGCGCTACTTCCGAAACCGCTGCTACTAAACCCACTGCCACTGCTGCCGAATCCACTGCCGCCAAAACTGCTGCTGCCACTAAAACTGCTGCTGCTGCCACCAAAACTGCTGCTGCCACCGAAACTGCCTCCACCATGACCTCCTCCTCCGGAGGATGGAGCTCCATAGGATGAAGAGGGAGCGGGAGCGGGAGCGCCGTATGAGCTAGACGGGGCCGCCGGGGCCCCATATGAACTGGAGGGGGCAGCAGGGGCACCGTAAGAGCTAGAAGGAGCTGCTGGAGTACCGTAAGAGCTGGAGGGGGCAGCTGGCGCACCGTAAGAGCTAGAAGGAGCTGCTGGAGCACCGTAGGAGCTAGAGGGGGCAGCTGGCGTACCGTAGGAGCTTGATGGGGCGGCAGGAGCGCCATATGAACTAGATGGAGGAGAGGGCGCGCCGTAAGAGCTGGAGGGAGGAGAGGGAGCTGGAGCACCGTAAGAGCTTGAAGGAGCAGGGGCACCATAGGAGCTTGAAGGAGCTGGGGCACCGTAGGAGCTTGAAGGAGCGGGAGCACCATAAGACGATGACGGTCTAGAAGGTTTAGGTGCACCATAACTAGTTGAAGGGCCTGTGGGTACACCGTAGCTTGTCGCAGGTGGTCTTGCAGGCGCACCGTAAGAACTGGACGGCTTAGGTGGGCCGTAGCTCGAGGAGGGGCGCGGGGCGGGAGGACCGTAGCTGCTCGAGGGCTTGGGCGGGCCGTAGCTAGAAGAGGGTCTGCTCGGGGCTCCATAGCTGCTTGATGGTCGGGGAGCGCCGTATGATGAGGACGGTCTACCGCCTCCGTGGCCACCGCCTCCATGGCCACCGCCTCCATTGCCACCGCCTCCGTGGCCACCGCCTCCGTGGCCACCGCCTCCATTGCCACCGCCTCCGTGGCCACCGCCTCCGTGGCCACCGCCTCCATGGCCACCGCCTCCATGGCCACCGCCTCCATGGCCACCGCCTCCGTGTCCTCCGCCTCCACCACCACTCGATGGCGGCAAGTATGAGGAGCTCAGTGGAGCTGCAATCAAAAATAATATATTATATTTATCATCAGTACGTAAATTCATACAATTCAAAGTTAAGTTCTCGTGGAATAGAACGAGGTTCATTATGGCACGTTATTGAATTAATCATTTGCGGGCTGAGGGGCTACATCGAAAAAAAATTAAACAATGAAAAACCGACCGAGGGGTCTCATTAACTTGTCGATGATCAACGCTACAAAGCAAAATAAGCGTCCGTCAAATATAAGTAGACCCTCGTTCAGTCCGGGTGTCCATGAGACACCTCTCAATCTTTTTTCTAAATTCTTGTAAAAGCGATAACAGTGACGTAGGTCCCCGCTTTGATTTCTACAGTAACCTTGAGCTTTCGGTGATGGAAAACATAGTGAGGAAACCATAGGATCGTCGACTGGTACTTTGGAGTAGGGTCCTGCCTGCCTAACTACCACCCGGCAGTCACACTTGGAAGCTATTTCTCTTTTAGGCTTTGTGTGTTTACCACCACTTAAACATAGACCTGCACAAAGTTAATAAAATATGAAGCCTTAGGTAGTGAACTAAAGTTCATGGTAAACGCCCAATTATAATTTATCGGCCCGTTTTCTAGTTGGTGAACTTGGACCTAAATCATTTAAGTATTTGATGAACAGGTTTACTAAACCATACTAATACTATAAAGCTGAAGAGTTTGATTGTTCGTACGTATGTTTGAACGCGGAAATCTCAAGAACCATTAGTCCGATTTGAATATATATATTTGCGCGTTTATTTAGGAAAGCTATACCTTATGTAACATGAGTAAAACCACGGGGCTAGGCTAGTTTTAAAATCGTTTTGTTTAGCCTTTAGCTCATCATTATCATTTTAAGTACTTTCGATCTAAAGGTTGAGGTAATAAGGCTGTATGTTCTATTTAGCATAACTGGTCCTAATAACTGGCTCTATTGTGAGAAGATTTCTTTGCGCACACATTATATGAAACCGTTAGGAAAGTGGGCAGCAAACAAAGATTACCATAAAGTAACAGAATCTTGTACAATATTGACATTGGCGTGGCATCCCCGGACGGCGCTTGCGTAATTTACAAACATTACAGAGGTCCAGTGGTAGGTACCTAATCTATTTGTGTGTTTTATAATTACTGCTATTGGTTACTAGCTTCTGTATTTCAGAATTTTAATTTTGATGCATAGTCCATATCTCTGCTGGCCTTAGTCTCTCTACCTCGAGGTTGGTACAAGCTCCGCTTAGTTTGTGATCAGATAGCCGTGTGTGAAGAATGTCTCAAGATATTATTATTACTAATTCTCCCAGGAATATGAAAGGCAACCGAGAATAGTGATCGCAATTTATATCTATCTATATCTTTACTAATAATAAAGCTGAAGAGTTTGTTTGTTTCAACGCACTAATCTCCTAAAAAATATTTCACTAATAGGAATCTACATTATCCCCATTTTTATCCAAGGAACACGAATGGAACCGCGGGGAACAGCTAGTGAAATATATACTGTACCTAAGACTTATTGGAAACTATCAAAAAAATATTTAAAAATTACCTTCACGCTTGTAATGGTTGCGAGGAGTCGCAGTCACCACCGCCAGCAGCACCAGTGCTGGCACCAACTGTAAATGAGAAAAAAATAGGTATTAGGTTATGGTATATAGGTTAGTTATAGTTAATAATGTAGGTGTAGGCTCCGGTGCCAGTAGTAAGTATGAATAGCAAATTCATGAAACTTTTTTTGTCTAGTTAGAGCTAGTCTCGTAAATCCCAGGTTTTAAGATAGCTTCTGCTCTTTCTATCTTATCACGTAAGAGAGTGACAGATATATTTAAAACAGAACTTAGCCTTGTCGATCAATATCTGCACTGACGCAGTCCTCATATACCGCGATCAACTGCCTCGTTGAGAATAGAAATTTAATTTTTTAAGACAGAAGTCGGTCCATCGCTAAGATAAGCTAAGAAGATACATGAGCAAAAGATGCATGTTAATGAAATGAAGATGCTGAGGGGGGCGGGAGGTGTGACTCTGCTTGACAGTTCGTAACGAACATGTGCGAGGTAGCTTTAAAGTCGCAGTGATAGAGAGGATGACCGAAAATCGCCTCAGATGGTATGGTATGGACATGTAAAAAGACGCAGCGAAGACCATGTCAAATTGCCCTCAATCTGCCGGAAGTAAAGCGAGGCAGATGTCGCCATCGACCTGGTGGTCAAATATTAAAAGAGCCCTCAAACTACTCCCAATTGGAGGTAACAACCTAAGACCGACTAACGTGGCGCAGAGTGAGGAGACCCGACCTCAAATGATGGGAACAGGGACGGACAAAGAAGATTCATTCGATTTCTTTAGGCTACCCAATCGATTCCGGTTCCGAATCAAAACTTCAATCGAGTAGCCAGACAGTAGCCTGCATAAAGACAAAGTCAAAGCCATATATATAAAGCTTATTCAATTGAGGCCCCAGAAGGGCACTTATGAAGGTCTTCACTCAAGTTACCATCGGTTCGGAAAACACTGAATATGAAGTCAAAAGTCGTACGTGATTGTACCACCGATACCTCGAGATTGGTACACTAACAATGGCGTGACATTGACCATGTAGGTACCTCATATCCTAGATGATCTCACCCCACGATTACAAGTACAGTCAGCCCAGCAATACGTGCGCAGCGAGCGCAATGTACCCTACTGCGTTAACGACTTATTTGCGCAACTGTATTACGAAACCAGGTGGATTTGTCTCTAGAGCCAAGGTGATGTTGCGGTGATCATCGCCCCCTAATCTCGCAACTGCGTACATACCAATTTTACTTAATGTACTTGGAATTTTCACACGCACTTCATTAATTCAGTCCTGCGAAATAGTCGAGGATGTTTCTAGCGTTTTGTCGTGCTAATGGCGCAACCTAACTGAACTACTCGTCCTTAGACGAAGACAAGTTTCAAAGAGAATTGAACAAGAGAATTAGCTCCCATCGATGCAATTTAGCACCTCATTAAGAAGATGTTGAAGGTATAAAACAGATGGGGATACGGTACCGAATCCATGGGACCAAAGAATTCCAGAAATTACTATTCAAGTTATAACTACTTGCAATAAATAAATAGAAACTAAGTATCTACTAAAAAAATTACAAGAAATAAAGACAACATTACTAAAAATAATAAAAAAGAAAAGAAAAGTTTTTTTTTATTAAGTAAAGCTGGTCTAAATCACTGCCACCTGGTGTTAATGTTATAATGTGATAATTAGTGCCATAACGAAAAATTTGTTAATTTAGTTAGGTATACCTGAGTAATAGTACTGGTGCTATATGCGTGCCCCACGCTTTATTACCTGCTTAGGTATCGTGCCCTTTATTTTAATCTAAAAGTATTTGATATTTAAGTTTGAGTGAAACAAGCATTAGCATGCAAGATGGCGAACACAAAACATGAGCGTATTTCGGAAGTAACAATTTACTTTTTAAACAGAGATTTAACAAGCTCTGCACGTGCATCGGACGGACAAACAAACAAGGTGAAACTTGTTCTTATTTATCTATCACCATATAGAATGTGATGCGTACCCGGGCCGCGTGGCGCCCGACGCGTGGCGCTCGTAAATTTTATATGTTAAAGTTGATCCACTTTCCCTCATCCTCACAGATTCTGATGCTTATCTAAATAAAAACAAACGTTTTGTTTGTCCGTGATCCAACGACGTAGGTTCTAACGTTTGTTTGAGAATATATAGGTATGAATTTTGAAGAAAGAGTTAGCATTAATCAACAATATTTACTATCCTTACTCCTACTCGTATATGTACTATGTTTGTTTGGATAAAAAACATCCAAACTGCCAAACAAACACAAAGCCTAACAGGGAACTGGCTCTCAAGTGCAGTTGTCGGAACACACCAGAAAGTGCTTGGCGACAGATTTTCAACTTGAGGGTGGGAGCCAGGTGAATACCGTGCTATGTGCACCGAAAGCTCAAGCTCATTGTAAGATTCGAACCCGCGAACTTCGTCTCGGCATTCGATATAACTATTGATTCGATTCAGAAAATTAATTCACTAGCAGAAAGCTATACTATCGCAAATGATCTGCTCTTTGTTAGACGATTGGTAATTGAAAAAGCATACATTTGAGAACATAAATTATTCGTTGTCACCTTAAATTATATTTCTAGCTGCTTTATGTATCTACCTTTTTAGATATTATTGGATCAAAACAAATACCTAACCTTCCTATACCCGAAGAGGAAGATAAATACATATCCAATAACCAATATATTGGTTAACATCTTGAATATATTGCATTACACACACAAAGATTAATCGGAGAGGAATTAGTTACAAATTATCCTCTCCACGTATATAATAATAGTGGTCCGTACATTACGTGCTGTACACGTAAGTAGTAATTAATTCCGGTAATAGTATACGCGGTAATATGACATGGCTAATTATCCACTTGGAGCTACTGCTGAGCTTGTTTGAGGTCGTTGAGATATTATATTATTGATAATGATAATCATTGATTGTATTTCCTTGAACAGGGAGACAGTTATATTCAGTATACAGGATGATTTGTACATTATTTTTTAGGGATTATTGTACTCATAATTATGAACAACTTTTAGTTACTATGGGATCAACCCTGAAAGCACGAAAAATAATTCAAACTTTTCATTTGACCTCTAAATGACGTCAAAAAGTAGTTTTCAGTGTATACAATAAAAGGAGAATGCTCGAAAAATACTTGACTGTATATATAATTCAGCAAATAAATGAATTTGAATTGAATTTAAATTACTCTTGAATTTGACTGAAGTTTATAGACCTATAGATCTGTATTGGAGCAAAATGTGAGCTAAGCGATGATGTGGCCGAAAGTGGTAAGCACAAAGTTGAGAAGGGATTTCGCTCTTAAGAGCAGCTATAGTATGACACAACTTAGATGAAGCATCAGCAAACTTCGTAAAATCGATCGTTCTCGAAAAGAGTGCGCCTACAACATTACTCATGTGTTAAAAATCGGAATCGATCGGAATCGGATCGGCGAAAATGATCTTGTTGAACGTTGAATGGGGCGATACTGAATTATTTTTATTTGTTATGTAAATCGGAAGTGAAGTGTACGAAAACGATTCGCCGATGCTACATCTAAGTTGTGTCATACTGTAACGGAAAACTCATTTATTCAATTGAAGCGTGCGCCGAAAGTTAAAATTGAATCTACCACACGTTCGTAAACCTCATAACTCCTTTCGGAATGATTATGTACGAACTTTAATTTTAAAAAGTAACTAGAACGTTTAGTTGGAAAGTTGCGTCACGTTCTAGCCACTGCGCATGCATCTAACTAATGCGTTAATCCTTTAAAGTAATTAACAAGTACTTTCACTCTCATAATTTATGATGATTAGTGCTTATTATTTATATTTATGGAGGCTACACACACAAAGTGTATCGTGTGATCGGATACAGGGGGAGGGGGGGGCTAAGTGGCTATCTTAAATAGCTTATATATTGAGAAGATTCGGGAAGAATCTCAGCAAGATTACATTTTAAAATTTAATGTTTAAAATTTCTAAACATTGTTGTCAATTCTGTTGCTTACAAACTAAACTAATCACATCACATATTTTTCTTACAAATATAAAAAAAGGATAGAAGATATTTCAAACTATCTCAGCAGTCTATTCTATAGTCATTTACAGGGAAAATATATTACAAGACTGACAAGATTAAATATCATATATCTTTTTCTTATGTTTATTGTTAGAAAGAGAGAGATAATAATTTGTAGACACCAGAATCGGTACCCATGTAACTAAAACACAAAAAAATTACAATAAATAATTGTTTTGCAAATTGTATTCTCAGTCCTAATACAGGCGTGACAGAAGCGTATTTTCCATGAAATTAGGCAGACAAAGGTGGCTAATGCAAGCGTGAAACACACGTGAAATCGTTCACAACGGGTCACTGCGGTGCGCCCGCGCCGCGCCGTGGTGCGCTGTTTTCGCTGACAGGTCGTTTAGCATAATGCTTGTTGTTTTGTGTAGACATTCGCACATTATATTTTGTCTTTGTAAGAGACATTATTGTCTACGGTTACGCATACTTAATGATTGATACAGACCTGTTATCCGTATTCTTGTTAGCCGACATTGTTGTAAAAAAAAAATAGAGCCACTAAACATCGCCACGAAAATTTACAGACATAATGATACTTACCTATTTATTATTTTAGAAACGCGAGGGTCAACTAGCAACCTATTCTAGTGAAATGCAATCGTAAGGCGTTGTTTATGAGCCTACATTTACAAAAACGAGATGACAAACCGCAGTCTGTCGCTTCCTGTCTGCGACACTAGCGGAAATTAGTCCAACATGCATATAATTTAGGCATTATTGCGAACGAAATATGTTACACAATCCATTGACAAGATGAAAGTATATCAAGTCGTAAATAAGGAACGGTTTATAATAACATCGAGTGCAGCTGATCTTAGTTGATAGTAGTTGGTATCGATAGTGACGTCATCGTTATTGCACTATGCAACGTGTTGGTATCTTGTTTATGGTATACTAGCTGTTCCCCGCGGATTCACTCGCGTTCCCGGGATAAAAAGTAGCCTATAAACGTCGGGGATAATGTAGTTTCATATTAGCGAAAGAATTTATTGAATCGGACCAGTAACTATGGAGATTAGCGCGTTCAAACAAACAAACTTCCGCTTTATTATTAGTATATAGAGACATAGAGTAGATAGGTACATCCCAAAAATGTTGATCGTCCTTTACGTTAAATTTAAAATAGTTCAATGCGATATTATGAAAGGATTATTGATCACTTGTCACTTCCCAAGTGACATTTGAAAGAAGAAGTGACAAAGTGCGCGTCTCACGGGAACGCGCGGGGCGCCGGTTGCCATGGGAACCGGGACAATGGTCCTGCGCAACATGGCTGCCATCGCATCGGTATTGTTCAAAAATTGTGCAAATCCGAATTACAATAGCGTTTACAATTCAATTTG
This sequence comes from Tethea ocularis, assembly GCA_963555595.1. Lineage (NCBI taxonomy): Eukaryota > Metazoa > Arthropoda > Insecta > Lepidoptera > Drepanidae > Tethea > Tethea ocularis. The sequence goes on along the minus strand of OY741969.1, from coordinate 11,663,022 downwards.
GTTTAACCGCCATTCCCGCGATATTACGATACTTGTAAAGCTGGCTATAAGTACATTATCATTTGATGGACCATGTGTGGATTATAATTGTCTATGCGCGAGCAGAATGGATCTGACGGGTAAGTTACGAAAATATATATCGTTATATTAATGTCAGTTTAAGCAATTTCATAAATGAGACAAATGTAAGAGGTATATTTTTTAAATTGGTAATTTTTTTATATTAGTTAATATAGTTATGAAGAACAAAAATTTTCGGTAAATATAGAAATTAGCACAAGTAAGTTCATTGAAAAATCTTTATGATTTTGTATGAAATTTAAAAGTCATTGTTAGAACTTGGAAATATTGCATACAGCCTACCAGCTCAAGCACGAAAGGAAGCGATTAATCACAAACCTTACAAATATGTCAACAGATAACATGACGATAATCTATTTTTCATTATTCTCACGCACTCATTGTTTTGGATACTATATTGAGCTTTTTCTAATATAGGAAGTATATTTTAATACGGAGATGTGCACGCGGAATCGTGGGCACAATGCGTCGCCATGACACTTTCCAATGCAAGATGGCGACGGCGTTTTTCGCGCATTTTCACCGCAGAGCAAGGTTGCATAATCGCAGCGTTAAAAGGTCATTTTCATTTTTACTAGACTTGTGAGTGAATGTAGCTTAGATTTAAGTAAGCATGTCGACTTAACTAGGCAGGTATGACTATATTTTGATTAAAAGTAAGTATTATCAGATGCTTAGTGGAAGCAGAGAGACTTGAAAAAAAGCGGGAAACCATAGATCATTATTAGACAAGTATTTTTGCATGATTTTGATGTATGAGACTAACAACAATATTAGAAAAGGATACGCAGAATACAACAAAACATTCAAATCGTAAAAGCTAATAAAAGGTGCTAATCAATTTACATTAATTATTAAAAAGTATGTATGAGAAAATAAATCTGTGGCATCATGAAAATATGTCATAAACCATAAATAAAGGATAATGTGGCGCGGCGACATTTGAATATCGAATGACACAACAAACGTCACGTGACGTGAGTTTGACACGCTCGCTTCCCACGAAAGTAAAAGTGACAACACAAAGTGAGACACCGTCATACATCGCAGCCTACGAACCAGCTTGTTTAAAAATGTACATAGAGAATAAGTAATGTGTGAAGTGCAAAGACTTTAGCCAGTAGTGCGTTATGTGTTTATGATTGAATGAGGTAGTGAACTATGACCCAAAGGTTTTATGTTCTCGACCTACAATAACTGTTTTGCTGTGCGCTTGTCATTATGACGATTAGTTTCGTTGTAAAAGCGAAAGTAGTGCAGGGGGTTAGAACAATTTATTGTTTGTTGATACTTTTTACGGTCATTGAAAAATAATAAACATCTGGATAAAAAGGGGATTGCCTTGGTGCAGATGGCATTCTTGTATTGGGGATCTTTTAATAGCATCCATTATATAAGGATAAAAATTATGACAAAGTTTTTATTACCAGTTTTACTACGCGAGGATTCCAATACCGGATTAAATAAATTTATGTGAAGGCAAATTTAAAAGTGAAAGAGGTATCATATTATAAAAGCGTGTACACAGACCTAAAAACGAACCATGCACTTTTTCTGCTTATAGACTCCAAAAAGGAACATATTAAGACCGTTTTAGTAAAAAAGGCTTATTACAATATTAACGAATATTTAAATGACAAAAAGGTGTAGCGCTCGCTTTTGCAGGATATATTTTATGTAAGTACCTAAATTATGAAGTTTATTTTGAAAAGAGTAATTGCTGAGTTTATTGCCGGCTCTTCTCAGCAAAAGCTACCTTCCGAACCGTGCATTAGAGTCTGACTATTCATAAGTGCCTGTGAAGGTCTATTTGAATAAATAATATTTCATTTCATATTTCATTTCATTTCATTTCATTTCATAATACCTATATAATATGATTGAATTATTTGTGTGCCTTTCATTCAAATATGTAAATTCAGCTATTAGATGGGCCGGACAATGTTCGGTCGTCTATTAGTACTATAAAATATGTTTAACTTTTGTGTTTGAATGTGCGTGAAAAGTGTTAAGTAATTTAAAGACTCAAAAGCCTTAAGGGATTATTGTGTAACCCCTATTATGTAATCTACAGATTGTATGACTTAAATATTATCGATAAATTTTACGACTTAGGTACCTAAGTTGCAAAATGTATCATTGTTATGTAACCGCTGAAAAGTCACTTGTTACCTGACCGGGGAACTTTTTATAGGACTTCTCATACGAAATGTCACACTGGTGCCGATTCTGTTGTTTACGAACTAAAATAAAATTAATCTCAATATATCTCTTTCTAATAGTAAATATAAGAAAGAGATGCAAGATATTTTAGTCCTGTCAGTTTAATCCGATCACATATTTCAACGTGAATTTAAGCGCGATCTTTATTGGTCACGACTATTTACCCGTACATTACGACGGTATGGATTAAACTGACAGCATTAAAAATGTTCTATCTTTTTTCAATAAGGTTAAAATGAAAGAGAGGTGACTTGTCTAATATTAGTTAAGTTCGTAAATACAAACAGAATCGGCACAAATATCACCTTTTTTATTATAATAGTATCCATCGAAAGTGATGTGCCTGGGCAACAATGGCAGAGCATTGTCGTCCATCTATTGTGCGCGAAGAAAGCTAGTGAAACCCGGCCGAATGCGATAGGTTATTAATTGCAAAAGATGAATGAGAAATACGGGTACTTTGGGTTTTGCTGCCACTCCACACAATGGATTACGAAGAAATTAGGTTCCGTTCAGATTATTGAGCATTTTGTGTGCTTGTTGATTATAGTGATTGATCCCAAGAGCCCAAGTAAGGGCTTGCTTTGCGAAAAACTAGTGCTGACACTTGGGAAGCATTTGCTACATACATTATCATTTAAACATAATCCTATGTACAATACGTCATTTTTACTTTAATGATACTTGATTGACATTTGAATTAAACTGTTATATTTGTTGAATGTTTTTGTTAAAAATGGTTGAATCTTTTATTATATTAATGTATTCCGAACCGGTAGTAGAGTCTATTGTAAAACTGTAACTGTTGACGTTCATAAGTGCCTTATTAGGGCCTAAACTGAATAAATGAGTTTTTTGATTTTGATTTGATATAGAATTATCCACCAATGCCCTAAAATGTTCATTACAATATACTCATGTATAAATGACATTGCAATAAGATTAATCTTCGTAAGTAAGTATAACCGCGGGGGACAGCTCCCGCGGTTATACTCGCGTTTCTGTGATAAAACGTAGCCTATAACCTTCAAGGATAATATAGTTTCCTATTAGTGAAAGAATTTTTCAAATCGGACCTATAACTCATTAGTCAAAACCAAACAATTAAATGGATAATTAAATGGATTGATAACCGCTGGGGATTAATTAAATTATTTATATATTCAAATTGATTACGTTGATGAGAAATTAATTAAATTGGGTATTAAAATTAATGGTACAATGATTAAATATTTAAATTACCCAGGATATTTTTTTTATATTTCCTGGGACAGGATATTTATTTATTTACCTTTTGTAGGTAGGGAAAATTGATGTGATCTAGTGAGATAATATTATGTTTGCTGGTAAGTTGATGACGTTTAAATTATATTTCTATATCTATTCTATAAAGCTGAAGAACTTTTAACTTTTGACATTCTTAAGTGCTCTATTAGGGCCTAAACTGAATTAATGAGATTTGATTTTGATTTTTTGAAGAGTTTGTTTGAACGCGCTAATCTCCGGAGTTACTAGACCGATTCGAATTCTTTGTTCACTAAAACGAAGCTACATTATCAAGGTTATTGGCTACTTTTTATCCCGCGAACGCGAATGAAGCCGCGAGGAGAAGCTAGTTTATAATAAAGTACATATTGCAGAGTTAACAACATTCGCCAATGTAGCAGTGCGTAACATTATGTCGCGGTGTAATACTAAATATACAAATACCTATAAATATCTGTCTACTACAAGTTAGACGCTGTATAATTACATAAGCCAATAAATATATACAACCAAACATACAACAAACCCACTACTGAGATTCATTTTAGTGTCTATCACGTAAGGTCATAAAATAATAATAATAAATAAATATCCTGGGACATTCTTCACACACGGTTATCTGATCCCAAACTAAGCAGAGCTTGTACTATGGAAACCAAATAACTGATATACTACATATACTCCTTTTTTTTGTAAATACATACTTATATAGATATTTACACCCAGAAACAGGACAAACAGACATGTTCATGCACACAAATGTTTGTCCTGGATGGGAATCGAACCCATGACCAGCGGCATGATAGGTGGTGTCTTAACCAACTGAGCCATCTGGCTTGTCGAAAAGACAGCACACTGTACCTGGCAACACCTTACAAGGCGCCGAGGACCATCAGCGGTAGGTATTACACTCTAGTAAAGTGTAAGTAGTGATTTAAGGTGAGTTTTTCATACTCCCATTTGTGCAGGATGCTCTTTACCAAACCAACCTCTAAATCTACCATACCATAAACCATGCATGAAATTCATAGACAGAATGGATATCAATCAAGATAATATACTGGTAAAAAAGTCCACATAACTATTTAATTGATATGTTCTGTTCACATTCCACTAAGTGTTATGTCCTTCTTCATAAAGCAAATCAATAAACATGTACGACATGCGGGGGAGTTTCGTCATAACTCAAAATGAAACATGCAAGCAACCCGTAGAGCAAATAAAATATAATGTGACAATAACAGAAAAGGCATGAGAACCATCGTACAGTAGAATTTGTTACGTTATGACCAAAGCCATAAAGGTCAAGCAGAAAATCGCTAACAAAAGCTCGTTAGTCGAAATGTGACGGAGAATAGAAGCCGTGTACGTACATATGTGACACAATCTCGGAAGCGACCTTGACCTGTCCGCTTTCACGATATGCAGTTACATCACTATTCATGTCAATTGATATACAACAAACTATTTTATGTTAAAACTCATAAATATGCAAATTTAATTTTTAGTACCAACTGTAATTCGTACATTCAATGAGGACATGAATACATTTTAATAAAAAGTAGTTGCTTTTTGTTAGAGTTTGTAGTTTAGTTTGAATTTCCGTATGTAGAGTGACCTAAAATGCTAGTTTTAGATGAGATAAATTAAAGTCTTGACTGGTTGATGACGAGAGATCAATGCAGAACACCCCTGGTTACAGAACCATGATATTTTGAGGATAGCTTCTTCTTATTTTTATTTTTTTTGAAAGGACTAAAGTTGGTAGCCTCTGATGGCTGCTCCAACCTTACCGGACAATCGGCGAGCGCAGAGGGCTCTCAGCCGGGTAACATTTACTATAAGTAGTGTACTAACTAGTTTTTCCGCTCGGCAGTTTTACCTGCATTCGCAAATGATCTTAAGTTTTTATGGGATAAAAATAATCCTATATTATTCCAGGCCTATTCTCCATGTTCATCCAAGTCCGTTCAGCCGTTGATGAGTGATTGAGTCAACTTTCACAAGTATTATATACCTATGCGAGGGACTGGATTTTCCGAAATAAAAGCTTCGTACATAGTACCCGCCTGGCTGGCTACAACCCTCAAGTTGAAAATCTGTGGCCAAACACCTACCGGTGTGTTCCAGCAATAGTCCTTGAGAGCCAGTCCGTAATAATAAAAAAATAACCTGTTTTTACCGGTTTTGCCTATCTCCAAATTTTCTCAAAGCAAAGCACTGCTAAACGGGCGGGTCTGGTAGCCAAACGTAAGCCCATCTTATATAAAAAGTAGTATAAAAAAAGCAGGAAAGTGGAATGAAGAGAGCAATGTATATTGATTCAATGTGGAAGTGAGATAATGTTTTATACATAAGGCGACCGCAAAGCGCGTGTTGCTGTCTACATGATTGATTGATATCAAATTGACAGAGTATGTAACGAAGTCAGATGTATCCAAGTTGGAGCATAAAATATCTTGAAGAACACCGTCCTCAAAATATCTATGGATTTTTTTACTATGTACTGTGTTTGATCTGTCTTACCGAGATCAGTGATGATGTAGCCAAATATGCAAGGGCGTACCCAGTTTTTAGCCCAAGGGGGGGCAAATACCCAGCTTTTGGCTTAGGGAGGGGCAAGTCAGGTTTTTTCTAAAGTTAATGCATAATAACATTGTATTGTATTATCGACATCATTTATTTTCCTAGTGTGGGTTGGAATTCCAAGGGGGAGCAGCTGCTACCCCCTGCCCTCCTCGCTACGGCCATGCAAAGGTGGTAAGCCCCCAAAGCCTAGAATTGAACTGGCTCTCAATTAGGACAACTGTCGGAACACACCGGTAGGTGTTTGGCGATAGATTTTCAAGTTTGAGGGTGATAGTCAGAAAGGGTATTCATCTCCTTCATCCAAACGTCGAGCTCATTGTACGATAATAAACCATGACCTTTTATCTCGGCATTCGACGTCACTACCACTGAGCTATCATCGCTTTAAAAACCTACTCTTTGTTTCTAATTTTAAGGTTTATTTTTTTCTTTTAAATAGAAAGTAACGTCTTAGAATTATGATGACTGACTGTAATCTATACTAATAATAAAGCTGAAGACTTTGTTTGTTTGTTTGAACGCGCTAATCTCTGGAGTTACTGGTCCGATTCGATTCGTCACTAATATATAGGAAGCTACATTATCCCCGAAGGTTATAAAGCTACTTTTTATCCTAGGAACGCGAGTGCAACCGCGGGGAACAGCTAGTGTTGAAATATAATAGTTAGGTAACATTAAAATCAAACTTTTGCTATCACAATATTATCTCACAGCTTGCTAACATAACTTTACAAAGCACAAACGAAACAAAACAATACCTAAATGTATTCAAAACAATCGCGTGACCACATTTACGAGCTTTCATACAAAATATTGGCGAGTACATTATATTATTTAAAGCATCCCATTCTCGGTGCGACTCCCATCTTGAGCTTGCTAAACGCTGTGACGCAACCCACTGCGGTGCGGTCTGCGCAAATTGTCGCGTGACGCAACAATGTTAGAGCTGGAGGAGCTACGATAGAGACGAGCGTCCCGCGCCGTACGCTCTGGGACAACAGCTTGAATGGGACAAATCAAATCGATAAAAAAAGTATTAAGGTACAAATAAGTAAGTGTTGTATCGTTCTGTTTATACTGTTTATTTCATAGTGTCACTGTGTGTTCGTGATGTCATGGTTTTTTAGGCCCTGACTGAAAATCAGCGCGAGGGTTAATTATGCAAAATTAATCTTAGCATAATGCTGAGTCGGGACCAATTCCGGGCATCACGCAACATTACATTATTGTTTTGTTGTAAACCATTTATAGTTCGTACCTACCTATTGTCTTGTTGTGTGTAGTCCTGAATAAACTGTTTTTCTTTCTTTCTTATCGAAAAAGTAATTGCGTGAATATATCGCCTTTGTTGGCGTTCTCTCCGAAATCCTTACAAATATTATAAATCCGAAAGTGAGTTCGTTTATTTATTACCTTCCCACGCCTAAACTACTAAACCGATCGCGATGAAATATGGCACGCAAATACATATGGAGAAGGGGACATAGGTTACTTTTTAGTCTGACCTGTCTTTCAAAGTAATCATAATTATTTAGAAGCACTCTACCCTGCTCTCGAGAGATCTAATATTTTCTCGGGATATACGTTTTATTAGAGGGTGTGTATGATCTATTCAGGAGTTAAACGTTCATATAAATTTATGAATGAATTATAGTATGATAGTGGTGTCGATTCTATTGTTTACGAACTAAGTAAATTTAATCTCACTATATCTCTTTCTAATAGTAAATATAAGAAAGGGATGCAAGATATTTTAGTCCTGTCAGTTTAATCCGATCACATATTTCAACGTGAATTTAAGCGCGATCTTTATTGGTCACGACTACGAGTATTTACCCGTACATTACGACGGCATGGATTAAACTGACAGTATTACAAATGTTCTGTCTTTTTTCAATAAGGTTAACATGAAAGAGAGGTGACTTGTCTAATATTAGTTAAGTTCGTAAACAACAGAATCGGCACCAGTAACTAAGAAAAAATAAACATTCTAATATAATTTTAATATAGGTGGGTGGGTGCCACATGTATGACGGATCGTCATCTGGTAGGTATTCATCAATCGTAAGTACAGCTGATGTTTTCATGCGATGAAATATTTTTTTTATGACGAAAATAATGTGCTGTACTCTTTTTACCCTGTTTTACTCTGAGTTCCTAGGCTAAAAAGCCTTTAGCACTCAGGTATAATGTAGGTTCTTATTAATGAAAGAATTTTCAAAATCCAGTATTACCGGAGATAATTTCCTACATACAAATTTAAAAACTTTATTTCTGGTATAGATGTGAAAATGAAATAAAAACATAAAAGGTCTTTAAAAAAAGATAAAAGTCCCTTAGGTCCAAAGGTTAAGTGGTTATATCGAATGGTAAATAGATATATATACCTACGTGGGTAGATATTCAATACATTCAGTAAACACTACTCCATAATACTACGAGCGAAAAGATCTACGATATTCTTTTTAGAATAGAAGATAGAAAAAAGCTTTTTCATATATCCTTTCTTACAAAAATTAAATGGTCAAAATTTATAAGGAAATTACGTCCCGTGGAATTTACCCTCGTTCCGAGATAAAAAAATCGTAGGTAGATAATTTTATTATTCATTATTTCAAGAGCTGGCGAACAAAACGGTATAATTGGATACATAAAATTAAATTTTATAGGAGCAGTAAAAAGATAAGTAGGTATGTCATACGTTATGATCGAAACCATGAACTTTGGATGCAATTTTAACACTGTTTTAGGCGGTTTTTATTGAAAATGAGGGCCCAAAAGCTCGGGACTGTAAAAAAAAGTATTTTGACCTGATGCGTAATTATAACGTTTTGTTTGCCAGCTCCTCATTTGCCTAGCTATCTATTACGGTTCTTGAGATACTACAGCGACTAGGTCTAGTAAAAAACGACGAAAATCTCAGTTAACTACACGTACATTGTCTGTAGGAGCGGTTATCGAATTTGGTCTCATAGTAAAGTTTGACAAGTTCTCAAAAGATGCTATTAATCAAAAACCTTATTTGTGAGTTAGTAATATTATAAATGTGAAAGTTTGTTTGTTATTTTATCCTTCGTTCACGCAGCAAGGAAGCAACAGATTGTCGTGATTTTGGGCAAAAAATAGGTTATGGACCGGCGAGTAACAGACTACTTTTTATCCCGGGAACGCGGGTAAAATCAGTGTAATAAATAAAAAAAAAATACCTATATATTTTTTTGACACTTACAATCCTGTTATATAGATAGAAAAACGTAACGAAAAATGTGAGTGTGCTGAAAATAAATATACGGAGAGTAAGGTTATCCATGTTTTTAACGCAAACACAAATTTCCCAGCGAAATGAGGAATGCGCAGGAAAAGGATTCTACTCCGTTCTTTGACTAGTGATGTGAATTCTCGAATGCCTCGAAACTCTTCGTAGAATATAGCGTATAGTATGACACAACTTAGATGAAGCATCGGCAAACTTCGTAAAATCGATCGTTCCCGAAAAGAGTGCGCCTCCAACATTACTCATGAGTTAAAAAATGATCGGCGAAAATGATTTTGTTGAACGTTGAATGGCGCGATAATGAATATTTTTTATTCGTTGTGTAAATCGGAAGTGAAGCTTCCGAAAACGATTTGCCGATGCTACATCTAAGTTGTGTCATACTGTACCTACTTTGTCATTTGATAATATTTCACTGTATCTATTACAACCGGAGCATATGGTACTTAGCATTTTCATATTTCCACGTGAGGAGTAAAGAAAAATGTACCGTAAATAAATGTACTTACCACTGTTTTTACTGCCACCATCTTCACGACTGCCGATGTATACTAGTTCTGTAAAAGATATATATATGTAATTACTAAATAACAATAATTATAATTAAAAAAAAAGTATTTTAGCATTTTATTTGTTTTTTTTTTTCAAAAGTTTATTCATTTTATTTTTATACATTTCAGACTAAATACAAAATTGAAGTAGCAGCAGACAGAATAATTATAAACTTCACAGTCGGGTAAATAATAAATTGCTTTAAGCAGTAAGTAAGTAGATTGATTACGTTTAAGGAATTATAATACGGATTGTAACATTATTCCCAAATAATCATTTTAAGTATACTTTAACATTGTTACAATAAGGTCGAGATTATAATTTAATACCCTCGAGTGTTGTAAGACTAATAATTTGAAAGCTTCGTACACTTTGTAAAAATAATGTAATAATTAACGAGATAATTTTCTTAGAATTCTTATTATTTTAGAAAACAAGATGAGACGAGAATTAAACCATTTAGGTATATAAAGCTCTACATTATTTTCATAATGTAAATGGAGGAGCTTATAAAAATATTTATAAAAATTTTACTGTCCTGATTTTCTTAAATGGATGATTTTAAATTAATGAAAAGTTTAAGTCTATTATTATTTTAGAAACTTAATTAATAAGCTTAATAATAAATCGAATACATAAAATAAAAACACTCGAATACTCACCAAATATTCACAGTATCCAAAACTCACAGAAATAAAGAAAAAAAAATGTCACAAACTTTCGGCAGTCGTGTTCACGATCGATGCGTGAAAAAAAAATATGCAAAAATGTAACGTGCGATGCACGTCGCGCACTGTAGCCGGCGGCGCGAGCGCATCTTCTCTATATAGGTACGTTTAGCCCCTCTCTAGTGGTCCGTCTCCTGCGAGCTTCTTTACCATCACATCACACCACACGCCACCACACATTATGCTCTGATTATTGCGAACATACACAGTGATATCCGGATGTTATTTTATTTTTATTAATATTACAAACAAAATATTAATTATTATTCTATTCATAAATATTAAAATTACAGAACGGTGATTCATTTTAAATGCAAATAAAAAAATATAATTTTTAGTTAAATAAAGTACGTAACGCGACTTGTTGATTTTATCATAGATTTAAATCTAAATAATTTAGCACACTTACACCTATCTTTCCAAATTATTTAATGTGATGGTAATACAGATATAGCTCCTCCTTTTTTTATGTTGGTTATAAATAGGCACAGAAGTGATCATAATCTTAAAAAGTTATTTTTCAGCAAACCATCCAACCCAAGACAGTCGTCATCCTTCTACCATGGCACTGTTCGCCAGCGATGTGGAGTTCATCCTCACACCCTCGAGCCACCTCGATCGTCCACACAACGACCATTCGACTGTGGAGTGAGCTCCCCAATAAGTACGGCTTTCCCTCAGCTCAATGCTAAAGGGACGAAAAAAGAGCTCTTCAAGGTCCCCATGATATGGCAAATGTCTATAGGCGGCGGTGACCACTTACCATCAGCAAATACATTCTCTTACTAGCAAACTATATACGAAGGGGACTAATATGTAGACCCAGTGTGTGTGATTAAATTAAAAAAAAATCAAGAGTCTTATCTCAAAAAGACAACCAATCGTGATGAAATCTGGTAATGATCTGGTATACGAATAACTTATATCCGGGGAACGCGGGAGAAACCACTGGGGACACCTAGTATTTTAATCTTGATCTTCAGATGACTTTGTAGAGTCAATGTGCAGTATAATTCAGATATTTACATGCAACAAGACAAGTTCAGTCTAGATCTAGCCGCGTTAGATGCTACGTGCTCAATTTCCATCAACAATGCGCTTCGTAATGTGCCCTCTACTTTGTCTACGCTCCAAAGTTAAAGCTAGCTACGCCTCGCGGTTTCATGTACCTACGTTCCTGGGATAAAAAGTCATCATCATCATATCAGCCGAACAAAGGCCTTTGTCCAGCTGTGGACGTCTTTCGGATCTCCACGATGTCCGGTCTTGCGCTACTCGCGACCCTCGCTGGGCCTCACGTAAAAATACCTAGATCATTTCCAACTTAGATTTCTATCTAATTTGCTATAAAAATCTGTTGAGTAGATTATGCTGTGAAAAAGTCAGACTCTCAGTTTTGCAGGTACAATATTAGTAAGATTTTTGATAATTTTTTTCCGGTTCCAAATTATTCTTTTTTATGGACAAACAGGCTATGGGTCTTTGGGTCTGAGGCTCGCCGATTTGTTTTCTGCCGTTCAAAGTAACGCTGTCAGCCTACTGGGAACCTTGCTGTTGATAAGCAGCAGAGGCTGCCTCAAGTCTTTTTGTTTATGTAGATTGTATTTTGCATATTTTTTGTAAATAATGTTTACAAAATATGTATTCTACTTAAAAGTAAATACCTAAAATATAAAAGAGGATAAATAATTTCAATGTGATTTCCTCAAACTTGTATAAATAAAATGTTATAATTGATTCATGGTTATTATCTCATAGCTTCTAATTAATGTTTTATTGAAACTACGCCTACCGTTATTATACCTAAATATTAGTGACATCATAATTTTGAGACAAAATTTTTTTTTGGTACTTAATTTATCCTTGCTCGTGTTACCCGGCATCAACATAGTAAGTAATCCGAGACCCGGGTATCATGTGTTATTGACCCTTACCCCCCTTCCCGATGAGCCCTGGCGACCTTGCTCACGCGCAGGAACACAACATAAAGTTATTTGGCTGCGGTATAATGCGTGAAAAAAAAACCAGCGAGCCTTACAGTAGTCGCATATGGTGTGTAACATCGGACATCTCACCTTGGTGACATACCACGCATTTACTTCAACTTAAGGTGGAGGCGTCGGTTGGAGCGCGAAATTCAAATTTTATCACGTTTTTTGCAAATTGCAGCTCAGTTATAACTCGTAAATTATCAACATGTTATTTGCGCGAAGAATGATAATATATTTACTGATTAATAACAAAAGAAATCATCAACATATTCTTCCAAGGTATATTAGTAATATTTTCATGAAATAGTCGTATATGTCAGTAATATACCTTGGAGGAATATGTTGATGATTTCTTTTGTTATTATTCAGTAAATATACTACCATTCTTCTCGCAAATAACATGTTGATAACTCATTACCTATAACAGAGCTGCAATTTGCAAAAAACTTGATAAAATTTGAATTTCGCGCTCCAACCGAAGCCTCCACCTTAAGTACCATCTGACAGCCAACTCTACCCCAGTTATGCTCAATGGTCAAATCAAATAGGCTTGCTGTGACACACTTCCATACCTATTCACGAAATCAGCGATAAAAATGATGTTACACCTCAAAAAACATAACACAGCAAACTGTATATTTTATTCTTCTTATTAAATAGGCTAGTTGACAGTGTCAAAAATAAATGACCAAACACTAACCAATGCATAAAACATCTGAAAACACGTGGAAATATCAAATATGTTGTACCTACATTTAATGCTTTTTATGATTTTTAATAATCAGTGGAACCACTAATAGTAGATGATTTGATGCTGTGAAACTATGTCGTCATAGTGGAATATTTCATACAAAATTCCATATAAACTATCGTTTTGACATTTATTAAAAAGTTATAGAATATTTTGAGGTCTTCAGGGGATATTTTGTTATATTTTAGTGGTAGGTACAACAAGTATGTTATTAATTAATATTTAAGAAATACAAGCTGATGTTCAGTCAATCTCAATGGCGAATAGGCAGAGTGTTGCCAGTACCACAATACAAACTCCCCTTTAAAAAAAATATATTGTCCCCTTTTAAACTTAGTCTAATTTTTTAACATACTACAATACACTGTATCCTCTCAGCTGTCATGAAACATGATAGTCATAAAAAGTAGAGTTATTCCAAACTTGAAATAAAATTACCTGAAACAAAGAAAAAAAAACCGTTTAAAAACCTTTATAAACAAACATAAAGGACTATCCGGACTCATGTCAGTATATCCATTCATTCAATAATGTACTCCGAAGCTTTACGTCACGTCACAGCTTCATCAATCATTTCTGCAAACTCAATTATATTTCCCATTCAGATATTCTTTAAAACATTTTTAAAGTAAATGAATCACCTAAATAAGAAAGTACCTATTATTTGAGTGATTGTTTCGATTGCATAATGCCTCAAATATTAAAAAGAAATGTTAAGTGAACTTATAAACCGACGAAAATATACATATGGTTATGGCGAAAAGTGTTTTATAATACGTAATTCACAATTGAAAATAATTATTGGCTAGTTATCATCGTGTAAATGAAAATCTACCATAAGAGATTTAAGTCAAATATAGCCCTTTGAATACATCATAATTATTCGAAATTGTACCTAAATAACAATATTATAACTCTTGCATTAGGATGCAAGATAAAATTAAACACTAATAATAATAATAAATAATAATATCCTGGGACATTTCTTCACACACGGTTATCTGATCCCAAACTAAGCAGAGCTTGTACTATGGAAACCAGATAACTGATATACTACATATACTACTTTTTTTTTTTTTTGTAAATACATACTTATATAGATAATTACACCCAGACTCAGGACAAACAGACATGTTCATGCACACAAATGTTTGTCCTGGATGGGAATCGAACCCACGACCTGCGGCGCAATTGGTGGTGTCTTAACCAACTGCGCCAACTGGCCCGTCAATAATAATAATAACTGAAATGATTTATTTGTGTGACTCTTTCTGGCAGGGCTACCATCAAGGATATGAATTCTGAGTAGACAAAAAATAGCAGGCACTTAAAGACTGTCCTCCAACACGGTGCGGCGCCAGATCACGATTTGAAGTTATCTGATCCCGTCAAGGATTCCATGAACCGGAGGTTGTTGAGTTAGGGTACTTTTATGGCACATCCTTATGATTGTATCACTTAGTTTTCCGTTTTATCCGCGTTCTCAAGTGACCTAGTATTATTTTTTTTAGAAATAATTAATTATTCAGTTTCCATGGATTTAGCTAATTATTTGTCAGAATCATGGTTAAAATGATGTTCTCAAAGAATACAATAAATATTAGTTCCATAATATTTGCATACTAAGATTAGAATAACAATAATTATGATAACAATAAACAACTGATAATTACAAATATGAGTATTACATGTCAACAAATTATATAGGAAATGTCTGAAATCATATTAATCATGTCAGATACATGATTAAATTATTCTAATTATTATGTATTCTTACAAATAAACGCTATTTGATGCTTCAAATTTGTCTGTGTAAGACTCGGTTGCTCGTACATTTTAGTTAAAGTTATAGTCAAAGTTAACTTAACTATTACCATGTTTTGACCGTAGTCACTTTGACGATGACCGATCTCCTTCGGTCGGTTATGGTTACGGTTAAAATTTTAGTTAAAGTGACACGAGCAATCCAGTTTGCTTTCTTTCGCCGGTTAAAGTTAACTATAACCTTACTATGACCGCGCTTTATGCACCCGACCCTAAGGGTGGGAAAGTCATCTGAACAACCGGAACCAAAAGGATTAGAAGATACAAGAGCTTTTAAAAAAACACGCACAGCTAATTGTAGTAATATTTGTCCAAATACAAATATTGCATGGAGAGCGCGGCTACTTTTTAGCCTTGGAAAAATTGAGAATACCTATGTAAAATTCTAAAGTTGAGGGGTCCAGAATCATGTACTGAATCCAAGGTCATCAGTTTTAGATACGGTGTCACTTAATACCCAGTAGTAATTTCAAACAATCATGTTTAAGGCGACGATATACCTACGAGAAATGATGATTCTAGATTAAGTTTTCCTCTGCATTCTTTGTTGCAAGAGATTTGTAAAAAATATATGTTAAGGTGGAGGCGTCGGTTGGAGCGCGAAATTCAAATTTTATCACGGTTTTTGCAAATTGCAGCTCAGTTATAGGTCGTAAGTTATCAACACGTTATTTGCGAGAAGAATGGTAGTATTTTTAATGATTAATAACAAAAGAAATCATCAACATAATCTTCCAAGGTATATTAGTAACATGAAAATGAAATAGTCGTATATGTCAGTAATATACCTTGGAGGAATATGTGGATGATTTCTTATGTTTTTAATCAGTAAATATACTACCATTTTTCTCGCAAATAACGTGTTGATAACTTACGACCTATAACTGAGCTGCAATTTGCAAAAAACGTGATAATATTTGAAATTCGCGCTCCAACCGAAGGTTTAACCTTAACTAGATAATATATGACGAGGAATAGTTTTTTTTAAATTATATTTTCAAAGTCAGAAAAAAATCGTTAATATGCCCTTTTTAAAATTCATAAAACGGTATTTTTTTCTAAAAATGCGTCTCGACTGTCTCGCTTGTCCCCGTTAGCTTATTAAGGGACAAAGTCATTCGCGGAGAGCATCCTCTTAATAATTAAAGTGGCAATAATAATCAAAAGCTAAGTGCACTGACGCAAGCGCAATAACTCAAAAGATGCCGATGATACCCGCGATCACATTGCGAAAACAATAATTATATATGTCCACATGATACTGTATACAAGTGTGACGTGTCAGGTGCGCGTGTGTGCGTGGGCTCTTTATATCTATGTGAATTAGGCAAAGGTCACCCATGGCGAATGGTTATAGATAATTTAGGCTTTTTCAAACAATCGTTGTCATTATTATTTAACTTTCATTTCAGATCGTAGACGGACGAGACGAGGTAAAAAGAAGGTCATATCACGGTTTAAACACATTCTTACCATAGTATGTAATGATGTGGCTAATGGTAGTACGTGAAGAAATGATCTGGTTTTCAAGCGCTAGTTACTTGGCAAAAGATTTTTCAGCTTGGCTTTTAAGGCGATGATAGCTCAGTGGTGTGTCGAATGCCAAGACGAAGGTGGGCTCGAATCCTACAATGAGCTTGAGTTTTCGGTGGTAAGGTATTTTGTAGTACCCGCCTGGCTGGCCACCTACGAGTTAAAAATCAGTCGCCAAGCACCTTCAGGTATTTTCCGACAGCTGCACTTGAGAGCCAGTTCCTCCTAGGCTTTGTGTGCTTACCACCATCACTGGCCACGGTAAGATTGTTGCCAAACACAGGCCTATAGACCATAGTAAAAAAAGACTTTCAGCGTATTTTTTATGTATGCTATCGGATCGAACATAATGCTTTTATGCCGCCAGTATAAAGCGTTATTTACTGGTCCACATTTCAAAAGCTGACCTTAATATCTTTAACTTTCATTCATGGTCAAACAACATTTCTATATAATTTATTTTATCGTTATTATATATTTTTATTGACTATGGTAATAGGTTAGTTGACAGTGTCAAAAAGGAATGAAGCTATTGAAGTTACCACTGGTTTCGAAGAGCATTCAACGAAGAAGAAATGGTGACAGGTGCCACTCTCCACTAAAATATATTACGAGAGCCTTGAGCTGTGATGTATTCTTAATGATAAAAATTTATGGTAAAGATAATAGTACCAATAAAATCGTTAATAACCAGGATTGAGAAACAAGTCTATATATTTTTATGTCAACCTTTTGTAAAAAATATCAACGTTTATTCGAAGCGTTTTTTCTTAATTTCGTATTGCTAGGCAATATTTTTAGCAACAGGTATATAGGACATCCACTTAATTTGTAACATGGTATGTTTTATACAATAGGCTAGTTGACAGTGTCAAACATAAATGACCAAATAGGTACTAACCAATGCATAAAACATCTAAAAACACGTGGAAACATCAAATATGTTATACATTTAATGCTTTCTATGATTTTTAATTACCACTAAAAGTAGGTCATTTGATGCTGTGAAACTATGACGTCTAGTGTAGAATTTCATACGAAATTCCATATAAACTATCGTTTTGACATTTATTAAAAAGTAGCTGATTTGATATGTCAGTCAACTACTCTATTAATACGAGAAGTAGAAATATAAATAATTTTATTGCTACTATTTATTAACAGTATTGCAAGGGACGTGGACGGAAGCTCAACGTTATGCAAAATGTAAAACTTATTAATAGGTATTTATCCTAAACCTACATTACATCTTTAGTTAATTTTCTTATGCCGTAAAAGGCAATCAAGGCATTTAATAATTTGAACTTGCTATGCTAATGCTATACGAGTACGCGTCCACCGCGGCACAGATCGAAACGTGAACTAACTTTAATTGTTTTATGGATTTGCGAAAGACGCGAAATTGTGCTGATTACAGTAATTATGCATGATTGCACAGTACATTTAAGAATACTGGAAGATTTATTCACTTGTTTACTTTTTTTTTATTATTTTATAGCATTTGATCATAGTTTAACAGTGGTCAGTGATGATGTAACCGATGGTAAGCACACAAATCCTAGAAAGGAACTGGCTCTCAAGTGCAGCTGTCGGAACACACCGAAAGGTGCTTGGCGACAGATTTTCAACTTGAGGGTGGTAGCCAGCCAGGCGGGGACTATATACAAAGTACCCTACCACCGGTGCTATGGTTTCCTCACGATGTTTTCCTTCACCGAAAGCTCAAGCTCATTGTAGGATTCGAACCCGGGACCTTCGTCTCGGCATCCGACGTCACTACCACTGAGCTATCATCGCCTGTATCATCGGCTATAATAAATAAATAATAAGTATACATAAATAAATAGGTTTAATACTATTTTTTAATACATATACGAGAAAAACTCTCTCAAAATTTATTTTTAGTAAAAATCCTAATTAACCATTCCAAATCGGTTATACTAACCGAGTGGAATCAATCGGACACACCCATTGAGACAAACAATAGACGCACGTGGGTCGCGCGGTTCCGCTGCGGTTATGTCACACCACACCACACCACACGACATTACTGATTACACATAAACTTACAGGATTGTAGTGTTTACTGAACGTTGCCGGTTTTTCACTTAAGAAAAAAATAAAATTTAAACCTTTGCATCGCCTGGTTAGCTGGTAAACATATATTTTAATCTCTATAAAATACGTGTGACACGTACTGGCAGGGCCACCGTTTAAAATTTGAATTCCAAGTCTGTCGCTGGTTTATGAATTTTTTTCGCCAAATTTCAGTTTTTATTAAACTAGCGGCCCTGTTTCAAAAGCTATAAGGATTCTTACGGGTTACTCGTTTAAAACGGCCTCGATAAGATGACGTTGTCTCTCAATTGAAAGAGTTCAATTGAGAGACATGGGCTAGACTAGACTTGTCAATTAAATTACGTCTGAATTTTTAAACAAATCCTTACTAGACAATACTAACAGTTACTAAGAAATTAAAAAGTAGTAAATTTAAACGCACTTTGTGACGCGTCGTGTAACCGTTGCGTCATAGCGCTTGTTGTGTTAAATACTTTGTTTGGCGAACAATGCGCGCGCGGTTTAGGCGGACATTTCTCTAGCCATGGGCCAGGTTACGTGTTGCACCGCGTAAGTATGCATGTGGGTTAATCACTACGGTGAAATTTTAAAAACTAACAACTAATGTTTTGGCATCTAGAACTGAACCTTTTATTTCAATTGCCGTGTTAGTATGTATGCTTAGGTCGAAACTTGCAAGTAAATTTTAACCTACTTCCCGGTTTCAATTGATCTGAAATTTGGTACACATAATGTGGACAATACAATAATATGTAGATTTAAATTTTACGCTCAACGCAAAAAAAAACTTAATTCGTTTTCACTTACAATAGGCCGATTAACTGCTTTTAGACGTAAGGTCAGTGCAGAAAACTTACGAGCGATTATTGCGGTTTTTATGAGATTTCGTAAATGTGTCCTTATAAAAAAATATATTAGTCAATTTTGTGAATAGTCACGCAAAATTCAAATGCATAGGGGTCAAGAATCATGAACTGAATCTGTGGTAAATATAAATTTTCGTTACAACGTCACTCACATCCAGTATTTCATTGCAAACGAACAAGAATGTATTTTTAAACGACTTCAAGAAGGAGGAGGTTCGTCAGAATCTTTGTTTTTATGTATGTTCTCCGATTACCTATTCGAAGACGCCTGGACCAATTTGGCCAATTGGACCAAAAAAATTATTTTTTTGTTTGAAAGGGTACTTTACAGATAGTCCCATGGTCATCAGATCAGGATCTGATGATGGAATCCTGGAGAAATCGAGGGAACTCTTCAAATTTTATAGGCACTTACAATATTTTTCATATACTTTTTAAAGCTATTCAGATATTTGCGTCTGGTAGTCATTTATATTGCTAAGCTGATGATGGAAGGTACAACTCCTTAACGGTTAGGAGTTAGGGGATAATTCTTTAAATATTATAGGACCTTTTAGACCGTTAGTTATATCATCAGGCAGACTGGTGTTAGAGTAGACCACGTGTTGTTAGTCGCAATGCAGGAGGCCCGTTAGCCCGATGGTCTGACTACAAAAAGGTCTAGATTGGACTGGATACGTGTGGTGAGGAGCCAGATTTTGGCGAACTCTGGGAGAGGCTCCGCGGTGAACAGCTAGTTATCTATATACATTAATATATTTACAGACGATGGTCGAGTTTGAATGTCTCAGGATATTATTATTATATCTTTTCTTACTAAAATGGTAAAGCAATGTGACTTTACCGGTCGAGAGCCATCTGCGCTCGTCGATTTGTCCACGTTTAAGGTGAAACCTCCAAGATATATTAGTAACATTTTCATGAAATAGTCGTATATGTCAGTAATATTCCTTGGAGGAATGTATTGATGATTTCTTTTGATATTAATCAGTAAATATACTACCATTCTTGTCGCAAATAACATGTTGGTAACTTGCGACCTATAACTGAGCTGCAATTAGCAAAAAACGTCATAAAATTTGAATTTCGCCCTCTGGCTAACACCTTCATGTCCCTAAACAAAAAAGGGTCTTGATAGAGACTGTTGTAAAGGTTGTTACCCACCCCACTGCCCCTGTACTGTGACCTACTGAACTGTAATACCCAACACCTCTCGCCTATTAAACTCACCATTTCCCCATATACTCTTAGATTTCAACGCAATTAACGTAACCTAGCATTTCACGGCGCATTAACGGCTATTCTCAACGTATAACACGTGTTATATAAGGTTATAATATTGAGTTGTATCCTTTCTTTTCTGACGGTTATATACGCTTTCGAACGCAAAGTATTTTAATGAATTTACAAAAAGATCAAAATATAAGTATAGTCAGTGATATAATATAATCTAGATGCATGAAAGTTTCATTTTCGTTCACGCTCTGTGTTTGTTACAAATTTGAATTTTCATGATAGAGTGATTCACAAATGATTTACTATTGTTATTGAATCCTTACTAATCTTACTATCCATACTAATATTATATTAAATTTTGTTGGTTTGTTCTTCTCCACCGCAGAAATGAAGCAACAGATGTCGTCTTGAAGGTGGAGGCTTCGGTTGGGGCGTTAAATTCAAATTTTATTACGTTTTTTGCTAATTGCAGCTCAGTTATAGGTCGTAAGTTATCAACATGTTATTTGCGATTATATACAGAGAGAATATACTGATTAATAACAAACTAAACCATCAACATATTCCCCCAAGGTATATTACTGACATATACGACTATTTCATCAAAATGTTACTTTTTTGTCGCAAATAACATGTTGATAACTTACGACCTATAACTGAGCTGCAATTAGCAAAAAACGTGATAAAATTTGAATTTAACGCTCCAACCGAAGGTTTACCCTTAAGGCCCTGTAATAGGTATAGTAAAATTACCGCCCTACATATTGGAGGTGAAATAAGGCTAGCGAAACTAAAAAAAAACCATTAAAAATAAATTTTATTTTAATAGTACTCATTAAAAATGAATCCACCAATGTATGTGGCTTAGAATTCAAAATCTTGTGATATATTTTTAATTTCAAGAAGAGAGGAGAAACATTAGTTTTAAAAGTGATTCAAGCGATACATATTTTTAAAGACTTTTTATATATATCTAAGTATCCAATTATGTTTTGAGTACCGTCAAAGGCTGCTGAAAGGTCTTGAAAATGTGGTGCTTTATTATTTTTCATTTTAAATACCTATCTATACAGGAGATATAATGATTTAAAAAAACATGAGGTGACATATCCTTAAGGTAACAAACCTTTTCCGAACCCGACTGTACCACTAGGCGAAGCTGTCTAGCGAAATGTCGCACACGAACGACCATAGCCTACAACAAATATAAAAAAAAATGTCTAGACATTACACACAGAGAAAAAAGTAGGCTAAAAAAAAGATAATGAGATTCATAAAGCTATATAATTAAGAGATCGCGTCTCTGTTAATTAATACATTACATTATAAGTAAAAATAATTATAGTATGGTCAACATGGTTATATGATAACGCGTAAGTAATGGGACACACAGCCACAGATCAAGCTACACACTGCGGCACTTTATGCGGTTGCAAGAGGCGCTATTTTGCAACAAAACTGAGTAGCTTGATCTGTGGCCGTGTGTACATCTTAATATAATGCTAATAGTCGTTATACAATTATATTACTTACGAACGCACTCGGAGACGTCAATTAAGTTTAATGATTGATTATTTCTCAACCTGTCTCTTTCTATAGGTATTGTATAAACAAAGATGGATATACTTTCAGTGTATTATCATTCATTTCTTTTAATTCTATTTAACGTCTCTGAGTAGGTACGGCTGTTAGGTATTTATAAAAGAACACAATAATAATACTTATCTATACTAAATATAAAGCTGAAGTTTGTTTGGACCCGCTAATCTCCGGAGTTACTGGTCCGATTCGAAAAGTTTTCACTAATAGGAAGCAACATTATCCCCGAAGGACTTTTTATCCCGGTAACGCGAGTGAAGCCGCGGGGAACAGCTAGTAATAAATATAATTATGTAATTATTTAATTTTTTCATTTATTCAATATTATAATAACATGACAGTTATTAATACTAATGCGACATTATACATACTATTATATAATATTTACCATTCATAAATATATTAATGTTTTTTTTATAGGTAGGTAGTTTGAATTATAAACACTTATATTGTGTCACTCTATTGTTCTAGAAATATACTGTCTAAGGTAGCAAATAAGCCTACGACCGTCTGATGGTAAGCAGTTACCGTAGCCTATAGACACTTGCTACACCAGGGGTATAACTCGCACGTTGCCGACCCTGCAAGAATCTCTTCACACCCTTCCTTGCGAAAACCCTGGTTGAGAGCTCATTCCACAATCTGAGCGTGTTTTCCAGTATATTTTGACTTTTAAATACTCCGCACTCCGCAGCTCCCATAAGCCATACCGCAGTGATTAAGTACCTACATAAATTAAACCCTTCCTCAAAAAACCACCAAGGTGATACTGAAAACCGCATCAAAATCCGTAAAATGATTCTCGAGTTAAAAGCACACAAACGGACAGAAAGACGTTACGGTTTATAATATAAAATAGTTGATTGTTGAGGAATTCTTCGTAGCTACCGTCATTAGAAACTCTCAGATAACTTATGAGGCACCTGTCCCACTGCCGACGATTAGCTAGTAGAGCGAGCTACGAGCAGCGAGTGTTTCACCCGCTAAGCTAGCGACGCCGAGCGAGTTTCTTTTTAGGTACCTCTTGTCGTAATGTAGTTCCAATATTTTTTGTGAAAGTGTAACTCATTGTAATCAATTTCGTTAGTATTTCCGAATTTGACATATAATTCGAGAATAGCATGTAGCAATAATGCACGAGCGGCCGTTTTAGACCCCAAGCCAAGGGCGTAGACAAACTAAGAATATATCTAATGTAAATGCTGCATGATCAGTGGAACAGGAATCAGTGAATTTATTTTACAATTTCTAAATAGTAGTCGACGAGGTTCTTCACAAAACCGTGTTTACACCTCATACCTATTCGGAGCATTCCTGCATCTTCTAGGGGGGACAGCTGCCGTACCTCGCTACGCTCTTGCCCCAATTTAGCGATTATATATTATGTATGTCTTTTACAAGCGAGTTTCTTATAAGCGAGAAAATAGTCTACAGCGAGATATTCGACGGTAGGACACACGCATATGAAAAAAATGACCTTCACTCCACATTTTGTACCTACAGTAGGTATATCAAGGCGGGCGTCACACACGATCTCGAGACAAGAACAGTGAAAGTCGACATAGACTTATTTACGACGAGGAAGCCATGGAGGTAATAAGAAGTCTGATAAGTAGGTACCTACCGCTCCCAGACATCCGCAATCCGGCGCATCGATGTGACGGCATTTACCTACTCAATTAATTACTATTCATTACTTCTCAAGTGCTATTGACAAACTTGAAGTACTACCAGTTTTGGAACCTTTATTTATTGCGCATGGTTTTCCAGCATGGGATCAGTGTTGCCAGGTTAATAAAAGGATAAATAGCTACAGTATGACACAACTTAGATGTAGCATCGGCGAATCGTTTTCGTACACTTCACTTCCGATTTACACAACTAATAAAAATAATTCAGTATCGCGCCATTCAACGTTCAACAAGATCATTTTCGCCGATCATTTTTTAACACATGAGTAATGTTGTAGGCGCACTCTTTTCGAGAACGATCGATTTTACGAAGTTTGCCGATGCTTCATCTAAGTTGTGTCATACTATAAACGGTTGTAAAAAGTTGCTAGAATATTCAAAATTTCGTACCCTTTGATGTGGCTAAAAGTAGCTCCTCTTTCTAGGATAAAATAGAATATTATTTATTGACAGTTCACAATACATACAAAATAAAAAGAACATAAATTAATATAGACAAATAAAAAACACTGTGAAAAAGGAAACCGACTCAGCATACAATTGTGACGGGCTACGTCACAACACTGATTTTCAGCGGTACCTACACATGACGCCTGGATGCATAAATTATATACTAAAAACTAGATAGACACCATTAGTTTGTGCCGAAACAGATAGGCATCGAACCCACGACTCGATGCTAAAAACATTTTATAACGTAACACATGGAGAGCGCATTGATCTGAGTTGGGTGGCATCGGCACGGTGCGCGGTGGTCGGTATACGGTAGTGATGAAGTAGTGAGTGACCGAGACCCAGTTTGGTCACGTCGCGTGCGCAAGGCTCCACTAATTCAGATGTTAATACGCTCACGCACCCGCGCAATTTGTCTGTCACTTTTAGACGTCACGATATTTAAAAAATATATCCTATTTCCTACTAAATATTATAAATGTGAAAGTTTGTGAGCATGGATGAATGTTTGTTACTCTTTCACGTAAAAACTACTAAACGGATTTGGATGAAACTTGCAACATAGGTAGATCATCATACCCTGGAAAACATATAAGCTACTTATTATCCCGGGAAAACGTAAGATACCTCGGCGACAATAGACATACAGCCATAAATTGATTTGTAGCTAAGGTCAAATTCTATCGATTTAGTATAAAAAAAAGGCTTAGGCTGTTTCTGCAGTTATTTACAATAATTTGTCGAATTGTAATATTTTGTTAATTTTTTAGCAGTTTTTTTTAAAGTAACGAAAAAGCTCTACGTTATTGTTCATGTCAGCCGAAAGACGTCAACTGCTGGACAAAGGCCTCCCCCAAGGATCTCCACAATGGCCAGTCTTGCGCTACCCGCATCCAGTGGTTTCCCGCGACCCTCACAAGATCATCGGTCCACCTTGTAGGGGATCTGCCCACGCTACGTTATTGTTACCCTTTGAATAAGCTTATTTTTATCTCAGTGGGATTAAAACTTTGAGAGATATGTTTTTTTTTGTAAACACGTAGAGAAATATCTCAAGAAATACAAAATGGCTGCCACATAGAAGGATCAGGTTGTACCCGAGCGTGTCGTGTATTTTTGTATAAAAAGTGTTGGAATATAAGTACCTAACATAGCGCTAGTTCATGACCAGACACACTGTAAAGCTGAAGAGTTGTTTGTTTGTTTGACCGCGCTAATCTCCGGATAGTGGTCCGATTTTAAAAAATTATTTCACTAATAGGAAACTACATTATCACCGAAGGTTATAAGGAGAAGGCTACTTTTTATTCCGGGAACGCGAGTGAAACCGGGGGGAACAGCTAGTGATGATTTCATTTGTTATTAATCAGTACCTAAATACGTATACTACCATTCTTGTCGCAAAACACATGTTGACAACTTACGACCTATAACTGAGCTGCAATTAGCAAAAAACGTGATAAAAATTGAATTTCGCGCTCCAACCGAAGGTATCACCTTATATAAAACTAGCTGACCCGGCAGACGTTGTCCTGCCCTGAGAACAAAAATAAAACTGGGACCTACAAACCTATCCCTACCTACTCCTATCTACCTCTACCTGCCACTACCTACCCCTACCTACCTTACCTACTTACCCTACCTACCTACCTACCTACCCTACCTACCTACCTACCCTACCTACCTACCTACCTACCCTACCTACCTACCCTACCTACCTACCCTACCTACCTACCCTACCTACCTACCCTACCTACCCTACCTACCTACCCTACCTACCTACCCTACCTACCTACCCTACCTACCCCTACCTACCTACCCTACCTACCTACCCTACCTACCTACCCTACCTACCTACCCTACCTACCTACCCTACCTACCTACCCTACCTACCTACCCTACCTACCTACCCTACCTACCTACCCTACCTACCTACCCTACCTACCTACCCTACCTACCTACCCTACCTACCTACCCTACCTACCTACCCTACCTACCTACCCCTACCTATCCTATGTCCTTCTCCTGGCTCTAAACTACCTCCCTGCCAATTTTCAGCTAAATCGGTTCAGCCGTTCTTGAGTTATAAGTGGAGTAACTAACACGACTTTCTTTTATATATATAGATTACACTTTGACTCCCCCCCCGTACCCCAGTGACGCTTACATGGAGCCTACATCGCATGCTGGCTAGCTGAGCGCGGTGAGCGACAACCACGGGACTTTTTTCTAATACTTGCATTTTTAAACTCGTGATATCTTCCGAATGAAATGTCCGAATTGAATAATTCAAAAAGTTATAAAAAGTTATTAAAGCCGTCTTGAATATAAAGTAATTTATTTTGATGAGAATTAATACCAAGGTACAAATGAAGAGCCTTTTCAAGAGGCGGCATATATAAATTAATATTTTAGAATAAAAAACTGCTTACTGTGACATAACTATAATATTTAGACACATGCTGTCGCGACACTTTTTGTAGATAATGATGAGTTCTGCAAAGTCGTAGTAAATGATTTTGTTCTATCATCAATAGTTTTCGCAGCGCACGCGACGTAAGGAATTTTTCAGGTCATTTTTTTACACCTTATGTTACATTATTGGAGTTTTAGTAAGGATCCCTAATTTTTTTTTAAATATAATATAGCCTATGTTACTCGGGGATAATGTAGCTTTCCAAAGGTGAAAGAATTTTTGAAATCGGTCCAGTAGTTTCGGAGCCTATTCATTACAAACAAACAAACAAACAAACAAACAAACAAATCTTTCCTCTTTATAATATTAGTATAGATAAATAAAAAATAATTTAAAGTAAGAATCGTGTCGTTGTCGTATCGTAAACGTGTAAAGTATCGTTGTAAATGTTGCCCTAATGAGTAAGTGTGGCGAGCTGTAACGCAAGTGCAATATCAATCAAGGCTGGTTTGTGCATGGATGAGCTCACAGCGATCCACTTTAGGGTTCCATAATATTTAATTGGTGATGAAAAACCTAATGATAGGTACTACACTTTTTATTATACTACAAATTTGGCAAACACGGTCCATCTGATAGTAAGTGGTTACCGTTGCTTTACGACGCTTGCAACACACTGTTATCGACATAAATTAATTAATCATTTAAAACTTTGTTTGTTACACTCTAATGTCTGTTTAATTAACGTAATTTACCAAAAACTGATTAGTGTAATGTAGGCAAAAAGTAACTGAATCCAAAAATACCATTTTAATATTTCTTGTTATTTATAAAATATATTATAAGTTCGTTATAATTACATATTAAGTTTTATTTAACTTATTAAATGTTAGTTGATATTTTATGGGTTAAAATGAAGTTTTTACATTATTAGCATTTTGTTTTTAACTATTATCAAATCGAATCTCGAATATGAAGAAATCAAATATTTTTTGGTGCAGTAACACTTCTAAAATAATTGAGGTTAAATTATTATTTTATACGGAACCACAGAATACAAATAAAATTAAATCTAGCTCGGATATTGAATGAAGAGTCGTTGAATGAATTTTGAGATTGCGTGAGATCTAATTGCGGCAGGCACTTGTGTTCAAGGAATTCTGACCTTTTCTATCACAAATCAGTGTTGTGTAGGTGTTTGTCAATTTGGCACTTAAGTATATCAATGGATGGGTCCATCAGGGCCTCGTCGGGAGATGATTATTTGTTGAATGACACAAAATTTCAAGTTGATTTCGAAATTGTCTACATGGTTTTTAAAGATGGTCTAAATTGCAGTGTAGTCAGAACATGGTATGTGATGGTTAATTTCTGTAACATGGAAGAGTAACAAGACAAAACCTTGAAGGGAACTCTGTCTAAGTTTTGTGCTTACCACTTTCGGTCACATTAATACTTAATATGGTGAAATTATGGTCAAAAACAAGGCCATGCGTCAAAAAATAATCAACTTTAAAAAAAGAGTAAAACCTCATTCAATGACAATAAAATTGGGACCACCTTGGAGCTATACAGAACCCAATGCAAAAAAAAAATTAAAATCGATTCATAAGCAAAAAAGTTAGGCTTGAACATATTTTTTTTTCATATAGCCGAATTGAGAGGTTAAAAACTGTGCAAATCAAGACATATTTTCTTTTAGTACCTACATAAGTCTGGAAAGTAACATAGGCTAATTTTTACTTTGGGAAAGCAGGTAAAACCGCGGGAAGGAAGCTAGTGTAGCCGTATATCTTTGCCTTGACTCAACAAAAGTATTTCTGTTTTTCCTCAAGTTCCACAGAGACACGCGCTCCTTAATTTTCATATAAAATGTTGATTAAGTCAAGTCGTGTATGCGCAATTTTTTCCGGAAAAATTCCACGAATATTTTACGTGTCATTTTTTCTCGTTTATTAAATGTCCCTCTGAGAGTACTTGACAGTGACTTACTCATCGCATTTGTTAAATATATTTTTAACTTAAAAGAATTCATTTAAAAATAAAAAACTTTAGACAAAAAAATAGAACCACCTTTAAAACACTAAGGGCCGGTTGCTCGTAGGTACATTTTAGTTAAAGTTATAGTCAAAGTTAACTTAACTATTACCATTTTAGTTAAAGTGACACGAGCAACCCAGTTTGCTTTCTTTCGGCGGTTAAAGTTAACTATAACCGTAACCTAACTATAACCGCTTTTTATGCAACCGACCCTAAAAAGCATATTTTAGGAACTCTAATCTCTTACGTCATAAAATATGGGGTTTAAACCATCACACGTAATAAACCAGGGTTAGTCTTTCAATCTATCCAGGAAGCAGACATTCCTAATAACATAGTAGTAAAACTCCAACAATTGCGGTCATTTTAATTATCTACCAAATGTTATACATAGATGACATAATGTACGTTGCTGCACGTCTAAATTTTCGGACATTACGCATGATTGTCGGGGTTTATTGTGCTACTGATAATTAGACATATTGTATTGTGCAATGCGTTTATTATAACGACCGCATGACATTTGAGGAACCCATATTAGACATGTCGGTTACATGGGTGTGTTGTAATCAAATGTGTTTAGTGTTATTTCATAGAATTGTTTCTCATTCAACAAAAGTGATATAGCTCAGAGAGTTAGAAAGCTGAAGAGGCTCTGGGCTGGTCTCATCGCTCCAAGAGCCGGTAGTTGTTGGGGAAGAAAGATCCCACTAGATGGGCCAATCAGAGACATGCAAGCAGACCAAAACAATTCGTTGTGGAAATCAATCGGGGAAGCCTTTATGGTCATTATTGGATATCCTTGGGCTGATGATAATGATTTGCAATTAACATTAAGGGCATTTAAGAGGTAGGTACTCTCAGTCAGTATCCATCAAAATGTATATGTTGGACCAAATCTGAAAAACGCAAAAGAATTATAAAGAATCCTGGATAGAGTATTAAAGATTTGCAGGTGAATAATAAATAATCTTTTCAAAATAATTACATGTTTCCTAAACAAAATAGGTATACTAATTAATTGGTTAGGTATTAATATATTAGATAACATTTTTGAGAATATTAAATTACGTTTTTTAGGGTTCCGAACCTCAAAAGGAAAAGGGGAACCCTTATAGAATCACTTCGTTGTCTGTCAAGATATTTTTTTCTTAGAAATTAATATCAAATACTTAGCTCTTCGATTCAGTAAAAATCAAACTTCTAAATCACCATAATAAAATAAACGGCCATTTATGTCGAATATGTTGATACTTATGCGATTCAATCATATACTTCCCGTGACCTATAATCATGAAAGAAGAATGTCCAGTTTTGACCTGTCAAACAATTAGCGCGTCTAGAGATAAGATATATCTTAAAAAAATGCTTATCAAAAGTACATTTTAAAACACTAACTAGAATTTTAATACGAAGTCTAGAAAAAATTAAAATGATTTTTAAAAATGTTCATGTTTGGCAATAATTTTTATAAGAGAACGCATCCATTTTGGACTCATCCATTCATAGAGTACATGATTTACGTTCCATTTATCGCACAAGGACGCAGCCGCGCTGTCTCTATTTATTGACTTTAATTATTTTTAATTCCTAATCTAATAAAACCTTTTTTTCTATTCCTAACTATCCTTAATACGCGTTAATTTTTACTTGATTACCGACTGTAAGCATTTATTTTGGAGACAAACTACTGAAGAAAAAAAAAATGATCGATATGCGCGAAACAGAACGTGACACTTTTTTTTTTAAGGCTTTGACAGCTTTAAAAAAAAAATACATTTGAATTATAGCAACTTCACGACGATTTTTTTCAGTCAATAATCTACGACCATAGCTGTTGAAGGCTGGTTACACCAAATACCTGCCTATATGTACCTATACTTTTTCATACTTAACCTCAAACAATGATTTTATTATAACATTTTTCCCCGACTTCCAAATAAAAATCTGATGAGAGTATTGATTTAAGTGGACATTAAAGATTCTAATACAATACTAACAGTCAGTAGACACCACCTAATAACAAAATTGAGTGACAGGTCAACGCATGTATGGGAAATGGGCATTGTTCTTTGGCAAAGAGCACAAAGTCTCACTGCATAAGCAAAAGGAATAAATCCAAAAATTGATAATTTGTAGTTATGTCACGCACTTGTTCGGTTTTATAGGCTTTGTATTTCGCCACAAAAACACCATTTCTTTGTATATACACACCGTATTACACAAACACCACGCAAAACTATTATCTCGTCATAATAGTGGCATAACAATATCTCCTCAAATATAACTAACAGATAGACAGTGGCTTTCTTATGGAATAGAGTATGATTACTAAAGTTTTATAGTGTGTAAACGCAACCTGTGCCGCATCCGAATATGTAAACAATGTGCCCCATGTTACGTCACAAGTTAAGAGTAGGTACGTACATACCTATAAACATAGAGTGTGATGTATGAATGCTTAGGGTGCGTGCATATCACGCAGAGCTAACTTTCTATCGGTAGATAAAGTAATTTGAGACACATTTCCTAGGTGCTTTTATTTAACTTCACATATTACACATGTTTAGTTCGAAACTAACAATTAATTTTTAACCCACTTCCCGGTGTCCAATTGATCTGAAATTTGGTACACATATGTAAATCTAATGACAATACAATAATATGATGTCATTGAGTTGGTCTGATGATGGAGCTGAATAAAAAAAAGTAAATACTTTTTTTTTATTTTATTAATTTATGTACACACACACACAAGTAAAGGGAAAAGACAAAACAGATACAAAGGCACAAAGGGACTGCTTATTTCTAATAGAAATTTCTTCCAGCAGCCCTGCTACTGGAAAGTTTGACAGATATGTAGAGACAGTATGTAATAGATGAAACAGAATACTTACTTAATATTTCAACAAAACCTAGCTTTTAGCTTATGGTTGGCTACCCTCCATCAAGTCGAAAATCTGTAACCAAGCACCTTCCAGTGTGTTGCACAATCTGCACTTGAGAGCCAGTTCCCTTCTAGGCTATGTATGCTTACCATCATCGGCTACATCATCACTGACCATGGTAACATTTTGGTCAAACACAGGTATTTATCCAGTAAAAAAAATCATGGCCGAGCGCGCGTGATACGCTGTAGTTAGCAAGTGCCTTAATGTTCAGCGGAGCATAAGGTTAGGGAAAAATTTGTATAATATAATCGACTGAGCATGATAATAATACGGAAGAATCAGGTCAAAAGTCGAGCTCGCATTGTTACCAAACTTTATCCATGCAATCATTATCTATGTAATTGTTTCACAAGTAAATTAGAATAAAAACAAATGGTAGATTTGCACACAATAGTGAAATGAAGGGGTGTGTTAAAGTGTCCATCATAAGGTGACATCAAAATATGACTGGTGTCGGTATTTGAGGTCAGAGTGAGATGTCGCGGGGTCAAATGGACCATTTCACCTCTAGAATGTATCTATACCTATATTATGTGCAATCACTGCTTGTATGAATAGGCTTCTGGATAGTTTCAAAATTCTTCTTATGATTATTAAATTATCAGTAGAACCACTTATAGTAGATCAGTAGGTAGCTTTTATGATTTAACCTTGGATATAAGCTTCATTATTATTTTAAAATGATTAATATAATCAAAATTTTAACATAAATTGTAAAAAAAAAAAATTTTTTTTGTGTGTAGGATTACTTTACATCACCGGCTGAGAGCCCTCTGCGCTCGCCGATTTGTTCGGTAAGGTTGCTGCAGCCATCAGAGGCTACCAACTTTAGTCCATAAAAAAATCCTATTCAGGTGTGTAAAATTACATGACATAAAATGACGTAATGAGATATAATTTTCAAAATGGGATGTTATTCAATTTTAACATATATTTTTCGTAGGACGAATAGATGAAAGGAGTCGTCAAAAAAACTGTCTAACTAAACATAGCGTATTTTCGCGATTTGACCCGTGTTCCAGCATTAAGTCCATAATTATTAGACAAATACAGGGTTATATCACGCGAAAGGTCAGCACGCGGCACTCAAAGGTTTGTTTTGTTAGAAAGCCACATTTGGCGGGAGAGCTTACTCACATATGTTACATAACTTTGAACGTATGAATTTTTCTTAATAAAAGCATAATGGAGTTAGCACTTCACCATCATTGCTGTCAATATCACTGTAAACTTTATCTATATATCATTAAGGATTTAATCATCTATACTAATATTATGTCTGTAAGTGCAAATGTAGCAGGAAATATCAGGAGTTAAAAGGTTAGGTTTGATTCGAAACGAACATTTCTTGTAATTGAATTTTAATGCTTCAGCCACCTACTACATTACCACTGATTAACTATTCCCCTACAGTTCGCTAACGAATGTACTTGCGCAGAGCAAGCGAGGTGGAGCTCTTGCAGGGAAGCGGGCGACGCGGACCGCTGCCAGCAAACTAGCTTAATTTGCAGACAAACGTTGAGAGTAGACGCGAGCGTGTTTTACGAGATTTCGTCAAAAAACACAACTTTGATCGGAGTGTACTTATGATGTACTATAGTAAATAATGATAATAATATTATTTAAAATAAATTAACATATATTACTTTTAAATTACACGTTTATTGTATTTTTCTTTTTGTGACAATTCTGGCATGTCTGCGTGCGAGAGCA
The DNA here is from genome assembly GCA_963555595.1 of Tethea ocularis. NCBI lineage: Eukaryota > Metazoa > Arthropoda > Insecta > Lepidoptera > Drepanidae > Tethea > Tethea ocularis. Next base: position 11,629,166 of record OY741969.1, on the reverse strand, counting down.
TAAGAACCTACACGGGCGGTGGCATCGTCCGACATCAAACGCGATGCCACACTGTAGGGAGAATCATTATACTGTATATTTTATAATCGATTTTTCTCATGCAATTCTTTCCACATTTTTTTTTTATACAAGCGGCAGCCATATAAAGGAGTGTTTTTTATAGATACAAAATAACAGTAGGTACACATTATTTTAATTTCACCCCGAGTTGTAAAATTATACAAAGAGCTGTAGCTGTATAATTATACAAAATTGATTAAAATTAAAAAGACTGTCAGTCAAACCAGACCGCACAACACAAAGAAACTTGAACGGCATCACGCGCCCTCCACTTGAAACTATTGAAAAATGAGTTTTAATAACGTCAAAGATCTTCGGGATTTTTTTATATCATTTAATGTTTTCATATTTTTTAATTTTTTTCTCGGTTCCTACTACGAATTTAGTTCATCGAAAATTATTCGTTATACAACGAAATTGTTTTGTTTCTCTTATGCTGCATTAATAATCATTGTTGTACAATTGTCACAGTTTCAAAGTGACAGATTGATGACACAATATATTTTCGAATTGCTTATTTCAATAGACGCCTCTATGGCTATTTTGGTTTCTATTGTTACAGAAAATAAGTATATATATACTTATAATGCTAATGTCGTAAGTTCCTTCGCATCAGAGTCAATGTCACCAAATAGTGTTGTAGCTCATTGCTTCTTTTACATCGGAATTATCGTAAAATATCTATCATATTACATTATCTGTTCAAGTCCTTTTTATGCAAAAAACATATGTCACAAATTTTTGTTTGGAATAATATTTATATCAATAATGGCAATATTTGTGAATAATTTAAAATTCATTGTCATTTTTGATTTATATCGGAAGCAAATAAAATTGTTGAGAAAAGCAATGGGCAGATTGGAAATGTCTGGTGTAACGGAAGAAGAAAAAGTGGATTTGATCAAAAAATTCATAAAAACTTACAAAAAGATATTTGAAAATCTTAACTGTACAAATAAAGTTGTGAAATTTATGGTAAGCTTAAAAATATTTTTATTAATTTTATCTTCTCTCTGGATTGAAGTTAAAAAGTTATGTTATATTCATTTTCAGTTATCAATGTCTTTAATATTTACCTTCTCAAGAATAATATCTATGATATTTTTCATCATTATGAATGTTGATATAGTGGTAAGTGTAAAAAACACATTATTAAAAATATAGCCGTATATTTTTTGAATCATGTATTTTTTTCGTTTCTTGGTTTATTACATTGGGTTTTGGGTCAATAATATTATTCAATCGTATATTTTAAACGCTTAAAATAAGGCTAATTTTGTTATATCACCAGCACATGATGTATTAGTTGATCGATAAGACCACTTATAAATATTATGAATAATAATGGGCCTAACTAAGAGCCCTGTGGAACTCCAGGCGTTATTGAGATTTGAAAAAAAAATTGGAATCTTATAGCCTTTCAGTGGTCAGCACTAGGTAACCCCTATTTCTAATAGTTTGCGACAAGGCAGAAAATGAGTAACTTTATATATTTTTTAAAAAGTCCGCATTGATTTGGCGAACAAAAAAAGTTCATAGAAGTTATGACAGTGCCAAAAAACAATTAAATTTATTAATTTCTTTAATCTTAGACAACACGCACTGTATCGTCGTGGGTTGTGGGAACATTCAATGAAGTCGGAGAGCTATTAGCACTTCCGATTCTCGTTGAGATGACCTTGAATGAGTTTAATGAAATTAAGCTCATATTGGGCTCACAACTGCTTCAATACAAGGGTATGTTTTAAAGTTGTTTTGAAACCAAAAAATGCTTCTTAACCTTTTGCCTGACGACCCAAATTATATTTGAAGCCAGCGACTCAAATATTTTTTTTTTTACTTTCAGATAGTAATCTACGCCGGACTATATACGACGCTCTGGATTACATGGAACTAAGATCAGCTAACTACTATTTATGGAACCTGATTCCGATGGACATCACACTATTTCTAAATGTTCTTTCTCAAACCACTGCGTACGTTGTAGCTTTGCTACAGTTTAGGTATTAATATAGGTATGAATATTGCTAATCTAATACCTTTAATTGAATGAATCATGAAATCAGATATTATTGCTGATCAGGGGGCTAAAACGGCCGCTCGAGCAATATTTCTACGCAATTCATATCTCAAATTTACAGCAGAGCCAAATGTTTTTTTTAATATTTTTTTGTGAAAATGCATATCATTTTAATCAATTAATTTGAAGTTTAGAAAAATTACACCATAATCTGCTGTAAATTCGAGATATGAATTGCATAGCAATATTGCTCGAGCGGCCGTTTTAGCCCCCAGTCCATGCTAATATATTGATGCTCGTGACTGTTTGCTATAAAACTACATAGTACAGGATTTGTCTATGTAACTATAATATACAAATTAATATAATAGAAATCGCACCTACCTACCTACTAGCCGTTATAATTAAAAAGTTTTATTTATAGTCAAGCAGACATTGCATGCATTGGGTGCATTTGTTACATATACACTCAGGTTAATTAACTGAGTCGCCATTTGTTAGCGATCTGATGTCGATTACGTTTTCATCACTCTGAGTAATTATTTAAAAATTACCGTAAATTTATATTTTGAATCTTAAAAATTCATAACTAAAAATACAAATTCTACTAATACTATAAATGCGAAAGTTTGTGAGTAATTAAATGAAATGAAATATTATTTATTCAAATAGACCTTCACAGGCACTTATGAATAGTCAGACTCTAATGCACGGTTCGGAAGGTAGCTTTGCTGAGAAGAGCCGGCAATAAACTCAACAATTACTCTTTTCAAAATAAACTTCATAATTTAGGTACTTACATAAAATATATCCTGCAAAAGCGAGCGCTACACCCAAGCCTTTTTGTCATTTAAATATTCGTTAATATTGTAATTATTTTACTAAAACGGTCTTAATATGTTCCTTAAATTTATGTGAAGGCAAATTTAAAAGTGAAAGAGGTATCATATTATAAAAGCGTGTACACAGACCTAAAAACGAACCATGCACTTTTTGGAGTCTATAAGCAGAATTTAGAGTGTGAGTATGTATGTATGTTTGTTGCTCTTTCACGTAAAAACTAATGAATGGATTTGGATGAAACTTGGCACATAGATCATACCCAGGAATAACATATACGTAGGTTACTTTTTATCCCGGGAAAACTTGAGGTATCTCGGGAACGCGGGTAAAACCGCGGGCGGAAGCTAGTATATCATATAAATAACTGAAATATAAGAATTCCAAAGTACACTCACACAATATGTCGGTATAACAAGGGTCAATCTTATCATAAAATCTCTATATAAACTAATAATAAAGCTGAAGATTTTGTTTGTTTATTTGAACGCGTTAATCTCCAGAGTTACGGTCATTGTCCTAAGTATTTTTGCACATAACCAGTTTGTCATTTAGATGTGAGATAGCGTTTTCTATTGCTGTGAACGCTCTTTATATTAGTTCATACTGAGAAACAATGGTAGCTAAATCCTGCTGTTTAAGGAAAATCCTTAAATTACATTTTATTATTAGTGTATGTAGGTATTTGGTGTGTATTGAGGAGTCAAAGACCTCATAATAGTATAAAGGATAAGTATATTTATTTTGTAAAACGAACCGGAAGACGCAGCGTGAGCAGGCCCCCCACAAGGTGGACCGACGATCTTTTGAGGGTCGCGGGAAACCGCTGGATGCGGGTATCGCATGACCGGCCATCGTGGATATCCTTCGGGGAGGCTTTTGTCCAACAGTGGACGTCTTTCAGCTGACATGATAATTATAAAATAAAAATAATTAAAAAAAAATTATAGAAAGCGGTTTTGGTAAAACATGGACGTGAGATTAAAATGTCGAACGTTAAAATATAGATGAATAGATCAGATGGTTAGTTTTGGGAGTTAATATACCTACTGTATTTTCAACTGAAAGCTTTTTGAAACATGATTTAAGTACAATAATTATTTTGATTGCGGTATTTTTATTAAATTACTTATTCAAATGTACTTACAAATTATTAAATTTAAATTGTATCGATGCTAATAATAAAACTGAAAGGTTTGTTTGTTTGAACGCGCTAATCTCCGGAGTGACTGGTCTGATTCAAAAAATTGTTTCACTAATAGGAAGCTACATTATCGCCGAAGATTATAGGCTACTTTTTATTCCGTGAACGCGAGTGAAGCCGCAGGGAAAAGCTAGTTAATTATATCATAATTTATTCAATAGCTACCATTATTTCAGCTTTTTAGGTATATGTACTTAGATTAAAATATGTTATAATTATAATAATGTAATAAATATTTTTGATTTTAATCTCGATTTAACGTATGAGTAGATACCTAATGTTTATTCTAAGAAAACATATAATTCCTCGACATTGCGGGTGAAACCGCGGGGCGGAAACTACTCAGCATCTATATAAAAATATATTATATACGTTGCTTCAATAGAGTCCAGGTGGGCGGCTGTGAAGAATTTCCCAGGATACTTACATATTATTAATTAACTTCCAACAAAAATATTTGGTCAAACTATACATAGTGGAGATATTTTTTGCGTAATGAATATTCATAGTATGTTTCTCATTACTCAATTATGTTTTACTGTTTTCTGTTTTTTTCTGGGTGAAATAAGGCTCACCTCGCAAAAATAACAAGGCATCTGTAATTATATGTAATCGAATAAAATTAACAGTTTATCGATTGTAAGTCGACATAAACTATTTTTATTGCATCCTTGTTCATAAGTCAAAGGTCCGGATTGTAATCAAGGAATAATTTGTACGTGAAACCCCAGACATACTAGAAAAATAAACTTTATCAAAATCGGTTCATCCTGAACAGTATTAGGGAATAGGTATGCTGGTCTAGTCTGGAATAGTCTGGATTGAACAAGAAAAGACAGCTTCATTATTCAACGTATATTCGCAGACTAATCTAAATACTACCTCCGGCACATTATTATAACTTACCTAAAACTACCCACTATATTCAGGAGCTATGATGACACAGACATGCACACATATACACATTATAAGATGTTATAAGCTTATAACATCTCTCTTCTTAGTCGGGAGCTAATAATCAACTTTAAAAAAAGAAGACCTACTTCAAAGACAATAAAATTAACATGGGACCTTGGAGCTATACAGAACCCAACCAAAAAGCATTATTTAAATCGGTTCATAAGCAAAAAAGTTATGAACCCCCTCCTTTTTTTGAAGGAGGTTAAAAAGACTTGTTCTGACTGACTGATCTATCAAGGGGTTAAAAACTTGAAATTTTGCATACATTTTCACCAATTTTTACATTTACGACTAGCTATATTGCACAAGCGTATTTTTTTGACCTCCTATTCGCCTATCAATTCTCCATCATACTTTCAAACACTTAATTGAGCTTAATTAGTCATCATCTCGAGTCTATGTTGAAACGGCCACGTGCATCTACTCCAAATGTACGGATTGCACTGCGATAGCCGTTTGCAATAGAATTAAATAGATTGCACGGTTCCTTCCTAGCTGCATACGAAAGTTGCAGATATCTGATACATCACCACTATTGCATAGGTAATGTGTTCATTATACGATATTACTACTTTTATGAGATCTTTATAGCGTAGACACTCGGGTAATAATACATGTTAAACGTTAATCGAATTAACTAATTTTATTTTTATTTTGTTGTGTAATCTTATCCTGAAATATTATTTACGCACGGCTACGGCAATCTGATCCCAAACTAAGCAGAGCTTGTATTATGGAAACCGGATTGATATACTAAACACTTTTTTTTGTAAATACATATGTACAGATTCGGGACAAACAGACATGTTCATGCACACAAATGCTTTCCTGGAAGGAGAAGAACCTGCAGCCAACTGGCCCGTCATTTTACTATGGTAGTTACCTAAATTGAAAGGTTCATTTAATCCACACATAATTTATGACTATCTAAACAAAATCTGAAGAATAGAGTTCACATTTGATTGAAAATCATGAATCTAACGTAAAATCATTTCCATACACAAACTGAAATGAAAATTTATGTCAAGTTTGATTCGATTGTGGACACTAAACCGTAGCCCGATGTACCCAGGGTGTGAGGTGAGGAGACAAGGGAGGGCGGGAAGTGGGCGTGTCCGCGGTCGATAACATGCTGGATGGCCTGAAACTCGCTGAAAGATACGCTGAACATAACTCTCAGTGAATGGAATGATGATTTCATGTCACACATCTGTGTGAATTAAAATAATATCAAACGAGCTACTTTTTACTAACTGAAATAGGTAACGTATGAAGCACAAAATCAAAATCAAAACTCATTTATTCAGTTTAGGCCCTAATAAGGCACTTATGAATGTCAAAAGTTACAGTTTACAATAGGCTCTACTACCGATTCGGAATACACTTGAACTGAGAAGACTCCGAAAAGAAACTCAGCAAGGCTTCTTTTTTTGGTGGATCTCTTTTTTTTGAATTATGTAATTACAGTTTCAAATATTCATAAACTTCACAGCCTTGTGACGTCATAATTTCACAACATCAATTTATCGCTCTTAGGCCCAATTGTCACAACGTATAGCACTAACCCGCGGGTTAAATATGGCTATTTGACAGAATTTGTATAGAGAATCTATCTTTACATATTTAACCCGGGGGTTGTGGTATTATACGACGTTGGTGCAATTGGGCCTTAGTGAGTAATATTCTCAGGGGGCTAATTCCACTAATTAAATTTTGATTAGATTACATATGGATCGCAGGTGAATGACGACTTGCACGTTTTTGTATTCCAATAATAATCGAACAACGATCGAGATCCAATCATGGTTGAGTTAAAGTTGACGTTCGATCAAGCGGTATTCCACTAAACCTTTGCCACTTTTGATTGGATTAGAATTGTTTCGGTTACCAAGGTCCACCACGATTACAATCTAATCGTAAACCAATCGTGGTTCGATTTCGTTTATTTAGCGGAATAACTAATTTTAAGAAATTAGAATTGGATTGAATCGAAATTGGATGACAATTTTTAGCGGAATTGGCCCCCAGATACCCCGTTGAAGTTGTCCCGTTATGGGTCTGTTGGGATTTTTTCTCCCAGAAGTCTCGTGACATCTAATACCTACAACCAAAGCTATTCGGATATTCTTACTAGATTGTAACAAACATAAGATGTTATATAGGTGCCTATGCATCTATGTAGTAAAAATCTCTTCGTAGTCGTTCTCTTCATTGCCGAAGGTCGTGTCCGTCCTGAAACGCCTTTGTGACATTGATCACAAGTTGTCTCCATTAGTTAAAATAAAAATTATAAATAGTGTCTGTTTGTCATTACGGGACCGTTGGGATTATTTTTCTAAAGTCCCGTTCATTCGGAACTGTTGGGACTTCAAAATCCCAGTAGTCCCGTTGACAGAACTGGTATCTGGGAATACTCCCTTAGTGGTTTAACTGATAATAAAAAAAATATAAAAACTTTAAATTTGGCATAAGTTGCCGTGTGTTTTTTTGATGTATTGTACAATGGTTAGTATTTTGATAATTTATTTTTTACCGTCAAAATAGCTTATTAAGTTTATTGAGTCTTGAATATAAAACGGTAAGGTACAAGCAAAAAAACTCATGGACAAACTGACTTCGAACATTCGAACGACGTTACCCAATGATGGAGACACACACATACACACCAAAATGTGCCAATTTTTTACATTCACTTAGTATATGGTAGCTAGCATTCAGGACACACATACGTACGACGTATTGTGTGTAATTTTTGATAAGTAGCGACTCGATCCAGCCTATTCCTACATTCGTGTGCGAGAGCATGTCTGCGGTTAGTTAGTTTGTCCTAGTTTCACGCAGCAATAGAACAACGTGAGGTTATGAGCCGAAGAGTAGCATAGGCCACTTTTTTATACCAAGAACTCGGGTGAAACCGCGAGGCAGAAGCTCAATTTCTTTTCACACAAATACAACAATTTTATTTTATAAAATGTGAATTGCTTAGTGTCACGACCCGCTCGGTCCGGTCGCGCGGTCGACATAATTGTATTTTCGCAGGAGCGGCTTCATTCAACCGGGTGTTCGCGAGATTTTTTAATCATATTAAGCCTGGAACTGAGGTCCAACCGCAAATATACGATTGTTAAGAGTTTTTTTTGTCGCATCCTATATATTTTAGGAAAACTAAAATATTTCGATACAAACTTCATAATTTTAATAAACAAAACCAGTTTCAGAGTTACAAGCACACTTACATACAAACAGACAAAAACATTGAGTTTCATAATAGTAAAAACAAACAAACAAATAAACAAACAACCTCTCACCCCAAACGCATATACCGTCTCCGTTCCGTCGTTGGTAAAAATGTAAGGAAGCTTCACTTCAAAAAAAATTATAAGCTTTATGTACTTACCGCCATCGACCACATAACCACGGTGAGATTGTAGTCAAACAAAGGCCTATGCATAGTTAAAAAAAAAAATTACGTACGATCGAGTTGAAAGTTCAATGCTAGTGTACATAATTGCAACAAATTAAACTGCTCACCGGAACCAATTACCGAATGTTGTGGCGTTTTTTGTGGTCGTCTGTTAAAAAATAAGCTTTTCTTTTAATCTTCGTGATATAAAACGTCATCTGAGATAAATGAGATAAATGTGGCGGGTCTCATTAAACAGGGGATGGGGTGGTCTTTTACATTTATCATAATTTTTTTAATAAAACCAACAAGAAGGTTGGTGCCGTGGACATTAAAATGGATGCTAAAATAGGATTTATTTAAATTTAAAATAGCTCTTGATTAAATGTCGGCTTTCGAAATATAATGCGTTTGTAATTTGCGAAAGAAAAAAATAATGCGAAAGATTAAATATGGTGTCCCTACTGGCTCTGTGTTTGGCCCAATAGGCTATATAATGCATGTAAACAGCATAGCCAATGTATTGAAAAAATGTAAGGCATACATGTACGCCGATGACACCTGCTTAGTTTACAGTCATAATGATCCAGACTCCATACGTCAAGCTATGCAGTATGACTTTGACAGAGTGGTACAGTGGGCGCATGATAACGGTATCATAATCAATATAAATAAAACAAAATGCATGCTTATTCACTCACCTTATCATAAGCATAGAAATTGTTCAATTAAAATTAAAGGGCATACATATGAATGTCTACACAATAAAAAACAAAAATGTCAATGTGAATACATAGAAAATGTTAAATCATACAAATATCTAGGACTAATAATAGATAGCACATTTACATGGAATCTTCATATAAATAATGTTTGTAATAAACTTCGTTCAATATTAGGTAAATTAAAATCACTTCGGTATATAGTCAGTAGAAAAATTATGTATACTTTGTATTATGTATACTTTGTATTATGTATACTTTGTATTATGTATACTTTGTATTATGTATACTTTGTATTATGTATACTTTGTATTATGTATACTTTGTATTATGTATACTTTGTATTATGTATACTTTGTATTATGTATACTTTGTATTATGTATACTTTGTATTATGTATACTTTGTATTATGTATACTTTGTATTATGTATACTTTGTATTATGTATACTTTGTATTATGTATACTTTGTATTATGTATACTTTGTATTATGTATACTTTGTATTATGTATACTTTGTATTATGCGCTTGCTGATGCAACTATAGAGTACGGATTGGGTGGTTATGGCCTAACGTTCAATACTTATATACATAGAATTAAAACTATACAGATCAGGATACTTAAATTACTAGTTGACAAGAATACTAAAAAAGGACTGAACAAAGAATATGAAAAGCTGTTTAAGATGTGTAATATATTACCAGTTGATAAGAAAATAAAATTACGTGTCATAGTAGAACAATATAATAATCCAGAATATATAATAGAACGTGAACATAAGTACCCAACTCGCTTATCTAGAAAAAGAAAATTAAAAGTCCCAAAAGTAAAGAATTATTTTGGAAGTCGAACTAGAAAATACATAGTACCGACACTGATAAACGAACTGGCACCAGATCTAATTAAGGATATAAAATCTAAAAACCAACTTAAAAAAACCCTTATGAAGCATTATCTATCATTGTGTCCATAGTCCAGTCAAAACAGAAGTTGAAACCTTTTACCTAGATCAAAATATAATATAACATGTTATCATTAATGTTAAGCAAACTTTCATGACTGAAACATATTTGTAAAAAGCCATCCTTACCATAGCACAGCACATAGTACATCACAGAAAAATGTAAAGCTTGAACAACTACCGACAAACTGTTTCACAGTTTGGTAGAAGAGTATTTTAAACTATGTAATTTTTATGTTAATTAAATAAATAAAAAAAAAAAAAAAAAAATTGTACCTAATTATTGTGAATTTGTAAGTCATATTTATAAATTTAAATTTCAATTAATAATCAAGTTGAAATAGAATTTTCTTTACATCTTTATTTTATCAAATCAATAAAAAAATATAAGGATAAGTCGCATCAAAGTTTAGGAGTGGGGGCTTGTGACGTCATATCTTTATAAAAAGTGACGTGGCGCACACGCGCGCATGAAATTTTAACACACTGTATCTTCGTTATTTTTTGTTTTCGGAACTAAAGAAAAAATATATGTCCAGTATTTTTTGGTAATCTAACTGACGGACTAATTATATTTTTTTTGTCATAATCCCTATTACATAAGTTTTATCCTTACCACCTTAAGCAAAGAAAACTCATCATATTTCCTCTTCCTCTAACTATTATTACATCTAGTATGCTATAGCTACATAGATAGGTAGTAGGTAGGTATCTGTTGTGGTACGTGAGCCAAATGTTAAGGACTCCAGCGTAATGGGGCGTGGGAAACCACTCGTGATCAGAATATTGGATAAATATCAAAACAAATGAGGGTTATTTTTTAGGTATCGATGGCGGCGCAGAATTCACGTGTGTCTATGTCTTCTGATACTGATTTTAAGTATTTTTTTATTTTATTCTACTAAGGCAGCAAACAAGCATACGGCCCACCTGATGGTAAGTGGTTACCGTAGCCTATAGACGCTTGCAACACCAGGGATATTACTCGCGCGTTGCTGACCCTGCAAAAATATCTTCACACATTTTTGTAGAACCCTATACTGTAGTCTCTTGGGAAAACCACGACGGGGAGTTCATGTTATATTTTGCTCTAAAATCTTATAAAGCACAGATTTTGAAAGTTGAAAAGGGCGTTATGAAAGGCCGAACGGAAGGGAACAGGGCAGGCGGCTAGTGGTTGATTTTGGGTACTCTTTATAAGCTATCGCATTGTGGACTAGAAGCGAAGAGTCCGTTTCATGAGATAAAAGTACCCTAACCTATATAACAGAATTTTATATCATACTGGCTGTCCGAGATATAAAGCCTTCCTTCTCCATATCATAAGCTATAATTATAATTTCGTCCCAATTGGTTCACCAGTTTAGGCGTCAGTAACAAACAATCACGCATAATTATAGTATGATTTATACAATACCTAATAAATCATTCACTAAAGATGGTTAAAAAACGATTACATTAAAAAATATACACAAAAAATAGTGGTAACACAAAACAGTTAGTGAGTCCCGCATCCGGACATAAATTACTGTAAGTCCCGGAGAATTCCCGGACGACGGGACGTAATCCCGAGTAAACCTATGTGCCGGGACACGGCCGCTGATTACAAGAATCGGTATGACATTTATCACCCTCGTTTTTACGGTCCGAATTAATCCTTTCTCGTCACTCAAGAGGTTATTTAGAAGAGAAAATGATATTAAATTATTACCTACTTAAATTGTTATCATGTAATGATGTAAATTTAATATTATATTTATTAATTTTGCGGTGTAGGTATTTATACCTACCTATTTCATAGAAAGTATAATAATTTAGATAGGCACAAAAATATTATTAACGATTCCCCGCGGTTTACGTTTTAGCTTTTAAATTTAAATATATAACAGGAAGGAATGATTGACTGACTGATCTACCAACACCCAGCTCAAAACACTGGACGGAATGGGCTGAAATTTGGCATCCACTAAAAAAAGAGTCATTAAAAATTCAACCCTTAAAAAAATAGGGCTCGCGGGTGAAACCGCAGGGCGGAAAGCTAGTTATTTTTGAAGAACCCTTTCTTAGTGGAGCTTACACTACATGATGCTACAAATTTCATGTCTGTATGATCAGCAGTTTAGCAGCCAGCGATCAGTCGGCAACGTAAAAATTTAAAATATAAAGACAAAATAAGAAAATAAATAAAATATGAAAATCTCTTCCATAAACAAAATAACCGGTGAAGCGAAAGTTAAACTGAAGTTACAAAAGTTGTGAGTTAGGTACAGTTTGTGGGTCCCAATATAAATCATGACAAATCCCGGAGAAATCACCGACTCGACGTAATCCCGCGCAAATCCCATCCCGGGACCCAGAGACGATTACCGAACTTGATATGGTTATATCAATCACAACCGAATCTGACCCTAAAATAGCTTAGTTAAAAAAAATAACAAAAAGTATACAATAAAAATATAAGCGTCGAATTAAGAACCTCCCACATTTTCTATGAGCCGGTTAAAAATAGGTGTGAACAGTATTTTCTTTTTATTAGAATTTGGTATTCTTTATTATTATACGAGACATTAATAAACAGTACCTAAAAACATTTTGTTTTTAATGAGTTTTTTTTACGTTTTTACGAGTTGCGCTGACTTAATTTCACCTCAGAGTGGGGAGTTTAATTTTACAATATCATAGCGCCTTTATAAAGTTATGTACACACGGCCACAGATCAAGCTACACACTACGGCACCTTATGCGGTTGTAATAGGATCTATTTTGCAACAAATATGTTCAGCTTGATCTGTGGCCGTGTGTACCTACTACCTATCGTAATTATTATCTGTTTTAATCTTGTTACAGACTCTTAGGTATCCAATACTTCGTGCTACCGAAAGAAGCTAATTTATAATTCTATTTATCACAAAAACCTTTAGTACTAACAGCGAAAGACCCGCCAAGTGTGTCTTGAAAAACTCCTTAGAATCTTTATGTAAGAATTGTTCAAACTCAAATAAACTTTCTCATCTTATGATAAAGCTTAAAATCCTTTGAATGATCCTGAGCTATGATGCTTCTTGCTTCTTATTTTTTTAGAACGTTACAAGCAACAAGCTTATTTTAGTTGAAATTGAAGATTTATTTCAAGTTCTCAAGGTTTAATTTAGATAGATTTAGGTAAATTCACAATGGAGCCTTGGCTGACTTTCTTAGGTCATGAAAAAATGATTACGAGTGGAATTAGTTCCACTTTTAGTCAAAGTTAATGTTTTTTTAGCTTTCGTTAACAGCTTTCTTTATTTGACACACGTTTATGGCAAAAACAAATATTTATGTGAGTTGGTTTGTGACTTCTTGTTCAAAGTAACAATCAATCGTGACGTATTTTTTCGGAATTCAATGTCAGCAATTGAAAGTCGATATTACTATTTCCAACCTTATATAATATTCTCAAGAATATTATGAAACGAGAGGCAAACATAAACAGGCCACATCCTATCTCCCTCTAGAGCCTACATGTTCCCAAGGGTGTAAGGGGGAGATCATACATATTAGTTTATTCGCTATCTATATGGTAATGCCGTAATGTCCCACCAGGGTCTATCCAGCATCGACATTGAGGAAATATTTTATTGCTCGACCATTACATTTAGAACGTACGTTGTAGTTTATATCATTGCTTAAAAGAAAATATATATTTATGAATATAATAATATACAGCGTGTTGGGTATATGAAGCCAAATAATTTTCAATAATTTCCACAAAATTTCAGACGCCTAAGCATTACCAATACGAAGAATCTATTATTTTTATTTATTTATATAACACTTAAGCTACACACATTGTTAATTAATTCATTCGCATACTGAAATGTACTGATAGAGCAATATAGCAATTTTGTACTCGAGTAATCTAAGAGATACTCAGTTAGTTATATTTTTGTTTTTTTATTTGTATTGAAAAAAAATGTGTTGTTATGTACATTTTTTTTGACCTACCATGTTACAAATCTTTTGTCATTATAATAATAGTGTAAATAAATCTGTCATATCATTATTCGATTATAATTCTTATTCAAGTCTACTTTAGAGGAAACAAATAGCAAAAGTTATGTCATACAATGTCACTGTCATAGCCCCATAGCCCCCATTTATCCAGTCAGTTAAAAGAGCGATTTTTGACAGCAACACCAGTGGTGTGTCAATTCGGGACTCCAGTGGATGTCCACGGCGCATGCGCGGGCACATCGACCGCGGTATTTATAGTGACGCCGCCGCCGGGATGTGTCCGGTACATGGTGGCACATCACTACCACGCAGGTTCTATAACCAACTCACAACACTGTTGGACCACTGTTTCGTAGCTACAGCGCGGCCGTCGAAAGAATGCCTTTCTAACAGCCTATCTTTAACGCTGAAGAGTTCGTCCGATTTGAAAAATTCTTTCACTAATAGAAAGCTACATTATCCCCGAAGGTTATAATAGGCTACTTTTATCCCGGGAACGCGAGTGACCCCAATCTAAGCAGAGCTTGGGCTATGGAAACCAGACAACTGAATACATTTTTTTATACATACTTATATAGGAGACAACTACGTTCATGCACACTATTGTTTGTCCTGGATGGGAATCGAACCCAAAACCTACGGTGAGTTACCACAAGGTAAAAAAAACTTACGGTATTTTCATAGATGCCTAAAGTTTAGTAAAGTCAGTTTTTTTTGACAGGATTAACCATGTTTGGGATTTAACCCATTTTTTACAGGTGTCCAAAACGTGTTCCCTCGACAGCCGCACTTTAGTTGGATACAAAGTTTAAATCAATGTTTGGCCCAGTGGAAAATTAATTCTGGTAATCTCCAGCAGTCATAAATAGCTCTCTAAACCAAATGAAATAATATATTCCGTACAGCTTAGTACAGTTATATTCCGTCATTTAAGGCGACGATAGCTCAGTGGTAGTGACGTTGGATACCGAAACGAAGGTCCCGGGTTCGAATCCTACAATGAGCTTGAGCTTTCGGTGAAGGAAAACATCGTGAGGAAACCATAGCACGGTGGTAGGGTACTTTGTAGTACCCGCCTGGCTGGCTACCACTCTCAAGTTGAAAATCTGTCGCCAAGCACCTTTCGGTGTGTTCCGACAGCTGCACAGGCCTATATATAGTAAAAAAAAAAAAAAACGGCAAGTGGTGATACTCCTTGCTTTTTTTAAACTCCACTATTAATATTTGACTGATGTAATCCTACTTAGAAGTATCGTAATGCTTTATTGTTCATCCTGTATGTGTATTCTAAAAAAAAATATATTTTTTTTTATTTTGTATCCTGCTCAATCGATCTGTTTCTCACATTTAGCTGCTCTTTTCATAGACAAAAGTCGGTATATGTGATTAAGTTATGAGTAGAATTGACTTCGCTCATTGTATTTTGGAGAAGCGGTTTTGGAGGTTTGGAACACTATTCCTCCTCAGTCATGAGTAAGTTATACTACCAGTTCTTTTAAGGTTTGTCGCTAGAGCATTGACATGTTTTGATAACTTATTCTGGTATTTGAGACTTCTTAATGATATTTCTTGTTTGACAGATGTTATCTCTAGGTCTTGTAAGATGTATTTGTTGCTGATACATTTAGGGATATTGAACATGAGCCTTATGGTTTTGGTCTGAAATCTTTCCAATGTTTCAATATTGCTATTTGATGCTGTACCCCAAAGTTCGATTCCATATGTCCATACTGGTTTCAGTATAGTCTTGTAAATTGTCATTTTGCTTTCATTGGATGGCTGTGATCTACTTCCGACTAGCCAATACAAACTTCTTAACTTTGTATCCAGTTGTTTCCGCTTATTCCAAATGTGTCTGTGCCACGTTAGTCTCCTGTACTGTAAAAAAATACTGACGAATTTTTTTTGTTTTTTTTATGGCGTTAAAACAGAGGGTCACAGGTGAAACCACGGGGCTGAAAGCTAGAGCAATTTACGCCAAAACCACGTACATTGCTAGAGCAATATACGCCAGAGGCGGTAACAAATGGCTAAAAACTTTGGTTATAGTGAAAGTTGACAGAAATGTATAGCTTAGCGGACTTTTCTAGGAGAGCTTTTTCCTTTCTTCACACAAAATTGGAAAAAAATATCCCATATTCATAATGAATACTGCAATATATAGGTAAATATTACAAATGTGTACTTAATATTCTAAGCGCTATACTATATACCTACTATTAGCTGTCCTTTTCTATATGTATTGAATAAACAGAGATGGCTATATATACTATGATCAGTCATTAAATTCTATTTAACGTCTCTGAGTACGGGCGTTTGGCTGCTATGACAGAATAACTAAAGGACTGTTAAGGGCCATGAGTTTACTAAAACATACCTATAGGTACACTAATTCAAAATGATAATGTAACAAACTTTCAGAACTTTGGCGAAGAATTAGCATGTTTGGATCATTATTTTTTTTGTTGCCAAAGAGATTAAATTATTATTATTAGCAATGACTGTAGACAATGCCCACATTTTCATTCATACATACATTTTCACCTCGCGAGGCACGTTCTAATTTTACTGTTTCAAATAAAAACATCACTCGTGGCCATATTCAATGTAGCTGTTCCTCGCGGTTTCACTCGCGTTCCCGGGATAAAAAGTAGCCTATAACCTTCGGGGATAATGTAGCATCCTATTAGTGTAAGAAATTTTCAAATCGGACCAGTAACTTCGGAGATTAGCTGGCTGGCATAATAGTTATCTGTATGCCAAATTTCATCCTGACTCGTCCAGTGGTTTGAGCTGTGCGTTGATCGATCAGTCAACCAGTCATTTTCTTCTTTTATTTATTGTTTCTTAGAAATTCAACCCGTAAAGAGGTAAAATAGGTAGGTAATCGCCGTTGAAATAACGGGGCCTAAAACTAGCATGACAAAAGACTTGTTACCAATAAGCGATAAGTCATGGAGAACGATTTTACTCGTTTTATCCTTCTATCACTGTACTACTTTAAATTCCTTTGTTTTTAGCCTACCTACTAAAATATCAGCTAAATCTAAAATCTCAGTTAAATCTTAATGTATTCCATCAATTATATCTTTAAGTACTTACAAAGTTAATTCCCAATAGATACGTCTGTAAAGCCGTTAACTTTATAAAGCGAATTAAGTTTTAGACACTTGGGGATCGATTTGAAATTCTAATTTTGAAACTCTTCACTGGTACTTATTGATCTTAATCAAGAATAGTCAAGATACAAAAACTAGCACCTATTGGTGTGTTCCGACAGGTGCACTTGAGAGCCAGTTCCCTTCTAGTCTCAGTGTGCTTACCACCATCGGCGATATGATGACTGACCACGGTGAGATTAAGGTGAATTACAGGTCTATAAATAATAAAAAGACTCGTATAATCTCGGGATTTTCAAGGCCTGGGTGAATAGGTTTCTTCTGGGTAAGCTTCTATGTTCCATCATAGTCATTTCGACATCGTTCACTAAATGAACGAGTATGTGGCCAAACGCAAGCCCATATTATATACCTATAAAAAAAAAACTTATTCAATAATTACCCTTTTATTGGTTTTATTTATTGTATTTAGTGATGTAGCACCTTATGGCCGTGCTCAGAAACGTCAATTAGAATTAAATGACCGATTAAAGTATACATCTTATGTTTATTATGCATAGATATAGAAAGGGACAGGTGACGTCAATTAGCTCTGATTACGGCTGTTAGTGTTTTAAATGTAACTGAACGTATATATTAAACTAGCTGTTCCTCGCGGATTCAGTCGCGTTCACGGGAGAAAAAGTAGCCTATAACCTTTGGGGATAATGTAGCTTCTTATTAGTGAAATATTTTTTCTAATCGAACCAGTAAATTCGGAGATTAACGCGTTCAAACAAACAAACTCTTCAGCTTTATTATTAGTATTGATATAGATAACATTTGTCTATCCGTCTGGAAAGCCAATTTACATATTTTTATATTTTATGCAATAAAGATATGAAATTGCAACCTTATTACCCGCTTACCTTATTTTCCCCTCTGTATTACATTACCTTTATTTTGTGAAAGACGTGCGCCTGAATAAATTATACGAGCAATATGTTCTAAAATTACTCATATATTCATGTTACTTTTCTGTATGATATAGAGATAGCTTATGCCTACGGCTACACCTGTAATGTTATCTTAATCTACGAATTATTATACTAAAATGGTCATTGGGCGGTTCACCCTAAAACAAAGAATTCCCTCGATAAGTTTGAAATAGACAATTTGCATGTTTGTTTGTTGGGTATAATGAAAAATTTAATTTAATTAAAATTCTATCATGTGGCTGATGTAGATTATTTTTTATTTTTATCTACTCTCATATCGTAATGTTCTTATTATGAAATCAAAATCAGTACTTTAATGAGCCACTTTAGGCACACCCGTGTATAATGATTCATTATAGTACAGTTGTTGTTCCCAAGATAATGCTATAAAATAACTTTTTTTCTATTAAAGTACACTTTGGACCTATCAATAGTATAATCAATCAGTATCAATTCAATTTGACGATGACAATGTCACAAATTTTGTAACTTGAACTTTAGAGGTAAGAATTTTTGGGAGTTGGCAACACGGATTTGATTAAGTATATGATTATATTTTATTGTTTTTGCCTACATATATCATTTTGACCAAAAATGTCACAAAAATAGCAATGTAGAAATTCAATTTTTTTAAATTACATTATTTATATGAGTTTAGATAAAGTACTGTATGATACTGCACATAATTAGGTATTAAAAACTCGTGTGATACTATTAAGAACCTCGCCTACGGCTCGGTACTTAAACTCACACTCGTAGTTAATAACCCCTATTATGCAACAGTATCATAAACTACTATTATAACATTTATGTAATCTATAGTCCACGAATAAAGAATAATATATCATCTATAAAAATCACATTAAAATCCGTGCAGCGTAACGAACAGACGGACTATTTTATAATAAGTAAAGATACGCCTAGCGTTTCCTTAATTATGTCTATTGGCAACATTGCTTGCATATTGGTCCATCGTCATTTATGGTGCAGACAGCAAGGGGTTTTTGAGTTCCATCAAAAGCAGGAGAAAGGTCTTGAGAATGTCATACAAATAATTTTTCATTGAAAATAAGTATTT
Organism: Tethea ocularis; assembly: GCA_963555595.1. Taxonomy (NCBI): domain Eukaryota; kingdom Metazoa; phylum Arthropoda; class Insecta; order Lepidoptera; family Drepanidae; genus Tethea; species Tethea ocularis. The sequence continues at coordinate 11,609,828 of OY741969.1, read as the reverse complement.
TCCGAGATATGATGGTTTAAAAAACCCCCTTTTAATAGACTTCATGAGGTACACAGCACCTTAAAGATGTTTACCAAAGATCAAGAAAATCGTACTAAATTGTAAACATAAGGCACCAATATCTATTACATAGAGAAGTACTGATCTATGAAATTTCCATCGCAACAATATTGCATACAATAAAAATAATTGTTATGAATTACTAGGAATTTGTGATAGAAATAAAAGAGCATTTATCGATTCCCTTTCCCAGAATATTGTCTTTGTAAAAAGCGGTATTTATGTAGTTCTTCTAACGCTACAAGCTTATATCAGGATCAAGTACAAATATATTGAATTATTCCAATTGATTCTAAGAATATTAGATGAAAGAACATTCGTTACAAGAAAGGTTACATAACATATTAAATATCAACCATATTAATGTTAAACACATTATTTTATGTGATGGGAATAGACAATAGGCTAGTTGACAGTGTCAACAATAAATGACCAAACACTAACCAATGCATAAAACATCTAAAAACACGTGGAAACAACATATATGTTGTACATTTAATACTTTTTATGATTTTTAATTACCAGTAGAACCACTATGAGTAGATGATTTTATGTTGTGAAAATATGACGTCATAGTGTAATATTTCATACAAAATTCTATATAAACTATCGTTTTGACATTTATTAAAAAGTAGCTGATTTGATATGTCAGTCAACTACCCTATTGATTTACTAGTGTATTTATTTATTAGTTAGTACATTATAACTAGCGACCCGCCCCTGCTTCACACGGGTGTACAAATCTTTGAATTTCTCGGCTTTTCTGTACATGTGCATGTATATACATATAAACCTTCCTTGAATCACTATATTTATTGCTGAAAACTGCATTAAAATCCGTTGAGTAGTTTAAAAGATCTAAACGAACAGACAGCGGAAGAGATTTCATTTTATACTATGTAAAGAAGATGAACAAAATAAGGAATAAATGATACCTATTTATAATTTGGTCAATTTATTTTTGTATTATCGCATTTGCTTAAAGTATCTCTATATCAATGATAGTCTATACTAATAATAAAGCTGAAGAGTTTGTTTGAGCGCGTTAACCTCCGGAGTTACTGGTCCGATTTGAAAAAGTCATTCACTAAGAAACTTTTTTTTTTTTTTTTGTTTTTTTTTTTTTTTAAATGAACACATTTATTAATTATAGATTTTTAAATTTTATATGTTACGTTTAAAAGGCGAAGTACGGCTACACCTAGTTCTAGCCGCGTTTATACCTAGGTGCGACCGGTAGCAGTTGGTTAATCTTAGGTATTATGAGTTTATGAGTTTATTTGATGGATTTAAAAACACAAAGATTACAATTGAGTGGTACTTTAACAGTTAAATATCTTAACGTTATTTTATGTGAGTCCTAGCTCCTCAAACTAGGATTCCCTGTGCTATGAGGGGCTAGATCATCTCGTCTTATGTGTTTTATATAGGTGTTGCGCGTGTGTACTTGTGTGTGGGAGCTATCCAGCAGGTAGGCTAATTTTTATCCCGGGAACGCAAGTGAAACCGCGGGGAACAACTAGTTACAAATATATGAAGAAGTCAATATTTTATTTCTTTTCAGTGATTGTATTAAAACCATAAATTAAAAATTGAGGTTTTTGTTACCGACCCGCTTTCATTGCAACCGTGTGTGTATAAATAATGCCTTTACTTTGAAGTTGATAACGATCAGATCACTGTGGTTAACCTATCCAATCTAATTAATGAAATTACCTAATCATCATTACATTCAGTCCGAGAAAGTTTACTGTCCCATAACAATTATAACATAAATTATTCAAAATCAAGTGGAAATCATACCAATTGTTGTAAACGCCTATCGCACGTACCGATATGGATTTATCAAACATATTGAACAGAACCTATTGCTCTTTACGCTTATATTTAGCTATCGAGCGGTCAACCTCCCATACCTACATGAAATTCAGGAGCTCACGATTGGCTGGCGAGCCGTGACGTCACAACGAGCGCTCCGCCAATGGCAGCCGGCGGCTCCGCGCATGGCATCGAAGCCTTCAGAAGCTCACTGGCGAGCCAGGCCAGTCTGGGCGAGGTGTTCCCAGGTGTCCCAACTACCCACCATCACAAACAAAGGTCAATATATTTTTTGCTATACATAGAAACCGCCATTTTGATTATTTTGAATATCGAATCGCGGTTTAGTGGTTTTATTTTTATGTTAGTTTTAGTGGTTATTAGTTGCCGGTTATAAGTGTTAAGGTTATAGTTTTTGTTAATTCCGTGGATTATATAAGTTGTGTGTGGTTATGTAATATGTGTGGGAGTGATCGAAATTGTATGATACTTATGGGTGCGAAAGGGACAGCAGTAAAAATTAATAGTGATTTTTTAATTATAGTCATTTTAATAAATCAGCTTTATGTGTTATTTCTAAAATTAAGAACATGTGCTATGTTCCTGCGTTGATGACTATTACAAATAATTCTAGATTTTTGATAGTCAAGGAGCCAGTCATTCCCCATCAGAGCCCATCATACAACTATATCATAAAAAAAAATGTTTATTTATATGTATATTAGATATTTTTCCCTAAATTCCAATTTTAATATCTTAAAGTGATTGATTCTATAGTAAAAGATAATTAGATCATTAGAACTTGCTTTGCGTGAAAACGTTATCAAAATTATGTATCTGCTAAACTGCATTACAGTCGGCATTTAGTATTCATGTACTAAATTCGGTGATTAAGATAAGATTACTAAATTAAGTAAAAATAAGTGATTTACTTTAAACTGAGTAAATTATAATTGTTTAATAAATAACTGATTTAAAACACTTCTGGAACTTATCTATTATACTACTATAAATAAAAATATATTTCGATTTGACTAATTAATTTTGCAACGCATTTGTTGGAATAATAGCAGAATACACCTTTTTAGACATTTAGTAATTTCATTTATTTATAACCTGTATTCATGAAAAAATACATTGTATTGTATTATATATTTAAAATTCCTTTTTCTTTAACTACATAAATATTTTGCCGTCGGGCGCGGTCGGCGGGCGGCGGCGGCGTAGCGCTACGGCCGTAGCTCAAGCGCTTCGTAGCACTTCGTAGTACATACTTTACGCGGCCGCTACGAAAGCTTTTAATTTCAATTACTCTCATATTTTTTTTATGTATTTTTGTTTAATTGTTGTGTAATTTAATGTATTTTATAATAAATGTTTTTTTTTTATTTTATTTCTTGTGTCATTCTTACTACTGACTGATAGTATCTTAAATGTACAGTGACGTAATATTATGTAGGTATATCTACTTTATTTATGTTTATAATAAAAAAAAAATACCTTTATCAAGTTTAAGCCCTAGAAGGGCTCTTGTAAGGGTTAAAGTTATTAAAGTTACAACAGTTTTAGTATAATTGTTTGGTTTTTATTGTAAATCTGTAAATACGTTGTTTATACGTCTAGAAAATCTTTCTTTCTTTCCGCCCCGCGGTTTCACCCGCGATCTCCTATTTCACCTTATACCCTTAGGAGTTGAATTTTCAAAAAATCTTTCTTAGCGGATGCCTACTTTATAATAGCTATCTATATGTCAAATTTCATCCCGATCCGTCCAGTGGTTTGAGCTGTGCGTTGATAGATCAGACAGTCAGTCAAACAGTCACGCTTTCCTTTTATATATTTAGATTATCATGACATTAATTGTATGAAATACTTGACGAATATGTTGTAAGCATTATATTTCAATATTATTCCAGCTAAAGTAGTCTATTTTTAAATATTTTCTTTTAATTAAACAGAACAATAAGTAGCAAAAAATAATTGCGATAAATAAAATTCTAAAATATGTATTTTCGCAACAAAGTCATAAAACATTATTTCCCACAATGCGACCGGAAGTCATAAACCGCGCGGGTTTTCCGGTACAAGATGGCGACCGGATGCGAGTGGAGTAGCGGTTTCCGCGGGTACACATCCGGCTTGGATGACTCTTAACGTCAGATGTTAATAACCGAATTTTTATATCAGCTACAATAAAGTCTGCTTTTTATTGAAAGCTGCAAGATTTTAAAAAAGACGTTTGATTTTCAAACATATTAAATAAGTAACAAAAAATTAAATAAATAATTACATTATTCTGGTACAGCCTGATACCGAAAGCAGAGCTTGTATTATGTAGTACTGATAAAAAATTACATCTTCTCGATTTGTAACGAGACTAAGAAGCGCTACGCTATTTTCAGCAACTGTCTCTCAACTGTCCACGATAGGAAATTGTTTGATAACCTAATTTACGAGCTATATCTCTTGTTACAGACGCACCGACCGTCGCACCATGGTAGAACACTGACGCCCAAAACAAATCACATCAACTAATACATATCAAAACAATGCACTGACTAAACTTACTTTAGCTATAAAAAAAAACAATTAAAAAAATTTATACACTTTTTAGAAAAAGAATCTATAATTCGAAAATCGCACTGGCTGTAATCGAAAATCGGAGCGATTCTAAATTAGAATTTGAATAAGTAGTATTGTGGTTGGAGTGGGGCAGTCGCCCCGTGGGGCTCGACCGTGGAGGCGGAGGGGGGCGCGCTGCTCGGGCGGCTGCAGGGCGCGCTGCGGGGGGGCGCCGCCGCCGCCTCGCCCTCGCGTGTGGCCACCTCCATCAAGGGCTACCTTACCAACAAGGTCGGCTCCTTGCAGCTCAGAGACACAGGTCAGTCATCCATCAACATATCTACCGTTTACTAGACCGATATTGATCAAATCATTCTAGTATGCGCTATAAAGTACAGATTTAGATTAGATTCAGACGCCGCAAATCGTACGTCGAAGCGGCAGTAGGTGCAATGCACCACTTTGACGCGTTTCTACTACGTTGGCAAACCGCGCCGTATCGTTGAAATGTTAAAAATGCAAGTGTAGAAATGGTGCTGATACTATAGTTTACAAACGAAACTAATTTAATATCATTTTATCTCTCTAATAAAAAGGAACAAAAAATGTTGTCTTCCAAATAAAATTCTGCAAAATAACTGTGTATTTTTTAGGTTTTCTAAAGTAGGTACGGGTGAAAATAATGTTGATGAAAAAATATTACATATTGTCTTTTAGTGCGCCAGTTTATTCAAGAAGCAGATCACAATCGTAACATAACTTCAAAGCTTAAAGCAAAAAACTGCAAAATTATGTATTTTATTAAAATATACTATTTCTGGATATAAGCTACTGCGATAATTTTTCTACAAGTATGGCCGGTATAGCAGTTATTTTAAAGCATTTAAAGAGTTGCAGTTTATTATTAATTGAAAGAAGCAACACTTCTATCAAATCAGCTGACCCCCAGAATGATGACAATCAAATTATGACGTCATATGATTAATATCGTATATATCTCTTATGTTATTGTTATTATTCTTTAAAATAACAGCGTTTTCTAAACACACATGCAATACCAATGTTTTCATTCACAAACATTGTATTTTGATAAATACAATTACATATATTTACACAAAAACCAACCTTACGTCTTCCAATTAAAAGCCACAGGGATAGCAATAAAGATGCTTGGGGTTCTGAGCTAACGATGAGCAAATATTTGCGAGACAATGCCTTTATTAAATAAATAGGGGCGTAGTGACGTAATACCCGAGTCGGACAAATAAAGGAGCAGTCCCGGGCTTTGTGAGTACTGTGTTAAGGGGGAATGGAAACTGAACAATGTTTAAAAATAGATGGCTCTCTTAAATCGATAAAAGATATTTCTTGAATGGATTTTTAATGGTCAGGCGGTACCTGGCTGTTGAAATTAGATCAGGTTTTTCTAGCGATTAAAAAATCAAACCTTAGTATATTTATATAGCATTCATACTAGATTAGAGTGAATAGGGTTAATAGGGAAGCCTTTGATATGACTTGGTTCATTCTAAAGGGATTTATTATATGGAGTTTATTAAATATTCTATTAGAGATTCTAAGCGAGCTGATTTGTAGAATATGCTAACATTAAATAAACCTGTTTTTTATAAGTATTTTACAGACTAAAGACATTACACACCGCTATGCGGTCTTCAATCTTCTTTTACACGAGTTACCTGATAATGACACGTAATTAAATCCCTTTGAAACATACAGACGACATCTTAAGCAATAACCGCGAAACCGAGCAAACACTTTGTGCCAAAGTAAAAGGTAATTTGTCGTCACGTCAATCGCACGAGCCGGCGGCGGTAGCTGTCGATCGGTCGCCTAACCTGCTATAATAAGAGTACTCTCCTCTCCTCTTTGAACTCTCTTTAATAATGTAATTACATTTGAGTTACAAGTTTAGCTAGCTTCAGATATTGGCTTGGTTTTGACAGCTGTATGATGACTTTTAACTATTACCATGCTTTGACTGTAGAGTCACTTTGACGATGACCGATCTCCTTCGGTCTGTTATGGTTACGGTTAAAATTTTAGTTAAAGTGACACGAGAAACATAGTTTGCTTTCTTTCGGCGGTTAAAGTATACTAACCGTAAGCTAACTATAGCCGCGCTTTATGGAATCGTCCCTTAGACTTATAATTACTCAGCACCTGCTAAAGTGGACCCGTTGGCATGAACCTTATAATGCTAGGCATATAACCAGATTACTAATAGAAATTAGTAGTCTATTTCGCTAGGAATAGATGAGTTATGTCTATTTTACGTTTTGATACGAAATGGCGGGCACTGAATATACTCCACACGAAAACAAATAGAAAAGGAACGAAAACATCTCTACATTTTGTATATCTCCCATCTCCCCCAATGTTGAATAGTTACCCAAACACACCAAACACCTTGGCAGTTCCGCCGCAATTCGCCAACATTTCGCCTTCCCCTCGCTGCTAATTGCATCAATTACGGTACAGCAGCGTCGCGGGTTCGAATCTCTCGTTACCGTTAACTCGTGTAACACAATCAGTTATGGACTATTTTAGTAAATTTGAGACAACAAAGATGATCGACCTAATTGCTGGTGCTTGGGTTAATGGTGATGGCGTTTAAAAATGTATAAAAGTGAAATCAGAGAAGAAATTGAGTTTATCTACTCTCATATCGTAATGTTCTTATTATGAAATCAAAATCAGTGCTTTAATGAGCCACTTTAGGCACACCCGTGTATAATGATTCATTATAGTACAGTTGTTGTTCCCAAGATAATGCTATAAAATAACTTTTTTTCTATTAAAGTACACTTTGGACCTATCAATAGTAAAATCAATCAGTATCAATTCAATTTGACGATGACAATGTCACAAATTTTGTAACTTGAACTTTAGAGGTAAGAATTTTTGGGAGTTGGCAACACGGATTTGATTAAGTATATGATTATATTTTATTGTTTTTGCCTACACATATCATTTTGACCAAAAATGTCACAAAAATATCAATTTTTTTTTTGCAAAGTCAATTTTTTTAAATGACATTATTTATATGAGTTTAGATAAAGTACTGTATGATACTGCACATAATTAGGTATTAAAAACTCGTGTGATACTATTAAGAACCTCGCCTACGGCTCGGTACTTAAACTCACACTCGTAGTTAATAACCCCTATTATGCAACAGTATCATAAACTACTATTATGTGAATTTTGTCTACGTAACAGCTTTTTACTCGGTACAAGGTATTTCCCTATTACCACGACTCCGCTGTCTGTCTGTCAGTCTGTCACCAGGCTGTATCTCATTAACGTTAGTTTTTATAGATAATGGTTATAAACTCTTTAGTCCGACTCGCACTTGGCCGGTTTTTATTAAATTTATATTGGCTTTCAAGTGGTGGTAGTCAGCCAGGCGGGTACTACAAAGTACCCTACCACCGTGCTATGGTTTCCTCACGATATTTTCCTTCACCGTTCAAGCTCGAGTAGGATAGCTCGCGACCATTACCACGGCTGTCCGACGTCACTACCACCATAGAATAAATAATATACTACGTACCACTGAGCTATCATCGCTTTAAAACGACTCAGTCATAATTAGACTTTCAACATGACTGGAGTTCTGTTTAATTAAACTTGGATGAAAAAGCAAGCAAAAGAAAACAAATTGCTGTTTCTTCCCCTGAAGTTCTATTCAGAATGTTTTAGAAATTTATATTTCTTGAAAATTTATAATTTATTTTTCTTCTCCGCACCGATCAAAGTTTCATCTTATTTACTTTTAATATCTTCAGTCATGAGATTATATACTCAGCTCGTATTACTGAAATGTAATTCATATTGTATTATATTACGCGTTACGTAGGTAATATTCTCATCTTCAACGCAAAGCTTCAATGTATGTTAATACGCGATCGCGAAGTTTTATGTAATAAAGTTACGTTTTGCGTAACGCGTGATGGAGGAGTCGTGTAGGAAATTGGATTTTCTGCCTGATCCACATTGGAATGAAATTCCTTTGACACTGAAATGATGTTTGAATATGATCGGCTCTTTAGCATATTGAATCTCTTTTGAAATAAGAGCGATATCATTGGAATAGCGTAAGGGTGCAAATTATTCTAAAGAAAAGTATTATTATACAATCAAAATCATAACAGAATAAAACATCTCAATATTCACATACTCTCAAAACATTAGCAGGTGTAAAACTTGTTCGGGGGGAGAATGGGGTGGACGGGCTCACGTCCCTATTTATGAATATTTGATGGCCCGTCTACCGCCGCCGGCAGAAGTCGAAACTCGTGTAGGGGCCGCCGTGCAAATATTGTAACTGACAGTGACATATTCACAAGATGCATTTGTATGACGTAAAAATAGGTTTGGTGCTTCGGACAGACGATGCCTAAGAACATTTGAAAAGAGAAGAACAAATTGAAAAATAAAAAAGAACTGTTTCGCTCGTGTTTTATAAATGTAAGTTTATTCTCTGTGAATTCAATATCACCACTCCACGACGTTGTCGCACTCGCTCTGTAATGGAAAATATCGATTCCCCAATTTAGCTCGGAGTGGTTTATTTTAAAACTGACGTGCTACACGGTTTTACTCTTTTATAAATTCAATTTATCAGCATCATAGTTTTGCGTTAATCATTATTTTAGTTGTTGGCTTATTTTAATTTTATATATTCACAGACCACGATGAGATTTTGGACAAATATAGACGTATACATAATAAATAAATTCGATTAGTTAATTAATTTTGCATACTACTTTGAAGTTCTTTCAATGAATTCTCAAATAAATTAAATACGATTTTGACAAATCGCTTTATAATAGTAGGAAATTAACGCAGGGGGTAGTTTGAAAGCGATTAGACGCAAAGTCCTCGCGTCGAGTGTATGCTCGTAACAACTATTGTTATTATTTATAATTGTCATGTTTCTGTTATCGATTGGATATTTATATGAGGGACGCGTGCTTGAAAGCCGCCCCACTTTGCTTTGACATTCCGTGACAAATGGATTTTCCACTTATTCAAGGTACACGCCGCGCTGTGTGAAAATAATTACGACGTGCTCTTTAGGGTTCCGTAGTTCACGTCTGGAACCCTTATTGTTTCGTCATGTCCGTCCGTCCGCCCGTCCTTCCTCGGCTTACCTTCCAAACGGTTAGTGCTAGAAAGATGACAGTTTGTATAGATATGTGTATTTACCGCGTCGACAAAGTGCTAAAATAAAATAACGAATTTTTTTTTGGGTTACACTGTAGGGATGTTTTGAACAGATTACATGTAAAGACTACATGTAATGTAAAGTGGGGACGACATTTTTTTTCTCACGTCTATCCCATTGTGTGGGGTATCATTAGATAGGTTTTTTAAAAACATTGAGAGGTTGCTAAGACTATTTTTTAATGTAGGTATCCATTTGCGAGATATTCAACTTTAAAGCACATTTTGTTTTTAAAATTAAACCCCCTGTTTACGCCGTTTAGTATATTTTCTATATTGGACGCTAGGGAACGCATAAAGGGCTTAATGTATGTATTAATTAAGTAACGACGAGTCTTCCCGAAGCGGTTCCGGAAAATCACGACCTTTTCCGATCATCGCATTCATATTCAAACATTCTTCCATGTATGTCATTCATAAAAATCATAATTGTTTTCGCATTCGCTCGATCCGCATCTTTTTCACCGCATTAAATATTTTCTCATTATCTATTATAAATTTTATTATAAGACCTTTAAGAAAGTCAATCCGCACCGCAACGCCGCATCGCAAAAGCAAAGGGACAGAAGCTGCTTAATTGGTAAGTACATTGAGCCTTATTTGCCCCCTTGCGTCCTCGTAGGCAACCGCATCACCATAAGTTTTGGTCCTTCGAGCCGGATATCACCACCCCCCCATCTAAAAGCTAAACAGCTGGCTCGAAAAATCTGAAATTTAATTGTCTTCCAGTGAAGTGTGAAAATGTTGTCTTGTAGTGTTAGAAGTGTGAAAATGTTAGGTGAGTTTTATGTTACCTATGTACTTAAATAAATTTAAAATAAATGCAGGTCATGCTTTAATAATAAAATACATAGTATTGAACCTTATAGGTACAATGGTACGGAACCCTTCGTGTGCGAGTCCGACTCGTACTTGGCCGATTTTATTAATGTATCTAATCACTGCGTCCCTGCGACCGTGTCAAATTACAACATCCGAATTCAGATCACAAATCGTCCTCCGCCGTCCTCGCCGGAGCGGGGCATAATCAGCGCCCTCTACAACCAGCCTTATTTATCTTAGCCGTAACAAACCGTTTCCGACGCGCCTCATTTTGCCCCAAACTCCCCTCCGGTACGTGCGCTGTAGTTCTGGCGTGCCTTTTTGTTTGAAAACGATTTAGACATGCGATGGAATGTATAGATTTGTTAAAGGTATAGAAAATGAAGGGGAAGTAGTACAAGGTACCAACGCGGAATAAAGTTACTACTACTAGAAAGAATTCTGGATTTTGGACTGACATGATTTTGAAAGTACTTTACATGGGGTTCTGCAAAAAGGTGTGAACTGATTTTTGCTAAATTGATAACGTGCGATACACACTGGTGTTGCAAGAGTCTACAGGATTCGGTAACCGATTACAATCAGGTGTAAAAAATCCATCTATATGATCTCCATTCAACAATTTCCTAAACCTCAAATCATTAATCTCACTTAAAATTTTCATATTACTTCCACCATAAAATTACATTACCAATTTAACACCCAAAAAATGCGACCCTCGCGACCAGAAACAATTCCATATCTCGCAGAGCTCCCCTTGGTATCCGCCGTATCCGCTAACCCCATTGTTGCGGGTACAATGGCAATAAATGTAAGCCCGCTAAGGTCGGGGGTGAATTGCGAATATTTATACATGAAAGGGGAGACTGGGTTCATTAAAAATGGTATTAAGATTGTTTGGCGTCACAATTGTTGGATTGTCGAGTTCTCATCAACAACTACGTTGGTTTTTACAACAACTTAACAACTAACTTTAACTGAATGATACTACTATAAAGAAGAAAATATCTTTAGTTGGAGAGTTTGTACGTTTTCATACGCTAATTTCATTCGTTTTTTTGCCTTATGTACCTATTTGACCCATTTACTGACGAAAATTATTTAATATTTTAAAGCAGTTAACATTGCGAGAGTGACACAGTAAGCTAATAAACACGTAATTTAATTAACACAGCAAACCTTTATTAATGGATTTTTTATTTTTTAATCTAATGAAAAGGTGTGAAAATATTACCTTGCGGGGAAAGCTTACAGGGCGGCTCAGTTAGAACGGAATATATTTTAAAATGTAATTTATAAGTATTATGATAAATAAATGGAATAATAATATTTTTCTATTGTAATCAAATAGAACTGCAAACAATATGAAAAAGATACGTCAGCTGTATTGGGACAGGATAAAAAAGTATGTAAATTATACAAAGGAAAATAACATACTGTTCAAACGTACTGTTGAAAGGTATGAAATATTCTTGCCCTTCAGAAAGAAATGAAGCGTGTCGCATAAATGTATTGGAGAACACCACACCACACCACATGTCACACCATTATGATACAATAATATTTGCAAGATTGCAACCGACATCCTCCCCGGGCTGTGAGTACCATTGTCATATATAAGGCTTTTTATAACATGGCGATTTTGATGCTGAAATATCTACTTATATTTATTTATAATTTGTACAAATTGTAAGATGTATTTTTTTTATGAAAATTTTAAATATATTTTAGTTATTATACAACAGACCGGTTTTTAAATTAAACTCCTAAAGGGGCTTAAATAGGTTAGTTACAGTGAATTTCTTTGATATTTATGGGCAGCCATACAAAACAATAATAGGTTTTTATAGGCCTTATAAACGACGAAACAAGATTGCGTGTTACCAGACAATATACAATTTCGTTTCTGTTGCGATACTTAACAATATAAATTCATTCAATTCATATGCGTTGAATTCGAACTAGTTGGCACGACCTATAATTTATTATAAACTTTTTACATAACATAAATTTTACAAAGTCTAGAAAAGCCAATTATTTATCGTGAAAACCGTGAAAATATTGTCAACAGAACGACTACTTAAAAATGAAATCGCAAGTTTTCGCTCAGCCTAAGCGTCCCCCAAGTGAAAGAGCGTTAAATTAGCCGTCAGTAATGTGGCGGCCACACAGTACGCGGGGCCGCCACGGTGGCAGGGGCGCGATGATTTGTGGCGATCGGCTGCTCGATAACCACGCTACTAATACGTGCCCAATATAATAACACGAGGAAAATTGAGCAAGGATAACATCTTGGATCTTTATGGTGAAGTTGTTCAGATTTTCTCTAATTATAGTAGGAGTTTTATTGCAGACTAGCTGTTCCTCGCGGTTTCACTCGCGTTCCCGGGATAAAAAGTAGCCTATAACCTTCGGGGATGATGTAGTTTCCTGTTAGTGAAAGAATTTTACAAATCGGTTCAGTAGTTTCGGAGCCTATTCAATGCAAACAAACATACAAACAAACAATCAAATCTTTCCTCTTTATAATATTATTAGTATAGATTAGTAAAGATATAGATAATGTGCACGATAATAAAGCTTAGTTTCAGGATATGAGTCACTATGGACTTTGAATATAAATGAGAATTAAAAATTAACGTCTGATTTTTTATGATGAGTGCATATATTCATGTATTTACTAGAAAGTGTTGCGCTAGAGTTACATATATTTTATCTACTTTAAGTTCTTAGTATTATTATTTAGATGCATATAAGAAAGCCTGTCTGTAATTTTCTTTAGTAACATTTTCATGGTTGGTAAAAAGTACCAAGATGATTTTACAAAATTCATAAAAATAGAAGACCTTAAAGAAGGGCGAGAAGAACAGGGGTCATAAAGCCGTTTTTTTTTTGGAACGGAATAAAGTTAGTAGCCTCTGATAGCTTCATCAACCTTACAAAGCGAGTTTATAAGTAAGCAGGTAGATTGAAAGATTTTAACAGGAACAAATGGCATCAAAATAAAGCACCAGCAAAATCATGACAAGCCGGCATCTCTATCTATAGGGCTAACAAAATGGGATAAATAATAAAAAGCTAATCAAGTGCAGAACCTCTGTGGAGCATTGCGACCGGTTTATGGGTCGTATAAGACATAACAAAGATAGAAACGGAATTGAGCATTCGACATAAATACACAAATAGCTGACCCAAGAGTTACATTGTATACCAAATATAGTGTTGGGGTCAACCGTTAGTCCATTTTGCGATGTATATTATTTCAATGGATAGCTTAATTTCAGCCATTTTGTATTAATGTTTCTAAATTAATGTTGAATCACTTTGACATTTTGGTTGAACTGGCTCTCAAGTGCAGAATACAACATCTTGATTGTGGAAGAAGCCTTGCTGAGTTCCTTGCTGGAGTCTTCTCAGTTTAAGTGTATGTGGAACCGGTGGTAGAGACTATTGTAAAAATTGTAACTATCGACATAAGTGCCTTAACAAGGCCTAAACTGAATAAATGAGTTTGAGTTTGAAGAATATACCTAATTTAGTACTTAATTACATCACTGTAGCTTCATAGACGAAGTGAAAAATATATAATCCTACCCACTTGACATTTCAGTTCAAATACCACAAGTAAAGCACGGAACAAAGCTACGGCATTTTTGCGTGGCATTTCGGATAATTGCCGAATGGCTTCGGGTAACTTCGGTAACAGCTTTATTGCCCGAGGCTCACCCGGTATCACATTTGAGGGAAACACCGAGGGTCTTGATGGGTACAGCTGAAGATTTACGATAACAATAAGTACATGGGTTACTTGCTGTAGGGCTTTGTTTCATCGGTGAAAAACCTAATGTAGAAACAGTGTTAAGTACGTATGTTTACTATCTCAAAAAAATTACTGTGGTCATTTTGACAAGTCTGTTCTTATATAAGTCATCAAAACAGCCAGTAACAGTACTTATACTTTTTTTCAAGATTTTGATAATTTTTATACGATCAAATATTGGCCAAAAAAATTCAAAATAAATATCCTAGGACACCTCTTCTCTTTAATTATAGCTTCAGGGTTCAGGGTATCTATGATCCTTGTTTCACATTAAAAGTAAAACAACGAGGTATTGTTGAAAGAAGTAAGACAAAGAATAATGAACAACAATATCAGGAACTTGTTCACCCTGGGCAATTTTCACGAACAAGTTGTATTATAATAACCCAGATTTTTAGGGAAAAGGAGAACAGCTAATTGGCGATTTACGTCAACATTAATTATTCTGCTACTTTTTATACCAAGATTCAGAGTAAAACCGCGAAGCTAGTACCTTATAATTATGAAACTATGGTCGTTTAAAAAACCTTTTTTTCATACAAAAAGTGTATTATATACCGATTTTGATTTACCCAGTGGTGATCGGGCTGAAATTTGGCATGGAGATAACTGTTATACGCAGGCATCCGCTAGGAACATAATTTTGAAAATTCAACCCCTCAAAATAGGGGATCCGTGGGCGGATAGCGTGATAAAGATTTTTACTAGTGCCACGAATATGGTAGGTAAGTATACCTATAATGAATAACCGTGTATGTAGCACAGACAACAGAATACAGGTTTTAAACATACTTCAGGATGATTTCATATTGAATAACCAACTCTTATATAGGTCCGAATCAGAGTTTGACATATTTCAGAGAACCCTGAAAAAATATAGGTAATGTTTTTGTCGGTTCATTAGCAGGAACATCTTATATAATACGATTCCCAAACACGCGTTTCATCTTACACCGCACAACATCACGTCATTATTTACAGCAAACTACACATTTCTACCGTGAAACACTACCCTCGCGTTGCAACATCCCATTTATGAGACAAACTTATGCAATACATTCAATATGAACCGTATACGAGTGGTAAGAAAGTTCACATTTGCGGGTGTAAGTTGCGGGGTATATTGGTATTACCCGAGGCGTAGTGGGTAAGAGGGATGGCTTCATTTGCCCCGGTCTCCCCTTAGGGCCGCGCTTTACAACGGTGTCGAGCAACTACAGCGGTCTCGTCTTGTTTTGTGGCCCGTGCAAATTTAATGACTGCATTGGGTCCAGGTAAGACGACCATTGTTCATATTTTATAATACGCAATTTCTTTTCATTCCGATATTATAGAAATTGCGAAAAATCTGCATTTCAATTATTAAAAATCATTCCTAATTTCAATATTGTAATTAGAGTGGAATCTATCTTAAATTCTTTAAATATTCCCAATACAGATAAAGTAACAGGGTCCGAAAAGGGATTTAAGGCTGTTCAAGAAGAGTTATACCCCTATTTTGAATAATATAGGTAAAGGATTCTTGCATATTCAATGGAAATATGAAAATATAACAAGCAAAAAATGTATTCATACCTTATGTCGGAAACATTTTCCGGCCGTCATCAAATTTGCATGAAGCTGTTACATTATATAAAAAGTTTTATATACCTAAGGCCCCATCAAATTCGTCTTCGTGGGCCGAAATACCCCGAGGATTTGAACAAAGCCCAGGCTGGGGCCAAATAGTAACTGAAGTAAACTATGTACTCACAGAAATATTATGCTAATACTTCAAGATGGAGTTAGCGTTATTGAGATAAGCAAAGAAATACAATGCTCAAAAGTTTAGAAGGTTGACAAGCAGGTAGGCGGTCCTTATGATAATAGGCTAGATGACAGTGTCAAAAATAAATGACCAAACACTAACCAATGCATAAAACATCTGAAAACACGCGGAAACAACAAATATGTTGTACATTTAATGCTTTCTATGATTTTTAATTTTATTACCAAGAGTAGATCATTTGATGCTGTGAAACGATGACGACGTGTAACCGATCGTTTTGACCTTTATTAAAAAGTTGCTGATTTGATATGCCAGGAAACTACCCTATTGGTTACCGTCGTATATCGTCATTTGCAATACCAGTTGCCAATGTGTTACCGACCTGTTACAATGCCAAGAAGGCAACTAACTGGCTTTCGAATGCAATTGCCGGTACGATAGGTGCTTGGCGACAGATTTTCAACATGAGGGTGCTAACATTATTTGCATATTATGATTAGATATTTTATTTATATAAGAAACAGATATGACACATGACATAATTATGGTGAAACTGAAACTGTCATTATCTGTGTCGTTTTATAGACCAATTGAAACTTCAATATTTGGGTAAAATGGACAAAGTTTCGGAGTTTCTAAACTCATACTGTACGGAAATAATAACAAAGCGTACGAGTGAAAGGTCATAAAATTAACAAAACAAACGACAGTTGTACTTTATATTAAATTCGGTAACATTTCTGTAACTCACACACAACTCACTTATTTAGTTTTGGGACTATTTGATGCACTTATGAAAGTTAAAATTGCTCTACCAAAGGTTCCGAATATACTTAAGATGCTAGACCTCACGAAGTCTATTAAAAAGGGGTTTTTGAAACCATCTCGTATGCGTATATAGATACTTATTTTCAATGAAAAATTATACGTTATAAACATACCGCTTGATTCACTTTGAAAGCGATAATTTTATGACATGATAGGGCCTTAAATTGAGAAAATTCTTATATAAAACACAATAAGATATTTTTTGTAGATTTAGGTATATAATATTCTATAATAGTTATACAATAGGGTAGTTGACTGACATATCAAATCAGCTACTTTTTAATAAATGTCAAAACGATAGTTTATATGGAATTTTGTATGAAATATTACACTATGACGTCATAGTTTCACAGCATCAAATCATCTACTCTTATTGGTTCTACAGGTAATTAAAAATAATAAAAAGCATTGAATGTACATCATATTTGATGTTTCCACGTGTTTTTAGATGTTTTATGCATTGGTTAGTGTTTGGTCATTTATTTTTGACACTGTCAACTACCCTATTGTTGACCATGAAGACGTCCTTATTTTTGTCATCCGCGTAATGGGCCACCTTAGAGCATTTTTGCTAAAATCTCTCGAATATTTTTCCTAAACTAAAAGTAAAAATGATATCACAAGCCAAAAGCCTTTTACCAAATAAAATGGAGCATCGTGGGGCCCTCGCCAACTACTCGGCAGACTAACCCAAACGAGATTACCAGCTGACTTACGTAAACTTTTCTCACAGTGCCCTGTTTACCCAATCCCTACGCCCTTACAAGCCCCTGCTTATCCCATTTTATTTTAAACTAGGGTGTATAAACCTGTTGTCAGGCTAGCAAAATCGATTTACCTACTCAAGTTAAATTAATATAAAAAAACTGGACAAGTGCGAGTCTGACTCGCGCACCGAGGGTTCCGAAATTTCCTGTTACTCTAAATACCACAGACTTGTTATAGATTTTCCTGTCATCTACCTATAGGTAAAGATCTATTTTATGTATTTTTTTTCAAAATGTTTGGCCCAATTTTGGCCTATTTTCTTAAATAACTTTAAAACTATGTATCGTAAAAATATTTTTGACATATTACAGAACTAAGTTTAAATATGCTTGGCAGTCCTTCAGAGATATTGAAAACAATGTTGGCGTAGTTATTTTGAAGTCTGTTTTATACTCCAGACAATTTTCAACCTTAAAAAAATTTAATCACAATATCAATTCCAACATTTTTATGAGATACTTGTGAGTGACGAAGACTAAAATAACAAGAGATTGTATATCGCCTGCAACGTCGATAGAACTCAAAGCTATGCCTTCAGGGAATACGCCGACGTAATCCAGTTTTCCTCGGTCCCCTTTGGAAGCGAAAAAAATAGCAATTTTAACAATTCAGTCGCGTACGATCTATTCAACTTTAAATCTAGCGTGATAAGGATCTGATTGAATGCAGACTCTGTTGGTTTTCTACGTTGAGATGTGAAAAGCCGGGTGTTCGCTTAGAGTCGTTATCTTTGTGACAATAATTGTGTCGGTAAAATGCAAATAGCATTTGCTGATATCGACCTTTGTATCTAATTTTTTCCTTGTTTACTTATACGACCTTATTTTGTAGACTTTTCTAATAGCGCTAATTTATTCAGTTCTTCACACAGAAGTTTTATAAATTACAAATTTCTATTTTTTCCGTTTTTCTATATTACTATTTTATTTTACTATATTCATACTTTTATTATTATTTTATTATTTGGTAAGATATACTTCATGTCACGTCACAGGTCACGGGTTCAATTCCCAGCAAGGAAAGACATTTGTGTGCATGAACATATTCGTATATCTAGAAGTTTAAGTTCTTTCTAGGTACACTATGTGTGAAGTATATCAGTTATCTGGTTTCCATAGTAGCTCTGCATAGTTCGGGATCAGTTGATCAGGTTTGAAGAATATCCCAAGATTTATCTCGATAAAATTACCGTCTAAACTGAAAATCAATCAGCTTTTCTTCTCACACGTATTTAGGTAGCTTAAAGTGCATCACTCTTCGGCAGAGGCAGGTCACAGTTCACAAACAAAGGTCAAGTATACTCGCTCAAGTGCACTCGAGCCAGCAGCCGTGCCGTATCGCTGCCCGCCCCTCTCCCCGCTCGTTATGATACTCGAGGGCCCTCGGGGTGGTCGAGGACCTGCCTCGTGCTTTGACATCATTTCACATTCATGTCATCAGAATGGATTATCGCTGGTAATATAGTTACATACAATATTGCTATCAAAAGTTAATAACTACATACTAATAACAAATCCTACTAGCTGGAACTATTATTCATGCATACGAACGTCGGAAATAACATCATCAATAGTAAATTTCAAATAGCATAAGTTCAGTGGCACATGCATTTTTTAAATCTTACGTGTATATATAAAAATGAATCCCTATTTCCCTTGGTTACGAGATCACGCGTGAATGGCTGGACCGATTTTGCAAAATCTTTTTTGTTGAAATCAAAATCAAAAACTCATTTATTCAGTTTAGGCCCTAATAAGGCACTTATGAACGTCAACAGTTACAGTTTTACAATAGACTACTATATAATAGTTGTGTTTGTTTGTCAGGAGAAGGTGTTGGTAGGTAGGTGTAGGTAAGTAAGCCCTAGTTTCTTATAGTCTCAGGGCAGGACAATGTCCGCGGGGCCAGCTAGTTGTCAATAAGAGTTTATGGATTTTGGTTGTATCTCAGAATAACGAAATTTCTCTAGACAATGTCTAGACATAAATAATCAAAACTCATCCTCGGTAAAATATACTTTATTAACTATAGCTAAGAATCCAAGCAGTCCTCTAAATTAAATAAACAAACATAGACGTGTGGATATAATGTATGTATTTTTAATTTACTATCTAAATCAACTACCCTGGTGTACAAATCAGCAGGTAGAAGCTGTCGGCGGCAGCGGCGCCCACAGTGAGGGCACAAAGGGCACCGCCCGCTGCGGCGCCGCTTTGATCGCTCGCAGTCAATATCTCGTTATATCGTGTTAACTATTTACTATAACAGTTAAATAAATAAATCACTTACAAATATCACAAAATAAAAAACACACATTTCATTAATAAGTAAACTAGCTATTTCTCGCGATTTCACCCGTGTTCCCAGATAAAAAAGTAGCTTTTAGTCCGCAAAATTAAGTCATTTCCGTATTACCTACCCTTCACGTAGACGTAGACTCACAAAATTTTCTTTCTCTCAATTATTTTTCTTTCATTCTGTATTTGATCCTAAAGTATTTGTAGTTGTTTAGTGTGACAATCCCAAAGTTGGCATCAAATGATATTGGTTTAATTGAAAATCTGGCGCTAAAAACCTAGCTAGTCTCTTTCTTGCCGGAACACACCGGTAAGTGCATGGCCACACATTTTCAACTTGAGGGTGGTAGCCAGTCAGGCGGGTACTACAAAGTACCTACCCTACCACCGTGCACCGTTACTTACATTCAGCCTACACATAGTAAACTAGTACCTAGACTCTTCAAATTATCATATTTCATTAAATACAAACATAGGTACTTTCACCTGAACAAGCAAAAACATTCGCGAAAAGCTTTCCAAAAAACGATCATCAAAAATTCACAACTCGACGTAGCAGGCTTTGTGCTCCCCTAAAGCACTTTCCATTCAAACATACTTGTAAAACCATCTTTATTTCAATAGCAACAACGTCGAAAATCGAACAAAGTACGGCAATACAAAAAAGAAATGGGTATTCAATGAAATATAATCCTTATAGCAGCGGGAATAAAGTCGTAAATTCAATACACGGTCGGGTCAAATATTTGTTATTCTATGTCGTGCTATATCGGGACAGGTCACTTCTCCCCTCCCTTCCTCCCCTATTCCCGTGAGACGCGGTGCAACCCCGGTCCCGGTGAAATTAACTCGCCCTAACTCACCTGCCCTTTGTAGACGCCGCCAGGCGTCTGCATATCCGCAGGACATGTTGGACTACTGTGTATTAATATCAAAGGTACATATCCTTTTTTTACTATAGGTATGTATATGCTTGACCGCAATCTCACCGTGGTCAGTGATGATCTGGCCGATTGTAGTAAGCACATAAAGCCTAGAAGGGAACTGGCTCTCAAGTGCAGCTGTCGAAATACACCGGAAAGTGCTTGGCGACAGATTGTCGACTTTAGTAGCCAGCCAGGCGGGTACTACAAAGTACCCTACCACCGTGCTATGATTTCCTCACGATGTTTTCCTTCACCGAAAGCTCAAGCTCATTGTAGGATTCGAACCCGCGATCTTCGTCTCGGCAGTAAGCTATCATCGCTTTATTATTATTATATTATAACAATTAACCTAAATCGCCATGTTTCTCGTGTCAAAGAATACTTGTAACTCAAGTTTGAATACTTTTTCTTAATTCAAATAGCTTACGTTTAGCCCCTGTCCCGTTCAAAAAGAACAATGATGCCTGAGATGGATCAAGCTTGCCTACAAGTTTTTTTTTTACTCTAGACTTATAAGACCCTATCCGATACTATTATCCGATTGTAACAGTCAAGTAACACTGTCTACTTGAGTTTACTTGAGATATTCACATAGTCAGTTTCGCCCGCGCCTGTACGCTCCGCAGGGAGTCCGGCTCCCATAGAAATAGCAATTTCATTCCATTTTAATACGACTGTTTACCTTCAATATAATCCAGTTAGGGTCCTCCACTGGGGGATCTATAGTAATTACATATTTCCATCACGTTTTATACTTATTTTTCTTTTTGCGACGAGCGATAATATTTTCTTAAAATGTTTTACGTGATATAAATTAGAATCGTTTATAAAAAAAACACATTTAACCAATATTGATTTTACATAATAGTTTTAGATTTTTATAGTACCTACATTAACCGTTCCGTACGATTCATAGCTGTATAATATGTTATCTTGTATTCCGGCTGGTGGTCGCCACTCGAGAACCTTTCTGCCCCAGCAGCCGTCGGTTCTACGAGCGATGTGCCCCGCCCATTGCCACTTCAGTTTGGCAATTCTTCTGGCTATTTCGGTTATTTTGGTTCGCCTGCGGATCTCATCATTTCTGATTCGATCTCGCAGGAAAACTCCGAGCATAGTCCTCTCTAATGCTCTTTGGGTGACCTTTAACCTTCCTATGAGGCCCATCGTTAGCGACCACGACTCTGCTCAGCAATATTACTACAAAATAGACTCTATCAATACCTGCTAGTTGTAGCTTTGAAATTAGGAAATAGGTTCTATTGATTCGATATTTCTAAGAGGCTTCAAGAACTAAGTCAAATCAAACATCATAATATAATAATAATTAAAGTTATTATATTAAGTAATTTGCTAACCGTTCAGATAAACCTTAAAGTGCTTTGTCAAGTTTCTTGTTCGTACATTATAGCAATTTCAGATTTACAACTCTCGAAACTATAATTCTCTGATTGACTTTCAAACAATGGTCTGAGACGGACAGATAATCGCAAAGTAATATTAAATCAATAGAAATTACTCAAATTAAAGCGAGTACTAAACTAAGCAATGAAACGTCTACGAAGTAAGTAACAAACTTTCGCAGTAAGCTTTCAGCTTTATACATATCCTATTTAGGTTTATATTCGTCTAGCGTACCTGTAATAAAAGTAATAGTTGCCGCAGTCGTGCCGTAGCACTCGTAGACCCCTCGCGTGACCTTTACATGTTTCGTAGCACGACATAATGCCGTAGCACACAAGAGTCGTAGCACGCGATCAATGACGAACTTGACAGTAAAATGTGTTTACTTTGCTACAGCAAAAAAAAAAAAAAGAAAGTGAGAAAGTACGTCGCAATACCCGCATAGTTAGCAACTACCCTAACTTACTAGTAAAATAGTCATGTAATAGATATCTGGTAGCTACATGAGAGAGTATACTTGCTTTGGGTCTATACCACATCATCACAGACAGTTTCTAATTAAATTAAATTCTAAAAGCAATTAAAATGTATGTACTATTTAGATAAACTCGAACCCAAAACTAATTTATTAAGTGCAAACCTTTATAACGTTACAATCTTCTTTAGCCCCGGTTTGGAATACATATAAACCAAGGATACTCCGGAAAAGTTTTGTGCGGTTAGATTGATGAAGCCCTGAGGCTATCAAATTTAGTCCTTTCTTAAAACACCGGCACAAAAATAAGAAATTCAAATGTATATGAATTTAAACGTAA
Source organism: Tethea ocularis (assembly GCA_963555595.1). NCBI lineage: Eukaryota > Metazoa > Arthropoda > Insecta > Lepidoptera > Drepanidae > Tethea > Tethea ocularis. The sequence continues at coordinate 11,586,690 of OY741969.1, read as the reverse complement.
CTCATTAGAAGTATTTTTTATTGTCTTGATACTTGATATACTCTACTTTGTCTATATAGTGATAAGGCCGCCGATTAACACTTTAATTTAATATTTAAATTCTTGTATTGCTTTACAAATATTAATGTGGTGTGACAATAAAGAATTATCTATCTATCTATAGTAGGATATATAACCTATGGAAACCAGATAACAGATATAACTACATGGGTACTATTTATTTTTAGTTAAATAATCCGCACTGACAAACAGACATGTGCTCTGAGTGGAAATCAAGCCCAAGACAAGATAGCCAACTGGCCCTTCAAAAGATTATTTTAATCAGAGAACAGAAATTAATTCTCGTCAGTATAAATGTATAATTCCATATTATCGCAACATCGATTTAGTCCAAATACGTGCCAGTGTAATATAATGTAACAGCAAGGGTACGCAGTGGTACCAACCTAATGGCTCTCAACTGTGAATGTATCGAATTACTGAAACGTACGCAATAACATTACGTCAGCCAATCAACGAGTTTGTTCCGTGCGGAATTAAATTATGTCACAGAAACTGTTTTGGCCTATTGTGTTTAAGCTTCATACGTAACTGATTATTTACTTCACTACAAAAGTTACGTGCTTAACATGATTGACAGTTTTATGTTTTACTTAGGCCCGTATTTTATAATTAGGCCGCAAGGTACAAAATTATTAATGATAGATTATGTAAATCGAAAATAAGCCTTATAACATAGCATTAGGATTCAAATTAAATTGGTTCACTCTTGATAAAAAACTTGAGTAACGTATTGTTTAACGTTCTGTAAAACGAATCACATTTTTTTTCTTTAAAAAATTATTGGTTCTGACAATTTTATGGTTATTACTAAATTGAATATATTTCACGAAAATAGAACTACGAATGAGAAAAAACTCATTAACACTCTAACACGAGTCAACAATAATAATTACGAGTGACTTTCGAGGACTAATATATACTAGAACATTATAAGTACTTTTTATAGGCGAGAATTCCTCGAAAACCTCATGTTTGAGTCACGCGACACTTCCGCGCTGCTAATAGCTTTGTGATTACACGGAAAATACTGAAAAGCGTATGGTCCTTTGTAGGAAATATAGCGAATTATGTAGCTAAGCTAATATTCATAAATATAAAAAAAAAATTGTGGTATGCTGATGTTTTGAATGGTATTTATTACAAAAGGAAGACCTAAGAACTATTCTAATCATCGTTAACAGACTAGGATAAAATTTTACCATATGTTTGAATATCTGATACGGGAAACCATAGTAAAATGGTAGATTACTTTGTAGTACTTGCCTGGCAACAAAAGTACCTTCTAGGCATCATGACCTTCGACCATATCATTATTTACCATGACAAGACAACACATTTCACAAATATTAAAGTTTTGATACCTGTTACTCAATTACGCATTACAAACTGTACGAATTTAGGTAAAACGCAGAAAGGTCAATCCTGGGAAAAAATTAGATCTCCCAGGAACGAAGGTTATATATACCGCGAGGCTGAAACTAGTATTAATATATCAGATACATCAATATCTTTCTTCATTAATTTTATTACCCCCTTTACTATGTGACAGGGTTTAAAGCAAATCTAGTAAAAACTAGATTTGAAATGAGGCTGCCTTTACAAGCCTTACTTTTATTCAGCTCAAGCCTTAGTTTTATATTAAAAAGCTATCGCTTTTGCACTGTCCCGAACACTATGCCCCAGCAGTTCCAAGTCTCTAAGCCATGACCCGTGTCGACACAGCCTTGGCCTGATGTTTTCATGGGATTTATAGTTTTCAACATCAACTACTAATGTATTGTAATTTATTCGAAGAACTGTTTCTCATGGTTATACTTACTGCCTTTTAATTACAAGCCTTTATTTAACTTCACATGTTAACAGCTGTGTTAGTATAATTGTTTAGGTCGAAACTTGCAAGTAAATTTTAACCTACTTCCCGGTGTTCTTTGGTACACATGTAAATCCGACGACAATACAATAATATGGTATCATTGAGCTGGTCTGATCATGGATCTAAAAAGATACTTGTCCTCCTTTTTTAATTTTATAAATTATTACTTTTTATGCTCCAACCGTGTTTTCCTTTTTTCGGATATTAATTTTAGATATATTTTTATTAAATATGTTAGGTTAGTCATGCTGTACTTTACATACTAACTAACTGTCAAATCGCGTTTTGTTATATACCTTATTTGTAATTTAATATGAAAAGGTGGTAGAGTCAATTGTAACTGGTAACATACAGTATGTTTAATTTATTAATCTAGGTACGTTATTGATGTACGTCGTTATTAATGTCGAACTGCGTTACACTTGTGCGTTTCGATTTAATCGAGAATTTACAAACTTGATTCTTCAAACTGACTTATAAAATTTTAAATAATAAGGAATGGATATCGTAAGTTCTTCGCAGAATGTATATTCACTAAGCAGTAATTTCCACGTATACGCTTAGCTTTCAAGTCTACTAACAGTTTATTGGAAATCATATACATATTAAACGTATACCTAGAAACCTTTATCGCAGTAATTTAATTTTATGAACATTTCTGATGTTGCTTCTAGTTCAGACTTTTATTTCATCTTGCTCAAATTCAAAGCCAGCGTTATATAAGCGAGAATTTTCAGTTTGGGATTAGCACTTACTCCTGGAGATTTTCATATAAATCTACTTCGTTTGCATAACTGAACTTTTATTTTCTAATGTAGCTTTTCTGTATCCATAAAATCTGTTAGGTATTTTTTTTATATCACAATTTGATTTCTGATTATATTACAACAGCAGTTTAAAAGCATCGTATATCTACTAGCATAGTATTAGTCACTTGTTAACATATTTTAGTAGTTAAGGAAAACGGTCGCAGTACAAAATAAAGATGGCTTCATTAAAAGCAAAAAATGCTTTCCTCTACAATGAATAGCTCGGCTCATTACTTCTCTTCATTGAAATTCAATGCGCAGCCTGAGACTGGCTCGCGGATTTTCCGCAGTTTTGCTCTAACTAGACTTGGCTTTACGACACTGTTAAGGCTTCAAAAGATTGCTTTCTATTTGAGACGAGGATTATGAGGGCTCACTTATCTTATAGAAAGTTATTGAATTAAAAATGTTCTTGTTATTGCATCTCTAGTGTATTTTAAAATTATACAGATAGTAGAGTTACATTGTTCTTAAAATCGTTATAATTAATTAAGGTCTCAAAATCTTTCACCACAGACAACGAAGCTTACATTGTTACTTTAAGAATAGAATACTAATCTTCCTATTAATAAAGCTGAAGAGTTTGTTTGTTTGAACGCGCTAATCTCCGGAGTTACTGGTTCGAATCGAAAATTTATTTCACTAATAGGAAGCTACAGAATCCCCGAAGGTTATACTTAGGCTACTTTTTATCCCAGGAACGCGAGTGAAACCGCGGGTAATACTGTTAATTATATTTCTCTCCAACGATTTTATTTATTTACATTTCAAAGAGCGCGATATCATTTCCAAAAATAACGAAAATAAAACAAGCATCGATAAATAGATTAAATTACTGATTGGATGAAAAACCATTTTCCTAGATTCGAAGAAAAAAGTGCGTGAAAGGTAAAGTCCCCTTTTGTGTAATCTTGATAATGACATTGGCTTCTCGGCAGACGTTGATGGGATAAATTGGATTTGGGCTAAACAAGTCGTTAGAATTAGGTACCTACTGTCTGTGTCCCATTTATCAATCCCGTGCTGGGGGAATGTGACACATTCACGCTCCTGAATTACGTCACGAATATGAGAAATAGTATTTGTTTGTCATGCATAATATTATTATGAGCGCTTTTTATCTGTAACATTTCTACGGTAAAAGGAAACACAAAATTTTTATTAAGTATCTGTAATTTATATGTTTAATTTGTTCCCGCCATAACCAGTGTTATATGTATGATTTTATGTTTTTTTTTGTGTTCATTTTTTATTTTGACTTTATTATATTAGGTGGAGGACTTTATTATGTTATGTTCAAAAGGACTCTGAATCGTCTTTGGGAGATGTCGTTGTAATGTGACCACTCGGGACAGAGGAACCATGCCAACTAACAGAAACAAAGATCGACTCAAAATCCTTTTGACACTACCCACTCAGCCCGCCAGGGCCACCCATACTTTCTCGTGAGGAAATGATAATACAATGATCATTTCTGTTTGTTGTCAGGTTCCGATGTCCCACTCGAGGGTAGCGGCATGGGACGACGCGTAGCAAATGTACTGTGAGCGGAAAGTACACGCGCCGGAGCGAGTCACTCCGAACATGATAAAAGGCTCACGCAACAGATAAACGATTCAACCGCGAACACTGTAAAGAAGATTCAAAGATGGCGGAGGGACCACAGACGATATGGAAGAAAATCGATAGTTCAACCATCCCAGTCGTAAACCTCGAAGTGCGCGAAGTGCGGGAGATATTATGGGAGAAGATTCAGGAACCCACCTCACAGAGGAAGATCATCCTCGTGATAGTGTCCATCGCCCTGTTGCTGGACAACATGTTGTACATGGTGATTGTACCGATCATACCGGATTATTTAAGGTACATCGGCGCGTGGGGTGAGGCAGGCTACGACCACGTCGTCACCTTAGCGCCATACAGAGAAGGCAACAGAACCATAACGCCGACGCAGATTATTCCTGCTTCGCACGAAGGTCAGGAATCCGCGACAGGTGTACTTTTTGCGTCGAAAGCTATAGTGCAGTTGATGATCAACCCTTTCTCCGGTGCCTTAATCGACCGCATAGGATACGACATACCGATGATGATTGGACTTATAATAATGTTCCTCTCCACTTCGATTTTCGCCTGCGGCAGGAGTTACAGCATGTTGTTTTTTGCAAGAAGTTTACAAGGTGTGGGTTCCGCTTTTGCAGACACTTCGGGATTGGCTATGATCGCAGATAGGTTTACTGAAGAAAACGAACGATCTAAAGCTTTGGGTATCGCACTGGCTTTTATTAGTTTCGGGTGCCTCGTAGCTCCACCATTTGGAGGCGCTTTATATCAGTTCGCCGGAAAAGAAGTACCGTTCTTGATTCTTGCCCTGATATCTTTGTTGGATGGATTTATGTTACTGCTAGTTATGAAACCATTGAAAACTCAAATGCAAGAAGCGAGTCAGCCGAAGCCACCCGGAACACCTATATGGAAGCTGTTGATGGATCCATATATCGCTGTCTGCGCTGGAGCTCTCATGATGTCTAATGTGGCGCTGGCTTTCCTCGAGCCAACGATTTCGTTATGGATGGAAGATAACCTCACAAAAGATAATTGGAAAATTGGAATGATATGGTTACCTGCGTTTTTCCCTCATGTACTCGGTGTAATAATAACAGTGAAGATGGCAAAGAAATATCCTCAGCATCAGTGGCTGATGGCAGCAGGTGGCTTAGCTCTGGAAGGATTATGCTGCTTTATTATACCGTTTGCAAACTCGTACAAGATGTTGATGATACCGATCTGCGGCATTTGTTTCGGTATTGCTCTCATAGACACTGCTCTGCTGCCCACGCTCGGCTACCTTGTCGATGTGCGTTATGTCTCTGTATATGGAAGCATCTACGCCATCGCAGATATATCTTACTCCTTTGCGTACGCCGTTGGACCAATCATAGCTGGTGAAGTTGTCGAAGCGATCGGTTTCACTGCTTTAAATCTTTTTATTGCATTTAGCAACCTACTGTACGCACCTGTTCTAATGTACCTCAGGCATATCTATGATTTCAAGCCGTTCGAGAATGAAGCCAATATTCTAATGGCAGATCCACCGGATAAGGAGTACCAGACTTACAGCTTGCAGGATCAGAAACCAGTCAATGGTGATTTTAAGAACCACTTGGAGTATTCCAACATGTCTGGACAAGTGGCTTCTGATACGCAGGAATCAAACGTAGACAGTAGCGCTGGAGGGTATACGTACGACCAGTCGTATCAGGCAGGATATCAGGGATACGATCAGCAGCAACAACAGCAGGGTTACCAGCAACCGGAGCAGTATAGTCAACGGCAACTGCCCGCCCAGCCTCAGGCTAGCAACCCCTTTAGAGCGGCTCCTGCCCCCGCACCCGCGCCCTCTGCCGCCCCGCCGATCAAGAATCCGTTTCGGCAAGGCTTCTAAATTGCTCCTATTAGGTGTTGTTGTCAAAATTTTTGAATTTACTTGTTGTGTAATTATATATGTCTAATATTTGGGTATAACTTCGATCACTGAGCCGCGTCCCATCGGCGGCGAGTTATAGTGTCTGATTAGATGTCTACTAATTAGATGTGCTTGTAATTAAAAAATATTGTAGTATATTCTTAGATTGTTTTCGTCGTGGCATCTTATTCCTGCGATGATGCGAGAATTGTGAAGATATTTTGTTAAAATACCATACAGTTAGTATTCTTGAGGTGTCGCTGATAACTATTGGTGGGAAATTGCAGGAAGGAGATGCTGCAATGTAGGCAGTTGTGCTGTTTTCTTGTTGATCTTGTATTATTCGGATAAAAAGTACTTACCACTGTTGATTATGCCTTGTAATAGTGTATAGAATCTTATTCCGATCTGATAATTTAAGAACCAATTTCTGTGTAAGACCATGAGATTGTCTCGGGATGTATAGAGTATAACAAAGTAAGCTCGGGGAAAAATTAATATCAAAACAAATATCGCATATCTCAAAGATGATATTAAGTTGTGATATTACATTTTTCTCGTGCAGGTTGGAGTTAAAATTAATATAGTAGAACGTTAACATAGAGTTATGGTAAGATTTAATATAATATGTTTGCACATTACGATACAGATTGCACTTATGTAAGGGCCTAAGAGTTTAATATTTATTTATAATCTTTTGGCACTTACTCTCTAACATAATTTTAGCCAAATATGCAACCATCCAAGCATGGATCTGAAATATGGCTAAAATTCGAAGAGAAAAAATCGTTATATAACAAATATAACGATAATACTAAATAGTACACTTATGTACATAATCATCAATCAAATATGTATCGTAAATGTGTAATTGGAATATAAAGCCTTCACTTTGTGAATATAAGATCTGTATTTGTACGCTGAAAGGTCTGAGCGCTGTCATTATATTTTTTAGAAATTATATAATTAATATTCCTATGCTCTATCAGCAATATTAGCGTAAGCGTAATCATTATATCGCTTTATATATCAATTCGTATCAATTAATTATATCAATTAGATATAAGCCAACTTGTGATAAAGTTGCAACCAAGGTAACGAAACATATCAGAATCTTTTGATTCAATTAGTCATTTAAGTTGATATATATAAGTATATTGTGTACGCTATTTATCTAAGTGTACAGCTGTAGGTAGTCGGTGTTTCTGTCTTTTTAAACTATATTAAAGTAGGATAACTGTTTTGCCATCGGATATACACTGCGGGGTCATTCGGAACGTCAAATTAAATTATTTGAATATTCCTTCATTTTTAAAATTGATCAGAGGGGATAATAATTCCTACATAAACATATTAGGTATTTGAATTCATTACGGAATTTTTGGAGTAATATTGACATTAATTTTCAGATAAAATTAATTTATACTTAATTAAAAAGATGGTAATTAAATAAAATAGCTTATTCCGTCTTGTGCGTCCGAATGACCAAAACATTTAATTTGCAGGTGAAATAAAAAGTCAAAATAAAAAAAAAATATAAAATAATAATTGTACAAGAAAAAGTGACGACCCGACATGTCAATTGAAAGAATGTATAAAGTAAAAAGTGATTATTATGAATAAATATTTGTTCGTAAAAATATTAATTGTTATTTACGAGAGGGCTAATATTAAATTAATAATTTGCTGCTACATCCACAAACAATCCAGTGAATAAAATAACGATGCAAAATCATTTCTTATTTCCAGATAGTATTTTAAGTACTCGATTTGCAAATAATTTGAGACAATTTAAAATGTAGCCTGCAAAGTACAATAGCATTTGTAGTAGATCATTTTCAAAAGCACAATCTAATTATTTCGCACAAATACTTCAGGTAGCACTTGAGAGGGGTTTTGAAATGAATAAGAAGGAAGGATTTCACCAACATAAACCAATTTAATCTATGTTTATAATTTCAAGTTTAATTATTCATAAGGTTTAATTTAGAATACACGTATGTAAATCTCCACTTGAGATTTATGTTAATAACTTTGAAACAAGATGTTTTATAATATAACCTCTCTCGCATATATTTAATTGTAAGTTTAGAGTCAATTTTCGTGTCAAATTCTCCCGAAATTCAATTAATTAGTAGTGAGTGAACGCTGAGACGTTAATATATTTTGTATTTAAGTATCTACATTATGTATCTTGCCTGTATCATGTGTTTTGATAACTTTAATTTTCATTTAAAAAAATATTGTATACTTAATCAAATATTTAACTAAATTAAGTTAAATTTTGACTTACAGAGGATTAATGATTTAAAAGCATAAAAATAAAGTAATATATTGAAATACCTACTAATAAATTCGAGATTGTCGATACCAATTTTCGACTAATGTTATTTTATAGTATGTACGTTATTCAGTTCGTTATACAGATTTTCAACTTGTGTTATTTTATAGTATATACGTTATTCAGTTCGTTATACAGATTTTCGGCTAAGTTATTCAGTTCGTTATACATTTTAAATTTATTTCATCAAAACACATGAACTTTAGATCATAATATCAATGTGTTATGTTGTGAATTGTGAATATTAAAACATGTATGTGCAATTAAACATATACCTACTATACATATTTAATATAACATATTGTAATAAATTATTGTTGTTAGCAATAAAACGACCGATATCACATACATATCATTAGTCTGTAAGTATACTTATACACTTATAATAATAGTTTTGTATGTTTGACTTTTACTGAACGCTGAAAATGTAGGTATAGAATGTCCATACTATTTTAAAATATATTATATTTTAATTTAATAAAAAATATTGCACAAATAAATTCATATCTAAAAACGCATACAATTATTTACTATGAAGATTTTCAGTCTTAGCAAAGACGTAATCTTTTTGACTATATCAATCAAGCGTAATTAAAGTCTGATTTACAACAAAAAAGTGCGTTATACGAACAAGCAATCGGGCACATAATTAGTTCGTTGAGTCAAATTCCAAGTTTACGGTACTCAAATATTAAAAGATGTAATTACACTTAGTACTACACGAAAGCTACGAGTACATATCGTTTTAACTGATGAATGATTTATCTAACAATTTGCTAAAATAAAAATCACTCCTTGCAATTCCATTTGCCTATCATGGGGTCTGAAACGGCAGCTCGAGCAATATTGCTACATGCAATTCATTTCTCGAATTTACAGCAGACTTTAAGCAATTTCTCAAATTCGTCAATGCTAATGTAAATAATTAATTTAAATGAGTTACATTTTCACCAAAGATATTTAAACTACATAAACTTAAATTCGAGAAATTCGCCTTTTTAGGCCCCAAGACATTCGTTTGTCAAACCATTAAATCCCATCATCGTGTCACCATTTTCATTATTGCATATTATATCATCAAAATTATTTCAACACTACGTAATGATAATATAATAATCCATCAATTAATTTGCATATTTTAAGAACGTTTCTCTATCAAAGTTTTATTTGGAACATGCTGTAGATATAATATATATTTTCTGTGCAAGAACACGTCCGATTCATATCATGTTTAGTCCTAATCTGGATACAAGTATCTTTATTTAACTATTATTCTACGTCATTTGTTCATAAAAGTAAAAAGTTGTATATTATTCTGGTTACCATATCACTAATTATGCTTTGATTAGGATCGGTGTTTATAATTTCTAAGGATATATATTTATCTATTCTACTAATACTATGATTTATTTTGCCTAATTAATACTTTCGAACTTTAAAAAATAGCATGTACATAATTGAAAATCTCTTTCCTATGTAATTTTGAGTGTCGTGTGTCTAATTATCACTGCTATACGTGTAGTCATAAAGTCGATATTCCGAAAATTTAGCTGCAAACATAGATTGATGAATAATTACATGATTGCGTGCTAAAGCCAACGACATGTAACAAAAATGTAAACAAAACATAATTAATCATAATATATCATGTATTTTTAATTGAATGTCATAAAGTCCATTATGGAAACAATTTTAATATGAATTCTTTAAAAAAATATTTTAAACTACATAATTTTTACTAAAATAATTTATGACATAGAAAATCTTTACAGAACTTAAAAAGAAATACTGAGTTCTGAGCTCCTTGTCGAGTTTATTTACTATTCACAATTATGTTTATATACCTATATATATATATATACTATATTATATAATATATTCTATGTTTACTATCTCGTTTCTATTGTAGAACCAGATGGTCGCGTATTGAAACTACCAGGATATTTATTATAAAACTTATATAATATTCAACATGTTTGCAGTTAGATTTTCCCATTTAGATCAGCACCCGTCCGTTAGATCTATAACTATCTAATATAGTATACCTAACCTACTACTAGGGAATCGCTTCGCTTTTTATCTATCTACATTTTCTTAAATCTATCACTTTAATCCCTTGTAGAAGTAGTTATATTCTTATGTAATTATTATTCATTGTAAATGGTTTCCTAAAATTCGGTCGTAGATATTTTTCAATACTAAGTAGATTAATCTATTCATAAATATATATCTTTATTTCTTTTAAAAACTTAACCTATTACAATCTGGAAAATTGTAATTAAGTAGTACAACAAAGGTTGAGCTGAGTCTACACTAGGAAGTCCTGTGTTGTAGACATCAGCTCGTTCTTCCGCGATGCAAATAATCTCTTATGAGTTAACATCAAATCTGTTTAACATACAAGATTTATATAGGTCAAGATAAGTTATGGCAAGACCATTAATTACTGTTCTTACAAAAAACATGTTAACCTATATATATGTCACCAGTTTTGTGTACACTTTAATTAGTTAGTGTACCTATATTTAAGGTATTTAGTGCTTACAAATATATTTTTTGTTAAATATTACATTGATTTCAAAATAACTATAAATTTCCTATGGTATGAACATATTCAATGTTATGAGGAAGGATGTAAGTCGTGTGACCAAGAGAGTTTAAATAATAGTGGATAGAAACCTAAGAAGAGAAAAACCGAAAAACAGATGGATATGTTGTGTGAATCATGATATGAGTGATTGGGAACAGTTAATTATTATTCTACGTCATTTGTTCGTAAAGTAATTTAATTTTAAATAATTAACAGGCGTGTTATATTCATTTATATACTTGCTTTTCCCCGCGGTTTTACCAGCGTTCCCGGGATAAGAAGTAGTCTATGTTCTTTTTATATCATCATAATTTTCATATATCTAATCAAATTTTCTCGTAATATTTGAAAAAAAAATTGGTTCAGCTGTTTTCAAGTTTTGCGCTTAGCAACATATTTTACCATTAATTTTTATATAAATCAAGTTTTATTTATTTTTTTAATGAACTAAATCGTCGACGATTTACATATATTTAAAAAACAATTTAATACTAACCTAACTACTAAACAAACTAACTACTTATTTATATTTTGGAATATATACGGTAATACTACTTCAGTTTCTTATTTAAGAGTAAGTTTAATATATTATAATATGTAAAATATATCTTAGTTTATCAAAATTATAGTATAATAAAACTGTATATACAATAATGACACCCACACAAATATGAGTGATAGATACTGAATAATAAAAACATTAGATTATATAATTTCTCTTATATATCTTCTGACTTTGAAACTACACCCTTCTGTAGTTCTCTTCTCCTTACTCTGATTTCATAAGGTGCACCACAATATTTATGATATAATATATACATAGTATACATACAACATTATACTAAATATATTACAATCAAGAAAATTATGTGCAATTTATTTTATTTAATACTAGTTGACCCGGCAGACGTTGTCCTGCCCTGAAAACAAAAATAAAACTGAGACCTACCTCTACCTACCCCTACCTACCTTACCTACCTACCTACCCCTACCTAACTACCTACCCCTAACCTAACTACCTACCCCTACCTACCTTACCTACCTACCCCTACCTATCTACCTACCCCTACCTATCTACCTACCCCTACCTAACTACCTACCCCTACCTAACTACCTACCCCTACCTAACTACCTACCCCTACCTACCATACCTACCTACCCCTACCTACCCCTACCTACTTATCCTATGTCCTTCTCCTGGCTCTAAACTACCTCCCTGCCAATTTTCAGCTAAATCGGTTCAGCCGTTCTTGAGTTATAAGTGGACTAACTAAAACGACTTTCTTTTATATATATAGATGGTATACAATAATTTTTTACTTACATGAAAAGCAAAAGCGCAAAAAACAGCCCAATACCAATAAATATTAATATAGCACCTAATATATATAAAAAACGTATATATTTAATTATATTTAATTGTGGTGCATCTCTATCTTACTCATTATTATATAGAATCTAAAGAGGCATAGAGCTGTTCATATCGCCTACTAGAGTAGATGGGTAAACATTAATTAATATTATAAATTAATAATATAAAAATAGTTTTCATTCAGTGTACATTGTATCATGAAATCATGAAAGTACATTTAAATGAATACCTCAATCGATTTAATATTTTTCCATTATATGAATATTTAGGTGTTTACCAGGAATGATGTAAAAAAACGACGAAATCTCAGAGTTTTTTTTTTTCATTAAAATTCTCACTTTTAAATTGTGTACATAAATATATGTGTAACATTCAATATATCTCATTTCTGGTAAAATAGTTGTCGTAGTTGTCGTTACACTAAGTAAATTAATAATTAGTAAGTATGTAGGCAATCGAATAAGTGAATAATCGAAGCTAATATAACGTGATCATATTATAGCATACTAATCGATTTACTATGCTTTGTTACCGAGAGATTTATTTGACATATTTTTTTCATAAATTTTCATTAGTACGCTTTATAAAAGAATCCAAATGATTTTGTAAAGTGAATTAGTATACATTTGATGTTGAAAGAAAGAGGTGAGTGTGTGTGTATTTTAACAATATATTTTTAATTATTTGATAATTTTCTTCCATTTATTTTACGAAATACTAAATGTACATTCTACGCGCTAAACATTATGCCTGGTTAAAATAAAAAATAATAATAATTAATACTATTATAAAAACTATATATTATTATCATAATTATTCATTAGTAAGTAGATTGATATTTAATAGAATAAAAAAAGTTAAGAAAATTTAGCGTCACATTTAAAATGTAACATAAATTTTAAACAATTAGGTCTTACTGTTAAATTGTTACTTTGATCTTTGAATTTCGTTTTAATTTGTTATTGAATAATGTATAATGATAATAGATCTCTAAATAGCTATGTATAACACTGGTTGGATAGATCAACTGGGGGAATATATTGAAAATTACTATGTCTCTGCAGACACTAGAACAGTTTTCAAAATATTGGTTCAGATTAAAATGTAACCATAGGAGGTGGTAATCGACATAATCAGATAATTAGATGACATTATAACTTATAACCAAATGTAATCTATCTAGTTGTATGTAAAGTGGTCAAAAACAAATCAGTGATCGAATAAAATTGTTACGACAAATAATAATTATTGTTGTTATTTCAACTACTATTCTAAAACAAGTGATTTTACCTCCATAGGGATTGAAATTCGAGAAATCCTTTCTTAGCTCCTATGCAAAATGCTTCTAAGCCTATTGATTTAGACTAGGCGTTGTTTATAAGTCAGTCAGTCATTAGAGTTTTATTATGTAGATAATGGTTTCTGCCGATTCTGATGTTTACGAACTTAACTAATATTAGACAAGTCACCTCTCTTTCATTTTAACCTTATTGAAAAAAGATAGAGTCAGTTTAATCCATACCGTCGTAATGTACGGGTAAATATTCGTGACCAATAAAGATCGCGCTTAAATTCACGTTGAAATGTGTGATCGGATTAAACTGACAGGACTAAAATATCTTGCATCCCTTTCTTATATTTACTATTAGAAAGAGATATAGTGAGATTAAATTTATTTTAGTTCGTAAACAACAGAATCGGCACCATTAATTATTTAAATGCGTGCTGAAAATAGCTCTTCGAGGCCGACCACACATAAGGCTTTTAATTATATAATGTTGTATGTACCTATATAAGGTATAGCAATTATATAATACCATTAAACGTGCAAATCTCTGAATCTCGGAAACGGCTCCAACGATTTTCATGAAATTTTGTATGCAGAGGGTTTCGATCTAGCTAGGTATCATTTTTAGAAAAAGCCGTTTAAAAAAAAACGAGCAAAGCTCGGTCAACCAGATACTAATGATTACATAAACATTAAGATTATGGCAATATTGAAGACAAACTTAATTTTTTACCATATTGGCCATTGGAAATTAAGCCCCAGGTCTTCAATATTATGACATGCAATAGATCTATAAAACCGCCAAGCCGTACTTTTTAACCAAAGTGTGAATAGTAAAGTCAGGGCTAGGCTTTTCCTGGGATCTGATATATTTTTCACAGCGAATCGTTATGAGCTGGACCGCCAATTTTACATGAAATCTTTATGGCGGGATACTCTTTACTAGACTCATATATTGACTACTTCCGGTTCGGAATACACTTAAACTGAGAAAACTCCGGCGAGAAACTCAGCAAGGCTTCTTTCTTTTGAATGTAATTATTACAGTTTTTGATTTCAATATACATAAAGATTCTATAATTGACACATGGCCAGGGGGATACTAACATACACGCTTTATATAATTTTGGAAACACGATTGACCGAACAAAAATTCTACTGAATGTCATCACCGAAGGCCCAACTGTTAAAGTGATTACTTTGCCCGACAACCAAGTACCTTACAGTAATCAAATATACTCCCTGAACCAATGCAAATCGACCAATTAGTCAAACCATCGATTTAACGAACCACTTGGAAAATAAACCCTATTTGATCGACGTGTAGTCCAATTTTCTTCAAGCAAACATTTATTCATTCAAACTCAAAGAAAATTGGTAATTCCCATTGGAATTGAAACTTTGGTGCTTGAATTCGAAAGTACGCTTTACCGTGGCCGAAATAGGAATGTTACGAGGACCAATGAAAATTTATTCTTATTACTTCAGTTATAGCGCTGAAATTTATCTGAAGGACTTCCCCCCGGATGCTGGTAGGGTGCGGTGAGGTTGTTATGAACAGTAATTAGTCAAATTAGTCAGGGCGAGGTGTTTGTCCGTCTGTACGAATAGAAATGGAATAAATGAAATATTCTTGTTTTCATGACTCAATTATTTTTGCAAGCTTTTATTTATCTTGTCGTATTAGTAGTTGTAATTTTGATTCGATTCCTGGTGTTCAATTGATGTGAATAGGGTAGTTGACTGACATATCAAATCAGCTACTTTTTAATAAATGTCAAAACGATCCTTTATATGGAATTTTGTATGAAATATTACACTATGACGTCATAGTTTCACAGCATCAAATCATCTACTCTTAGTGGTTCCACTGGTCATTAAAAATCATAAAATGCATTAAATGTACAACATATTTGATGTTTCCACGTGTTTTTAGATGTTTTATGCATTGGTTAGTGTTTGGTCATTTGTTTTTGACAGTGTCAACTAACCAATTATTAGTACACATACGAGCGTGTAAGTCCGATGATACTCGTAATACAATAATATGGTGTCATTGAGCTGGTCTGATGATGGAGCTGGAAGGCCACGTAATAAAATTGGCGTCGTCGGTAGTAATGGTCTGCAACCTGTCAAGGGTAAGACAGTTTCCAAAATCAAACCCAGCTTGAGGTTGCCGTTCATTAGGTGCGAGCTTCGATAAGTGACGATAAGTAGCAATAGCTTGTCCTTATATTTTTAGTTTTAATTTATTATTTTTAGCGTCTGCAGTACGAAAAAAATATCGGGAATGTTTCTATTTTTAATCATTTCTCACATAATAATTTGATAGAATTGGTAGATTATTTTAAATTCTTTTTTTTATTTCAATTTTGATATACATAGGATTGGCACTCGCGCATCGAATCTAACGAGACATATAATTCATCAATATCGGTTGAGCCGTTTAGTAGATACGAGGGAACATTATAGGGACGGACATACATATATACATACATACAATTTAAACACATGACCCTCCTTTTTGACTTCGCCGGAGTCGGGTAAAAAACACAAATCCCATTAAATTGACAAAGCAACTTAAGTCTCCTCAAATACATTAAGCAAATACGTATGCAAAACTAAATACAAACTGACTTCCCCTTCCACTTGATTTGCACAGGACTCGAACCCGGCCTCACGAGCTCCACTAACAAACGGAATCCATTGAGCTGGTCGAGTGCCATCGATCCCCTCTCAATGTTTGCACAATCCTTACAAATTAATTAGTGTTGTTTTGATTTGCCAAGTGAGCAGTATTTACTTTTTAGAAAGACGTGAAGGAATTACATGAATTTTTTTTTTCAATTTATTTTGCCTTCTCTTTCATACAAAGATCTTTGTGTAGCTAAAAAAATCTAATTAGTATTTTTCTTTAGTTCCGAAAACAAAAAATAACGAAGATACAGTGCGTAAAAAAATCACGTGACGTCACGACTTAGTACACTTTTTAAAGAGAGATGACGTCACAAGCCCCCACTACTGAACTTTTATGCGACTTATCTTTGTATTTTTTTATTGATTTGATAAAATAAAAAATACGTATCCAATTTTTTTGATCACCTAACTGACCGACTAAACAGAATTAATTATTTTTTACCCGATCATCATCCCTATTCATTCTATAGTTCTATTTTTTAGCGCTTAAATGTTAGTTGAGTAGTATAGTATTATAGCGTAGGATAGTAGAAAATAGAATATCTCCCACAGAAGTCTACTATAGCTTCATGTATACTGCAAATATCAAATATTTTTGACATATGAACATTATTAGCTTTTCTCCCTAAAAAAAGGTCTGTCAGTTGTAAGCCATACATAAATTCGTCAAAGCCAGCATTTAAAAAAAGGAGTGAGGTGCCTCATTGCTGGGAGGGTCACGCCAAAACACCCATGAAAATTTAACAAGCCCTCCCTTCGACCCTCCGTTCACTCAAGTATTAAATGCTCAAGTTCAAGTTATTACAAAGATTTTGACACGTTGCACGTCTCGTTTTAGGAAACCAATTTCCGATATCTTTGAAAGAAAATAAAAATTTTTTTTTACAACAAACCGGTTAACGTAGCCTATAGATGCTTGAAGAACTCGAGGTGCAGATCGTAGACAGATCTGCGCCCCGGTAATCACTCTCGCGTTACTGATCCTTACCCCTTCCCCCTCCCCGATGAGCACTGGTAACCTTACTCACGACTACTCACGAGTGCGCAAAAATAAAAGATTTTTGGAATAAGATAGCCCATTCAGTCTTTATCGTGATATACCCAAATCATAAAAAAAAGTTGTTACCCGACTGCACCTAAGCTAAAACAGGTTATCACTATACACGCAGTATAGAATAATAAAATAAAATAAATTACATATAAAATAATAAAAATACCAGTTCTTTCTTTTAATTAGCAATAGACTTCTTAAAAACAATTAAATATTAATGTGTATCTCGTAGCACTTTTCGTAGAGCACTTCGTAGCCATTTCGTAGAGCTAATTGGGTTACGAGAATTCTGCTGTCCCTGGGAGAGAGCTACAGAATTTTGTTGTTATAACTTTTTAAATTGTTCCCTCGTACTTCCTGATATCCCCTCGGGAAATACAATGTAAGGATAATCTATATTCTTTGTTGCCATGATGAATCTTCACTCAAATAAGGATTGAGATGAAATAATATTAGTTACTGGCTACCTGCCCGAGCATGATTTTTTCCGACTTCTTCAACAATCAATCATATTTCAACCAATTTCCACAATTAATTATATATTTTTATTAAATTTAAATTACCTCTATACTATAAGGTATACGTTAATGCCCTTTCAGCCAACTCTACCCTACCTAAATTACCCTGTATTACAAAATACTTACTATTAGCAAACCATAGATTCCTTGCGATATGTTTTCAATCATTCCTCATCACCATCGGGGATGTACACTAATTAACATAGACATCTATATAATAATACCTTTAAACTAGCAATTCTTGTATATATTCGGAATACGGAAACGGCTCCAACGATTTTCATGAAATTTAGTATACAGAGAGTTTCGGGGGAGTTAAATAGGGTTTCATTTTTAGAAGACATCGTTTATAAAAAACGAGCATAGCTCGGTGAACCAGGTACTTATAATAATATCATCATCATCACAATTATTTCATCACAATGATTCCTAACAATATTTCTCATCATCATGTCAGCCGAAAGACGTCCACTGCTGGACAAAGGCCTCCCCCAAAGATCTCCACGATGGCCGGTCTTGCGCTACCCGCATAATTCTCATAAATATAACAATGTTGTCTGATTTATCCTCAAAAAGCTCTTACCTAACCCAGTAACATAATAACTTATAGCCGTACCTTTCTCTTAACAACTACAATACAACTAGTAGTAATATAGTAGTATAGTAGTCACAGCTCGTTAGCGCGTACATTGAAACATCGTTAGTGAGGGCGAAATGTTCCCCGGCTAATTGCACACCGTCTCAGATTGACTGTTTTTGTATTCAGCCTGCTATCTACGTAACTCACAATATAGACCTTACATTTAAATGTGGGCTTTACTTCTGGAAGTATAGTGTGTACGTGTGATAATCCTAGTCTTGCTATACAGTCTGCAAAGAATGCCTCGACAGCAAAAAAAAGTCTGTTTAGTAAGTAGTCTGATAATTTCAAAATTTTGAATTTCTAATATTATTACCGATTTCTCGCTGACTGTAATTTTTTTTTCAAAATCTGTAAATGCAATAACTCAAAAAAAAGGGATGACCATATTCGCGTGGCTCAAACCCTTACTGACCCGTCTCAAATTTCCACCCTGTGTAGCGTCTATAGCTGGTAAGAGGTATCCGTATCTTATAAATGCTTACTAGGCGGGCCGTAGGTATGCTAGATTGCAAGCAAATTTTAAAAATGTATAGCCGTAAAGAAGCTGCTATAACTTTTCAAGCTTTAAGACAGATCTTAATAAATGACAAGTTGACTGGGTAGAATAAAATTCAAAGCGCAATTATTTACTAGCTGTTCCCCGCGGATCCACTCGCGTTCCCGGGATAAAGTAGCTTATAACCTTCGGGGATAATGTACCATCCTATTAGTGAAAGATATTTTCGAATCGGACCAGTAACTCTGGAGATTAGTGTGTTCTAACAAACAATAAACAAACTCTTTAGCTTTATTTTTTGTATATATTAATTAATAGTCATTATTACAGCCTAAATACACTTGTCTCAGCGTCCTATGATAAAGCCTAACTACTGCCATCTAGTGGTACATTGGACACCGACTACTAAATGAGACGTCTGTCACACAAAGGAAATGACGTCCACATATCTAAGTACAAGCCAAAACGAGCATTACTCCAACTCACTAGGCAATTGTCGAAGTCAGTTACCTAGTTTCGGTCTCTAGCAGGAAAATGCTCTGTAACAAAGCTCGAAGATACTGAAACAGGTCCGGAATTCAGCATTAATCTAAAAAGAACCACAGCAAGTTTATATTTTTTATGTATTATCTTTTTTTTCTTAATATGTATAGGCCTATGTTTCAAGACAATTTCAGCGTGGTCATGGCTGTGGGTCGTGGGAAACCGCTGGATGCGGGTAGCGAAAGAAAGGCCATCGTGGAGATCCTTGGGGAAGGCCTTTATCTAGCAGTGGACGTCTTTCGGCTGATATGGTGATGATGATGAGTGATGGTCGAAGGCGGTAAGCAAACAATGCATGGAAGGGAATTGACTCCCACTCAACTGTAACTATCAGAATAAACCAGTTAGGTAATAAACGATATATTTTCAACTTGAGGGTAGTGAGTAGCTAGTCAGGTGGGTACTACAAGGTACTTTATAACTGTGTTAAAGTTTCCTCACGATGTTCCTTTACCGAAAGTTCAAGCTGCTGTAAGATTCACGGTATTCAATGTCACAGGCCTATCCATAGTAAAAAAAAGCAATGTTTTTTTTCAAATGTATTGCCGTAAACTCGACTAAAGAGCTTATTTCAGGTTTTTATTCTTACCTTGATAAAACTATATGAAAGTACCAATCTAACTAGTTATGGAGTATAAAAAACAGGAAAATTATGACGACGATGACTTGTAAATAGTATCAAAAAGCAAATAGACCCAAAAAGGTGTAAGCCCGTATAGCTGTGTTGAACGCACCTGGCGGGTGCGGGATCGATCGCGCACACCTGCGTTGCCATGGCGACGAGAACACCCCGCGCACCCTCCAAGGGTACAGCGCACGGTGGTAGCGGACGCGGTTTTATAAGAAACTAAAACCGCATTACAGTTTACCTGATAAGGGGTTTTCGCTGGTGGGAACTAATAGCGTCATTGCTGAAAATCAGCGCTGTAGATATTAGGTTCATCCTAAGTCTTAGCATTACGCTGAGCAATGACCCATATTTTTACGCACATTTTTATATTTATTTATAGTTCACAAAGAAAAAATACATTACAGTGTTTCTTCTCTCGTGCTGGTTTACGACGCACAAACACTTATTTGTTCTGATTTGTACAGTATCACTTATCTCATAGACAGAATAGGGTAGTTGACACTGTCAAAAATAAATGACCCAACACTAACCAATGCATAAAACATCTAAAAACACGTGGAAATATCAAATATGTTGTACATTTAATGCTTTTTATGATTTTTAATTACCAGTGGAACCATTAAGAGTAGATGATTTGATGCTGTGAAACTATGACGTCATAATGTAATATTTCATACAAAATTCCTTATAAACTATCGTTTTGACATTTATTAAAAAGTAGCTGATTTGATGTGTCAGTCAACTACCCTATTGCTAGTTGCACGATTGGTACCTAGTTAATGTAATTACATGTGGGTTCACAGCCATACAGATTTTTTAAAATAAAAATTGAAGGAGATTTTTTTTTAAATTGATTATTATTATATGTATTCATTATGCTTAAGAAACTATTTAAATTCTCACATTAGTTTCTTAACATACATTTTTCAGAAAGGAACCAATGTACAGTTCTATAATATTTTGAATGCTAAATAAATACATAGATAAAGCTATAGCCATAACCATGAGTCACTTGAAATCGTCGTAATAAATTACAACGCACGAAATAATCGTAAAAAATTCAAACATTTATGTGAAAATGTGTTTGTTGGTTTCCTTCCTCCTTCTTTCACGCAGCATTGAAGCAACGGATCGAGGTGTTTTTTTAGCATAGAGGCTACATTTAATCCCGGGAATGAAACCGCGGGGAATAGCTATCATAGGTAGCTAGTTAGGCACGTGTGGGGGGTATAAGGCGATCTATTATTAATGCCATGTGCGGCCAACGCTTATCTACAGGTCGGGCGTCTGTCTGAGAGAATTATTAAAATTATATATTCATGTGGAATTTTACCGTCTGTCTGTGGTCTAAGACGGGATCTATAGAGCGTACCTACCTATACTTTGCTTAGACTTACGAAATAAAGTATATTTTTGCGTGACCAATAATTTTAGCCATGTTTTTGGTAAGTGATCGATTGCACGTCGTTGGTACACTTAGGCTTTGCTTAGCACACAAGAGATTCGAAGATTGCATTATAAATAGCGACTTTGTAAAGTAGTCTGTGGAAAGTCTAAGCACGCTCTATTACCTATATCTCAGTCTTAGATCCGTTAGTCAACATACTTTCCCCGCGAATCACTCACAATCCTGGTAAATTCTTAGGTACAATATATTAAGTGTGTAATTTCATTTAATTGAACTGTGTTGTTAAGTAAATTTTTTAACAGTCAGCTTTTCAGTACCTACATAAAATAGCTGTTTACCAGTGTTACTGGAATAAAAAGCAGCTTATACCACTCGAACCTCATTTATTCAGTTTGGGCCCTGTTATAAAGCACTTTATGAATGTCGATAGTTACACTCGCGAATAATGTAGCTCCCTATTAGCGGGTCTGGTTGTCCAGATATATCATAAGTATTCTGGAATAACTTATAGGTAGGCTATTTTTAGGGTTCCGAAAAAAAAAAAAACGGAACCCTTATAGGATCACTCGTGCGTCTGTCTGTCTGTCCGAAAATATTGGACTGGATTGAGTTGAAAGTTGGTACACATATGTAAGTCGATGACCCAAACATGGACGTGTTACGTAAATAAATGAATTTCAAACATGGGGGCTAATTTTGGGGGGTAAATTAGAAAATTAAAAAAAAAAGTTTTGCAGACAATATTGTGTAACATATCAAATGAAAGGGCTTTTTATCAGGATGTCTAATATTTAAGAAAATAGGCGAAAAATTGGCGAAAATTTACCATTCCCCCCCCTTATTTCCCAAACTATTGGGCCAAACATTTTGCAAAAAAATCTGATAATAGTTCTTTACCCAGGAAAACCTATGAGAAGTCTATCTAATACCTTTAAACCTGCAATAGGGTAGTTGACTGACACATCAAATCAGCTACTTTTTAATAAATGTCAAAACGAGTTTATAAGGAATTTTGTATGATATATTACATTATGACGTCATAGTTTCACAGCATCAAATCATCTACTCTTAGTGGTTCCACTTGTAATTAAAAATCATAAAAAGCATTAAATGTACAACATATTTGTTGTTTCCACGTGTTTTTAGATGTTTTATGCATTGGTTAGTGTTTGGTCATTTATTTTTGACAGTGTCAACTACCCTATTCATGGATATATATATATATATATATAATCTGATTCTCGGAAACGGCTCCAACGATTTTCATGAAATTTGGTATGCAGGGTTTTCGAGGGCGATAAATCGATGTAGCTAGGTTTCATTTTTAGAAAATACGATTTCCAAAAAAAAAAAAACTTTTTATAGTTACCATCAACAAATTTGGGTCAGGTTTAAAAATATTTATGGAACTTAGTTAAACATGTACGGAACCCTCTCCACGCGAGTTTAACTCGCATTTGTCCGATTTATTATTTACCTGGGGAACGCGGGTGGAACCGCAGTAGTATAATAATGGTCACATAGTAGAAATATCTGTCTCAGTATTTCAAAGGGAATAAGCGAGTAGCAAAAACATATACGAAGGCTTTTAGGTACATTGTAATGTTCTTTCTTATAAAAAATGGGCTTGCGTTTGACCTCAAACTCGCCTTTGATAGAGTGACGAGGTCGAAAGTAAAACACGCTTCCCTAAAACGCCATGTCACCCACAAGGTCACAGGTAGGAAAGCCTTAAAGGTCAACGGCTATCGCCTCCATTTACTTATGAATAGATACCCAATTTGCAATATTAATTGGTTAAGCTGCAGAATTGGGCGTGAGTAATGGCTCACTACATTTCTTTGCTTGTGTTTAAATAATATCTTACCATGTTTAGTAATATAATAATGTTACTAAAGGTGGTAAGCACATGAAGCCTAGAAAGATATTGGCTCTCAAATGCAGCTGCCGAATCATACCTTTAGACACATGGCAGATTTTCAACGCCTCATGGTAGTCAGCTAAGTGGTTACTACATAGAACTTACTGGCATACAATAGTTTCTCATCTGATCGGTCAGCTATCAAGCGCGTTTGCTATCGGCAGTATCGGCCTTTCCGATCTCATCATCATGTCAGCCGAAAGACGTCCACTGCTGGACAAAAGCTATCCTATATAGTAGAAAGCAAGATGATTTTGGTTGGATATATTAACTTCAAATTGTCATACCTTAGTATGGTAATGCGGAGGCTCCTGAAATTAACTAACAGGTTTACCAGGTACATATTTCCCCGCTCTCGCATCTCTTGTCACCAAGCGACTATGACGCAGGGGGAGGGAGGCAGACTGCATCATACATCACGTAAGGGTTACCTAATTAAGTTGTGGCAGACGGGCCCGCGGGAATGGTCGCACACGTTTCTTTTGGATGTGTGAGGATAGACGGACGGCTATTCTTTTTGTCCATTATCATGTATGTTTTAATAAATAATGGATTATTGTACTCCACTTCATAATGACATGAACAACTTTTACTATGGGACCAACCCTGAAATCACGAAAAAAAAACAAACTTCTCATACATTTTGACCGCTCAAGATAGATATTTTGTATGAAAAGTTTGATAAGTTCATTAATGAGTACAATAATCCCTGAAAATATGGTGTTCTGGAAGATGGGTAGGCCCCTGGTATGGGAAGCTACATGCGTCAATACCCTCGCGCGTTCCAGATAAGTCTGTAGTCGCCTGCGCTGCTACAACGCAACAAGAGTGCCTCAAACGCTGCAAGTACGCTGCTCTACAGGGGTCCAACGTATTTTCGGCATTTGGGGTTGAAACTCTAGCGCACTGGGGACCGGAGGCTCGACGATTGATCAATCCTTTCTTATTGAAGCCTCTCGTCTCAAGAGGGCTGGCACATACTTTGCTCAAAGAATTGCCATTGCCATCCAGCGTGGCAATGCTGCCAGTTTTCTTGGCACACTTCCGCGGGGCAGCGATTTGGCACAAATCAATATTTATAGTTAGGTAGTTTTATTTTGATTTATATAGATATACCAGTAGGTTGAACTTAATTTAGTTTGAGTATAATTATTATTATATTTAAATTAAACTTTGCTACTAAATGAAAAGAAATGTATAGGAAAAAAAACTGTCAAGCAGAGGTGCAGCACGTTTCTCAAAATATCCAAATCCAATAGCTTTTCTATTGATTTTCCTTAGCTAGGAGAGCGAAAGCGCGGAGGTGTCATAGAATTCGTGAGAGCGTACACCTGACGCCTACCGTCGCTCGGGGAATATTAATTACTGCGCCCTGTACTTTGTTCGCGAACACTGACGGCTCACATGATATTATACTAGCATTGTGTGGATACACGTACCGGTATAACGATAGGATATAATAAACTTCTGATTAATTATAGTTTGATAGGTAAATTACATTTCTCTTTGAGTAAATCACTATTACTCTTTTTAAGTAGTTGGATAAGATTACTAGCTAGCCCGTAACGTGGATTCATTTAGATTCACAGAAAATGCTTTGTGTTTTTGTTTGCATGTACTTATTAACCCCTAGTAGTCAATTGTGATTATTTATGTCGTTCTTAAGAGCCTTAAATTGTATAAATGATTTTTGAATTAGTTACTGATTTGAAGCTACATGCATGTTTATTATTTCTCCCCAAATCTAAATGTTTTTCCAACTTTTGGGAGCAGTGATTGGTTAGAAAATTACTGTCTACAACTTTTATGTACCGAATTCTAGAACAATGCGTTTGGGAGACGACAAAAATTATGCTATTATAAGTTCACCGATATCTCCAGGATAAAAAGGAGCCTCTACGCTATAGGCTATCTGCTTATCTTTCATCGCGATCTGTTGAAAGCCTTAGTCGTGAAAAGGTTTTAAATGTTGGTACGGAATTTCAAAAAGTTCAAAGTCCCCACTGATTACATCTCGATCAATCGTTCACTGTCCGCCTATAAGGGTCACAGATACCCTCGTGTAGTGACCAGCTACTTTATGCCGACGTAGGTACCTAATTTGTCTTCCACCCTCTATGGAGGAGTAATCAACATTAATTTGCTGGCGTGCAATTTATTAGGACCGCTTAGTCTGAAATTTTATTAGATTACCGATACGTCATGTTTTTATTGATAACAGTTTGTACTACCTATAAGATATTTGCATCTGTTTTGCTTACAACAGGACTAGAAGTGAAATTGGTAGGTAAAATGAGGTTTATCTTTCTATGATCTTCAGTCTGAAATTTGGTTGATTTGTCTTTTTTATGTGTGTTAACCCTTGGAGGTATTAAATGTATCTGAATTAGATGAAACTTGGTACGTTTTTTATTAATGGTATATAAATAGAGGAGATGATGTCCTATGCATAACCCGCCAGGGTTTATATTATAGTTACTAGCAGAACAAAATAAAAAGAAAAATTTAATGAGGTTACCTGGACAATGTTAATTAATTGTACGTAATTATATCTTGCAATTAAAACATCTTTATTATTTATTAGCTTATGACTCTACCAAAGAGCTTTTGTAGAGAATCAACATAATATTATATATGTTGCCAAGATAATAGGAATGAAAGGAAAGCAATTTATTCCTTACTAGCTGTTCCCCGCGGTTTCACTCGCGTTCCCGGGATAAAAAGTAGCCTATAATCTTCGGGGATAGTGTAACTTCATATTATTGAAAGAATTTTTCAAATCGGACCAGTAAGTCTGGAGATTAGCGCGTTCAAACAAACAAACTCTTTAGCTTTATTATTAGTATATAGATATCATATACATCAAATATATCTCATAAAAATATTCTAGACATGCAGACCCGGCCATTTGTCCCAAACTGAGCCAACTACATTACATACATGAGACCAGTAAATTTCCCGTATAGTCTATAATAGAAATTCAAGCAAGTTCAACGTTGTTACTAGAGACGGGAAACTGAATCATTCGATGAACGACTTCGTACCGTAGGTGTGGAGTAGATACGGTGGGCAGGTGGCTCTTTCTTCAACAGGATATTGCCACTTCGGCTTAATACAGCCTCTATTCTCTCCCTAGCGTGAAGCTGGGGTTGCAATGCGAGCGGAGATGAGGCGACAGCGATTTCGTATATAAAAGTAAAGTGTATTATAATAGTAAGTAGTTTATGATACTGTTGCATAATAGGGGTTATTAACTACGAGTGTGAGTTTAAGTACCGAGCCGTAGGCGAGGTTCTTAATAGTATCACACGAGTTTTTAATACCTAATTATGTGCAGTATCATACAGTACTTTATCTAAACTCATATAAATAATGTCATTTAAAAAAATTGAATTTCTACCAACTTTGAAAAAAAAAAAAAAAAATTGCTATTTTTGTGTCATTTTGGTCAAAATGATATGTGTAGGCAAAAACAATAAAATATAATCATATACTTAATCAAATCCGTGTTGCCAACTCCCAAAAATTACACAACTGTACTATAATGAATCATTATACACGGGTGTGCCATTAAAGTACTGATTTTGATTTCATAATAAGAACATTACGATATGAGAGTAGATAAAGTGATTTTCTATATTATAGTAAACAGTCTTTGTTCCCCTTTTTGGTACACATAGGAAATATTTTGATATAATGTAAGTTAATTTTCGAGTTATGTATGTACCTGCCAAAGAAAGATAGCATGTGGCTCACTGGCCATATTTGTCTAGGCCTGCTAGTCATTACCCGCCCATAAAAAAACTATGACAAAGACTATGATCTCGCCTTAAAAGTCCCAAAATTGTAAGAGTCAAGAAACTCAGTCAATAACAAACTCAGTTATTAAATCATTAAATGAGGATGTAAAACGATCTCTCCGTACGTTCGGTATGTCAACAACGTAGGAGTGAAAACTTTTGCATACGCTTCGTTCGGTTTTCATTTCAATATCAATTCGATGTTACCACAATAAAAAGTTTCAAACTTCCGTTTATACTAATTTTTTTCATTTAAACCAAAAACCTAATTCCGCTAGATCTGCGACCCATGCCGTACAATCGTGCACGTACGTAAACATTGCCGGTTTGTTTGGTATCAGCGAGTTAACGGCTTCGCAACCAATTATAAGTTAATCCTTTCCAGTTTTTCCAATTAAAATATCTTAACCGTCCTTTAATGTTTGTGAGTTTAATTTACCAAACAATAACAGGATTTTGGGATTAATATAATTTTAGTGTTTTTTTTGTTACAGCATGGGGCGAATCGCTGCTATCTTTGCCAAAAAGATGGCTAAGTACCCAGGTGTACGGCACGGACGACGAAGACTTTCAAGTAAGAAGTTTTTTTTAATTATAAAACGAACAGTTTGGTTAACGACATGATACACCACACGACGCTGATCGTAGGTCCCTTCTTATTGTCGTAACAATTGTTGATAGAACGTCCAACTGGCAAAACTGCCAGTCCCCGAGCTAGAGGCAACGATAGAATCATACCTGGAGTTCGCCGCGGTGGTGGTGAGCCAGCAACAGCTGGAACACACGCGCGGGCTGGTACGAGGCTTCATGGAGGAGCTGGGCCCGACGCTGCAGGCCCTGTTGCAGGACAGACAAGCCGAGATGGAGAACTGGGTAAGAGCGGGATGGAGACATTTGTATACATTTTAATACAAGTTGTCACGTAGTAAAATCGGGTCTTCAATTATTTATTACATGTATTACGTTTTATCGATTTTTCAGTCGATTAGTTGTCATATTTCTGAACGTAGTTTAATTTGGAATTTATTAATTGACTATACCTTTTTATAGTAGTTGGAGTTGTAGCCAATTATCCATTTTTCATTGTTATTAGCATTTCTTTATTAATACTCAATTAAACATTATTTGTAATTCGATAAATACTTAAATTTTATCAAATCGATTAATCGATTTGCTTACGGTACAAAGTAAAGTTATTCCCGTGGCAACATTTTTTTTCTTACTGAGGCAACACTGATGGGGCTGTCAGCTTATTAATTACTTCACTTCTTTTCCAAAATGGCCCCATATGTGTTTATTTTACACAATTTTGCCAATGTCAAATTTGCTTTGTTTTTTTTCCCACATTACCAATTAAATCTTCATTGTTTACTTCGCTTATTATCTAAATTTGGTAATAATTATTGTTTTGGAAAGTGCTAGATTTCATGTTTATTAATCAAATTAGGGTTCAGTGTGTTTTTGACGTATTCCCGTCCATATTTCATTAGTTCAGTGTTTGTTGGCTTACTGTTTTTGACCGGTATTTCGGAGTTTTTCGACCGATTAGGGGACTTCTTCGAGTTGTGTACACCCTTTTCGTAATTAGGTCAAGATCATTAGTTCAATGGAACATTCTTTCTTTTCGCTCCCGGCGTCCCGGCGTATACGCATCTAAAGGTCGAATGTCAATGACCTAACCTTTTTTTGTGAGTATTCTCTTTGGGAAGCTTAGTTCCATCATTAAATCAGTGTCTCGTCATTTATTATTCGGTTTTCTACAGAATTTCGGCTGATTAGCCTTAGCTGACGCGGCCGATGACAACCGCGTGGCGTGGCCAGCCAGGGTCATCTTAAACCTCCTTTCCCTCCGGAGTCGACATGATCCACCTTTACTAAGCGTGGTTCTTTTCCTCCATAAGGTATTTATGGTGTTTTTTTAACTATTTTAGTTGGTTAGGGTTCATTAACTTTTGTCCGAGTAGGTCCGGACAAGTAGGCAGGCACATGGCAGACAACTTATGTTGTACTGACCGTGGATGCTTTCTAGGGTTTGCTCTGCCCAACCTTCAGTTGTGGCAGAGTATTTCAATTTATTTCTGTCCCTATTGTTATTAATTTTCCCTGGGAATAGGATGCCCAAGAACCGAGCACATGGTTGACATCTGTGACCAGTGTCCATCCTTCTGTATGCTCTGGCTTTGTAGACACACCACCCTAATGTCGACAATATTGGTGTCCGTTCCAGGAGGTGTTCGGTTGGGGCCTAGGAGATGCTGTTCGGTGGGGGCCTATTTTTGCCTCGAGGAGCTGTTCGGTGGGGGCCTATTTTTGCCTCGAGGAGCTGTTCGGTGGGGGCCTATTTTTGCCTCGAGGAGCTGTTCGGTTGGGGCCCAAGGGATGCTGTTCGGTGGGGGCCTATTTTTGCCTCGAGGAGCTGTTCGGTTGGGGCCCAAGGGATGCTGTTCGGTGGGGGCTTATTTTAGCCTCGAGATGGTGTTCGGTGGGGGCATAGCTTTGCCTCGAGTTGGTGTTCGGTGGGGGCCTAGATTGGCCTCGAGTAGGTGTTCGGTGGGGGCATAGCTTTGCCTCGAGTTGGTGTTCGGTGGGGGCCTAGATTGGCCTCGAGTAGGTGTTCGGTGGGAGCATAGTTTTGCCTCGAGTTGCTGTTCGGTGGGGCCGTATCGGCTCGTATCACTTTTTTTTATTTTGACTACAATTACTATAAATAACTACTACAATAATGTAACCCTTTAATTACGGGAAAGCAGCCGTTCCTGCTTTTGGCGCCCTTGAATTTAAATATAATTTAAAATAAGTAATGCAATTCATCTCAGGTTGCCCACATTAGTCTCCTTCTGAGAAGCTGTGGCCTACTACCATTTTTATAACCTTACAAAATATTATATTATAATATATATCAGTAAAAGAACTAAGCCAGTAATTAACCTTTGTTTCATTTATTGCTGGGGGTTAACGCATCGGACTACTAAAGGGGGGGGGGGGGTTAAAATCCGTTACGTTACAAAGTTAGTTTTTAAAATTGGACTCTTCTGAATGACATCAGAACCTTACCTTTCCTTGTTAGTAAAGTGGGTTAATAAAGGTTCAAGTTTAAAAACATATGTTTTTTGTACGTTTCCCGAATCAAAATAGAGCTTTTTTACCTATGTAGGTATATATATTTTTTAATTACATTATATAATATTCGGAAATTACAACATTATATGTAGGAAATATTCCTAAATTATCAAACATCGTACTAGTATTGTGATGAAATACCTCAGCGCAAAATTTAAACGTCGCAACACAATCGCAATCGTCATAGCTTTATCTCGAGCGAGTTACGTTCTATTTACTGAAACGTAACCCAAAATATTATTGTTACGAGACCGTTTCGTTTCCTGCATTCGGCCTTGCTTTGCCCATGCAATACTAACACTAAATATGTCGTCTAAGTACTTGCCAACATAAAATGATAGGTCCAATTCTATTTATTTTCATTTGCACCGTGGTTCAGCACAATGCTCTTGAGGAAGTGAAAAGTGTATCAGAAAGTGATAGTTCAGTGTTAATGAAGATACTGCAGTCTGTGGACGCGGCTACTAGCAATGACCGTCTATACGACATTACTCTCAAATTGTTGAAGAGCTTGTGTGTGTGCATGCGGGACACATTGAAAGATAATGAAGATAATATTATACTGC
The DNA here is from genome assembly GCA_963555595.1 of Tethea ocularis. Taxonomy (NCBI): domain Eukaryota; kingdom Metazoa; phylum Arthropoda; class Insecta; order Lepidoptera; family Drepanidae; genus Tethea; species Tethea ocularis. The sequence goes on along the minus strand of OY741969.1, from coordinate 11,555,497 downwards.
GTGGCATCATTTCATCAAAAACTACTACTAGTGACCTCAAGGTGGACCTCTACAAGAGAATATATAATAGCACATGCATCATTTTGCACCAAGAACTGGTAAATAACATCAATAAGGATCATAATATTACAGCTAACATTGAAGATGGAACACTTTTGCAAAATACAAAATGTGGTAAAAAAATTGCCAATGAATTAGATATTGAAATTAATAATTCACAACTAATAATGATAAATCGAGAGAAATTCAAATTGCGTAATATTTTGTATAAAGCTTTAATACAAACAAAAGACATTCATAAATATAAAATTACTACACGCAGTTTATTTGGTAAAGCAAAGCCACATATTGTGAGTAAGCTGAAACACAGTGTTATATTTATTGTTACTTTACATCCATTAAATAAAACAATTCATGATTCTGTACCTATTGAGGAAAAGGAACTCAATGATACATTTTATTTAAATTCTCTCGTGGATATTGACATAATAGATACAAAATACGATATCAAGGGAAAAGAGAGTGAAGAACGAATAAATAATGGATTCGCATTAGATTGCAATTTACATTCAATTTATGCGTTTTTAATAGAAAGTGAAAATAAGAATTTGACAAAAGCTGTAAAATTAATTAGAAAATATGGTACGATAAAAATATATATAGATGTCACAACTTTACGTAATCATACTGATTATAGTAGTATCTGTTGCAATAATAGTCAAGTGTCAGTATGTAAAAAAGATTTTATGAAACAACAATTTGAAATAAACGAAGAAAATACTACTGAAATATTGAAATATAACCAGAGTTATCAATATGAAAATCGAAATTATAAAGACACCATACGAAAATTAAAAGAATTGGTCAAATCATATCAAGCAAATGAAGATGAGAAAATACAAAGTGATACAATTTATGAAACAGGTATTGAAACGTCAACAATACGTGATCAAATTCAAGCATATAAGGATTCTCATATTATTAATATAGTTAAAGCCACTTTCACTAACATTCCAATATCGAACAAACAAACACGATTCAAAAATTTCAAGGCAATAGAAAATTATAGATCTAAATTGACGAAAAAAATTGCTACACCGTTTTTAAGCAATAAAACTGAAAATGAAAACGATTATATGGATACTGAACTAGCAATTTATTCTCATACATCAACAGAATTTTTAAATACACAAATTAAGAAAACACAATTTGAAGATACGACATTTCGAAACGTTGCAAGAATTGGAAAAACAGCTTTGCATGAAAAGGATTTTGTTCCCCTAACAGATATTAGTAATAAGAAACTTCGTCCTTTTAATAAGAGTATTATTATTCAGGCCAAAATAAGACCTATAATAAATGTGGAGGGTTACACTAGTAAGGCTGTAAAAACTGTAGATATAGCTACGAAGAACATTATGAACATGACCTCGAAACCTATTTACAATTTAAATTTATTCACATCACCAAATTACAGTAAAAACATTAATGATGAAATGAACAAATTAAAATATAAACATATTAATAATGATATTGACGATCGTGTTGCAACAAAAAACGATATATTTTTGGAAGTAAATAAAATTGCTGAGACACACAGCCTACAGAATATACAGACTTCACCCCCAAAATTTACTAAAAGTAATAATTTATCAATCAATTATGAAAAAAGATCAAAAAGTACGGAAAAACATGAATATATCATAGATAAACTATACGATAGAACTGCAAAAAAGGACTCTACAAGCTCACAAAAATATACAATAAAAAGCATGAGAGATAGTCCCTTTTTAACTTATGAATTTACAACTACTTTAATCCCTTTTGAAATGAACATAGAAAAAACAGATAATGCAGATATTACGCATGGAAATCTTGCAGATACAAATTTAATTACAAAATTGGTAACTACAGATAAGCAAGATCATATTAATGTAACCGAGGAACATTACAATAACAGTACTCAAACGAGTTACATATTTTCTAACTATGATGCAAAACAAAATATATTTAATAATACAAGAGATGTAACAGCAATATTGAATAATTTAAATTTTAACAATGAAAGAAACAAAGAGAAAATCACTTTAAATTATAAAAGATCTATTACTGCAACAAAGTCACATACGCTTGAAACTAAAAATTCTAATTTAGATGACCCTACAGTTAACACAACTATTGATACAATTAAAATAAACAATAACGTCACACACAAAACAATGAACAAAATCTACAGGAATAATAATGACAACCAAAAAATATTGGGTATGTTTACGAAACCTGGTCTTGAAGTATACGAGAAAAATATAGCATTTACCCCAGAATACAGTAGATCATATGAACCAACAACTCCATACATAAAAAGTAAAACATTGGAGAACGTTAATATCCCCTTAACTGAAAACAATAATAATGATTCAAATAATTATTTACAATTATATACAAGCACAAAAGCTAGTTTTACAGAAAGTGATGATTTAGCCCAAATATTCAGAAGTGAACATGATAGTAATAAACAAATGTTTAACCCTACTGTGCTTTCTCAAGAAAGAATTACAAATTTTTCTTCACAATCAAAAAGTTTTGATAAGGAATTTGAAATAGTTTCAAAAAAATTGTTTACGGATAAAATAAATACAAATAACATAACTAATACCATTGAGAAATATATATCATCAAAAGTAAACAAAACAACAGCACCACGACCAGTGACGAAAATTATCAAGACTACAAAATCTAAACCACCAGTTAAAAATAAGAAAACAATCGTAGAATTAAATACCAGCTACAAAAACGAAAACCAAAGCAATACATACAATTCGACAACATCCAATATTAAGCCGATTAAAATACAATTTACGAAAGATAATAGAATAAAAATTTTTAACAATACAGCATTGACTACACCATATAATATAAAAGTTACTGAACCTACAAATCATTCTGAATATTCAATTATAAATGTTTTGTTGAATGAGAAAAAACGATCATCATTAAATCGTAGCAACATTATAAATGAACATTTAACATCAAATGCTCGGGTAGCCAAGCATGTAAACGATTTATCAAAAAATATTAGCTCGTCGGAGAATACAATACCTATTCAAGAAAAAACAACAAAAGCTAATTACAAATATAATGAGTCGATAGGGTTACATTTAAAAATGCATGTAAGCCCGAAATTGAGTTCGATTAAAGAAAATAATACAAAAGAAAATGTTACTAATACTAATATGATACCGTTTAGCTTTATGATAGAAAAATCTTCAGAACAATCATTTCAAAAAGAAATAGAAAAATCAAATTCACAACTACCAAGGTTTGTAGCAACAGATGCGAAATATAAAAAATATACGGAAAGTAGTTTAATGAAAAATATTTCAAAATCAATATCGAAAGAAACATTGCATAACAGTAACACAAGCCCGAATTATTATAGAAATTCTAGTTTTCAAACCACTAGTCTTGGTGAATATAAAAATGAACTTTCTCGAGAGGATTATAAAACACTGGTAACAGATAAAACATCAACAACAACAATAAAAGTAATAGCTTCTGCAAATTATTTGGATACTAAAACTATTGTATTGCCACAGTCAAATGCCATCACAAAATTGATTGTGAATTTAACGTCAGTGAATGAAAATAAACTCACATTAATACCCAATGAAATAAATGCAAAAATAGCTCGTGGCAAAATTTATGAAGACAAGGATGTGGAAACACAAATAACATCATTTGCTCCATACATTGTAATTGATTATCAAGATTTTACAACTTTTAAACCAGTCACAATGAACTCGGCATCTGAAGTAGATTTGAATTTATTGTACTCGAATAAAACAACAACTTCAAAGCAAAACATAGCTAATGCCTATACGGTTAAGAAAAATAATAAATCTTTACCTAATAACGTCAATAAAACGATCAATGTCAACGAACATTTTATAAAACAACATAAAATAACATCAAGGCCTGATACACTAATAGAAACCGATCTGATAAACAGCAAAACATTTACTTTCTATTCAAATACATACAATGATAATATATTGAAAACAAAAAAGAATGTAGCAACTGCTATTTACTCTACACAAGATAAAAATGGCGCAACAAGTCGATTAATTAATGTTACGAAAGAAACTACATACCCAAAATTAATTCATCTTACGACTCCTATAATACAACCAACAACTAACAAAGTTACACAAATTAAAAAACCGAAATTATTAAGAGATCAAACAGAAGTGTTCAATGTTAAAACATCAATATATGATAAATATTTAAAAGTTGGTTTAGATAGAGAAACTTTTGAAGAAATTGGTTCTCAGAAATCTGATATAAATTCAACTAGCACTTTAGCAGCAGTTACGAAATATAGCAATACGATAATATCTTCAGAATATTCAACTGAAATACCTTTAACACTAAAAGACTTAAGTGTCAATCACAAAGATATTATCAAAACAAACTTTAAAAAAGAATACAAAAATTATACAACAGAATACAGAGAAAAAACAATAAATTATATTTATAAATCACCAATTGAAACTACAACTTTTGGAGTTAATACTAAGCAAATAAATAGTGCTCGTAATTTAACAAATACTTCTAATATACTAAAACTACTAAAATCACAAGGTACAGCAACAGCTTCAGAAGGAAGACATCGTGAAAGAACAACTGAATATGGACCGAACATAACCTCTCTTGGACATAAACAAAATTCAAATAATCAATTACTTCATAAGTTAGGTACTACTTATAAATTTACGACATACCCCGATAGTTCGGATTTTGGAAACGCAATTGCATCTAAAAATGTTACAGAGGGGGAACAAAGCGGACATTTCACTAAAAAAAATGCAAATATAGCTAGTCATGGGAAAATTTATGAAGATAATAAAACCAATATACGAATGACATCATTTACTCCTGACAATGCAATCGTTAACCAGGAATTACATAAATTTACAACGAATAATTCTATCTCAACGAACTTAGCATCTAATTATACCGATATTAATAAGAAAAATAATATATATTTAGCTAAAAAAGTTAATGAAAATATGAATCGCAACGAATATAAAATAATATATAAAATAACATCAAGACCTGATAATATACGAAGCAAAACTATAATAAGTTGTAATAATAATAAGAGTACTATCTACTCAAATACAACTATAATACACAAGGATATTTCAAAATCAATTAACTCCGCTTCAACACTTTCATTTAAAACAAGAAATGATGAAGTAACGGCGATAATCTTTACGCAAGATGAAATCGGCATATCAAATGGATTAATTAAAGTTACGAATGAAACCACATATCCAAAATTAATTTATGCTACGACTCCTATCACACAACTAGCAAACGAAAATAATAGAGTTTCACAAATTGAGAAACCGAAATTATTAAGTGACATAATACGAGTATTAAATTTTAAAACTACAAGATATGGTAACTATTCAACAAATGGTGAAAATTCCAAATTTGATACTCAGAAATACTACTATGAAAATTTTACTAGTACTCCAGAAATTATTACAAATTATAATAAAATTATAATTCCATCAGAAAAAATTACCAAAACGTTATCTTTGACGACAAAAATAATTAATAATATTTATTTAGCCCCTAATGAACTTAAAACATCTGAAATTTCTACTAGGGGAATGAATAGTGTTCGTATTTTAACAAATACTCCTAAAATTACAGAAATCGAAGCATATGAAAAGAACAGTAATAAGGAATTATCTGGTATAGCAACCCCAACACAAGAAATTTTGTCATCTGAATTTAGTCATAGCAATACATCTTTTGGAGTTAAAGAAAAACCAAATACTCAACCGCATCGCAAGTTAGTAACTACACATACATTTATAAATCCAAATAGTACGCATTTTCTGAAGACAAGTGTAGATAATATTACAATGAGAGGACAAACAGGAGACTACAACACTGAGAATAAATCTTCAGGATATATCTCAAAATCATTGAATATGCCTATAGGAAGTATACCAAAGGTCCCATTTTCAAATGACTATAAAACTAACTTGTTTACGTGGCCTGATAAAATATTTCAATATCGACGTAACACGAGTCCAATAGCTCCTGAAATTAACAAAACTCATCGAAACCTACCATCAACAGAAAAGTTCAACTTAAAAACTCTATTTACAATTTCAAAGCGATTTACTCCAGATGCGTGGTTTTATAATATAACTGGTGAAAATTCTACCAAGCACGGTGGTGATGATTTTGGAAATATGTTAACAATAGTCACGACAGAAAATTCAAATAATAAACATTTTGATAAATTAACAAGTGATACAAAACATACAGCAAAATATAATCAACTTAGTTCAACAATGGTTTCCATTAATACTATCACATACATTCAGGATATGTTCAAACCGAAAATAAAAGTCGCAAGTACAACAAATCCAGTTAACATTGCTACACAACTTACTACTCCCGATAAATTATTGTCCGTGATGAAAAAAAATCGTGAACCATATCTTACAGGATCAACTATGCAAAACACACAAAGGTCAACTTTAAGTATGAATGAATTGAATCGAACGGTGCTTAAGAATGAAGAAATTAATAATCAAAAATATATTTCTAAAGATAATTCAACATCATTAAATATAAAACTTCTTGAAAAGATAAACATACCACCAAAAGATAATTCTAAAAGATTAACAGATATAATTGAAAAAAATACGATATCACAAAAAAGCATCGATGCAAAAAAAAATATTCAGGATAATGAAGACAAAATAATATGTAACGTTACTACAAGAAATGATATTACTGACTTTAATATTTTAGAAAAAAAATACGATTCTACGAAATCAATTACTGATAATGTGACGAATACTAAACCGATAAATAACTATCAAAATAGCAATATTCAATCCGTTTTGTATGTTCGTCCAGTTACTCTATCTTCTGAGAAAAATAACACAATACCAACAGATATACTAATAAAATACTATACTCCTGTGAAAGAAAATTCAACTAAACGACAGGTGAATGTGAAAAATAATGTTCCTAATATTAGCGACAAGCATATTGATGCATTACAAAGAAATTCTAGAACAAATTATAGTTTGTCTCACTTTTCTGAGACAAATAACACAATACCGACCGATATATTAATAAAAAACTATACTACTGGGAAAGACAATTCAACTATACGACAAGTAAAAAAATATGTACCAAATATTAACAATAAACCAATTTCTGGGTTACAACAAAATGCAAGAAGAAATAATAGTTTGTTCGAAAATATGTCACTATCCTTTGCATATTCTACACATTCAACAACCATAACAAGAAATGCTTCAACAGAATTACCATCTTCACTTTTTGAGGTAACAACTATGAATAAAGAAAAAGATTATAACAAAACAAGAACAACAACTAATACAATTAATAAGGAGGGGTCAACGAATCATTTTACTAACAAAGCTAACGAAAATAATAATACAACCAGTACAGTACATACTTTAGCTAGTCTGGTAATACCTGTCTCAAATAAAAGTCAAACAAGCTATAATTTTGATAAAAATATGCATACAAAAAACATAGAACTTCAAACTATGAGCAATATTACTACAAAACCAAATTACACCAATGAGCTGAGTAAAATACTTGAAAAATATCATGATATGCAACTTAAAGTGACACGAAGTACTACAGCTACCTACAGAGATTGGTTAAGGAAAAGATTTTACGCAACGCATTTTAAACCCACTCAGATGACAAATATACAAAGAACAATAATATATAATACCTACAAACCAACCACTCAAGAAGAACCAGATTTATCGACGGAATTTGAAACGTTGACAGATTTAGATTCAAAAAAAGTATACACTAATACTGAAACATCTATGAATACACATATAGTTACAAAAATCTATAAGGCACCGACACATTTCAACAACCACCTACCAGTTGTTACAACATTGAAAGCTAATACTAGTTCTTATAATGAATCTAGAACTACCAATATAGAAAAACAATTAACAGTTAGCAACGCAGTGAACAGTATACAAGGTAATTACTTCAAGTTGCTCCAACTTGAACCAGTATTAAAAACGTTGGAAGCTACTACTAAATCTTATTATGAATCCAGCTATACCAATATAGAAAAACAATCAACCGTTGGCAACACAGTGAACAGTACACAGACCAATAACTCAGAGTTGTTAAAACTTTATCCCGTATTAAAAGCGTCGCAAGTTACTACTAGTTCTTTTAATGAATGTAGCACTACCAATATAGAAAATCAACTAACTGTTGGCGACACAATGAACAATATACTAGTGAATAACTTACTACCTGAACCAATATTAAAAATGTTGAAAGCTACTGCTAGTTCTTTTAACGATTCTAGTACAATCAAAATAGAAAAACAATTACCTGTCAGGAACACATTAAATAGTATACTAGCAAATGACTTTAAGATATTACGAGCTGAACCAATATTAAAAACATTGAAAGCGACTACTAGTTCTTATAAAGATTCTAGTGCAATCAAAATAGTAAAACAATTGACTATTAGCAATGCAGTGACCAGTACGCTAGCAAATAATTTAAAGTTTTTACAGCATAAACCAGTATTAATGTTGAAAGCTGCTACTAGTTCTTATAATGAGCCTACCCCTAGAAAAGTACAAAGAAAATTAACTGTTAGCAACACAGTGAACAGTATACCATGGTATGGCTTAAAGTTATTACAACTTAAACCAGTATTCAAAACGTTGAAAGCAACTACCAATTATTACAATAAATTCACTAGTAAAATAGAAAAACAAATAGAAAAACAATTGACAGTTAGCAACACGGTGAACAATATATTAGCAAATAATTACAAAAAGCAATCATTCAACAAAAAACGCTTACTAGATCCGTTCGCGAAAACCAAGCTGTATCCAATGAAAATAGTATCGACGAAATCTCAAAGGAAACTACTGAGAAGAATAGAACTATTAAATCAAAAAAAGGAAATAATGACGATGAATACACAAGATTTCTTTTCTAGACGTTTCGTTACACAGCGAAATATACGGCTACCTCGTGTACACACCCGACCTGTTATGTATAGGTCAGTCACATCTATGCCTCGCCGTATTATATTACGACCAAAATTTCTACCCGTTGATAAAAATATTCAGATAGAACGGTACAGGCCAAAACCGCTATTCATAAAGAGCGATAAGGACGCTTTTAGAGAAAAAATAGATTTTCATAAACGTCTACGTCCTTCTGGGTCGACTTGGCGAGACAAAGTGGGTTTCTCACAAACGCAAGTGGAAAATACGCCAATAGCTAATGACATGGTTATAGAAAGACCTTCGTTTGCTTTACAAGAAAAACCATACTACAAAATAAGGACTGCACCTTCAACGAGACGACCAATATACCATAGACAATACTTTTTAACAGAAAGCGATTCTGATGAAGACATTGGTTTGCCGACGTTCCATTATAGGCAGAGTCATTTCAAGTATGTAGCTTCTACGACGATTAGAACGGCAAAAACCAGACGAAAACGAAGAACAATATTCTTCTTAAGCCCCACTGTACCGTACAACCGTTATTTTTAAGATGTAAAATTATAATGAGCATAATAAATTATTGATGTAAGCGTGTGTACTTGTATAATTCCATAATTTTTGAAAATTCTGAAACATCATAGTTACGAGTCATGATATATTTGTCGATTTCCTTGTTGTATGATACTTGGTGTCCTAGTATCATTTATAACACCTGCTAGTGACGACATAAGGTAATTTTTATTCATATACAAAAGCAACATTACCTACCAGACAACGTACCCAAGCGCTAAAATACATTTTCATGGCAAAACCATAAATGTGAGCTTACACGTAAATAATAAACACATTTCGCAGAGAAGAGGTCGTATTATGGACGTTCAATTTATTGCGAGGATATTGTTTCAGTTTAGTTACTCGTACCTACATTACAGAATGAGTAAAATAATGTGTTTCACCAATGCCTTTACCACGACAATAAATTGAGCCAACCGAGTCGTACCAATAATCCGATTTCCAACATATTTATTTTACTATTAGCTTCCGCCCCGCGTTTTACCCGCGTTCCCGAGGTATTTTATGTTTTCCCGGGATAAAAAGTAGCCTATATGTTATTTCAGGGTATGATCTATTTATGGGCCAAGTTTCATCAAGTTCAGTAGATTTTACGTGAAAGAGTAACAAACATTCATCCATATATCGATACACACAAACTTTCGCATTTAGAAGGATGTATAATTCTCCCTTTTTATCACCGTGGTCAGTGATGCGGGCGAATATTTTAATCACATAAAGAACTTTGGCTTTTTGGTAAGCATGGCGTCAGATTTACTTTGTAGTATTACAGTAATCTCAGTTCAGTGACGCTTGGCCTCGTTTTATGTTACTAAAGGTAACAGAATGGTGGGTGGACGACATGTACCTGAAGGTGCGGCTACCGCTGCCCATCAACTCGAACCCTGGCATGGTATTCCCGCGCCGACACTTCGCCAAGATGGAGGAGGTGGCCGATCTTGGTGCGCTCTTCATTGATGATCTGCTGGATTATAAGGAGATGCTAGATAGGTATGGAACATGTGAGGGTACCAAAAATAATAATAGGTTACTTTTCAATGAGTAGCCAAATTTTCAGGAACTATTGTAACTCATTATGAAGAACTTTTACTATGGGACCAATCCTAAAATCTTGAAAAGTCATCAATCCTGTTCGGTCAAAATTTAGGAAACGTTCCTACAAGAATCCCTGAAAATTATGCTACTTTTAACGCTGTACAACGATGGTAATTAAAATAAATGGAAAGGTAGAGTATTGTGGTTATAGGTAGCTTGATTAGGGAAGTTGGGGGAAAAGGTTGGTAACGTGTTTGTGATGCCTCTCCTGATAACTTTAGCCATTTGTAGCAAGCGTACATAAGCTACGGTAATCGCTCACCATCAGGCGTGTTACCTATATGTTTTTCCAACTTCGTGGCATAAAAAAAATAAACCCATAAAAATATTGAAGGTTTATTTATAAAGATTTTCAGCTCAAATCCAATGCCAGTCTGAAATACTCAAAGCATTTGACGATAGTTATATATTTTTCAGTTACGCAACACGAAATATTTTATTATTAGGTACTTACTCGTCACTAGATACCGTACTATAAATAAACTCGAGCCCAAGCTAAATCGATTCCTCGAGGAACCTAGGGAGTACCCACTACAATATTCATTGCTTGAGGCAGCCTTGTGTCTGTCTCGTATTCCTTCGAGTCTAAACATTAATAACTTTGGCTTATATATTTTCTAAACATAGGCACAGATAATATTTGTTTACTTTTACCTCTTAGAATAAAAATGTCGTTAGTTGGTAAGCGTATGTATAGGTTGAGAACGTCTGTATCGTTTGCCAAATTTCGTAAAGAAAATGATGGAAGAAAATGCGTTTGTATGAACTCGAAAGGATAAGAAAACGTCTATCGCGTTAGCTAGTTATTGAGTAAAAATAAAAAGATATAAGAAAATTTTGTATAAATAGGATTTTTATATAGGGTCAGAGCTCCTGGCTTTTCAACTTGCCATTTGGGTACCTATTAAAATTGCTGTCGTAAGCACGCCCTACTTAGAAAAGAACTAACAAGTATGTGAATGTTATCCAGGGGGGAGCTCCCACTAGAGCGCGCGACAAGCCGCGAGAAAGGTCAGCCGCTATGCATGGAGCAGTTCTACCGGCTGCTGGGCGTGTGCCGCATCCCCGAAGTGGGGAAAGACCGTCTCGAGCTGCCGCCCGTCAGGAGTGACTCCGAGGAGCTGGAGGAACTTGTCGTCGTCGCTTGCAGGAACTATGTGAGCGCTTTACTCTCAGATCAGCTCAACGACACGATATTATTGTATTGTCGTTGGACTTACATATGCGTACCAAATTTCAGAACAATTGAACACCGGGAAGTGGGTGGAAATTGACTTGCAAGTTTCGACCTAAACATACTAACATGTGAATTTGAATAAAAGCTTGTAATTAATCTACTTACATACCCACTGATCTGACGTCGCCACCATTTAATACAGCTTTAATAGATTTCCCTTTATAGTGGACAACCGTGTGACGGCATTCAAACGCTTTTGTTTCTGGGAACTTATTTTGATGTGGAAAAACAAAGTTAACTAGCTAGCTAGCCAGCTATCAGTGACCTCCGCTGTCAGATGGCCGACGCCAGACTGTATACATTATAGACTAACAATTAAATAAAACCTAGCCACGCTGTATGGCAATGCACCTTTGAGCAAGGTATTCGCCAGTATTATAAAAAAAAAAAAAAACTACTTATATCTTATTGCCCTTCTATCGTATTTAACATCATAATCTCAAATTCAATGCCACCCCAAGACGTCTAACTTGGTTACTTAAGTCTAACTCACTTAGCTCTTTGGAAACAACGCGGTGCACTTTATCACTTAAAGTCTTTATCCGAGACAAAGTTGTGGGATATGTAAGTTATTGGATAAGTATATAGGACAGAGTTGACTGTATTTATTACTTTGATGTTGTAGCTGTTCCACGCTCTGTAATTTGTTAGGGGAAACTTTAAATGGATGATTATGCGAGATACCAACGTTTCATGTTAAAGTTTTTCGTGTTAAGTGTTAGTTAACCAGCTTAATATAACCTAAATACGATAATATAACCCCCTAATTCATAAACGCTATTTAACTAAATCAGTGTTACAGTGCCTCCTTCTCACTCTTTCGATCACCATACGTCACGTGTCAGATAAATGACGTTTCGTAACTTTTTTATGAATAAGACCGTAAGCCTTTAGGGTCTGAGGTGTTCTGAGACCCAACTATAAGTTGTAAGTGTATCGTACTAACCAGATAATCTTTACTAAACTATACTTAATACGAAAGTCAGTTTGTTTGTGACGCCTTAACACCATAAGCAATCGTTATGAAATTAGACACGGTAGACTATAACCTGGACTATAAACAAGATCCACTGGGGAACGCGAGTAATACCGCGGGGCGAAAGCCAGTACAAATACCTAATAGTTGATTACAATTTTGTGTCATGTTCATGTTGGCTTCTTCCTCATGCCGCATTTCAATCAGTGGCTCCAATATCTCCAAATATAAATTAACTTCATGGTACTTTCGGCCAGTTCTATCCGATCCCGGTGAAGGCAGCGGACCGCGGTCGCCTCACACCCGGCGAGATCCAGGCCCAGCTGTTGCACGCGCTCGTAGACGCCGCCGGGGCACCGCCCGCCCCTCGTGTGGGTCTACTCACCTCTATGAACAGGGACCAGTGGGCCAGGGCTAGGGAACACCTTATTAAAGGTAAGTTTCCTAGCTGTAGGAAGACTGTCAGGCAGGTCGTCTTTAACACCCAAGTTTATTTAAAAGTTTACTCAACATTCAAGATATCTTCCAGACGAGAACAATCGCACCAATTTGGAGCTGATCTCCCGAGCGCTGTGTATTCTGTGCCTGGACGAGGGAGGCGGCGACAGAGCTGATATAGACCCTGACACTAACGCCATGCTGCGGGCTATGCATGGCGGCGGCACTCGCTTCCATTCCGCTAACCGCTGGTTCGATAAGACTGTACAGGTAAGTCACTTTAACCACCTGGCTGCCGTCCTTAAGCTGAAAATCCATCACATGTGAGTTCCAGCAGTTGAGAGCCAGTTGCTATCTAAGCTTTATCTTAATAAAGATGAACTTCTTTGATCCTTCTTCTTTTTAGCTCTTCTTATTCCGCAACACCTTGGTAATCCCCATTTTTACTGGCTCTCAAGTGCAACAGTATTTGGCGACAGGCCTATCTTGTGGTTGGTATCGAGCCTGACGAGAACTATGAAGTACACAAGCACCGTGCTTACTTATATTGCTTTTTTCCATATCTTTCTACTTTTTTTTATAACTTTTAACTTTTATGAGGGCCAATTTAATTGCTGACATTACTTTCAAACTTTCTGGAAAGCTTCTGAAAGGATGTCACTCACCAAGGCTTTTAGTAACTTTTCAATTAATGTTAATTCTTGTCTTTTTATTCAAACGCCACTAGTTCAAATCCGTAGACTCAGGGTTATTTTATTTTCTAGCTGATCATCTCATCGGACGGTACAGTAGGCATGTGCTACGAGCACAGCGCGGCCGAGGGCGTGGCAGTGGTTCGCTTGGCGGAGCGCGCCCTCGCCCGCGCCGAGGTGGCCGACCGGCCCGCGCCCCCGCCTGCACTGTTGCCCGCTCCGCAAGCTATGAAGTGGTATATTACACCTGACGTGCAGCGGACCATTGAACAGGCTGCCAGGGATCTCGACCGGTATGATATTACTCTTCAATTTAACTCAGTAGGATTCGGGAGGGACTTTATCCCGCTGAAAGTAATAATATTAAGTTTAATGATTTGGGGGTCTTGAGCCCCTTACGTACCTTCTCCCCACTCTATTACCGGCTCAGAATACACTGCTAAAACGTCTCCAGCAAGAAACACACGATTTCCAGTTAAAACAACCATGATTTTACGGAAAATATAAGCGTTTTTGATTTATAAGGAGTAATCAACTTCTGACGTCAATATACACTTATAATTGCTGTAATTACAGTTGTAAGTATAAACCGTTATTTACAGAGCAATCTCGAACCTGGACTTCAAGGTGTACACATACCGCGGCTATGGTCGCGAGTTCATGAAATCTTGCCGCACCAGCCCCGACGTCTACATCCAGCTCGCTATGCAGTACGCGTACTATAAGTATGTATTTTATTTTCACTATCGTAACTTTAGTTTTTTTCAGCATATAGAAGAACGTTTTCTGCAGTAAAATTATATGGCGTGTATCTTTACTATATTAATTACAATTAGCCTAAGAATGTCCAATACTATAGGATTTTCAGAAGATACAGTTCTGAGACGCATCCAGTTCCTTTTATTAAGTCCACTTGTTGGAATATATTTCACTCAGCGCAAATAGCCAAACATGCTTCAAAAAACCTGGGTGTGATTAAAAGGTCCAAGCGGCTGCAGAAACTATGTACATACTCACCCGCTAACCAGTGATGTGGAGCTCTTCTCGATCATCTTCACAACAATTCAGTCGAACGTTCAAAAGTGCTTAAAATGAGCTTTTTAAGGTCGGCATCATGATATTGTTTATATCCAGACGGTGGATATACCAGGTGCTTATTTGTTGGAGGCCGTATGCATTTGTGTAAATACTGACACAGTATAAATGCAAATAGTGTTTAATCTATTCTATATTGTGTTGTTCTTCCTGTGTTCTAGTGTCATTGACACAAGCAATATAACCTGGTTAATAACCACTGTATATTTCAATATTTCCTTTTTTATTAACCTGCTAACAACACAACACCATAAACATAAACAAGCAATCCAAATCACATAATTCTCTGGTCTCAAAGACGTAAAGTCCATCTGTTTTCTCACACCAAGATTCCTCTATCAGATTGAGTTTAGCAAAGAATAACGGTATTAAATTTCTCAGGATGTACGGTTACTTGGTAACAACGTACGAGTCAGCTTCCTTACGGCGCTTCCGCAACGGGCGCGTGGACAACATACGTTCAGCACACGAGGCTGCGCTTGCCTGGGCCGCCGCAATGTGCACTGCTGAGACTCCACCACTCAATGACGGAAGTGACGAGGGGCAGAAGAAGGTCTCCTTTAATTTGTATGGGGTAAGTTGTAACAACAGCATTAAAAATTTGAAATGGAGTGAAATGAGGATGCCTAAATAAAACAAATCACCCTGATTTTCACACTAACGTATTACCAAGCGATCTTGTCTATGCTCTAGCTTGAATTTTAAACCAGCATCCTATCAAACTATATAGGTATATAAAAGAAAAAATTCAAAGCACATTCAATTAACTCTGCACACGTAAGATTCCTTAAATAACGTTCACAAGTTTTTTTTACATTCAACCCCTAACGGGATGAAACCGCAGGGTGAAAAGCTAGTGCAATCATAAACCTATCAAATTCAGGAGCAAAAAAAGCTAGAACTGTTCGAAGAAGCAGCTCGCAAGCAGACCTCGATCATGGAGGCGAACATCCTCGGCAAAGGCATCGACAACCATCTGCTGGGGCTCAGGGAGGCGGCGCGAGAGACTCTCGGGGAGCTTCCACCACTGTTTAACGATGAGACTTACAAGATAATGATCGAGTTCAAATTGAGCACTAGTCAGGTAAGGAACATTTCAAGACATACGTACGCAAAATTCTGGTAGTTTTCTACCTGCTGATTTAACTGAGTCAATCGATATTTCTTTTCCAAAATCAAATCAAAATCAAAAACTCATTTATTCAGTTTAGGCCCTGATAAGGCACTTATGAACGTCGATAGTTACAATCATTACAATAGACTCTACCACCAGTTCGGAATATACTTGAAATGAGAAGACTCCGACAAGAAACTCTTATTTCTCTCTCTCTCTTTAAAAAGGTTGTTCATCTTGTACAAGAAATACCTCCTTTACTTGCAGGTAGCAACCACCACAGACGGCACATTCATGGGCTACGGCGCGGTAGTCCCCGACGGTTACGGGTGCAGCTATAACCCCAAGAAGGACTCTATCATCTTCTGTATCTCTTCATTCACGTCCTCCAGTGTCACCAACACGGAGGCCTTCAGGCTCTCCTTGGAGGAAGCTCTCGACTCCATGAAGCTTATGTTCCAGGCAAAGAAGGTCGATAATTGAGGTAGTTCGAAGATGAGATTTTCATGTTCTTTATAGGGAACCATTTACATCTCGATATTATATACTTATTTCGAAATTTACGTGAAACGAAAGCAGACCTAGCAATTTTATTCTTAGACAGATGTAATCTGTATATATCTCAGAAGTATGTTGCTTATGTTTGTTTAGAAAAAATATACATACAAATATTTGATTCTATATGTGTAACTCGGCATATATAAAATTACTTAAAATTAAGGTAACAGAAACATATCATGTCTTGGACTTGTTGAATTTATACTATATGTCTAGATTGTCTTACTATAATTATTCTATACCCATAATATCTACACGCATTTAGGTATTTATAAATGTAAGAATTTGTAAAATGTCACGCTTAATAAAATTTTGAAATCAAGTCCTTGATAATAATAGTAATAGCTTCAAATAATAACTATTATAATTTAGATGAAAGTAATATTTTATTGAATTGTTGCCGTGACCTATAAGTCTTATGCCAATTAGTTGAAGAGCGACTCGCTCGCCACTATCATAGTTTATTAAATTTACCATCGCTTACACTTTCATTGTATCTTTATTTTTATTTATTAATTTTAAAAAAATCTAACAAAAGTTTAGTGTTCACACGTTTGCCAATTTTAGTAGTAGGTAGCCAAGTACGAAATACACAAGAAAAGAGAATTTATTTAAGTTTTTCATAATTTTAACAGTGTTTTAGCTGTCTAAAAAAATAAAATGTTTTTAGAATGTTTATTGCTCCTATATTGATTGCACTCCAGTGTATTTTTTCAATATATTTGGGCGTCTTATGAGGTTAATCATATGAAATATGTCTTTAGATGATTTATCATCATTTGTTATACATCTTAGAGCTTTATATATCTTTATAGTTAAATCTATCTATACATTTGTTGATCTGGTTTTATTATTTATATAGTTTAGAATATTTCTATTAGAATTAAAACATTTTGATCATTAAATTTTGTTAGTCCATGCATTTGCTAAATTAAATATTATTATTATTAATATAATTCTTAATATGTCTAAGATACTTAAAAGTTATTTAAAAAAAATCTTGATATTTAATTAGCATTCACTGAACACTTAACAATAGGTTTTAAGGTTCAAAATTAAAGCTAATATCCTTGCCAATTGTTAGCGCATGTATAAATCCCAAAATTCCTTCCACCAACCTACCCTTTTGCCTCGGCTCATTAATAGGCGCCATCTATGGACGCACGATACAAAACCGTCGCCGAACCTGTGTGACGTACGAGGACACTGATCTAGCTAGTCTAATAAGCTCGTTCGCGCCAACACCATCAATCAAAGCGTGTCGGTTGCCAAAATTACCTAAAAACTACTGGAAAACGGTGTGATATCTTCATCTGTGATTGTGCCTCTCACCCCGGGGTATTCTAATACAAATAAGACTAAAACAAACATTAAACGAGTGATTACAGTGCGTGTGCGTGGCGTGTACCTAAACTTTAGGTGTCCATCGCCGGAGCCCGAGGTAAGATCTTTCTTTCCAATCCATACCTACTCCACATGCTGGGTTTCTAAAATTTTATCTTTCTAAAAGTGTTAGACCTCCGTTGAATTTTCTTTGGAGAAAACCTAACACCAATTGTAAAAGAAATTATGATGTATTAGATTACATTAAGGATGAGTGGGATGTATAATTAAATTGAATCTTACAGCAATTGTAACACAGTGTGTATTACTTAGACTTTACTAACGGTTTTGATGTCCTAGAATTGAATGATATTATTAATTATAAGTAATTAAGCTGTGTTTTACCAATGATCTTTAATTTTAGAAAGGAAAAGAAAGGATTCATCACTGTACCGAAAGTATAGTCCAGAAATATGCAAATTGGAAGGAGATTGTTGGTGAAATATGGTCTTTAGTTTAAGGAATTAAAATGTCAATGCTGTGGTGATAACATAATATTTAGATTTGTAATATACCTACGTAGGCATATTTTCTGGGCAAGCGGGTTTCTATCTTATACCTAGACATCTCTTTCAGAGTCTATAACGATTTTTGCCTAACACTATCGAACGCTTGTATGCATTTCATAACGGGTATATTATAAGCTCTTGTTAACTTTTAATTGTCAAAAATATGAATTTAAATCAAAAGATAGGAAGTAGTTAATGGTGTCGAATTTGTTGTTTACAAACTAAACAAGTTTAATCTCACTATATCTCTTTCTAACAAAAAATGTAAGAAAGGGATAAAATATATTTTAGTCCTGTCAGATTAGTCAACTTATTTCAATGTGAATTTAAGCGCGATCTATATCGGTCACGACCATTTACCCGTATATTCTTTTCTAGATTCTGTTTTTTGCAAAATAAACTAATTTTAATCACGTGGCATCTTTTTCTAACAAATGATATTGAAAAAGGATAATTGAATGCTGGCAAATTAGTATATGCTATTGTCATCTATGGAGGAATAGTCGTATATATAGAACTGCGACAAAATTCACCTTGAAACAAGTAATCGGATTAACTTGATAGGACTAAATTTCTTTCATTTTTATCAGAAAGAGAAGAATTTAGTTTAGTTTGTGGACAACAGAATATCGTCTTTATGAATTTAAAACAATCTGATCGAAAGTAATAAGAAAATGTAGTGAATGGATAAAAAATGCAAGCGAATATTAATAATTTTTTATTAAAATTGGGTTAAGGTTCCTCAAAGATTTTTGTTGTAACATTGAAAGAAACAAAGAGAAAATCAGCTAATTAGATTAATGACTGTTCTATTTCTCATATTATATTATAATATAGTATAGTAAGTATTGTAACGTATACATATCAATGTCGACTATTCATGGTTCGTCGTGACCAAGAATATCAAAAACATATCAAAGTTTAGCGTTAAGTTTAACCTTAATCGATACATATCAATTAGTACATAAGTGTTTATCATATCACAGTATATAAATTAATTACTAGCACATAAAAAGTTATGAAACCCTTTTGATATTTTTTTTTATCATTAAAAAGTCCAAATATTTAACCACGTGTTTTAAAAATATAATAGCATTCAATTATATTTCAATATTATGATTTTATATAGCTTTGATATACGAAAATAACGAATATATTTTGCTAATTAATATATATTTAAATAATCAATTATTAAAATTTATTTTTTTTAAATTTTATTGTCATTTTGATGCACACGTTTTTTTTTTTATATATTTACTTATTAATAAATAATGCACAAATAAAATATAAAATATGTACTCAATGTACTTAATATACCTAAATTATTAAATTGTTTAAATAATTTTGTGTGTGATGAGGTGAAATTGTGTATGTATGAGATAGCGTGTATGTGAGAAAGCATTGAGCATAGAGAAAGCTGTCAAAGAAAAAAAGGCGGCCATTTAAAAACATCAAGAGCTGTTATGTTAACCATAGCTATACACAGCTTAAACGGAGTTGATACTATTCATATACGATACTTCTGTATTTGATATTTATGTAATACTTTGATATTAGTGAAAGAATTTTTCAAATCGGTTCAGTAGGTTCGGAGCCTATTCAATGCAAACAAACAATCAAATCTTTCCTCTTTATAATATTAGTATAGAAGTATAGATTTAGACACATATTTTACTTAGAAGTATAATTATTCGGTACATAATAATAAAATTCGTGGACAGCTTTCCTTAGCCAATCTATAACTCAATGAGATTATCGTGCATTTGTAGTTATTAAAAATATACCTATTGATAGTGTTTTTAATAT
The DNA here is from genome assembly GCA_963555595.1 of Tethea ocularis. Classification (NCBI taxonomy): domain Eukaryota; kingdom Metazoa; phylum Arthropoda; class Insecta; order Lepidoptera; family Drepanidae; genus Tethea; species Tethea ocularis. The sequence goes on along the minus strand of OY741969.1, from coordinate 11,534,941 downwards.
ATCATTGTTAGTTTATATTCTATCGTTACATTAAACTATGTAGTCAGTGTTAAAGCAAAACAGATATAGTGTAAAAGTATTATACCATGACAAGCATCACGACGGTTTTAATGAGGGCTATCGCGTATGAATTCTCCGCTAGAGGCGCTAGTGTAGCGTGAGGTCTCCGAAATATCAAATGTCACTGCCTGCGGGTGGGCTACGCGGGTTTATTTGTAATTAAAACAATGTAGTGAATATTCTGCATTACCTGAGATTAATTATGGCAAATATGAGTAACGGGTCAATAATCAGTGCTTTGAGACAGTTTTATTTTTTTGGAAACCTGTCTTCCTTTTTTTCCGAACAAAACGGGAATGCGCAACACTGGAACATACTCATCATTATTACGGTACGAATTTAAGGTATTAAATATGATTGAAATGTAAATAAATATAATAAAAAGTACTTTGTTTCGACGCCCGTAATAACACACTTTGACAGCTATACTTTAGGACCTTACTCGACAATGGCGCCAACTGGTGAGCACAGAAACATAAGCCCTCATTGATATTTTACTGTAGTTAAATACCTACTCTATGTCTTTGTCTAATGTGTCGTACATTTAATTTAGACTATCCAACTATTTGCAAAACGGCTTCAAGATAGTTATCAGTGTTATACCCACGAAATTATGGAGATATTGTCAAATGATAGGTACGCCTTACTGTAAGTACTAGGGCCTAAGATTAAACTTAAGGCAGTAAGTTAGCACTACATCACAGCTAGACAGCAAAATTGTCGCACAGAGTGTTTACTTAGTGTAGAGGTGTAAGATCTTTGAAAATTAAGTACCTATCATACTAATGTTAAATGTTTATTGCTATTATATATCATATTTCAATACTTTTATGTAATATTTTAAAATGTCAGCAATAAGTTGAATATTATGAGCGCCAGAGATACAAATGAAGCTAAAATCACTGCTACCAATACATAAAAGAGAAAGAGGTTTTTAATCTCACAATTTATTTCTCTTTCTAACAAATTTATGAAAGGGATACAATAAATTTAGTTCAAATTAGTAATTTTTTTAATGCTGTTTTTATTGGTCACAACTATTTACCCGTAAATGACAATGACTAATTTGACAGTTTTAAATATCTCCTATCCTTTTTCAATAATGTGTGTAAGAAAGAGATGCGACGTTATTAAAATTAGTTTGGTTGTGTAAACGACGAAAAAAAAGATAAATAGACAGGTCTATAAGTCTAATATCAACAATAAAATCTCCTAAAACGTGAATTTTATAACGTTAAATATATTCATAGTATGTGTCAATTGTTGTCTGTAGTTAATTAAACGAGCTATCAAATATAATCTGCGTGTACTTATGTGTTAGCCGTCACCTATAGCTACCTGTAGCCGGCACGACCGGTAGTTAACGAACATATCACTAGATCCTAAGTGTATACATGTCAATTCAGTGTTGTTCTCAATAAATGTATTGGGAAATAGTGTTTTATTTATTACCAATTTTTTTTATTGTGGGGAAATCCTCATAGGATACCAAGTCGCCCAGATTATAACTTATCACGGCGTTTTCTAGTCGGTGAACATCAACCTAATTATTTTTTCGAGATTTTAAGAGTCGGAATTTTGGATGTCATTTTTGTATGAAAATATTTCCATTAAAATTCACCTGGGTGACGCCGGGCACGAACAACTAGCTAGTAGTTTATAATATTAGTAAAATATTAGCTTCCAGACACGTTCTAGATAAGTTCAAAATATTCAATACCAAAGTGGTATGTAGGTTTTGACTTTAGAAGGGCACTAATATCCGAAGGGAAATCCTCCTGAATTTAGCATTTAACTTGGAAATTCCTTGAATTATGAATGTAAAAGAAAGATGCCTTGGTATTGTACTTATACTGTAACCCATCAATGATAAGATACCCGAGAGGCTGTGGGAAGGTTTACGTTGGGACTTCAATATCCTAAATAAAAAAATATCATTTTAAAATTATTATTTTTTTAATCATCTCCATCCAATTATATCAAAGTGATAAAATACATTTTTACATTCATAACACTATAAAATTTCATAAGAACTATTCTTAAAATATTATTTCATAAGACTGCCAACATATCTACATTTTAAATAAATGCATTCAAAACCACCTTTAACAAGCCTAACTCCTTAATTCATCAATAGTTTTTTAAAGCTTTGAATTAATCTTAGCGCAATTTTTTTACCAGTATATGCAATATTAGTAGAGTAAAAATAGGTTTTTATAATTTTTCTCTTTTTTTTTTTTTTACTATTTTTTCTCGTTTAACTAAAATTATATATGGCGTTACAGGCTGGATAGATTTTAAATCTATATTATTATTATTAGACCTAGCAATTATACTTAGATATACGCTGCATGACTGGATTTGATAAAGAAAAATATCGTATATATACAATTATTTTTGATTAGCTACAAAGATAAAATGTAAATAACCTATTTTTTTCTATGAATCTAATTAGTTTTAAGTGACATTGATTATAAAAATATACCAGCAAAAATATTTTTTTAAGTTATATCCTGCTCATAATTTTGACGCCACTGACGGGTACCTCCGGGGGTGGCACATTATCTATAAAAAATATGGCGAGTCTAGATGTCTTTGGTACAAATAAAAGGTTTTATCTTCTTTCTGTCATATACTACTCGCTTAGCTATTCGGACCGACCATAAAATTTAAACCTATTGGGCGTCGACCATTTGACAGCGGAGGTGTCCACATGAAATTTTCAAAATATGTTCCCAGAAACAAAAGCGTTTCAGTGCCGTCACACGGTTGTCCACTATAATGGGAAATCTATTAAAGCTGTATTAAATGGTGGCGACGCCCAACAGGATATTTCGATGGCACTTACATAATCTACTTATACAAATACAAAATATATATATATAACACCACCATTACAGGACTGTCCCTATGACGTCATACATAATACGTATAATAAATACTTAGGTATATATTAAAATTATTAAACTATACGAGAGTGACGTATTATTGGACAATCCTTTACGTCTAAATACAGTAATACACTGGTGACATGGTCACTTACAATTGCTATCTACAGTAATCAATTCTATTTATTACTATCGAGTTTATGGGTTTTGTCATAACTTTCGGCTGTTCGTCAAACAAAAAAACACGTGTTTATGAAAAAAAAAATGGAAATGACATATTGTGATTGTATTTATTGACAGTTTGACCGGATATAGAAGCATAAGGACACACGCTTCTACATCGGTTTAAACATTCAGACGGAAGGCGGAGCACGCAACAGAGGGTCTACTCCGAAAAACGATACACGATAGTTCGATCATCGTTGTCAAATTATTAACCAATAGAATTGCAGCAAACTGACGACACGTAAATTTTGTGGATTGTGAACTATGGTGTATCGTTTTTCGGGGTAAACCCTCTGTAGTTGAGACAATTAGACTTTTGTAAATGTTAAGTAGAGAATCAAAAAAGTTTATTTTGAAAAGAGTAATTGCTGTGTTTATTACTAACTCTTTTCAACAATGTAACCTTCCAAACCGTGCATTAGAGTCAGACTATTCAGACTTTAGATTTTTTAATACACAAATTTTTTTCGTGGTGAAATGTACCCAAAAGAGACAAAATGACCATAAACTCCATAGTAATAATCACTTCCACCAGAGACTCAATATTGTTATCAAATGAACTATCTAACTACGTATTATTTAATTTATAATTATAAGTCGGTTACGTTATTAGATAAGATGGCTGGCACTGGCAGTCGTCGTCGGAGTTTATCTGAAAAAAAAATTATATAATTTATACGAAAATGACTTATAAATGACGTATAGATTTATGAGTGTTGAAAGTTTCAGGGATTATTGTTTTTTTTTTTTTTTATGTCAGAAAGTTGACAAGCAGGCGGTCCATCTGATGGTAAGTGGTTACCGTCGCCTATCGCCATTTGCAATACCAGAGGTATTGCCAATGTGTTGCCGACCTGTTACAATGCCGAGAAGGCAATTACTGGCTCTCAAGTGCAATTGCCGGAACACACCGGTAGGTGCTTGGCGACAGATTTTTAATTTGAGGGTGGTAGCCAGCCAGACGGGTAGTTCCGGATAAAATGTAAAAGTTATCCGGAACTAGCTTTCCGCCCCGCGATCCTCTATTTTACCCCTTTAGGAGATGAATGAAAAAAACCTTTTCTCAGTTGATACCCACACCTCCAAATTTCAAGTCTCCAAGTTTTATTTAAACCCAAATTTTCAAATTTTATTTCTCTTCCCCATTTTTTTACCAGCGGTTTAGGCTGTGCATTGATATATCAGTCAATCGGGACTTAGTTTTTTATATATACAGATTACCCAAGTGATACGGGAGGAGCTGGCGAACAAAACGGTATAATTACATAAAATACAATTGTACTGGAGCAGTAAAAAACTGTATGACATATTTGTATGTCATACGTTATGATCGAAACCATGAACTTTAGATGCAATTTTAACACTGTTTTAGGCGGTTTTTGATACTAAAAATGAGTTGAGATTCAAATTCGGGCCCAAAACCTACGGACTGTAAAAAAAAAATGTATTTTGACGTGATGCGTAATTATACCGTTTTGTTCGCCAGCCCCTCAAGTATAGTTCCACATATGTAGTAATGTTTGGTATTGTTACCATCAAGAAGTGATGCAGACTGAGCTCCTCGGCCCTTGGGCGCAGGTCGGGGTCGTGCGTGAGGCAGCTCACGCAGAACTGGCGGCCCTCCTCCGACAGCGTGGCCGGGATGTGCGGCCGCCCCCCCATGCCCACCACGAACATTATCTGGTAGTTGCTGTCGTACTCCGAAAAGGGACGCTGGACAATACAAAAAAAAACTGTATTTTACAACACTAGTCGATAGTCGTTTTAATCTCGAGCACCTTCCAATGTTCAGTTCCCTTCTAGGCTTTTTATGCTTGCCCCTGGCCTATACATAGTAAACAAAAACTTTTCAAACGAAAAAAAGACCGGAAGTATGATGCCACAGACAAACACAGATACATCCTACAAACTTTTAACATCTCTTTTTCGCCAAGGGTTAAAAATTAAATAGCAATAATGTAGGAGTTGAGTAAGCCGTGCGATATAAAAAATTAAATGTTATAAAAATATACAAATAAAAAATCATAAAAATCGGAGTAAGTAAAGTTTCGGTGGAGTGTCGTCACAAACAGTGACACGAGTTTTTTATATATATACCTTTCCAGAGGCCATTTCAGTGACGACGCAACCGACGGACCAAATGTCAGCCGCGCGGCCGTGGCCTGACGACTTCATGAACACCTCCGGAGCCATGTACGCTGAAATATACATACTCATTAAATATACATATTTTGTCCCTTTTGGTATCGAGACCTTTAGTCCGTGGGGTCCCGGTGCTCGCCAATTCTTCAAAGAGCTGGCTAAAATATTAGTACTCGCCACTGGGGACCGAAGAGCAACTTTCTTGCACAACGTATATAAGCATTGTGATACAGCGAGGAAATACGGCCAGCATTTTCGGTTTTAACGCAGTTTTCTCTAGAGCATCGCTGATTGAAATATATACCTTACTAGCTGACCCGGCAGACGTTGTCCCGCCCTGAGAACAAATAAAAACTGGCACCTAACTACCTATACCTACCTACCCCTATCTACCCTACCTACCCCTACTTACGCCTACCTACCTACAACAACCTATTTACTTAACTATTTTCCACGTAACTTTTTTTTTCTGTACTAATTTTGCGGAATCTCACACAAATTTCCATCCCTATTAGGGGCTGGGGATGATTTCCAAAAAAATATGCATGTATTTTTCGTTGGTAACAAAGAGTCTGTGTACCGATTTTTAGCTTCCTAACTTGAAAACTGCGAAAAATCCCATATAAAATTTCAGCCCCTCTTTTAATGAGGCTGATTTAAAAAAAAAATGATGCACGATTTTTTTATTAGTCCCAAATAGGCCGCTTACAATTTTTTAGCTTTCTACCTTGAAAACTGCGGAATGCTCCATACAAACGTCCACCCCCCATTTTAGGGAAGTGGGGGGTTAGAAAGAGACAAAAAGTAGCCTATGTCACTCCCCATCCCTTCAACTATCTCTACTTAAAAAATCACGTCATTTCGTCGCTCCGTTTTGCCGTGAAAGAAGGACAAACAGACACACAGATAAACAGACACACATGCTTACTTTCTTTCACATTTATAATATTAAGTATGGATTTCATTTTGATAAATTTTAGATCCCCTGCCATCCCGTCCTCCACTCTGCGCCGCCATTCGTGTGCGAATCCGAATCGCATCTGGCCAATTTATTTTATGAACCTTCTATACATGGAAAGACATATTGTAGCAGTGTGACTTCTATTATGTTAACGGTTAAAGAGAATAGAACTGACCCTGCGTCCCGACGAAGCCCTGCAGTTCCCCGGGCGCGGTGGTGTTGGCTCGTATCTTGACGGCGCATCCGAAGTCACCCAGCTTCAGGCAGTTGCCCTCGTTCGTTAGGAAAATGTTCCCACCTGGCACCAACCAATAACACACTTGCTGACACGTGTTGACTGACATACAGGCTGATATTCAAGTATTACATATTTACTAAAATTAGATTTATTTAACTTTAACTACACTCTAACATAACTCAATCTAAAGCACCATCTTAAACTCAATCTCAAACTCGATCTCATGCTCAAACCCAACCTGTAATTCCAACACTCCATCTTACTTATCTTCGACGCGATGATAGCTCAGTGGTAGTGACGTCGGATGCCGCGACGAAGGTTGTGGGTTCGAATCCTACAATGAGCCTGAGCTTTCGGTGAAGGATAACATCGTAAGGAAACCATAGCACGGTGGTAGGGTACTTTGTAGTACCCGCCTGGCTGGCTCTTGAGGGTCAAGTTGAAAACTTGTCGCCAAGCACCTACCGGTGTGTTCCGGCAATTGCACTTGAGAGCCAGTTTGCCTTCTTGGCATTGTAACAGGTCAGCAACACATTGGCAATATCTCTGGTATTGCAAATGTCGATAGGCGGCGGTAACCACTTACCATCAGGTGGGTCGTATGCTTGCTTGCTACCTTAGTAGTATAAAAAAAAAAATCTTAAACTCAAACTTCATCTCAAACTCAATTTCAATCTCAAAGCTTATAACTATACTTAGTTTCGTGATTGCTATTTTTAGCTCCTGCCTGGCGGTTTTACCCGCGTTCCTGAGGATCTTATATTTTTCCGGGATAAAAAGTAGCCTATATGTTATACCAGACGATCTATCTATGTGCAAAGTTTATCCAGACTTTACCGTACAATGTCGGTATTTAAAATGCAAAAAGGACTAAAGTTGGTAGCCTCTGATGGCTGCACCAACTTTAACGGACAATCCGGCGAGCGCAGAGGGTTCTTAGCCGGGTAAAGAAAAGTCTAAGTGCACCTAATCGACGACTTACCAAAAACTTGGTTACAAAGCAAAACACATAAATATTTACTTTATTTACCCTAACTAAAGTCTGAGCAAAGCTCTATAGATCTCAACCTAAGTGTGATACTAAAATGAACAAAAGAAGGCGTAGTACAGCGGTTGCGGTCAGACTACAGTGCCGGCATGACACATCCTATGGTATGGTACGGTACGGTGCGGTGCGGTACGGTGCGGTACGGTACGGTACGGTATACGTACTCTTGATGTCCCGGTGCACGATGGCGCGCGCGTGCAGCTCGGCGACGGCGCTGAGCAGCTGCTTGGTGTAGCGGCGCGCGGCCGGCTCCGCGAGCCCACCCGTCGACACCACCAGCGCCTCCAGCGAGCCCTCCACGCATAGCTCCATAAACAGCAGCATCTCCTCCTGCACACCACACATCATCAACACTCTCCCGCCATCAGCTTTCAGCCCGGTTATTGTTGACTAGTTATTCCCCGCGATTTCACTCGCGTTCAAAAAGTAGCCTATAATCTTCGAGGATAATGTAGCCTCCTATTAACTCTCAGTAACTCCAGAGATAAGCGCGTTCAAACAAACAAACTTTTCAGCTTTATTATTAATATAAATACAGTGTACCTGGTTGACCGAGCTTTACTCGGTTTCTTTTTAAAACGACATTTTCTAAAAATATAACCTAGCTAGATTGATTTATCTCCCCCGAAACCCAGTGCATACAAAATTTCATGAAAATCGTTGAAACCGTTTCCGAGATTCAGATTAAAGATATTAGATAGATAGATAAATATCATAATTATAATATCATAAATTCACATATCTCAGAAAAAATGTAGTGAATTAATCCAAGATATGGTAACAATAAAAAAAAAACAATCAAACCTTCAGAACCATACAGTCTATTCTTATATTTATATTTATTTCTTGTAAATTCTTTATGTAAGTATTTAATATTGTATCTCTCAATATTGCAAAAATAAAATGTTTTTCTTTCTTTGTATTTAGAGTAGAGTAGAGTAGAGTACAGACCCGATGCACCTCGCAGCCGTAGTAGCGCACGAGGTGTGGATGTACGACTCCCTCGAGGACCTGCAGCTCGTTAGCAGCTCGCTGCAGCGCGCGGCGGTCGCCGGCGCCGATCTGCAGCTCCTTCATCGCCAGCAGCTGCCCGCTCGACGTGTTCACCACCGTGTACACCTGCACTTACAATATGTACGTGTCTTCAGAAGCCATCGCAGGCACTTACAATATGTACGTGCCTTCAGAAGCCATTGCAGGTAACGGAAACTAATCATCCTATCCCATTAATATTATAAATGTGTTTCACGCAAAAACTACTAAACGGATTTTAATGAAACTTGGTACGGACGACGACAATTCAAGGTAAACACTGCGGCATCTTATGCGGTTGTAATAGGAGCTATTGTTGTAATAGTCTGATCTGTAGCCGTGTGTACAAAGATAGATCAAACTATGAAATAACATAATAGGATTGTTATTATTTAAATTGAAATTATTATTAATTAAAAATTACATATTTACTGCTCTTATAAAGAGAAAAGGAACAGACATACAACACTAACCATAGCCATAAAAAGGGTTACTAGTTTTAACCGAATAAATGTACCTACCTACATTCAACAAGGATAATTTTTTTATCACGAAAAAACAAAAGATCCCTTGGGAGGATTTATGTATGCTAGTATTTTATCTGTTAAAAACAAAAGACATCGGTTTCAAAAATACGTCACCTCAAAATATCCACACGGCATAAATAAGTTTCTTTTTTTAAACTCAAACTCTAAATTAAGGCCTGATAATGCAATGTTACAAAAGATTCTAGTACACACGACCATAGGTCAAGTTACACATTTTTGTTGCAAAATAGCGCCTATTACAACCGCATAAAGTGCCGCAGTGTGAAGCTGTTCGAAACATAAACTGAGAAACGGTAAGGTACCTTCCCAAAGGTGCCAGCGCCGATCTTGAGCCCCCTCTGCCACTTGAAGGTGAGCTGGCGCAGCTTGGGCTCGTAGCTGGTGGTGGCGGCGCCCACCACGCGGCCCACGCTCTTGGCGCGCCGCAGCGCCTCGTCGCGGGCCCGGTCCAGCGCCTCTATCGCTTCCATCACGTGACGCTTGTGCCCTGGGAAACGACCATTTACTATTACCGCTGCGACGGCCCGGTCAAGCGGCCCGACCTGCCATTAGTAATCCGACCGCCCCCAATTAGTCGTAACTCGTACTAAGTCCTCCCCCGGTAACGCCTTGAGCCGAGGTTCGTACCCCATTTGGGGGTGCCCTCAGGCGTGGTTACCTAAATGTTACCCGGCTGAGAGATTGGTGCAACCATCAGAGGCTACCAACCATACCAATTTTATAGAATAGAATAACTTTTTATTTGACAGTACAACTAAGCTATTTATTACATACTAGCTTATGCCCGCGACTTCGTCCGCGTTTTCGTCGTTTTTCGTAAAAAAGTAGCATATGTCCTTCCTCAGGTTTCAGTAGTTTTGATGTGACAGACAGATTAACTTTCGTATTTTAGTAGGGAAGTATAATATGTCAATCCACAATACTGTTAAAAAATATCGCTATAAGGAACCGCAGAATATTATTATTAATAGCTGTGCCCCGACACCATCAGCGTGTAACTCCTTGTATGTTATTATGTTAATGTATTGGTAATATTGTTTAGATCACTTTCACATGAGGCTTAAGTACATATAGAATGAAAATACGGCACGTGATCATAAAGATTTCTAGAACTGCTAACCCGGGAAAGAGTGACATATAACTGACCATGTGAAAAACGTAAGAGTAAACAAAAATAATCAGAATGCTCCGAACTGCTAAGCTATCAGGAGTTACACGTGTTATTGTGAGTTAACCATAAAAGATAGACATATGCTGTTGCGGGATATTTTTTAGACAATTTTATGACGGAATCATACATGATTTCTATGTAACTTTAACCATTAAGGCTGCAGACGCGACGGAAGCTTAAAAAATGGAGTAACTTCTCCCGTTTTCCCAACATTTCCCTTCACTACTCTGCTCCTATTAATTGTAGCGTGATGAAAAGTATACTATAACCTGCCCAGGAGTATGAAGAATAATTGTACCAAGTTTCGTTAAAATCCGTCGAGTAGTTTTTGTTTCTATAAGGAACATACAGACAGACAGACAAAATTTTTACTGATTGCATTTTTGGCATCAGTATCGATCACTAATCTCCCCCTGATAGTTATTTTGAAAATATATTTCATGTACAGAATTGACCTCTCCACAGATTTATTATAAGTATAGATTACTTATAACTATACTAAATTATAAATATACTGCCAAAGAAAGGTCACCGCTCACCAATAATGTTGCGGTATAACCCACAACGCTGATTTTCAGCGGGAACCTTAGTTGACGTTTATTTTGATGAAATTTGGTATAGAGGTAGCTGACACCCTGGATTGCACATTGGCTACTTTTTATCCCTCAAGAACGCAAGGCGGAAGCTAGTTATAAGATAAATATTCACCGGTAGATTCGATACCGTTGAAACACAGGAGCGGTTCGGGCTCGCTGGGGGGCGTGGGAGGGGTCGGCACCTCTTTGCTCGCCGACGAATTTGATAGTGGACTCTGTAAATAACACATATACCTAAGTACCTACCTATCATTAGTCGATTAAATATCCTGGGACATTCTTCACACTATACTACTATAGTTTATATACTACAAGGTGATTATGGTAGGGTATAGGGTTTGGAGGTCAAGAGGTCATCAAAATATACAAAAAATATATCAAATATATCAGAAAAAAATGACAAAGTGCGTGTAACTACATGCATACGATGTCGGTGCCTCGGCCTGGGGCTGGCGGCGAGGGCCCCGGGCGCGGGGGGCGGCAGGTCGGCGGGCCGCGGGGCCGCGGCGCGTGACCCCACCACGTGAGAGATGCACCCGTCCATCAGCTGCTTCAACTCCTACAATACAATACATTTCATTACGTATCACCTAGATTTTTTATCATTCTTTATTCTACTAAGGTAGCAAATAAGCATACGGCCCACCTGATGGGAAGTTACATCCTTCTTGAAGAACCCAATGCTGTACTCCCTTGGGAAAACCACGGCGGGAAGCCTATCACAAGTATATGCCCATATTTGACCACAATCTTACCTTGTTCAGTGATGATTTAACTGATGATGGTAAACACACAAAGCCTAGAGGGAAATGCAGCTCTCAAGTGCAGCTTTCGGAACACACCAGGTACTCGATTTGAGGCGATGATAGCTCAGTGGTAGTGACGTCGGATGCCGCGACGAAGGTCGTGGGTTCGAATCCTACAATGAGCTTGAGCTTTCGGTGAAGGAAAACATCGTGAGGACACGGTGGTAGGGTAATTTGTAGTACCCGTCTGGCTGGCTACCACCCTCAAGTTGAAAATCTGTCGCCAAGCACCTACCGGTGTGTTCCGGCAATTGCACTTGAGAGCCAGTTTGCCTTCTCGGCATTGTAACAGGTCGGCAACACATTGGCAATACCTCTGGTATTGCAAATGGCGATAGGCGACGGTAACCACTTACCATCAGGTGGACCGCCTGCCTGCTTGTCAACTTTCTGACATAAAAAAAAAAAACTCGGCGATAGATTGTGTCCATTTTTTTTGTGTTAATTTTAATGTACCGGGAACTGTATTTGATCATTTTTACTAGAGGAATGTCGATTTGGAATAACTGTTTCAATTTAATGCAATAATATGGTAGGTATTTACCTCAAATTCTTCATCAGTAAGATGTTTGGTGTTGCATGGATCGCAGGCCAGCATCAAGAACTCTAAGCCTTGGCTCGCCCATCTACAAATAATACATAAACAATTAAAAATATATACAATAATACTTGCTAGGATAATTGGCAGACTCTTCTGCGCAAAAAAACTTCTAATATAGTATTACAATCAAATCTGTGCTCAGTTTTTTGACGGTACCTACCACACAGTTGAAAGCTGATTTCCGAAGTTGTGATAACCTTCAGCTTTAACCGTCGTAAGTGCCCCAATAAGGCTCAAACGTCGTTTACAACTTTACATATTTTATTTTTAATAGTCGTATATATTAAAGCGACAACAGATAAACACATCCTAATAAGGATTTAAAAAAAAACATAGAACCGTAATCGATTCATAAGGTACTGCGGTATTTTTTTTTATGACAGACGGACGAACAGCAGAGGCTTGTAATAGTATTTCGGTAGCACAATTTGGGTACGGAGCCATAAAAATATATGTTTATCATGTCCTATATTAATAAGGGTAGGTAATTAGAAGTCACCTAGGTCTGAGTCCCCGGCCGCGGTCGCACCTCTCGACTACGAATAGCATCCAGCACCGCGCGAACTGAACCACGGCGCGGGCGCTACGCCACGCCCACGCGCGCTCCACGCCGCTGGCCTGAGTACACCCCACACCGACATCACCACCGACACCAACACCAGCCCCGGACCCACCCGGCTCCGGCGTCGCGGGCTGAGTCCCAGTGAGGAGCAGCTCGATGCTTGACTGCACCTGACGAAGAGAAATGGTATTAGTATTTTCTAAGAGGTACTGGAAAGGATTTTCGATAACTTGTTAAAAGTTTAAATGTTATGAAAATTTTGCCAAAAAAGAATGTTCCCCTAGTCTACCACTTTAAAGGTTTTTTTCATGTGAAACATATTTATAAAACTGATTTTATCATGTATTACTAAAACATATTTAAATTTGATTTATGTTCCAGCCCAATATATACATTATTCTGCTGACTATACACGACCAAAATTTTGCACGATTTCTTACTAGCCAGCATAATCATAAAAAGAGCAAAATTCATATATTGACTAGATTTTTCAATCATTTTCAATAATTTAATCAATTTAAAATTATTTTTTTCCTGAGCTCATAAATTTTTTAGAAGGATAAAGTTCAAATTGTAGCAACAGACTATCTAAGCATTAACTAACCTGACCATCGCCGAAGTTATTAAGATTATCGAACAGCTTGTCATCAAACACGCTGGTCTCGCAGTCTTCACCGATGCTCTCGGACCTGATGAACTTGGGCCGGCCGCCCTTAGGAGGAGAATGTATAGAGCGACGAGGGCCGAGCGCGGTGCTTACTCTGTTGCTGGACTCGATCGCGAAGCGGTGGAGCTCTTTGTGGATCTGCAAAAGTATCGTCTATTAGTTTTGAAGGTAGACAGTTTTCTTGATGTCAATGAAAGCTACCGTTTTTGTGCTCACCAGTTGGCGCCACTGTCGAGTAAGGTCCTGAAATATAGCTGTCAAAGTTTGTTATTGCGGGCGTTTTTCAATCATATTTAATACGACGCGCAGTCTCGTTTTATTCGAGAAAAAAAGGAAGTAATCATTTTCCGAAAGATTATTAATTTTATTATTCTAATTAGAAAAAAACCCGCGTAGCCCACCCACAAACAGTGACATTGGACATTTCGGAAACCTCACGCTACACTAGCGCCTCTAGCGGAGAATTCATAAGCATTGATTGTCTGTAAAATATTGACAAAAAGTAGTTTGATAATGTGCTAAACACAATAAAATCTGTCACTACACTCATGAGATGACGGACTAGTATTATGAAACAAATGAAAATAAAAAAAGTTATTATGTAGAATGAAGGATATTTGAAACACCGAAGACAGAAAATATAAAAGGAACAAAAGCTCAAAAACAGCAAACCTACAAAAGAAAAACAACACAACACCCACCTCATACTTACGATAATAATAAATAAATAAATATCCTGGGACATTCTTCACACATGGTTAACTGATCCCAAACTAAGCAGAGCTTGTACTATGGAAACCAGATAACTGATATACTACATATACTACTTTTTTTTTGTAAATACATACTTATATAGATAATTACACCCAGACACAGGACAAACAGACATGTTCATACACACAAATGTTTGTCCTGGATGGGAATCGAACCCATGACCAGCGGCATGATAGGTGGTGTCTTAACCAACTGCTCCAACTGGCTTGTCAATAATAGTCTAGAACTATTGACCGAGAATGTAAGTGTGTCGAACATAAACCTCTCATGTAAATTACCACGACGAGGAGTTCCACTATGAGGTTATGAGATCACTTATACTTAATTTACTCATATTTTAAGTTTAGACATAACGTAAACAATGAAGCAGTTATCGTAAACATTCGTTATATTAAACTAACAAAGTATCGATTAGAAAATGACAATAACTCGTGTTGGGCCATTTTAATTTATGTAAAAAATTAAAATTTACAAAAACGTCATTTCTTCAGAACTCTTTACACACCTTACAATAATGTGTGTAATTTAACTTAATTTTGGCTTAAAAAAAACAAAACTCAAAATTCATTTACTCAGTTTAGGCTCTGATAAGGGATACAACTGATACTACGACCTCCTACAAAACACTTAAAACACGTTTACGATTAATGCTTCTATTTTTACGTTCGAACTAAACATAAAATAAAATTAATATCGCTATGGGGATTAAAAGAAAACTCAGAAGCGATTATGAATTGTCTAAACCAGAGGTTCCCAAACTGTGCGTCGCGACGCCCCGGGGCGTCAAGGGACTGTCCCAAGGGTCACGAACCGGTATACTTACGTCACGTTCTAAACTACACGCGGGTATAGTATGACACAACTTAGATGAAGCATCGGCAAAATTCGTAAAATCGATCGTTCCCGAAAAGAGTGCGCCTACGACATTACTCATGAGTTAAAAAATGATCGGCGAAAATGATCTTGTTGATCGTTGAATGTCGCGATAATGAATGATTTTTATTAGTTGTGTTAATCGGAAGTGAAGTGTACGAAAACGATTTGCCGATGCTACATCTAAGTTGTGTCATACTGTATCTTCTTTTACAAGGGATCCGCAAAAAAATTACAACATGTAAAGGGGGTTGCAGTACAAAAAAGATTGGGAGCCCCTGGTCTAAACTACAACAACAAAAACACTCCAAACAGAAAACAAGGTCCACAACCAAAGCAAGCGCCACACTTAGCACTAGTGTCATATCGTACCATAGGGTTGAAAGACTCATTAATGACCATAGTCTCGGGCCTCCTGCGCCTGTATTCGATATTGGGGGCCCGCGTCGACTGTAGGGAGGCCGGCCGTTGCCTCTTCGCTACTTTCTCGTCTAACAATATGAACGGAGCTTGTGCGAATTTGTATAGCTCTTTGTGCAACTGCAAATATAACATGCAGTGTAGCTAACATGCATGTAGATATGTGCATATACATATATCATAAATACATAATATGTAGTGTAAAAATTTACATTGCTATACTAATTATTGCTTGCATTAAGTTACCTTTATCGATTAAATATACAGGCTGACTATTTAATCATCGTTTTATTTTTACATTACTCATAATTATGAACAACTATTACTGTGTGACCAACTCTGACATGACAAAAAAAAACTTTTCATACAAAGTATCTTGTTCTGATTTGGACAATGATTAAAAAGTCATCCTATTGAAGGTTAGTTTACTGTACTGAATTTCTTAGATCCTTTTCTTATGTTTTTTTTTTAAGATATATAGTAAGTATATCGTAAGACTAAATTATTTTAGTTTGTATGCAACCATTTGGCACCATTTACTCATTAGAAGCTTAAAAAATAATATTTAGTTAATAAACTATTATTTTTAGTTAAATTCCAATCGAATAAGAGAATTAAAGAAACAAAAAGTAAGTAGTGACAAGCAATACTATGCTTTACCCTTCACATATTAAGTGCTTAACTCGCAGAACAGCTGTAAGAAAGCAGATAGTTACGAGATTCTATGCAGAGCATGCAGTCGGAAGTTATCAGTGCACTTCCACATTACACCATATCATAATATATTATAGAACAATACACTAGAAGGTAGTTTCACTGATACGAATATAATAAAAATAATAAGTATATGTATAAAACACAGAATTATCGTAGGCTAGGTGCCGCTTTTTCAGGACTTGTATTTCTACTACCTATTTGCACATTAGGGCTTTATCACACAAGCGGTTTGCGAGCATCTTCAAAGAGGAACAAGCCGCGGCTGCAAAGCGAAGACCTGCGGGCGCGTGATGATTACGCAACGTTTTCGACACTTGTACGCGGCGAGTTCTCAATAGCGTCCCCCTATTCGCGTCGAGCTCGTTGCGCGTCCTCGACGCATTCGCTGCAAATGCGCAACATGTTCGCACTCCACTTTGAAGACGCTCTCAAACCGCAAGTGTGATAAGACCCTTAGCTTATGACTTGAATTTAAAAATACCAAATTATTGTAAGACGTCTTCAAGGACGTTTAATTTCATTGTTGCTAAGAAAAAAAATGCTTGGTCTTACTATTTCATGAAGATGTGGTATCTAACCTACTTTTAAATTAATGGTATAATATAATAATAAATATCCTGGGACATTTTTTCACACACGGTTGCCTGATCCCAAACTAAGCAGAGCTTGTGTTATATCTCGTATAAATATTAAAGTGAGTAATTAATTAATACTTCAATGTTTTAATAATCAGAAAGATAATTTATTAAGACATAAATGTGACGTGACATACATGACATATTCAAAAGCGCGGGAGGAAAACTCCACCCACAGATTATAAAATATAGTCTATAACACTCTCCCCTACTTAATAAAATTTAAAAACAAAATAAAATAAACTATTCTAAAGTTTGCCCACATTTAAGTAGTTGGTTGGAATGTCGTTTCCATTGTAAGCCCTCCACCTCTACAATATATGTTGTCCCTGGAACTAAAATCTCAATGACTTTGCCTAAAGACCATTTCTTTTTATTTTTTCTTTCGTCTCTCACCATTAACTTTTCCCCAATTAAAAATGTTTTATAAATATTTTTACTATTTATTGTTTGCTTAACATGTTCTGTATCTATTTTATTATTAACTGGGCTAGGTCTTAATAACGAAAAACGACATCTCAACTCTCTACCTAACATTAAATTAGCTGGACTTTTTCCAGTAGATTTGTGTACAGTACTTCTATAATCAAAAAGAAATAAGTTACAAGCATATTCTACAGTGTAACCACTTTGTACAATTTTAGTTATATGTGTTTTAAAGGACTCTACAAAACGTTCAGCTAAACCATTTGTAGCTGGGTAATAAGTTGGAGTGAAGCTTTGATTTACTCCTACCATTTTACAAAAACTAGTGAATTCTTCACTAGTCCATGTAGGACCATTATCAGTAACAAGATGAAGAGGATATCCATAACGTATAAAAATACTTTTGAATACTTGAATTGTTTTTTGTGCTGTTATATTACTCATGACAAATGCTTCTGGCCATTTTGAAAAAGCATCTACAATCACCAAATACATTTTATTATAAAACGGACCTAAAAAATCTGCATGTAATCTATGCCACACTGTGGGAGGTTGAGGCCAGACTGTTAATTTAGTTTTCTCTGGGTTTTTACGATTTTGCAAACAAATCATACAATTTATAGTTATATCCTCTATATCTTTGTCCATACCTGGCCACCAAAAATACGATCTAGATGTTTCTTTCATTCTTGTAGTACCTAAATGACTAGCATGTAATTCACACATAACTTGTTCTTTTAATTTCTGTGGTATTATTACTCTATAGCCCCATAGTAAACATTCTTTTTCAACTGATATTTCATTTTGCCTCAAAAAATATGGTTTATATTCTTCATCTAAATCGTTTTTTGCAGGCCAGCCATCTCTACAAAACCTTAGAATATCACACAAAACTTTATCTTTTTTAGTTTCATTTCGAATTGATTGCCAATTTAATGTACTTAGATTTGATTTATTTATATAATTAACTGTATTTAATTCAAAAGACTTATCTATAATTGCATTTTCTTTCGGATTATGTTCCATACAATTTGTAACTACACGTGATAGGTAATCCGCTGGATTATTTTTAGATTTTATATGTTGCACATCATAATCAAATGCACTTAAAAATATTGACCAATATTGTAACCGTTTAGCTGCCATTTTTGGTATTCCATATTTTGGTCCTAATATTTTTGCTAATGCTTCATTGTCAGTTTGTAGAGTGAATTTTTTTCCAAATAAATATTCGTAAAATTTACTGACGCCAAACACAATAGCAAATGCTTCTTTTTCCAATATAGGATACTTAATTTGACTATCATTTAGTTTTTTACTTGCAAATGCAACTGGTTTTATAACATTGTTAATGTCCTTAACTGATAAGATAGCAGCTACACCACTATCGGCGGCATCACATGTAAGTATTAAATTTAAGTTAGGATTGCAGTGTGACAATGAGCATGTATTTGCTAACGCATTTTTAATTTTTTTGAAAGAATTTTCACAGTCTTCTGACCAATCAAATTTGTCTTTCTTTAAGCAATCATATAGTGGTTTTAATATTATTGCCATATTTTGTAAAAACCTGTTATAATAGTTAACTTTTCCTAAAAATGATTTCAACATTTTAAAATTTTCTGGGCGTGGCAATGACAGCAATGGTTCAATTTTACTTTTTATAACTTTAACACCATTTTTATTTACTTCTAATCCAAAAACATCTAATTTTTCTTCAAAAAATTTACATTTATCCATCTTAAGTTTTAATCCTGACTCTTTCAATTTCTGTAGTACACTTTTTAATTTGTCATATGTTTCCGAGAATGTTTTACCACATATATATATATTATCTATATATACTATTATGTCAAGACCATTTAATTTCTGTGTTATTAATCGTTGGAATGAACCAGGTCCTGTACTTACTCCAAAAGGTAAGAATAAATATTTGAAAATTCCCTCCTCAGTAACAATAGTAACAAGCTTCTGAGATTCATTATCTAATGGTGCCTGTAAGTAGGCTTCCCGTAAATCTAACTCACAAAAATAATTATTACCCTGTAATTTCATCATGATATTATCGATTGTTGGTAATGGAAAATGGTCAATTTTCAAATATTTATTTATTGTTATACGATAATCACCACATAAGCGAACTGTTCCATCTGGCTTCAGAACTGGCACCACTGGAGTACCCCATTCAGAGTACTCAACTGGTTCTATACGTTTGTTATCAATTAATCTTTTTATTTCACTTTTTACTTTATCTTTTATAGCAAATGGAACAGTTCTAACAGGCATAAATATTGGTTTAACATTTGGTTCAATTGATAAATGGATAGGTTCACCTTTAAAAATTCCCATACCTGGTTCAAAAATTTCTTTATACTCATTTTTTATTTCAGCAATAATTTTATCTTTAGTTTTTATTTCACATATATTTTGCTCAAATTTTGGTGGCCATAATTGTAAAACAGAAAGCCAGTCCTTGCCAATTATCATAGGTAATCCATCTTTAACAACAAACAGTCTTTGATTATTTGCTTTTACAGCCTTATAACTCACATTTAAATTTTCAATTATTCCTAGAGGTGTTGAAGTTGACTGGTCAAAATTTGTAAAAATTACGTTCTTCTGAATAATTTTTAAATCTGAAAAATATTTTTGTTTGTTAGATAAAGTTATGGTACTCACATCAGCTCCGGTGTCAACTTCAAACTCTAAGATTTTTCCATCAACAACAACCTCCAAAATAGCTGATGGAATTTTTTGTTTATCACTAAAATAAAAAATATCATACATTTCAGCAGTATTTACCATATCCTTTTCTTCTTTTTCTTCCACTATGCAATCATTTGAACAAATGGTTTCAGCTACATCCAGATTTCTCATTTTCATTTGTTTCTTTTTATTGCACATTTTAAATATATGCCCTTTAACTCCACATTCACTGCAATACTTTTCTTTCAATGTACATTCTGCTTTTAAGTGTCCAATTTTTCCACAGCAGTAACATGTCATATTTTTTGTATTCATATTATTATTTTTCATAAAATTTCTTCCTGCAAATTTAAACATCTGAGATCGTTCTGGCTGTTTTTCTTCATTAAAAGTTAACTTGTAAGCAATCTCAGCTGTTTTTCCAATGTTAGTTAAAATCTCTAATGATTGTTCTGCTTGTTTTAATAGTTCAAATCTCACTGAATCACAATATGAGCCATTAAGTAATCGTTCTTTTATTTCTTCATCTAGGTTGGTGAAATTGCAATTTTTTGACAACTTTTTCAGATCTATGATAAACTGCTCCAAAGTTTCATTTGATTTTTGACATCTTTTCCGGAATTCTGCACGGTGTAGTGCAAAATTTCTTATTGGGTGATAATAATTCTTAAGTTTAAGGCAAATATTTTCAAAGGTTTCTTTGGTTGGTGATATTGGTGTACAAAGTGTGATCAATAAGTCATAAACATTTGTACTAAGTTTCGTAATTAGTAATGGCACTTTCTTTTCTAAAGGAATATCATTAAGTAAAATGAAACATTCAAATTGTTGCTCATAAGCATTCCAATTTTCACCAGTAAATACTTCTAAGGTAGTGATAGCAGACATATTATTTGACATAGTATGAGGATGAGGAGTGTGTAGGTTTCTCTCATCAATGTATTTGCGTAAATATGTTCTTATTTCGTCAATAGTATTTACACTCGAAAATATTGATTCTGTAGATAATTCGTTGGCAATTGCAATTAATTCTTCTTTTGATTTGCTTTGAATCCAAGATCTTTTACCTTCAGCTATCAATTCTTTAATTGTATCCATTTAATTTCAATAAAATACACTTCAGCGTTATATTTAATTTTTATAGTACAATAACAATATCACTCATACATGTTCGTTTCTCTCTCGTCGCCACTGTTATATCTCGTATAAATATTAAAGTGAGTAATTAATTAATACTTCAATGTTTTAATAATCAGAAAGATAATTTATTAAGACATAAATGTGACGTGACATACATGACATATTCAAAAGCGCGGGAGGAAAACTCCACCCACAGATTATAAAATATAGTCTATAACAGCTTGTACTATGGAAACCAGATAACTGATATACTACATATTATACTACTTTTTTTTTGTAAATACATACTTATATAGATAATTACACCCAGACGCAGGACAAACAGACATGTTCATGCACACAAATGTTTGTCTTGGATGGGAATCGAACCCACGACCAGCGGCGCAATAGGTGGTGTCTTAACCAACTGCGCCAACTGGCCCGTCTAATTAATAGTAATTAAATATATAGCATAATTGTTATTTTTTTCATATTCCTACGAAATTTTGCAGAACTGATGCCACTTTATCTCTGATGCTACAATCTTTATATCGACCATACACCAATCTAAGCCATTCCTAATTTTTTTTCCGTTTCTCACTATTATATTATAAAAGACAAAGATAGAAGATGTCTTACCTCAAATCCAAGTTTGAATGCCTGCTGCATCAACTCTCGCACGCGCGTCACCACTCCTTCAGTGACATCTCTGGGTACTTCTTCTGATAATGGCTGTCGACTCTTTTCTAGTATGTACTCAGATTGTTGGACTATGAAGTCACGAATCGCCATTAGACTGTTCTGTAATAAAAAATAATTTTCTTAATAATTGTTTCAATGTTTCGGAATAATATGTTAATTTTAATGGGATATAAACATTATATAGTTTCTCAACGATACGAATAAAATGAAATAAAACTCTATTTTCGACACAGACGCCTAAGATAATAATATGGTAAGGTGAGGTAAGGTAAGGTAAGGTAAGGTAAGGTAAGGTGACTCACAAAAATCTGTTCCCTCTGTTGCAGGTAGGCGGGTGGCGGCGCCCGGGCGAGCCTGGCAGCGAGAGCGCGCGCCCACTGCGCCGCCTGCAGCGTGCTCTCTCGCTCGCACGCGTATATACTCTGCGCCTCGCGACAGATCGCGTATATTGCATACCTGTATAATGAGATGGAGATAACTTAATTTTTGGGTGTTTCCAAATGTCATCTTTCCGCAACTTAAGTTAGTTTGTCTTATTGCACTATTTTAACTATGAGACAAACTAAAATTACGAAATTATAAACCATACTTTGCTTAAAATATCAGTCATAAAATACATTCTCTATATGCAAACTAAGTAGCTCTAGCCTTCGCTTCTAATGTGATCTTAAACAATATTAGTATATTACTTGTCAGGATCAGCTCCATCGCCGTTTTCTAACTTGGTCAGCTGCTCGAACTTGTCCTTATACAGTTTGATGAGTCTGTTCAGCTGATTGCACGCGATGTCACTGGAAGTAAACACACGTGAGAACATACAACTAGATATCATGTCTGCCATAGCCCTAATTCATCTTATCCTGGACGGTATTCCAATTGCCAGGTGTTCTAAAAAGCAATCGAGCAATATTGCTAAATGGAATTCATTTCGTGAAATTATAGCAGGACCTACGTAGGTATAAGACTTTTTGGCGGAGGCTTGCGAAGTGATGTGCGTTTTAAATTAAAAAAATATGAAGAAAACAGACTTAGCGTTAGCCTTTTGAATTTGTATGAGTCACTTTACTTTGGCTTTATATATTCCATAATAAGACAGATCTGATCTCAAATAAGGCAAGGCTGTACCTTTGTCTGCGTTTTGGTGAACTGAATAAACAACATGTACTCCGTCACGGACATGCACTGCAAGAACGACAGGTATAGTATAGTATAGTATACATACGAGAAGGTGAGCGGCGCGAGTAGAGCGGCACACTTGACGCGGCGAGCGAGGCGCGCGGTGAAGGCCCACTCGCGCTGCAAGCTGGCGCGGGACATGTGCTCCGTCACGGACATGCACCGCAAGTACGACAAGTATTGTATAGTATAGTATAGTATAGTATACATACGAGAAGGTGAGCGGCGCGAGTAGAGCGGCACACTTGACGCGGCGAGCGAGGCGCGCGGTGAAGGCCCACTCGCGCTGCAAGCTGGCGCGGGACATGTGCTCCGTCACGGACATGCACCGCAAGTACGACAAGTATTGTATAGTATAGTATAGTATAGTATACATACGAGAAGGTGAGCGGCGCGAGTAGAGCGGCACACTTGACGCGGCGAGCGAGGCGCGCGGTGAAGGCCCACTCGCGCTGCAAGCTGGCGCGGGACATGTGCTCCGTCACGGACATGCACCGCAAGTACGACAAGTATTGTATAGTATAGTATAGTATACATACGAGAAGGTGAGCGGCGCGAGTAGAGCGGCACACTTGACGCGGCGAGCGAGGCGCGCGGTGAAGGCCCACTCGCGCTGCAAGCTGGCGCGGGACATGTGCTCCGTCACGGACATGCACCGCAAGTACGACAAGTATTGTATAGTATAGTATAGTATACATACGAGAAGGTGAGCGGCGCGAGTAGAGCGGCACACTTGACGCGGCGAGCGAGGCGCGCGGTGAAGGCCCACTCGCGCTGCAAGCTGGCGCGGGACATGTGCTCCGTCACGGACATGCACCGCAAGTACGACAAGTATTGCTGGTAGAACACAACACTATCAATCAATAATCACATCCTATTCTTATTCTAGATGGGGGCGATAGGGTGTATTGTGAATCCCCCCTGCCTTTGTCCGGTAAGGTTGATGCAGACGCCAACTGTAGTCCTTTAAAAAAAAAATCCCCCCAGCTAGCTTTACCCAAACCATCTTAGGTCCTTTATGTAAGGGAGTGTGGCTTTGGGCTGCTGAACGTTTGTCGGGCCGACTAGTTCAAATATAAAAATTCATGCCAGAAACCAATGATAAAACTGTTGGGTAGGCCCGTTCAATCAAATTAGTCGAACGTGTATGGGCGGCATAAGAAGAAGACAGTTATGTACCTTGAGCACGGCCTCGACGGTAGTATCGTAGGTGTCGAGCAGCAGCCGCAGATGGTCAGCACTAGTGTCTGCACCTGGCCCCGCCCCCGCCCCCGCCCCCGCCCCCGCGCCGCGACCCCCGAGCGCCGCCTCCACGTTGCGCATGAACTCGCATCGCATCTCCGTCGATATGTCCAGCCCCTCCTTCAGCTCGTGGATCAACTACACAATAAATCCTAATAAGTTTATCTTCAATATCGCTTCTGACCAATCTACTCTGTACAATGTCATCAATAGATACAGATAGACATAGATAACGCAAGATAGATAGATAACGCAAGACAATGTTATTAGTTATTTCTTCATGGTATTTTTTTTATTTATTTCCAACACAATTTAGGTAACATACCTCGTAACATAGTCAAAATATAGCATAATGAACTAGCTAGCTAAGCTAAAAAGCGAGTTCCAAACTAAGTAAAACTTGTATTTCACAACTCGGAGAATGCGATTAACTATAGTATAATTTTCAAGAGATGTAATAGGAGCAAGTGAGGTAATGAACTGTTTGTTGGTGGTATTGAGGATAGGGTAGGGTAGGGTAGGGTAGGGTAGGGTAGGGTAAGGTAAGGTAAGGTAAGGTAAGGTAAGGTAAGGTAAGGTAAGGTAAGGTAAGGTAAGGTAAGGTAAGGTAAGGTAAGGTAAGGTAAGGTAAGGTAAGGTAAGGTAAGGTAAGGTAAGGTAAGGTAAGGTAAGGTAAGGTAAGGTAAGGTAAGGTAAGGTAAGGTAAGGTAAGGTAAGGTACCTGTTTGACGGTGAGGCAGGAGGGGTGGTCGGGGCGCGTCTCGAGGCGGAAGGCGAGGTAGTCGTGCACGGCCTCCATGCAGATGCTGGTGAGCAGCAGGAAGTGCGCGCGGTACGACGGCAGCCGCATGGCTCTACACTCGCGCGACCACCACCCGTACCTTACATTACACATACAACTATATTAACTACCTGGGAAAACGTCGCACCGGTGGTTGGGGACCGCCGGAAGTAATTAAGCATACAAGGGAATTGGCTCTCGAGTGCAGCTGTCGGAATACACCAGGCTTAGTGACAGGTTTCCAACATTAGAAATTCGTTTTTATTTTAGTCACACCAATGAGTGGTAAAGAACCACTCATTCTTGCAAATTAACATTATTGAAAAAAAAAACATTTTTAATGCTGTCAAATTAGTCTAATATACCATCGTTATTTACGGGTAATAATAAATAAATCAAATAATTTTGGATTTATAAGCACGAATGGATACCATTATCTCAATGGACCCTTTAGAATTTGTCGAAGAATTACAACACTTATTTAAGCCAGATTATTTCAAATCATAAAAAATAGCGAACTGCTGGCAGAAAAAATTACTGGACACTAAAATACACAATGAAGAGTACAAAAAATAAGTACCTCCTCAACTCCTCAGTCTCCAATTCGTCCTCATCTAAAACGGACTCAGTCTTTTCAAAGTGTTCTTTGGAGTCTTCGAATACCTCCGCCGGATCGTTTTCGTCGAACGTCTCCGATTTTACTACCTGTTACAAATTTACTGGTAAAATAAAATTTTATTCATGAAATACTTATATTTGTTACTCGAACTCGCCGTCATGGCTTATCGCATTAGGATGAAACTACCCACGTAGATAGATCATACTCAGGAATAACATAAGATACTATTTATAAAGGGAACATATAAGAGTTTTAGCAGGGCTATTTTAAAACTCAGATTCGACATCGGAAACGGAATCGGGAAAATCCGAGACGAATTCCCGCAATTGCTTCTTTGCTATCGAATCTTTTCGATCTGTCATCCGACTGCTATTTAAAATAGCCTTTTGATAGTTAGCTCGTCAGGAACAGAATCGACACCAGAAAGATTTCGTTTCCGATTCGTGTTTTAAAATAGCCCTGCAGGAACGTAAAGCCACGGAGCTGAAACTAGTATCGAAATATAAACTTACATCAGGCTTCTCCAACGTGAGGTAGACCTTCTGCAGCAAGTTCTTGCGCATCTTGTATATGAACATCATACATCGGCGCACGCCCTGCGTCTTCAATATCTCGCGATGGTATTCCCTGTCAAATTAATTAGCATATCCGTATAAAAAAATAAGCAAAAACGAGATATAACATGCATACATATCGAAGAATTAGATCGTTGATCCTCGCTTATTGTGGTACTGTATAGCTATTCGCTATTTGTCCCCTTTAGAGTTGAAATTTTCAAAAATCATTATCCTTAGTAATATTATTCTTTGGTAATATATGGTAATAATAGCTATCTGTATGCCAAATTTCAACCTGATCCGTCCAGTGTTTTGAGTTGTGCGTTGACAGATCAGTCTGTCAGTCACTTTTTCTTTTTTTATATTACGCTTAGCGTATTTTTTTTTACACGGCCCCTAAGTATCGTAGCGTGATGTTAAATAACCTTCCGCAAAATTTCAACTCCGTACGGTAGTTCATGATATTAGCGCGTTCAAATAAAGAAACAAACTCTTCAGCTATCAAATTCAAACTCGATCGATTTGTTTTTTTTTTATTTGATACGTGTAGGGTCAGGTACTTGATGTACTCTGTCTACGTACCTGTAGAGCGAGACGGAGCATCGGTCGAGCAGGCGGAGATGCGCGATCTCGTCGAGCGGGCCGAGCTCGTAGGCGTCACTAGTCGCGCTGTCGCACTCGCCCTCGCCATCTACCGACCATCGACTGTCTGCGGTGCCGTGAACACTATCTGATATCACTATCTCTGGTGTTGATTGCCCGTTGTACTCTGTGTATAAAAAAAAAGACGTGTGGCACTCGGAGACTGCCGCGGTAAAGCTATTGCATAGCTGTTTTTATCAACTTATGCAATTATAATTATTTATTTATTTTATTCATGCAGTATTTTTTTTCCTTTGTTTTTTTTTTCTTTGATATTAATTCAAGTTACACTTTTTGAGCGTGGTGACCGATAAGAAAACATTATTTTTCTTTTATTAAATAAATGAGAAGTTAATATTGTTCAAAATATTTTTATTATCTTACAAAAAATACAAAGAGGAGGTGCCCTAACGCCGAAACTCTAAGCAGGCATGAGTGACCAGATTGCGGGGCGAAAAGGGGGATTACGCATGCGCAGTAACGCCCATACAACCAATGCCACCTAGAGACAGTTGCTGAACTAAAGAGACAAGCGTGATATTTCAAAAAGTCATTCAAAGTTCTGCTATTCATCAATAGATGGCAAAACTAAAAAGTATCACCGCTGTGCCGGTCGGAGTGGGAGGTGTTAGGTTATTTTCTTTACGGAATTTCTGGATTCGGTCTCCACGCTCAAGGCCCGCGATAGAAGCTAAGCAATAGGTTAAAAAATATAAAATAATAATAAAGCAACCTTTAAATCAATACAATGTTTCCATTAGTAATGAAGCTGAACTGTTTGCATATTATGCATTAAAAACAGTAACTTTCAATGAAAAACTGATTACAACAAAGTTACGCACCCCCCAGAGACATTTGAGACATTTTGACAAGTTAGGTTGCCTAATATCACCCAAAATGACATAAGGATTCCAAAGATACCACACATTCCTAAATCAGTTAATGTATTTTAGAAGATATGATGGACAAACATAAAAAAAGAACCGCTTTCAAAAACACTAAAAAGTATAAAATAATAACTATATAACAACTCTAATCTTTTGATGTCCTACATAGTCCGTTTCCTTCACTAATGTATATAATACTCACTAAAGCTCTCAACCCCGCTATCCACCTCATCATCATCCCGCACCTTCGCGGAACTGCCCCTCGAGGTGTCCTCCTTGAGAGTATCTCTGCCCTCCTTGTGTTCCGAGTGCGAGCTCGAGTCGCTGTTGCTGGAGTCCGTCGGGTTGTTGCTCACGTTGAACCGCACTTGAGACTGCCGGTTCGACTCTGATGATTGTCTGTTACCACAAACATTTATTATATTAATCAACAAGAAAGAAAAATCTAAATCTAAAACCAGACTACTTTATTTCCTCTAGACAGCGCCATATTCAATTTAATGTGACGTCACATAGCCTATAACCAGCGCACGATCAAGACGCTTCCAACGATACCTCATTTGTGAAACGTTTATGGGCGTGAAGTAAGCAATAGTGAAAAACAATAATATTGAAAAATGAAAAACTAATTATTCAGCTTATAGTTCACTAATATCAAAACATACGACGTGCATTTGGAAGGGCCAAAAAGCATTGAAGTATACTAATTGAAGTATTATACAGGCATGAAAAAAAAAAATGACCGGGAAAACAACACTAACTAAAATATTTCCATACAAATTAGCTCAACATTAAATTACGCTTCAATGTAAATCTGAGTACATATTACTTTACTAAAATAGCTATCTCCAAAAGAGACCTCTGAAAATGTATACCTATATAACCCTTACCTGCTAACATCGGAGTCCTGCGAGACGCGGTGCGGCCGGCGCTGGCGCAGCTGACTCTTGTAGCGCATGGAGCGCAACATTTGCCGCACCGACACTATCTTCATGCGCATGTTCATCGCCGTGTTGTACCAGAGGCACATCGCCTGAGAGGATATACTACAGTACAGTACATTGGAGGTAACGATCTATCCAGATATCCACGATTTCAAATTAGGGGAACACTCAGGAAAATAATCTAAGGCCTTGTGGGCCCCCTGCCCAATCTTCCCTGTATCCGCCACTGATGGGGGCATTATACAGGTTGTTGTTTTGGTCCACAACAAGGATTTTTTATGTCAGAAGGATGACAAGTACGCAGGCGGTTCACCTAACGGTAAGTGGTTACCGACGCCTATCGCAATTTGCAACACCAGTATCATGTGTAGGCAATTTTGTATGGCAGTATCAATACAATACAATATACTTTATTGTTTACACCACATAATATTAACAAAAGACAAAAAAAATAAGAATAGTAGAAAATAAGTATAAATAATTTAGGCGGCCTTATCGCTTAAGCGATTTCTTCCAGGCAACCTACTAGCAGGATCATATTCTGTATTATCCTAGTAGCAAGTCGCTAGTTGGTGACCCAAACAAGGTCCTGTGGCAGTTGGCGCTAACCTTAATCCTGTTCTTGAAGAGTTGCGTCGCGATGAGCGGATGGTCGTGCGTCATGGCCTTAGTGGAGGGGTAGAGCTCGACGGCGTTGTAGAAGGAGTCCAGCAGAGTGGCCACCTCCCGCATCGCGCGCCCCACGCCCTCCGAACAACGAGAACACTCGAACGACAGGCACCCGAACAACTTGCCGTCTAAACGAACCAAAGATGCTTGATCAACTTTTCTTTTTAATTAACACCCGACGCAAAAACGACGGGGTGTTATAAGTTTGAAGTGTCTGTGTACGGATGGACCGATTTAGATTTTTTTTTTGTTTTAAAGGCGACTTTATCGAGAGTGTTCTAAGCTATGTTTCAAGAATATTCGCTCAAACGTTTGAAAATTATCACCAATTTTCTAGTGAGTTTCGGAGGTTTCTTAAATTTTCAATTTGAGTTATTGAATAGACCGGGATTTGAGCAGAAGGTATCACAATTGTAAGTTTTTGTGCGACTTGACAGAGAAGATCCAGCGGAATTAGTTACTAAATATTTATCTTTTGTTTAATCTTATAATGGATTTCCGGAAGGTCATGTTTGAGGGTCGGTTGCATAAAGCGCGATAAGAGTAAGGTAGGGTTATAGTAACTTTAACCGCCGAAAAAAGCAAACTGGGTTGCTCGTGTCATTTTAGTCGTAACCATAAACGACCGAGGGAGATCAGTCATCGTCAAAATGGCACCAAACATGTAGTCCATAAAGGTTACATCATATCATAGCATAATTAGGTCAATGTTCACCGACTAGAAAACGGTCCAGTAAATTATAATCTGGCGTTTACGATGACTTTTTCCTACGAAAATTCATAGTAAAATCCCGATTATAATCGGACCGTTTTGTAGTCGGCGAACATCTATCTTATTATATATTAACCATTGATTTTTACAGATAAAGCTTATGACCACGTAATTAAGACCATTTTTCTTTGACATGGTATTTCTTCATTTGTTTGTCACGTGAGTGAAAGACAATGCATTATTTACCATCATCATCAAGATCTGTGTCAAGTCTGGAGTCATGGTCCGTGGCGGCGGCGACGTCTTCGCACGAGGCTTGTATCACACTCAGCCGCTTGGTCTGTCCTTGGCACGGGTTGCGGTTTACGAACCTGTACATTACACTTTATTGAGGAGCTGGCGAATAAAAGGGGACATGTCCCATTACATGTTTTTTACACTAGACCAAAAAAACTGAATTTGGTAGTTACAGATTAACTGAAACGAAATCAGACTTTTTGAACGCTGTTTTATATACAGGGTGGACATTTGAGACGGGTCAGTAAGGGCAGCTACCTTAAGGGTTGAAGCCACGCGAATATGGTCTTAGGAGACCATCTCTTTTCTTTTTTGAGTTATTGCTATCGGCATTTACAGATTTTGAAAAAAATGTATAGTGAGCGAGAAATCGACGTTTTTTTTATATAATTTTTATTAGCTTAATCAATCCTGTCTCCGACAAGGATCAAAAGGTTCTATGGGGCTAAGTTAGGTTAGGGTATCACAAATGTCACAAATCGAAAAAAACTATTCCCATACATTTTGTTAGAAAAATTAATTGTAGCACAGTAAAGGAATGTTCCTTATTTCGAGAAAATACTCGTACGTCATTAAACAGAAAGAGTCGGTACTATCTTAAAACCTGAGTTTTACAAGTCCTGCTTTATGTCATTTCAGGTAATAAAACAGATGATGTTACCTGTAATCGAAGATGTTCTTGACAAGTTTGGGCACGATGTTCCTCTGCGCGCACAGGTAGGCGTCCTGCTGCGTGAGCGAACGGCCCGCCAGCTTGGCCTGCAGCTCCAGCCAGATCAGGTCCTTCAGCTCGTTCTGCCACACTTGCTCCTCGCGACTTATCTGTACATTATGTTATGCTCTCTATTACTATGGACCACTCAGCTCCACTCCACTCCACTCCACTCCACTCCACTCCACTCCACTCCACTCCACTCCACTCCACTCCACTCCACTCCACTCCACTCCACTCCACTCCACTCCACTCCACTCCACTCCACTCCACTCCACTCCACTCCACTCCACTCCACTCCACTCCACTCCACTCCACTCCACTCCACTCCACTCCACTCCACTCCACTCCACTCCACTCCACTCCACTCCACTCCACTCCACTCCACTCCACTCCACTCCACTCCACTCCACTCCACTCCACTCCACTCCACTCCACTCCACTCCACTCCACTCCACTCCACTCCACTCCACTCCACTCCACTCCACTCCACTCCACTCCACTCCACTCCACTCCACTCCACTCCACTCCACTCCACTCCACTCCACTCCACTCCACTCCACTCCACTCCACTCCACTCCACTCCACTCCACTCCACTCCACTCCACTCCACTCCACTCCACTCCACTCCACTCCACTCCACTAACACATGCAGTTTAAAAAGAATATAGTTGTAGTCTTACACTCACAGTTCTCCGGCAGCCCTTATCGACGTTGCCCATGTTGATAAGCATGCTGAATGTCTGGTGGAAGTTGACGCGGCTGGCGGGCACCTCGGCGGGGTTGTCGCGCCGCCGCTCTACTTGCGCCTCGCTTGAGCTTGCACTCTCCACTTCGGTCGCCTCCCGACATTTCGGACGGGACGATAGAGACATAAAACGGCTGCATGATTCCACCTATTCATTTTTAATTAACCTTTAGGTTTTTTACCACAGTCACACCGTGGTTAGTGATGATGTGGCCGATGGTGGTAAGCACACATAGGCATAGAGGGGACCATCGGTCATAATCATCACTGACTACGGTCAGACTGTGGTATGGATTCATGCAAAACATCAACCTCGGTACTTCGTATAATATAGGTATATACCTAATTAATTATATTTTATTTAAACAATTTAGTAAATTTGTAAACTAATGATAAATTTTCCGAAGAGTAATACATAATAATATGTTTACATTTTAATGAAATTTGGAATGTTAAGATAATAATACATAAACTAAACTAATATTACGACCACCCAAGACTAAGAGACAGCACATACAAACCCCCCCCACACACACACACAAACTAATTGTATAAGATATAATAATGACCAAAGGCTGTTGTACCAATGTGGGCACAGCGGCGAGCGGGTTCGGCGAGGGCAGGGAATCCGCCTTGGGCTCGCGCTGACTCATGTCCAGCTTCCAGTCCCGCTCCTTGGCCCGGATCAACTTCAGGCTGGCACGCTTCTTGAGGCGGGGGTCTGCACCTGCATACAAGTATTGAAAGCTAGCCTTCGTCATAGGTCACCAAGCGATTTTATATATTAACGGGATAAAAGTACCTAGACATGTAAACCTGGTAACTAAGTAGTCATTAATTGATTCTTATTGGCCTGCGCAAATAAACCTTATTTAGATTGGATAACTATTCAATTCAATTGATATTTTAATTCCTCTGCGATCCCATCCGCCAATGTGAGAAGGCCATAAGACTTCCATTCATTTGTACCGGATTGTACTGCTTTTTAAATCGTTTGTACGAAGCGAACAGACAGCGGTAACGATAATATGAATTTTTGTGGACTTGGTGAGATGCCCCGTGGGGTGATGATTTTGTAAAATTAAAATGACAGACCTGGTGAATTCATTTCTATTGTATAGGGGTGATCGACTGTGTCTCTCTTCTCGCGTAACGGCTTCTGGAAGCCCAGCACGCCCAACTCAGTCCTGGAACAATAACAATACTTTCAAACTCAAAATCTTTACTTGCAGTACAGGTTATAAAAGGTTATGATTATCTGTATTTGACATGTGTGGCGTGGCGTTTCTTTAATTTTATCTTCAAGATAAAATTGTAATCAAACACAATGATTTGGTCTTTCAACTATGCACAGTAAAAAATCAAGATCAAGCAAATTCTTTTCCGAACCACCAATATCATTATGTCATTGTTTTAAATTATTTGGTCAATTTAAGAAATAATAGTAGTTTATGATACTGTTGCA
This sequence comes from Tethea ocularis, assembly GCA_963555595.1. Taxonomy (NCBI): domain Eukaryota; kingdom Metazoa; phylum Arthropoda; class Insecta; order Lepidoptera; family Drepanidae; genus Tethea; species Tethea ocularis. The sequence goes on along the minus strand of OY741969.1, from coordinate 11,501,573 downwards.
TAATAGGGGTTATTAACTACGAGTGTGAGTTTAAGTACCGAGCCGTAGGCGAGGTTCTTAATAGTATCACACGAGTTTTTAATACCTAATTATGTGCAGTATCATACAGTACTTTATCTAAACTCATATAAATAATGTAATTTTTAAAAATTGAATTTCTACCAACTTTGCAAAAAAAAAAAAAAAAAAAAAAAAAAAAAAAAAAAAAAAAAAAAAAAAAAAAAAAAAAAAAAAAAAAAAAAAAAAAAAAAAAAAAAAAAAAAAAAAAAAATTGCTATTTTTGTGTCATTTTTGGTCAAAATTATATGTGTAGGCAAAAACAATAAAATATAATCATATACTTAATCAAATCCGTGTTGCCAACTCCCAAAAATTCTTACCTCTAAAGCTCAAAGAAGTTACAAAATTTGTGACATCGTCATCGTCAAATTGAATTGATACTGATTGATTATACTATTGATAGGTCCAAAGTGTACTTTAATAGAAAAAAAGTTATTTTATAGCATTATCTTGGGAACAACAACTGTACTATAATGAATCATTATACACGGGTGTGCCTAAAGTGGCTCATTAAAGTACTGATTTTGATTTCATAATAAGAACATTACGATATGAGAGTAGATAAAAACATTTATTGTACACAACACAATTACAAAAAGAAATTCAGGACAAAAATAATAACTAACAAGATAAATCCATACTAATTTTATAAATGCGAAAGTAACTCTGTTTGTAAGGTCGTTTATTACCTTTTCACGCTTAAACCACTGAACCGATCGCCATGAAGTTTGGCATGCAGATAGTCTATGATATGGAGAAGGACATAGGCTACTTTTATCGCGGGGTCGCGGGTGAAACCGCCGGGGACAGCTAGTATAGTAATAGTTGTTTTGTGACTTCAGAAATGGACAGCAACTCAGTTATAAACTGTAAACTCAGTACGGGTCTACAGTACTGATTTTCAGTTACTGCCATAGGTGATATCACGGAAAACACTGAACACTGGATAAAATAAATAATACAGAAGAGATCTTCACATTTTCCAAAGCAATTGGGTAGTCGACAGTGTCAAAAATAAATGACCAAACACTAACCAATGCATAAAACATCTAAAAACACGTGGAAACATCAAATATGTTGTACATTTAATGCATTTTATGATTTTTAATTACCAGTGGAACCACTAAGAGTAGATGATTTGATGCTGTGAAACTATGACGTCATAGTGTAATATTTCATACAAAATTCTATATAAAGGATCGTTTTGACATTTATTAAAAAGTAGCAGATTTGATGTGTCAGTCAACTACTCTATTTTGCAAAGTTTTAAAGTAAATTTGTTTAGGTAGGCATTTCTTTAATTAAACATAGCTGACATGTAGGCATGCATGAATCATGGACGGAACGGACGTTGGTCGTTTATCATATTTGTTTTGCATTTAGTAATAGGTTACATCCAACTTATATTCTTTTTTAAAAGATACAAGCTGACCCGGCAGACGTGCCCGAGACTGCCCTGAGAACAAAAATAAAACTGGGACCTACCTACCTACCCCTACCTACCTTACCTACCTAACTACCTACCCCTACCTAACTACCTACCCCTAACCTAACTACCTACCCCTACCTACCTTACCTACCTACCCTACCTACCCCTACCTATCTACATACCCCTACCTAACTACCTACCCCTACCTAACTACCTACCCCTACCTACCTTACCTACCTACCCTACCTACCTCTACCTACCCCTACCTGCCTTACCTACCTACCCCTACCTACCTTACCTACCTACCCTACCTACCTCTACCTACCCCTACCTATCTACCTACCCCTACCTATCTACCTACCCCTACCTAACTACCTACCCCTACCTAACTACCTACCCCTACCTAACTACCTACCCCTACCTACCTTACCTACCTACCCTACCTACCTCTACCTACCCCTACCTACCTTACCTACCTACCCCTACCTACCTTACCTACCTACCCTACCTACCCCTACCTACTTATCCTATGTCCTTCTCCTGGCTCTAAACTACCTCCCTGCCAATTTTCAGCTAAATCGGTTCAGCCGTTCTTGAGTTATAAGTGGAGTAACTAACACGACTTTCTTTTATATATATAGATTATGCCTCATATTATTCCCTCGCATAGACTTCATAGGTTGACAGGCCACTTGGCGCAGTTGGTTATGAAATACCCTATCGCGCCGCAGGTCGTGGGTTCGATTCCCATCCAGGACAATCATTGGTGTGCATGAACATGTCTGTTTGTCCTGAGTCTGGGTGTAACTATCTATATAAGTATGTATTTACAAAAAAAAAGTAGTATGTCAGTTATCTGGTTTCCATAGTACAAGCTCTGCTTAGTTTGGGGTCAGATAACCGTGTGTGAAGAATGTCCCAGGATATTTATTTATTTATACATCTACTGATTTCCATTTAATTTAGCCATACTCAAACTAGGCCCTGATAAGGCACTTATGCAAGTCAGAAGTTACAATTAACGCTCATTCATTACATAGAAGACAAGAATACATGGTTGTAGTAGCTTCTCTCTGCACTGGCAGCCTCCTCCTGGCCAAGAGACAATTTTATGAAGTTTATGTATATTTAAAACAAAAACTGTAATTACATTCAAAAGAAAGATCCACAAAAGAATGAATCCTTGGTGAGTTTCTTGCCGGAGTCGGTATTACGCACCGGTGTTGCTAGTCATTTGAAACTTTCGACGATCATAAAATGCTTCATCAGGGCCTAAACCGAATAAAAGATTTTTTAGTTTGAGTTTATGTTAAGTAAGTTCGTCCGAAACCGTTGGATGCGGGTAGCGCAAGACCGGCCATCGTGGAGATCCTTGGGGGAGGCCTTTGTCCAGCAGCGGACGTCTTTCGGCTGACGACATGATGATGATGATGATGAGTCTGAGTTTATATTAAGTAAGGTCGTCCGAAGGCAGTATCAAAAACAAAACACACAAATTGTATCATAATTTACATAATCGCGCTAAATATATAATTTATAATTCAGATTAGTCACGGCTGGTTAGTTGAACGGATGTAACTAAATCCGCACATTTAAGTGCTGATAACACTGCGCTATCTCCCATTCAATCCTCGTGCTGATAACATTATTTTCATGTCGACGATATTCCCTAATGGTACAGAATAACTTATTTGTACAGCTAGTAAGCTGTCTCATGCGGTTTCATCCGCGTTCCCGGGATAAGAAGTACCCTATGTCCTTCTCCTTCATAGACTATCTATCTGCGTTACAAATTTCATCGCGTTCAGCGGTTGAGCGTGATAATGATAGTTAGGATGTCTTTGATGAAGCTGGGTTCATCTAACAAACTCCAATTAAATACACAGCTGTGAAACGGTAGACGTAGAAGGTAGATTTAGAATTTTAAATTCAATTCTTTAAATTCAAAATTTCTTTATTATATTACAAGTATGTAATTACATGGGTTGGGACTCCCCTTTTAAGTTTAGACAACCTGTATTAGGGGAGGCCCGCTCTTCCTGGTTTTCGTACATTAAACTTGTATCTATTTGGTGGTTGGTAGGGGTGTGTGTGAGTGGTTGTGGGGGTGTGTGTGGGTGTGTATGGGTGTGTGTGGGTGTGTGTGTGGGTGTGTGTGTGGGTGTGTGGGTGTGTGTGTGTGTATATGTGTGTGTGTATGTGTGTGTATATGTGTGTGTGTATGTGTGTGTGTATGTGTGTGTGTATGTGAGAGTGCATAAAGATTTCTGTAAGAAAATGTGGGGAGAGCTGGGGGATTAGAATTGTATCAAGATTCCATAAAATTGAATTATTTTTATTTTTGAAAAAATAACTTACAGATAGGTGTCGCCGACTGGGAATTGACAGTTATGATAAACGCATTATACTCAAATAAATACCTAATGTAATCAAATTGCAAACAGTTTATTTCGGCCTTTTATAAAAAGCGAACAATTATTCATTTATTAAATAACCTAGGTATTATTATTAAAAACTATCAATAACAACAAACAAAACGACTATCTTGTGGTTCTAATTTCCAAACATTGGAATACACACACACACATTGGAATATTTACATATTGATGTTGTAAGATCAACGATCTCACCTCCGCCAAGGACTTCCAAGAATATCACTGTCTAATGATAATGACTATGAAATATTCATATTTTGAAAATAAATAATTTCTTACAAGTGCTGTCAAAGCCATGACCGATAAGGTACAGGATAAGGCACAGTCGGGTGGTTTACCAGAAAGAATGGCAGTTGCAGAATTAAAAGAAACAAATAAGCAGAGATTAAGAATTTATTAACTATGAAACACCAGGTATGGATGAGAATAACACAGACTTTGATTTTTAACAGATAGCATTACATCTACTGGAATCAGTCAAAATCATTGTTAGCAAATATTGGACCAAGTCACATCCTTCTCATAAAAACTACACTGTGGTGTAGTTACTCACAATTTCACAAAGCTACGAACTGCCAAAAGTGGAGAAAATTGCGAAAGTAGTAACCCTAGGCAAGGAAAACAACGCTGAAGACCTAACGTGGACACCACCTATATCATCTACCGGCTGTTCCTCGCGGCTTCACTCGCGTTCCCGGGATAGAAAGTAGTCTATAATGTTCGGGGATAATGTAGCTTCCTATTAGTGATAGAATTTTTCGAATCGGACCAGTAACACCAGAGATTAGCGCGTCCAAACAAACTCTTCAGCTTTATTACTAGTAAAGATTCAATCCCCGACTGAGTAGAAGACATCTAACAGCATCGGAAATAACTATGAGGGATTTACAGAATAAATTTAAAAGCAAACAAAAACATGATTCAAAGCAGCCATTAGAACCGCAGAACAAGTAAATACAACTGGACTCGTGCGCCGATCGTGTGAAGTAACAATTATAAATAGGTATCACCTGTTTTATAGCACTTGCACATGAGCATGACCTCCACTATTATAATTCTAATATTTGCTAGCGTACGTTTCTATTCTAATACTAACAAGGAAAGTGTGTTTTCAAACAAGAGCTAGAAACGTGAGAATGGACTCAAAAATTCGATAACGACAGAAAAAATTTCCAATAAATTGCTGAACTTCTAACCGGTACTTCTCCAAGCTCTTCTAGGGTCGAAATTGAATAAATGGCTTCGATTTTAAAAATAAATCTAAATAGTCGTGACTTCAACACAATTGAGATCTACACAACTTCCAAGAAACCACTAATTGTTACGCAAAACAGAATACGCACATAAAAATCGTCGATTCATCCAAGGTCAAGTTGGCCAATGTCTGGCTGGCTGTAGCGGTCATGTAGCCGTCTAAACAGGCGTAATTTATTCGGCGCAGACGCACCTATGCGATCATTCAAATTACGTGCATTGATTGTTGTTACTGTCTAGACTTGAGGAAGTTTGCAATCATAACTCAGTTGCAGTCTGTTCAATTAAGACGAAGGTGTGTTTAATTAAGAGGCAAAGTCATTTTATAGATTGATATCTCGTCCGAGCCATGCATGGTGAAGAATCTTTGTATTTAAATTCGCTACAAGTCTTCGATTTTTTAGGAGGGAATTTTGTTGTGATTCCACATTCCACAGAGGAGAAAGTCAGACTATGACGTCTTTGCGACTGATGTACTTAATCGCGATTTCTGTTGATCTAGCATATGATCATAAGATTCTTAAGGCATGGTTGTTTTTTTTTACATTTGGCATTGAAATTATGATCGAAATGTATAGACATATTTAATTATTGAATTTAGAAGAGGCAAGAATTACCTTCCTCTATCACACACAATTTTGACCCAAAATATTCGTGTGATCAAAGTTCAAGCCTTACCTCCGTCTTTCCTTGTCCCTGATTCTCGAGCGTGGCGGCGTGGTGCCAAGGACATCCGCCTCGGCGCCATCGCCGCCGTCAGCCAGGAGGTACCTCGACGATTGCCGTGGATGCCTCATCACCACATCTTTCGTATCACTGGAATTCAATATTATGTGTTTACCAACAGGTTTCGGGCTACTGATTCTCATATATACATTACTACAATGGCAGCATTTTATCTGAGAGGTGGAATAAATAATCTATTATTCCCTTCGTTATCAGCGTGTCCTTCTGACACAGAGGCCTATTCCACCTGTTTCTATACTTTTATACCCTTTACCTCATCTTTTTTTAAAACATCCCGGCAATCCTGCCTACAAAGGCTAATAACCGGTGGAGACGAGATACATGAAGATGGCATCTTAGGGCAAGAGATCCCGGAAGATGTAGAACCCCACAACTTTATCGCACAGTTGGAGTTAAGTAAGGCCTATATCCGATATTCCGATATCCTGTCGCTATGCATCCGGTGTTCCGACAGTTGCACTTGAGAGCCATTGCATTCTAGGCTTTATGTGCTTGCCACATTCGACCACATCATTACAGACCACGACGAAATTGTGGTCAAATACAGGCCTTCACATAGTAAACAATATCCGGCAGTTGACATACAAACTTTTCTTATTAATAAAAAAAAAATCGTATTCACTTTATCAGAAAGAATCCAAATATAACTGCACAAATTCATCAATCGTTCAAGGCATTTTGAATCACGTCAGATATTCTCACTCGGGGAAAAATACACGTGTCAAACCACGATCACAGCTACCAACGCTCTAACTCGTTTTGCCCATATTTTTATTTTAGCGTTCAAAGCATCAACGTGTTTCGCGCAATCTCAAACTCGGCCAATTCACCATCAGTGGCTTTATCATTATATCAACAATATATAATTGCTTGCTTTTTAGTAGAATTGTCATTACAGCTAATCAGCGCTGTACTCGCTACATTTAAACGAACAATTTCAAAGTCAATGTTAAATAGAAGCTTAAATTTATGAAGATTACTTTAAGACAGTTTCTAGACTACAACTACATACCTATACAAGTTTACAAATGCGTGTGATATTTACTTTCCAAAATGCTAAAATGAGTTCTGTTTTCGATTGAGAAGTGTCATAAGTAGCTATATATAATGACTTAAAATCATGGAAGAGGTGGTCTAAAAAGCCCAGTCGATTTAATAACACATACATAATGACTGCGCGGTGTAACTGGGTGGGTTGTGCGGAAATGAGGGTCCAGTTGCCCAAGGCCATTAACGATCACTCACTTAATTTAAGTAGCATTTCCGAATTTGACAAATCAAGAAAGGAATTGCATCTAGCAATATTGCTCGAGCGGCCGTTTAAGACCCCGAGATGGAGCGATCTGGGCACCAATACATATAAGCATAAGAAATGAATGTTATAATAGTATTCATAGTACACACACATCTACTCTGTTTAAGACCCTTATTTACACATGTATAGAATACAAGCATACTTGACAACCTCGGCTACATGTCATGACAAACCGCTGTGCAGTTTTCAATATGATATTGATTGCCTAGGCCTTACTATACGGGCTAAATAGGTTAGTACATATGCAAAAAAAATACACTTAAATTTTCATCAGATTCACTAGATTTATTATGTTGAGTGAGACATTATTATGATGACTTCTGTGCGAGTGCCACTGCGGATTTTTGGCACCAAAATGCATGAATATTTTTTTTTTTCTCCCAAACCTATCGACTAGCTAGGGTAACAAAATGAAGGGTTTCAAAAGGTATTTACTAAAATATATAAAAATTTAATATCCCTACTAATATTATAAATGCGAAAGTAACTCTGTCTGTCTGTCTGTTACGCTTTCTCGCTTAAACCTCTCAACCGATCGCGATAAAATTTGGCACGCAGATAGTATATGTTATGGAGAAGAACATAGGCTACTTTTTATCCCGGGAAATCATGAACCTCGGGAACGCGGGTGAATCCGCGGGGGACAGCTAGTTGAAATATAATTTGGAATGAGAAATTCTAAAAAACGCATTCGATTCTTTTTCGTAACGGCCGCGTTCCCGCCGTCGGGTTTTCAGTTTGTTTAAAAACTGCCTCGTAGGTATATAATTACTTAACGTAACGGAGACATTCCATGGCGGTTACAATGTCAAAGATAACAGGTTATCTATCACTGATAACGACCTGCTTCTATCTATCAACAACCTGAATAATTTCCGGATTGTTAAACCTTTAATAGGTGTAAATACCATACAAGCGCTCAAGACTATAACTTACGCGTGTACGCAGCAATAACAAATCTTTCAGCATTATTTAAATCTAATAAATGAGACGTTTTCCAATATACTGTTATCATTAATTTAGTCCATCAAACGCAAGATGACGAAGAAGATAATAAAGCAGAAGTTAAGGTTTGTTTGTTTCTTTGAACGCGATAATCTCTCGAGTTACTGGGTCGATTCGAAAATATATTTCACTAATAGGAAGCTACATTATCCCCGAAGGATATAGGCTACTTTTTATCCTGGGAACGCGAGTGAAGCCGGGAGGAACAGCTAGTACTTATTCATTCTATGTAGATTATTAACCGTCTGTAACGATCAATTTTCAATTAAATCATGCATGGTAAAAGAAAGAAATTCTTTGAACCACCATTGAACCAGACGGTGTTAGACCGGTTTCCTTTTGCATACCAATTTAATATCGCAAAAACAAATTTATAAATCATATAACATACTCGTAGATACAGGGGACTTTCCCCAGCGCAAACGCACACATAAGTTGGTCAATGTCTGGTAATCCCCGCAATATTATAGATACCAACAAGAACAATTTATATTGTTCTTTTTAAGGAACTAAAGCCATTAACAACAAGCAACTATGGATCCACCATCATGTATTCAAATGAATAACTTTAAGCATCATCAATTAGATACCTTTTCCTTTGCAAGGAGTACTCATAGTGCTCCCTGTCCATTGTTAAAGACACCAAATAAAGACGCTCTTTCAAAGCATTTGTTTTGTCATTTTTTATGACAATCCCGTTGCTAAAGTACTTATAATCACTCGGGCACAGGTAGCTGCTGACCACTGCACACAAAATACACCCTTAAGGTGATCATACTTTTGGTTATACATTGGCTTGTAATTTTTACAAACACCATTACATATGAGACGGGCTGATTGGCGTGATGATTAGATACGCTGAACATTTGTATGCATGCACATAAATTCCATAGTATAATTCTATAATACAAGTTGTGCTAACTCTTGGGATCAGATGACCGAGTGCCAAGTCCAGGATATTGTTATTAATTAAAATATCCAAGTTCTGTGAGACAGATGTGTGTTGTAACTAGTGGCAATCAAAACAATACCTGCTTTCAATGAAATCGTGGTGGTCTTGGGTTCGAATCCTACAATGAGCTTGAGCTTTCGATGAACGAAAACATCGTGAGGAAACCATAGCACGGTGGTAGGGCACTTCGTAGTACCTACCCGTCTGGCGCTACCTCTGATATTGCAAATGGCGATAGGCGACGGTAACCACTTACCATCAGGTGGACTGCCTGCCTGCTTGTCAACCTTCCGACATAAAAAAATCCCATCCCAAATCAACTATCAGATCTCATTTATTCAGTCAGTTTTGATATAGTTTAGCATAAATAAGTAAATTTTCGAGTGATGTTAATCACAAAGTCGTGTTATTTGCATTGTAAGCACCTATTGCATCACAATAGGTACACGTAGGTACTTACGTCAAGGTCGAACCGTTTGTTCCGATGCTTCCATTCGAAATTTAAATTGTAAAATTTTCGCAAAACAGAATAGATGACAGTGTCAAAAATAAATGACCAAACACTAACCAATGCCTAAAACATCTGGAAACACGCGGAAACATCAAATATGTTGTACCTACATTTAATGCTTTCTATGATTTTTTTATTACCAGTAGAACCACTAAGAGTAGATCATTTGATGCTGTGAAACGATGACGTCATAGCTTAGTATTCGAAATCAAAATCAAAATCAAAAACTCATTTATTCAGTTTAGGCCCTAATAAGGCACTTATGAATGTCAACAGTTACAATTTTTAGACTCTACTACCGGTTCGGAATACACTTGAACTGAGAAGACTCCGGCAAGAATTTTCATACAATATTCCATGTAACCGATCGTTTTGACATTTATTAAAGAGTAGCTGATTTGATAAGTCAGTCATCTACCCTATTTGGAACAACGCCTTTAGAACAAATGACTAGAAGTGAATGCATCAGTAAATGTTAGCTTTACATAGTAAATGAAAAAATCTGAAAAAAATTGATGAATAAACCAAATGCCTATAGGTACTAAATCTAATACCTAATGATCAAAGGAATAATAGTTGCTAAATATTATCATCAAGATCTGCGCGACTTAGAATTTCTATCAATTATTCATGTGATACGTATTCAAAAATAAAAAAATCGTAAAATCAAGACAAGGCTGCTGGAAGAAAATTCTATTAGTAATAAGCAGGGCCGTCCTTTTGTATCTATTTTGTATTTTCTCTAAATAGATATACCTATATGTTTTTTTTATTTAATAACCAGGTACATCGTATATCTACACTTCACTTCCGATTAACACAACTAATAAAAATCATTTATTATCGCGCCATTCAACGTTCAACAAGATCATTTTCGCCGATAATTTTTTAATATATTAGTAATGTTGTAGGCGCACTTTTCGGAAATTATCGATTTTACGAATTTTTCCGATGCTACATCTATGTTGTATCATACTGTACAAACAAATATGTGCACTAAGAATGCACTATATTCAAAGTATACTTTATTTAAATGTGACTTTAATAACGTGTTATTATAGTACAGTGATCTAACCATGTAATTTTACTATAACCACTAATGTAGTAAACGCATCACAGCAACACGTATTTTTATTATTGAATAAAAGCAACTGTGGGCTCGACATGTCACACACAATTTCTTTAATAGCAATATTTCTATCGAGTGTTAGCTGCGACGCATTCCAATATCGCAATATTGTTTACGATCACGAAGCGGCCACGATGAACGGGAAATGTCTGGGGAAGTACATCAATCGCATGTTCGACTCCAGAATGGTGTTCGCGTACCGCAATTCGGATGAGGCGCGTGACCTGACGCAGCTAGTGGTGAGCTCTCTGCTAGCGTCCAGCAAGCTAGCACACGCTCACAACGTGGAGGTGCTCACACGCCTCAAATCGAAGTGCGGCGGCCTCAGCAATCTTCCACATTCCCAGTACGTGGTATATATCAACAAAGTGCTGGGCCTCCCAATCATCTTCGAAAGATACCTGTGTTTCGAATGGCCACTTACGTCGCGCTTTATTATAGTTAGTAACCGCACCGCCGAAAGTGTTGACGAAGTCCTACGCGTGTTGCGCTACTATATCATTTTCAAAGCGGTTGTCATTATTTCCTGGAACGAGACCACACTCACCTATTACCGCGCACGCCCAAGATGCGCCAACTCAGACTACGTCGATGAACCCGTCACATACCATTGCTCTTCGGAGAAAGAGGATCGGCTAATGAAACCCTTCGTCGACATAGCAACGATTCCGAAATGTTATTTAAAAGTCGGTGTCAGGATCGCAGCACCTTACATCGTTAAAGACAGACAATCGATTCATAAGAGTTGCGAGCACACGTATACGGGCATCGAGATGTCGATCGTTAACGACGTGCTAGGCACGGAGCCAACAGTGGGATCGGAGGGGCCTGTCATCGTGCGCGACCTCACCAATAAAAGGCTTGATTTCATTGGTGGGGCACTCTCCATCAACGTACTTTATCCCTTGATCACCAACAACTACCCTTTCGTTTACTCCACGCTGGTCGCCGTCGTCAAGAAACAGCACTCGTTCAACTGGTTCGGTATGTTCAGCATGTTCCCGGCGGAGATATGGCTGTTTGTGGGCGCAGCTACCATCGCCTTTACTCTCACCGCGTACCTGTTACAGTGCTGGCATGAAGGCGCTCGGAACTTACCCCGAATAGACACAATATGTGTAAAACTACTGACCGCGTTATTCGGCAAGGAAATGGTGATAGGACGGAGGTACTTGAGGTTTTTGTTTATGGCGTGGATCTGGTTTGTGTTCGTGGTGCGCTCGAGTTATGAGGCACAATCGATCCTGCAATACATGGGCATTGACACTGTGAAAGAGATCAGCACGCTAGACGAGCTGTGCGCCGCACACTACAAAATCTTCATAAGTGTGCTGGTAGACTCATACTTCCGGCGAGGGCTACAGTTACCGAGCTGCTACCTGTCCTACGACCGCTTTGTTTCTGTTGACGACCCGATGCTGACTCTGCACGCCGCCAGCTCGCCGCACGTCGTCGCATTCATGTACAAGCACACCTACTTCATCAACCTCCCTCGCTTCATCGATGCCACCGAGCAGCAACCATTTTACATAGTGAAAGAGCCGTTGTACTTCACGCCCTTCGTGTTTTACTTCCACCGTGGGGATCCATTACTCCGGGTGTTCGAGAGACGCGGCAAGATGATATTAGAATCAGGACTCATCGCTTTTTACGAGAAGTTGCTCGAGACGGCAAACCTGAACCGAATACATGCTGTAATTCAAATGCAGGACAAACACGAGCAGAGTTTATGTGTGAAAGATATCAAAATGTTGTTCTACCTGTACGGATGCGGCGTGGCGGTATCGTGTGTTGTGCTTGTGCTGGAGAATATGTACTTCTACTTCATAAATAAGTACCGTGAGTGGCTCCAAGTTCAACTGAGGATTATGGATGAATTAACCGATGAAGTAAATTAGGTATCTCCCGAAAGTGGTAGGTTAGCGACACGAATATCAATATGCATAAGTTCAGTCAAAGGAAGCCGCAAGAAACAGCTTCGTTGGGGCGGTTTATGCTATTAAAAAAAAGATGCTTCTTCTGCTTGCAACTTGCTCTTTTTACCATAATTTAGGAAATTTCTTCCGGAACATTTATGCGTAATACTCGGGTAAAGCCGAGCTCGAGTACATTATTTACATCAAAATAATAAAAGCTACTTGTAATTACTATAGACTCATAAATTTTAGTATTCAAAATTAATTTCAATTTGATATATCAAGCCGTTTATGAGCACAAATGCAACCAAGAGCTCTACCTAGTTGCTTTAAATATTAAAATCAATCAACATAGTCTCTAACCTTAATGGATACCAGCATCACAGTCATTTTATGACTATTATCAAACCTAAGTACTTAATATTAGTGAATCCACTAGTTAGTAATAAGGCGATAAGGCTGATGGCGGCCTCTGATAACATTATCTGATTATTTATACCTACATTACACAGAGAATGTTTATTAATCTCTAAATGCATTTCGAGTGGAGTAATTGTTGATAGGTTCGGTTATTGTTGATAGGTTCGGTTATTACCAATACAAAAGTCTATAGTGTGTAGAAATAGTAGAGGGCGACAATTTATGATAAACTATAAGGCGATGATAGCTCAGTGGTAGTGACGTCGGATGCCGAGACGAAGGTCCCGGGTTCGAATCCTACAATGAGCTTGACCTTACGGTGAAGGAAAACATCGTGAAGAAACCATAGCACGGTGGTAGGTTACTTTGTAGTGCCCGTCTGGCTGGCTACCACCCTCAAGTTGAAAATCTGTCGCCAAGCACCTTTCGGTGTGTTCCGACAGCTGCACTTGAGAGCCAACATAGGAACAAGGACATATCAAATCAGCAACTTTTTAATAAATGTCAAAACGATCGGTTACATGGAATATTGTATGAAATACTAAGCTATGACGTCATTGTTTCACAGCATCAAATGATCTACTCTTAGTGGTTCTACTGGTAATTAAAAATCATAGAAAGCATTAAATGTACAACATATTTGATGTTTCCGTGTGTTTTCAGATGTTTTATGCATTGGTTAGTGTTTGGTCATTTATTTTTGACACTGTCATCTAGCCTATTCTATATAAATAATAAAATAACAATAAAAAAGATATGATGAGAAAGTATGTAGCTAATTTATTGATTTTTTCCACTTTTATCTACTTTAGTTCCCAAACTTTAAGGTGTGTTGTGTCTAATCCTATGGGAAAAACAGTCCATACTAACACCAAAATTATTATTTAGTTTAATTTTTCTTGAGTAAAAATGTTTTATTTGAATAATTAGGAATGGTGTGTGAGTCAACAAATTGGCTTTAACCACAAAACCTCAAATATGCCAATTAGTAAGGAAAATAAACTGTTATATAGGCATGTGTTTGTGGGCATTTAATAATGTAGGTACTTTTTAGGGGTTCAAAACCAAAGCAGTCACACTCAATATTTCTTCTTTTTAGAATAAGTACATCTTTTTTTTATGTCAATAGATTTACAAACAGGCAGACAAATGCCACACTCCGTTACTTTAAGGAGTTAAGATGGCTTGGGTAAAGCTGGCATGGGGGAATGCACAATACTTCCTAAGTGGGACATCAGTGCAGGCCTCATCGCACCATCACAGAATAAGAATTATGAATGTGGTCTTCCCAGGGTTATAATACAAAATGGGATAGTACCTAATCAAGTTGATTCATTTACAGCAATATCTTAAAGTTTCAGCTTTTGGCTAAAAGATTCTAGAGATTCAAAGTTCAAATGTCCTGTAAAACTATAAACTCCAGTCTAGTTTAGACATGCACTTGGCCCAAATAAACACAGACATAAAATAATTACAAACACTAGTATGGAATTTAGATTATTTACTAGCAGAGGTGCTTCTTCTGAATATAAGTCATTGATGGGCCAGTTGGCATAGTTGGTTAAGATTTAACATGTCTGTTTGTCCTGAGTATGGACTATTGGTGTGATTATAATCATATGTATTTATAAAAGTTTTATATGCAGTTTATCAGTAAGTCTGGCTTCCATAGTACAAGCTCTGCTTAGTTTGAGATCAGATATCTGTGTGAAGAATGTCCCATGATACTCAATTTATTATTTAATAAATTATACATACATAGGTACGTAGTAGGTTTCAGTTCTCACATAAACATGTAAAAAAAAAAAAGTAGGTACTTACAAATCATCCTCCGAGCTCTGTGAAGAATCGTAGTTGATGGGGAACCCAACCGTCTTCTTCCAATCATTATCGAGGCTCGAATCCATGGTAAAACACGGAAATTTGTAATCGGATACGTAAATCCCGCGTCACACAGTCACACGTTCATGATAACAAAATGTCTTTCACAAACACACAAAAAAACGGTTTTAATCACCCACGGAGTTAGCACAACAATGTCTTGGAAACAATTTCAATGACATTTTATTGGCATTTAAATTAGATCTTACCGGCAAAGTTACATTTAAAAACACGAAAGCACTAGACTAGACGAGCATGATAAATCCTTGCACTACATGCTCGCTTTCGTCGACAGAAAAAAACCAAATGTCAGTCAAGTCAAAATGACATACATAATATCTGACAGGATAGGGATGGATTGATGAATGCCTGATGAATGAACAATTTAAAATATTGTACTTACATCGATACTTTTCATCTCAGTATTATGGTATTATCATAAATAATCACGTCACGGGCATGTTTTTTGGTCAGACATATGACATTTCATTTTATTTTATATGACTACGCAAAGGGGGATGCATAAAGGTAACCCGTGAAATTTGACAGCTGATAGTGATGTCCTATGCAAAGTGTCCGAACGATGAACTGTCAAACGTCCATTTTCGTACTCGCTAACGTCAGTGATCAACTAAGATGACGGATGTTTTGGCTATAAATGTCTGCATATAACTTTTGATTCAATAATATGCTGCAAGTAATAAGAAGTGGGGTCAGAGAGATAATATTAAATAACAAGCAAAAACAACAAAACATACAACTATGATAAGCGGACAGAGTGAACTCTCCAAAAGTGACTCCAATATAAAATGTACTCTGTGAGTGACTCTTCACAAGATAGCGGCGTTAGTTCCGATTTTTGGCCACGTGCCAAAACACCCTTGTCGCACTGCAAATAAACGTCATGCTAAAATGCTTATAGACTAGATATGAAAAGATTGTAATTTGATAGCACATCACATCACTAGCTTATTTGAATGAAAATAAATTTGAATGAAAAGAAATAAAGGGTCCGTCAAACAGAACGCGTACTAGCGCCCGCCTCTGACTGAGCGCTAGCCTGGAAGCAGTGTTGTTCCTGACAAAAGTGATGCCGTATTCTAATTTTAAAATTTGCCGGATTTTACGGAAATCTATGAAAAATGCCGTATTGATACAAAATATTTATTTATAAGGTTAAAATAATAAAAAAATACAAGTGATGTATGTACTTTGCGCGATAGTCGGCAACAGATATATGTATACACGAACGAATAAGTACGTTCATAAATTATAAATTTTACTTATAGATCGTAACATACAGCAAAACAAAAAAGCAATGAGAGAATCACAATATGTACAGTACAATTACAATTATTCCGGGGATTCCCACACATCCTAGAACCTCTTGTGGGTTGAGGAATGAGAAACTAAAGATTTTAGACATTAACGTCTCGGAGATAAGGTTGCATTTGGTTGAACTCTGTTGACGTTTCTTTTCGTGGCGCTTCTACTTTATCTATGGTTTACAAGTTGGTGTTTTTTATTTACATTAGTCAATTGCCGTATACTTTAATACAGTAATCAAAGAGCCGTATACCGTATTTATGCCTGAATGCCGTATATTACGGCAATTGCCGTATCAAGAACAACGCTGCCCGGAAGCCGCGCTGCTATTACTTGTAGCGGCATTGGCGGCTTGGCGGTAATTTGCAAAATGACGTTAACTGATAGGTATTATTAGTTAGTATAGTAATGGGACTTTTTGGCGGGAACTTGCGAAGTGACGTTGCGTTTTCATTTTATTTTTATAAAATAGTGTATTTTTTGAGTTTTATTGAATATTATCGGTGGTATTTTGTCCAATAAAGATCAATACAAGTGCACCAGTGAAGTGAAATGAAATGATTACGTGTATAGTGGCTTTTCAAGTTGTCTCAAGAAGTCCATGAAAAGTTTTAGTAGAACGGCTACCATTGTACTAAAACCTAACTAAACTGACTGACTTTGACTCGAAGTAGTCAGTAGTAATTAAAACTTTTATAATTTCCATATAACTCTTATGTTTTTTGTTTTATTAAAAATTACATCCTCAATATCCCTATCCCATAAAGAATATGGGCCACATGTTGTCGGCGTCATCAAACATGTAGCCAGGGACCCATGGCCAGTAATTTTTTGGCTGCGGTTTCACTGAACCGCTGGGTATTTTACAGTTAATACAGTTCCTGTAGCGACTAAGAGCTGAAGTCATACCAAATAACAGTAGCGCTGGTAATATGAATAAGATTTTGCCCTGCATCTGAAATAGGAGATAAAAGAAGTCATTTGAAATCATATCAAAAGAAATATTATATTGTTATTTACTCAACATAAATAAATTAGATTTTATGTAGGTACTCACATCGTAATTTCCACAGCTTAACGTCTTACTAATGTCGTAGTGTATTGCCAGTAAAACCAATTTTCGCATTGCTCACCGCTTTTATACCTTTCTTTCATTGTTTTTTAAATAATCCACCTAAAAAGAAGTAAAACCTCCTTCAAAGACCTTCTAATATGGGACCACCTTGGAGCTAGGCAGAACCTAACGCTAAAAGAATAAATAATTCAATAAGCAAGACGTGAACAAACATTTAAAAAAAATACAGCCGAATTGAGAACCTACTCCTTTTTTTAAGGAGATTAAAATAGCGCGTAATTGATAGCCCCTGGTAAGGCAAACGTCTACTGACTGACTAGATACTGTAATTGCTTATCAAGAGGTGGGCCCTATGCTTGTTTGTTACGTCAGTTTAAAAAAACAACGTTTTTAAAAGGAATGGAGTTCCAACTGCCTACCTTCCAGTCCTTTACTTGCGTTCACTGGTCTGTTAAATAAAAGAGAAGCTTAATAAAAGGGTATTAAAAAGGGTTTCGATTTTTATTTCATGCCAGTACGTCATTTGGCTATTTGTGTTTGCGTATTTTGCTTATTTGTCAGGTGTCAAGTATTTGCCAAATGCAGTAAACATACAAGCACGAATATGCAACGCCATGTACTATCAACAAAGCAAAGTCGAAGCATGATCACGTTAAAGGTGTATTTTGTGTGCAGTGACAGCGGCTAACTGTGCCTCACATTAAACGGCATTACATAAAACGTTTTCTTTACACATATTTCCTTTTTATTACAATAATACAAAAAATATATCAAACTATACTAGCTAATTAGTAATCGTGAGGTGATTTCTTAGAGAATCTGTGCCTCCGTTTCATTTCCTTAAAATTTTCACGGCTCTCGTCTTGTTCACGGTCGTCGTCAATCATGCTCGATGTCTGCTGTCTCTTTTCCATCTCCAACCAATCTTTAGCTCTGTCCTTTTTTATCTTTTTCTGGTAGATCACGTAACCTTCCTTCGTGACATATGAAACTACTGGCGTTAGAACCTGACGCCTTCTTTGGTCTTTGGGTTTTCTGTGTCTCTTGCCATTTCGATAAGTGAAATCACTGGAATCTGAGTTATCACTCGTGTCATCAGAACTAGTGGAGTCATCAAAATGATTTTTCTTTCTAATATGCTTCCTTTTGGGTTTCTTCATATAGTTTGGGACTGGTTTACGACCAGACTTGAAGTAAGGCATAGCGACCATGGGCATACGTGGTTGAGGCATCGGAAATGGCATAGCGCCTGGCATGTGACCGGGCATGAGCATATTTGGTGGCATCGGCATCCCTGGCATTGGGATTGGTGGAGCTCCGGGTGGAAATGGAAATGACCCTGATGGCAGGTACTGAGATTCTGTTGTAAGAAACTGGTGGAATAGCACAGTCAAGTAGACTGAGATGTATTGGAAAGTCATCTGAAACACAAATTAATTTATCATTGACTAGATTGACATTTTAGGCAGTCTTTTTTTCAGTTAATTCAACGTAGTAAAAAAAGATTTTCAAATCATGGATTTCTTATTTGCTGTAGCGAAAATTGTATGATCGAATCCTACAATATGCTTGTACTGTCAATATAAGAAACATCGTTAGTAAATCATAGCACGGTTCGTTAGTAAGGTTATTATTTGGATATTGTAGTATTTACTTGGCTAACTCTCACCTTCTATTAGAAAATCTGTCACCAAGCACCTCATTTATTCAGTTCAGGCCCTGATAAGGCACTTATGAACGTCGATAGTCAAATGACTCTACCACCGGTTCGTAATACACTTGAACTGAGAAGACTCCGCCAAGAAACTCAGCAAGGATTCTTTGTTATGTGGATCTTTTGATTGATGAACCAGTTCCCTTTCAGGCTTTATGAGCTTATTACCTTCGGCCTTATTACTTGCCATAGAAAGATGGTGGAACAGTGTCTTAATTATTCATTTATCATTTACAATATTTACCTTGTCAATAGTTATCCGTTTAACATTATGTAATGTAGAATTTCTAACTACCTTAAATGCACACTAACCAAGCAATTGTATTTTCCATCCTTTTATAGTCCTCCATTAATGCCACACAATAGCGTTACCTAATTAAAACAATGTTATATAACCTGAATTAAAAAAAAAATATATGATTCCCGATTATTTTTGTTTGAATAAATTATTCAAATATCACCAACAATAATTTTTTTAATCATTAATGTAACAAAACATGTCTTTTAATGATAAGAACCATTGTAAAGTCATATGTTACATAAAATGCATTGTTGTGCAAATGTGTGATGTTGTATTGTTCTTTTATGAACATCTGGGTAGGCGAGAGTTTACAAAAAGGATTGCAAGCCTCCGTCGCTGCTATAGGACCATTCGGAATCGCCGAAGCAGGTGCTCATGGGATATTGTAAGTAGGTATTACAATAAACTTAACCTTTTAATAGCTCTCATTCAAAAATAAACATTAATTATTTCCTATAAGGTTTTCATTTACTTTTACAGCAATTTCTTTTCCTTCATTGAACTATTTTAGTATTTTGAGTCTTTGATTGTAACATTAAAATGGTTTAGTTTCATAAATTAAAATAGTTTCATTCATCTAATAAGAAACAAACGTAAGTTCCAAAGGAATATGCTGAAAAATTTAGTATCTTCGAATAAAATATTACGTTATTTTTTCAGATAAAAATGGGCAGACGCCTGCATAGATATGCACTCGTACTCACCATCGCATCGACTCTTGCTAAAGAACCTGATCTGCCACTATGTCCTACAAATATATTACAATACTTTCCACAAAGCCTGCCGATGCATTGTCGAATGCCAACCAACGCGGAGAATCTACCATTCCCTCCCTTGCCAATGATGCCACCACCACCTCTACCACTTGCACACCCCCCACCACCTTCTTACCGACATTCAGCTACAGATAAAACTCCCAAAAAACCAATACCTATTCCATT
Source organism: Tethea ocularis (assembly GCA_963555595.1). Lineage (NCBI taxonomy): Eukaryota > Metazoa > Arthropoda > Insecta > Lepidoptera > Drepanidae > Tethea > Tethea ocularis. Next base: position 11,481,162 of record OY741969.1, on the reverse strand, counting down.
CCCACCTATGCCTGGACCGATGCCCATGATGCCTATGCCCATGCCGGGACCCATGCCAGGACCCATTCCAGGACCAGCCCATAAGATGCCACTTATCGTAATGCCGTTTTATTCTCCCGATAATTCATATAAGAAGCCTCAGCGACCACCTAAGAAAAAAAAGCCTAGATTTCATGATTCTGACTCAAGCTGTGGTAGCGATGACAGCTCTACCGGCCTGTCTTCTGACGATTCAAGTTCTTTTGAAGACGGATATTGGAAAGGCCGTAAGATAAGTGGAAGACGCAGTGGAAAGAGGCACAACAGAAGACATTCACGCAAGACCAAAAAGCAAAAAGGAAAAAAAGACCTGCTTACTCCGATATTGCAGTATGTGACGAAAGATGGTTATGTTATTTACGAAAAAAAGATATCTAAAGATGAAGCAAAGGATTGGTTGCATGTTAAGAAAGATGATACTGATAAGAAAGAACATATGCAAGTAAAAGAAACTAAGAATGAAGGCAGTGAGAGAAAAAAGAATAATGATAATAGTGCTGAGGAAGAAGATAATGGTAATGCTAGTGTCGCAGAAGTGATGGGGAAAAGAAATATTAGTAAGGAAAACAAAATAGATATTGTTACAAAGAAAGTTCCTCCGAAAATTCATAGTCATCGTAAAGCTAAACTTTCTAAGCACGCTGAACCTAAGTAATAGTTCTTTATTGTTCTAAGATTTGTGTATGCATAATTTTATAATTTTTGTATTTCAATAAATTGTTTCTAAAATTACAAGTTTCACTTTCGGCTTTATGGCTGAAAAACATTTACAAAAATGAAGATTTCTAAATTTTACCAAAAATAATGTCCTAACATTCCTTAGTATAGTAGTTCCTTTTGGGTGTATTTTCGAACGTAACTATATATAAAAAGATTTATCTTGTTAGCCGAAAGACGTGCACTGCTGGACAAAGTCCTCCCCCAAGGATCTCCACGATGGCCGGTCTTGCGCTACCCGCTACCAGCGGTTCCCCGCGACCCTCACAAGGTCATTGGTCCAGTTTTATATATTACAAGTATTTTTAAAAATTTATTGTAGGCCACAATTTAGATAAGGCCTTTTCTATCGCAGACCATTTTTCTTGTCGCCAAGAGGAAGGTAGATACAGGTTTTTTGCTAAATGTTATTCTGTAACAAGGATTTGTGATATTTTTAAATTAAAGTTTGAAAAAACTGGTTAAATACTGCATGTTCTGTATTATATAGTAATCTAACCAAATTAATTTAACCGACCGATTAGCGTGTTTCAAATTCAAAACTCATTTATTTATTAAGGATCGCCAACAAATGATACACACAACTATGACTAAAGATAGTGCTACAAAAATAACATGCCCTGTGCTCACTTAATTAAATCACTACTAACACCAACAACTTCTACCGCTTTTTTAAATTAAACAAAAAAAAAATAACAAAATGTTTGTACCTACAAAAGAAGAAACAAAAATAAATTAATTACAAGAAACAAAAATAATTTATTCAGTTGATGTCCATGATCCAAAGCACTCATGATCATGTCGAAGTTCGGCAAGAAACTCAGCTATTGCAGCTTCAGCTCTTTTGTGGATATTTCCTTTGAATTATGTGATTATAGTTTCTTTATAATATACAATAAAGTTCATACAATTGTCACTTGGGCAGAGGGATGCAAATGTAGAGAGAAGCTACTACAACCATTTTTGTCTTCAACGTAATGAGCCACCGCATAGGTAGACCTTGTCAATAAATGAATTTATTATAAGACATTAGTTACTTCATACGAAATTATAGGGATCAGTCGTGTCATGGGAAACCAGTTTTCGCCAAGCTGGTTTAAATTGGCGGTCAATCAGATGTACCCAAGTCCCAAGGGTAAGCCCACTCAGATTGCCATCACAGACTGTGATGACGTCATGCCATGGAATTACGAAATTATAATATCAAGTGCAGTTCCCGAGAAAAGACTTATTGACTTTCGCTAGCCTGAATCTACGTGTAACAATTGTATCTCTGGTTCTTGTAGGTCACTGTAGTCAAAAATATGGACGTAGGTAGGTCGGCCAAGAAAGTGTTGTGCTAGATTTGATTTAGTTTCCTAGTCATCGAAAATTACAATAAGTTTCAAACTAAGAACAGCTGTCACGTAACAAACAGACACGTAAGAAACAAAATGCAAGCGAAACTAAGCGTGGAGAATGTCCCAGGATAATAATGTTAGGTATTATCAAAGAATAAATAATATATAGGGTATTATTATAATATGTTGTGCTGCGTTAAAGTTTTGTCTTTAATATCTTCTGACTACAACAAATTACTACGACATTGACAGTAGGAGCAACAAACAATAATTCATTTTATTATAATAGGTATACATAGATAGGTACAATTGAATTGAAATTGGTTTTAATACTATTATTTTAAATTCCTTGTTTGTTCTTTCATCCTACAAAGTAATCAAAGTAATTTATCAGTGATAAAGGCCGGATAGCTTCTTACATAATGAGTGCGCGGTTTTTTTGAGAATTTTGCTCGGCATACTTTGCCTGCACCCAGTACCGGCGTTAGGGTAGGGCGCGGTAGGGCGATCGCCCAGGGCGCCAGATGTAAAGGGGCGCCAGGCCCACCTTTATTTCCGGTCGCTCATGAGCGAGTCCTGCTATCTCGAGTCTAAATAAATAAATAAATTCTCAAGTCTAAAGATAAAATCCCATTTGTTGGCGGGAGAAGGGGGGGGAGAGTTATCACATCTCGCCCAGGGCGCTGGTAGAGCTAAAACCGGCACTGCCTGCACCTTTCTAACTAATATCATTAAAAACCTAAATCACAGAGACAATACATGGAATTCTAATCTCTGTGCCTAAATCATCTCGATGTGTTGTTCCCTTGCTATGTGAAAGAAGGACAAATCGACCAACATAATTTTTGTAACTATTTATAATATTGGGCTGCCTCGAGGATTATTTTTATATGTAGATTGTATACTTGTTGTAGGATAGTTTTGAAAAATACCATTAAAAATATTAGGTATGTCTGTTTGTCCTGAAATAGGGAATCACGGGTGAAACTGTGGGGCGGAGAGCTAGTTCATAAATACAACAATATCAAATAAAACGTTATTATTACTTTATCATGGTTATTCCGATAAAACTTGCCGAATGACTGCTATAACTTATTGGTGTTACGAAATGTCGACACACTTGAAGTATTTTTTCTCTTTACTTCTACTACAATGCACGGCATTACCTAATAAAAAAGGAGAATGTAAGTATAAAAGTGGTTTACAGTCATGAAAATCCTACGATTAGTTCAAACATAATTCAACGCAGTATGATTTCAGTGAGTAATTTTTATTGTTTTCTTTTTATGTATGTAGCCTGACAATAGGGTAGATGACTGACTTATCAAATCAGCTACTCTTTAATAAATGTCCAAACGATCGGTTACATGGAATATTGTATGAAATACTAAGCTATGACGTCATCGTTTCATACCATCAAATGATCTACTCTTAGTGGTTCTACTGGTAATTAAAAGTCATAGAAAGCAATGTACAACATATTTGTTGTTTCCGCGTGTTTTCAGATGTTTTATGCATTGGTTAGTGTTTGGTCATTTATTTTTGACACTGTCATCTAGCCTATTATGTAGGCGGTCCACTTGATAGTAAGTAAGTAGCAACTGATGCCTGTAAACAATAACAGTGCCTTGGGGAATGCCAACATGCCGTTGACCTTTAACAATACCAAGAAGTCTAAATCCCGGAACACACCGGTAGGTGCTTGGCGACAGATTTTCAATTTGAAAGTGTTACAGCCATGCGAGTAATACAAAGTTCCGTGCTATGGTTTCCTCACGATGTGTTTCTTAACCGAAACCACAGGCTAATTAAAAGACACAACAGTACTTTCGTCGCGGCATTCGACGTCACTAACAAATAATTACCTACTATCTCTTAGGCAGTTCTTACATGGGATATATGTAACTTTTTATTTTATATTACAGGTGAAATGGAATTTATTAATATGTTTGTTACTTGGAATGCAATTAGTGAAGACACAGTACCCAATGTATCCCATGCCTGCGCCCCCGATGTACCCAGGTCCGATTCCCGTCGCTATGCCGATGCCGGTAGGGGGCGTGGCTTTTCCAGCCAAGCCTGTTCGTTTGCCAAAACGACCAGGTAAATGCAGAACTAAGTGTCCTAGGACTACAACGACAACCTGTAGGCCCACGACCTCGGAAGAGTCTAGTGATGAACTACCACCATTTCCACCGATACCATATCTCCCGATGCCGGCCATGCCGATGCCTATGCCCATCATGTTCCCAGCACCGCTTCCTCCGCCTTCACGGCCTCCACCGTCTTCAGCATCCTGTGAAACCTCCAGAGAATCTAAAAAAAGACGCGTAGTTTGTAAACCTCCGTGTCCACCATGTCAGTGCAAGCCTTCATGCACGCCTGCCTTCTTTTCGTACTGTTCACCTTGCCATCAGAGATGCAAATGCCGAGGTAATCGCCATGGCGATACATATTCTTCAGAACTACGTTCGGGTAATGGTATGCTCCCAAATCCCGTAGTTATGCCAGCGCCACCGATGGTAGCAATACCGATAGCTCCAAATATCGCAAATCCGAAGCGTAGAGCCAGCTCCAGTGATGAGAGCAGTAGCTACTATTCTAGTTCATCAGAAAGCAGTTATCCTGTCAAACGTAGTAGAAGTAGAAATGCAAGGCATCGTAGAAACCGTAAACGCTACTACAGAAGGCATAATGACGTTAGTGAGGAAAATGAAATTGGAGACAGTGATTTTGCAAGACCACTCCTTAGTTATATTTCTAAAGATGGCGATATCAAGATTGAAAAACGTATAAGTAAGGACGAAGCTGCGGAATTACTCGGTGACAAGTCATTTCAAAGCGTAAATATAGTGGCAGGAGAAGACTCTGATAATAAAGAACGAATATTAATCAGGTCTAAAGATAAACAGAATATGGCGCACAGCGCTCAACGCAGACAAGTCGTTTTAGGAAGAGGGGGGTCGCAACACGTCTTGGGCGAAGGTAAAAAGGAACTCGTGTTCAGGCCACCACATGATAAGAAAATCAGTAACTTAACCGTATCGTTTCAAATCACTTAATGTTTGTTAAAAATAACGTAGGTTCCTATTTAAACTATTTATTTTGAATATTTTTTGTATCACAAGTTTTTTATAATATAAATACAAATTTTAATGGTGTTTTCCTTATGATTCCATGATATAACTCTATAAAAAATTATGATACAAACTGACGCAAAATAAGACACACTTACTAAAAATACCTGTCAAGATCGACTGGCTATTGTGATCAGCATTTTATTTTCTTAACATCAATGTGTTATTTAACTCATATGATCTGAAACACTTATGCAACACAAATTCTAACAATGCTACCATTCATTTAAAAAATCTTATGAACAATTAGTGGTTACGTCTTCCACCTGGCTGGTGTACAATGCACAGCATTGGGCATCATAATCCAAGCAACCATGGAACTATACACTTTCCTACAATTTTCAATCATAATTTCCTTAACATCAACAATGTATATTAGAAAAACACGAGACATAAATATCCCGACGCCTAGAAGCGATTACAACTCACCGTTTGGGAATCCAGAGCCAAGACAACTGTTAAGAAACGAAGATATTGATCTAAATGAGAATGATAATCGTGGAAAAACATCAGTACCTTTCAAGCGAGCTGTAACTACACATACTCCTCCAAACTTAACCACAGATGAAGGAACAAAAGATGGAAAAGGAGTTTGCTGTTCATCAGAAGCTTGTTACCCTTGTCCATATCCTTTGATGCCTTATCCAATGATGCCAGCTCCTATGCCAATGGTTGTCCCTGCACAAGCGTTTTTCGAGCCAGTTATTCACAACCATCCTCCATTACATAAAATGCGAAAGTTATTAGACAAAGATAGAAGAAAGAGAAGAAAATATCGTGATTACTCATGGAGCAGCAGTTCGGATACTGATACGACTAGTTCGGAATCTTTTGATAGTTACGATGACTAAACGTAAATAATTACAAACTAAACTAATATTAATCACGTCACATCTAAAAAACAATTGAAAAGGGATATAAAATAAATTGAATCTATCAAGTTAGTATGCCAATAGCATTTACGAAGAAATAGTCGTGATCAATATAGATAGGCGTCCAAATTTACGTTGAAACAATGAATTGGACTAATGTGATGACTTAAATTTAACAAGTGGGTAACTCATAAAAAATACGCAAGCTACATAACAGCTCACCGCTCAGATGTATGAGTCAGTTCAATGTTTCGGCTCGCAGATTAGCTCAATTTGTATCTACCTCTAGTTAACGATCGCGCACTGCCAGGTGCACGCCGCCTACTGAGTTGCCGCGGTTCGTTCGACTCCGCCGGGCGAGTCCGCCAAGTAGTCACAGATATGAAAGATACAATAGGAGCTGGTTGAACTGAGCTATGAGCTAGTCATTTTGTTGTTGAGCTATGTAGCTCAACGGCTCCAGCCCGTATGATCAGATTCATTAAGCTGGGTCAGAGATGAGTTACACATGCTACTAAATTTCTTATTATTATGCTTTTCATAAGTATTTAGTTTGATTATTAGAATCGACGACAATCGAGTGATGACATTGCGAGACTTATAATTTTAATAATAACAATGTTGATAAAGGATTGTCCTCAAGGCTAGGATAATCAAAAGCACTTTGTAATTGATATAATTATATTTTATAAGAATTTTATAACACATTGTATAACTTTAAATATTATCGGAATAATAATCATCTCAAAATAGTTTTAATAATAGTTTTATTGTTGTTTGTTTGTCAATGATTTTCCTTTAATTGAATATTTCATTCGACAAAGCTGATTGTCAATTAGTAATAAAGAATGGGTAAGTTTATACAAAAATATATAAGTAAAACTACCTATAACTTACTTATAATTAGATTAACCTTGCCGTTGATTGGCAGCAGCGGCCGCCTCGAGGAAATTTTTTATATATAGTTTGTATATTTGTTGTAAATAATTGTAAATATTGTACACATCATAAAATAAGATAATTATTAGATTAAAACTACATATTTACATGAAACTTCACACTCCCATATTGCCTCAATATTCGATTTGACTTAATAGAAAATGTGAATCTATTTGCTAATAATTATGACCATTTATTCTTTTTACAAGCTACATATTTAATTAAACTCTCTCATAATTGTCCTGCCGTTTCCAATCATTTGTAGTTGCGCAATATTTACTCTTCATTCATTCAGTCCTTCTATCCGTCATATCAGCATTCCCTCTTTTACTCATATCATCTTTCACACAAACCATAAACAATTAAACTATCTAAAACTTAAAGCTAACTTTTACGGTTACCAATAAGTGGTAATAATAACTTATTATTTGTTGCGACTATTCGCTGTGGTCCGGTATTAGTATTTAACATATTAAACATGGTCAATCTAACAGTATGCGCTAGTAATGACATACCTGTCATAAATAATAATATTTCCAAACACATCAATATAATTGGTGCATATACGTGTAATGATTTTAACACGAGCTTCATCTCGTCGGGAAGTTGTGGTGGTGCCTGAAAAAAAAAACGATGAGGTATGCGAGAATAATAGCTCAGTGGTAGTGAGGTCAAATGCCTTAACTAACAAAAGTCACGGGTTCGATGGAAAAATGAGTTCGGGCCTTAAAATAAAGTTCGAGATTTTAGAAGAAACCCTTCAACGACTGACTGTGGTGAAATTTTGGTTAAACATAGTCCTTCTGTAAGTAATAACAATCAATATTGTTGGCAGTTGAAATTCAAAGCTAGTTCCTGTTTTGAGCTTTGAGTACACTTTTGCCTGCATCGCTAAGCTTCTGTAGAGTTGAGCAAGAAAGGAAATTAATGAATACCTATAACTACTACATATATTTCTTTTTAATTAAAAAAAACAGCCATAAATGGTAATGGTCCCCTTTTAACTGTACAACCTTCAGGTTACTTTCCAAAACGTATTAACAACCTGTCACAAAAATATCTTACCAGTCTAATATAAATAATGGGTGTGACCAAGTCAGAGAATGGTCGCGCTTCTGCGTTGAAGCTGATGTCTCCGAGGGCGAGGTTCAGCTGTAGTGTTAACGAGGTGGACAGTGCGAAGCCCAGTCTCTGGAAATTTAAAAATCAAAGTTAGCAATTTTTAAATATTGTAATCAGCAAAATTTTCAACTCAAATGAATTGATACAATTGTAGTGAATTAAATTTAATAGTCGATAGTAAATTTCTGGAAATCAAAGAACTAAGCTCTTACACAATACATACTGGTTTCATTTTTCTTTGACATTATGATAACGTAAAAAAAAGAAGGATTATAACAACCATGAACCAAAACTACTGAACAGTTTATAACAACAGTGGTATTCTGTATTCTGTTCATTGAGTGTATCTATTCATTGTAAATGATCAATTATGTTTATATATTTACGACTCAATCACGCATTGCATCAACGGCTTATCCGATTTTACTTAAACTTGGCACATAGATAGATCATATAAGATACTATTATTCTTTCTTTTAAGGGAAAACATAAACTCCCTTGGGACCGCAGACACAGATGCAAAACCGTTAACGTCTGTGGAATTCTGAATCCCGGAACATTGTTCGGTCAATTTCTTGAAATGTTACAAATACTTACAGGGTCTATAATGAAGTGGCTATCGTGTATTTTCTCATCAGGGCTAAGGCCATCAATACGCTCGAAGAATTTCTGGCCTGAATGAAGGAAGTGTGTCCTCGAGATTGATATGGGAATACCTGCAATCAAGATTTTTGCCTTAAGTAGGCCACATAACTCTAAAGATTCATTTATTGAGAAACGTGCACATAAAAATAACTAAATCTATATCTATCTAAAGGTATATCTATACTAATAATAAAGATGAAGGCTTTGTTTGTATGAACGCGCAAATCTCCGGAGAATAGGAAGGCTCACTAATAGGAAGCTACATTATCCCCGAAGGTTATAGGATACTTTTTTATCCCGGGAACGCGAGTGAAAGCGCGTGGAACAGCTAGTAGAAAATAAATATGTTTGGCAAATGGTAGCTTATTGCGTTTATTTTCAATTTTCTCCATTGACGCTAACGCGCGCGGTCGACGCACACATTTTCATAAGTTGACGCGCGCTGGGCGCGCGCATTAGCCTTCAGCCGCGCCCCTCGGAAGCCTACCTATAGACTGATGTGACAACTTTAAATTTTAATATCTCCTATATTTAAGGCGATAGCTAGTGTGATAGGTAGTGACGTCGAATACGGAATATCACGACGTATATAATATAGGTCGTGGGTTCGAAAACTACAATGAGCTTGAGCTTTCGGTGAAGTGTTTTCCATCACCGAAAGCCAAGTTCAAGCATCTGGCGGCATCAATGGCGGTAGGCGACATACAAAAAAATCTATCCTATATCTGAAATTAATTTGATTTGTATGGAACAGAATCGACATCAATATTTACCAAATAAACAAGGCGATAGATCGATTAATCCACAAATGCCTTCGCCATTTTCACAGTCTCTTGTAAAAGTCTTATTGGTGATCTTGTAGATCCATCCCTCGGTTCCAAACTCCATGTGTTGCTTGCCGACGTACCCCAGTTCGAAGGTCTTGCAGACTCCAATCCGGTAAATATTGAGTGGAGTGTCCTTTTTGATATCTGGACAGTAAGCCACACCTTCGTAGGTGTCGTTGAATGTATAGCTGAAATAAATACATAAAAAATAAGTAACATAATAAATATCCTGGCGGGGACATTTTAAACATGGTCTGAACCCAAACTAAGCAGAGCTTGTACTATGGGAACCATTTAACTGATATACTACATCACACAGCTTTTGTTTTGTGAAACATACTTGTATAATTATTACACCCAGACTCAGGACAAACGACATGTTCATGCACGTTTGCCCTGGATGGGAATCGAACTCACGACCAGTAGATGGTGTAGTGCAATAGATGGTGTCTTAACCAAATGCACCAATTAGCCTGTCAAATATCAAAGTAACGAAATTATTTCTAAGTCATATTCCAGGCTGGTAGCAACCAACCATCATAAAGACAGGAACTAGCTAAGTAGATAGGTACCTACGCCTTCCAAAACATAACATCAGAAATAAGGCATCACACACTCCCGCGAATGTATCGTTATGAAGTTTGACGCGCAAGAAGATTATTACCGATATCTTTTAACACAGAAAAATATAAGATCCTTGGCATAGCGACTAAAACAGGGCGGACACACGGCCACAGATCAAGCTACACATTTTTGTTGCAAAATAGAGCCTATTACAACCGCATAAGGTGCCGCAGTGTGTAGCTTCTGTGGCCGTGTGTACAATTTTACGTATAAAATTACCAACTGCATCACAAGGTTTTAAGATAAATGGGTATTGAAGCATGCATTAATATAGATATAACTACTAATCTAATAATATGATAAAACAATATTTTGTCAATCTCGCTCGAATGTATAAATGGCCGCCATAAAATGACAGTTACAGACGTAGATACCTCATAACAAGACATCAATGACCTTATGACGCCAATTATCTATTATTATTTCATTGTATAGTATAGTATTTTAATATTTATTTAAACTTCCTCAATATTGTAAATTTTCCGTGGTGTGGTGCCCAAACAAGCAGCACAAACAGTGTCAAACAATAATTCACACACACACGCGACCCGCGCACACCCCTAGAATGATACGTGTCTTAGGGCTCGGACACATCACCACGGCGGACACAGTCGTCAACTCGTCAGTTGATGATTCGCTGTCGCTAAGTTCGTACGTGTTAGGGTGTGTTCCCACTAAGCTCACTGTTAGCGGCGGACTATCCGCGACTGACTTCTGAGCATTTCAGCGGCGTATCGGTCGCTGATTCAATGTATCGCGCTGTGAATCAGCTGCTCATTGAATAAGTTGGCAAGCGAAACGCCGCAAACTACGTACAAAACGCGCGGTATAGACGCTCCTTTAAAAATTATAGGGTCGCAAACTGAAAGCAAACAGTCTCCCGCTAACAGTGAGCCTATTAGTGACGCATCCTTAGGGCAAAAAAAAGGCTGATAACATCGATGTTGATTTGTTAATTTCAGTAGTAGAGTCACGTCCTGTTTTCTGAGACAAGGTAATAGATCCTTAAAATACGGCACCGGCACCGCACCGTGGTGATGTGTCCGAGCCCTTATTGTTCTGTGATCGACACCTCTCGCTAGAACATCGATGTCTTAGAGTTGCCTATTTAGAATCAATTTATTTTCTTAAAACAATCGTAAATTATTAAAAGTACAAAAATCAATATTGTTTCATACCTTTCTAATGGAATCTTTTCCTGCCAATTTTCTTCGCGGATGTACCTCTTCAAATCTTTGATACTGAATCTGTCTACGTCAGTTGTGCCTAGTTCCATTTGGTATAGGGTTTTACTGTCATATAGCTAAAAAATAAAAATACACTACATATTATATATTCTGATTTTTTATTTTATTATATTACTAGCGACCCGCCTCGGCTTTGCACGGCTATACTGTAGTATAATATGCATGCATGTATTATACATACCGGGTGTAAGGGACAGCCTTCCGAAAACTGATCCCATGGATTCAATTCATGATTCTGGAGCGCCCAGACTTTGAATTTTTCGTCGATCTTTTCATGAATTATACGATTTTCTTTCAGAATTTTTCGATTGATTATACTATAAAATCATTATACAATTCTAACTAAACCTGATTTAAAAATAAATAAACAGTAATTACTAATTTAGACAGAAAACAGCAATTTACATCAAAATTCAAATCAAATACGCAAGACGGCACGTGTTGTGTGATAGCGTAGTAACGTACATTGCGCGCTCAAAAATTACGATATCGATAATCCATGACTTCTGACATAACTAATTTCTATAGTGTTATTATAGGCATTCAGTGTAACCATTTCCCAAAGTTTTCGGTCGGCTGTCCCTTACACCCGGTATAAACCTTCCTCTTAAATCACTCTATCTATTGCTGAAAACTACATTTGAATCCGTTGAATAGTTTAAAAGATCTAAGCGAACAGATAGCGGAAACGACTTCATTTTATATTATGTATGTAAAGATTCAGTGTCTATCCTAATAGTAAAGCTGAAGAGTTTGCTTGTTTGTTTGATCGCGATTATCCCGAAAGTTATAGGCTTCATTTTATCCCGGGAAAGTGTGTGAAACTGCGTTTTAAATCCTAAAATGTGTTTGTAATCACTTTTCTTAACACATTCTTTACAATGCCTATATGATCCCAATCTAAGCAGAGCTTGTACTATAAGTAAATTACAGCTAAACTGGTTGGTCTGTCCGTCTTTTCAGTTCTGGTAACCCTGACTACCATGCACTCAGCTTCATCGCCTTAAAACCGAAGCTAATTAGTACATACCCTGTCCATGATGCCTAACTTATTGAAGTATATCAACCCTGGTGCTATGGTATTAGCAAGCCTGATGAAGGGATCGTCGTAGCCCCACAGGTAGCTATGCACGTCCATGCTGACGATGGATTTAGTGTTGTAGTTCCGGTACAGCATGTTGAAACCCTGGCGTACCCAGTAAGGATAACTGCTCACTAAGGATGTTGCACTCTGGAAGAAAAGGAACCTTGGTCAAAAGAACTTCTTGTCGCGGGCGGTCAGTGGATTTCCTAAGGGAGTATAATTTAGAGGTTCTTCAAAATTGTTTGTAGGGTTGGAAAAATGTCTATAGGGTTCAGTAACCACTTACAGTATGACACAACGTAGATGTAGCATCGGCAAGTCGTTTTCGTACACTTCACTTCCGATTTACAAAACTAATAAAAATCATTCATTATCGCGCCTTTCAACGTTCAATAAGATCATTTGTCCGATCATTTTTTAATTCATGAGTAATGTTGTAGGCGCACTCTTTTCGGGAACGATCGATTTTACGAATATTGCCGATGATTCATCTAAGTTGTGTCATACTATACCATCGACAGATGCTTGTTTGCCACCTTAGTAGTATAAATAGTTATGATTTTGGGAAAATTGATTGTTATAATTGTCGTAGATCAAGTTTTTTGGGTTTTTTTAGGTTTGGAGTTTTTGCTTTCAGTGAAAGAACACATCGTGAGGAAATCAAAGCACTCGCTAATTGAATTACTATATCTGAAAAGCTGTCAATAATTTTCATGTAGAAAAGCTATTGTGTTCCAGCAGCTGCACTTGAGAGTCAGTTTCCTTCTACGATTTGTTCTTACCACCATCGCCCACGGTGAGATTGTGGTCAAACACTGGTCTATACATTATATTAGTCATACGTAAAGATTACGAGAGATTACGGTACATGAGATATAACAACAAAATCAGAATCATTAAACAAGAAGTTACTATATTTAAGACAGACTCTCTTTAAATGCCCCAAAAATCTTTTTTCTCTGAATTAATCTTGTATTTATTAGTCTGTGGAATTAATATTAATCTATGGTTCTTACCAAAGCGACAATATTAGCTACTGTAACGTTGATATCCTCAGGGCGTGCTATCGACTCGTCAGGTAGAAACTTAAGCTTCGTGTGTGGAGTAAATCGTAGCAGTTTCGCCTCTGAATCCAAATCAACTTCTATATTTTGTCGGGTTTCTCTAGAATTGAAACAAATTGGTCAAGTGCAATCTGAAATAGCATGGTGTGCTCCACCTAAGTAGTACAGAGAATTAGTTGTGGCAAACGAGACAGACAGACACGAGATGTACGGAGCTCTAAAAAAATAATTAAAAGAACCTGTCGTCTATCACACCTTCAAATACTCTAACTAATAAGAAAAGCAGTTCTGTTAAAACGTCTTGTAGATCGGGATCGGATATTTCCAAAGAGAATATAGCCACATCTTTATTATTATAATTAATGTGATACTTAAAAAACCGGCTCACATTAAAAAAATAAAATGAGTTGATTATAGTGTCTTTTAAGGGATAATTACTGGGATTAATATGCAGGATTATTGATTTAAATTTTAAATGAACATTAAAAGATTCATTAATAAATAACTAACCCTTTCCTACCGGGGTAGTGATTTTTAACGAATTTCTGTTTTTGAGCTTTATTATTATAATAAGGTAGGTAAAAGGAAACGCGCAGATTTTTTTTAGATTTTTATTATACCTAGAAGTACTATTTCCAAGACCTAGACTTAAAAGTACCGTCAGGAACTTCGTGTTATCACAATGTTAGGAACTTTGATAGAAACTACAAAAGCAATGAGATCCACTATTGACTTGGTAATAATTAAATTAATGGGTTTATAATTACAGATTAACTTCGTGGTATTCAACAAAACAATTTTTCTTTTCATTTACACACAAAAACACGTTGCAATGCGAACATTTACTATGAGGTTTTGACTGAATTTTCTTCAAACTACAAACCTCACACCTTCCCCTGTTCTCTACGAACGTAGGCCAATGGATGCCTCTGTTACCCAAGCGTACGTCTTTTAAAGTGGAATAGTCAGATTTGCGCCTTTTGGAAGGGCCGCCTTTTGCTGTATTATCAGTAGAAGTCTTTCTTTTCTGACTAGCATCTTTCATTGTCATCAAACCTTGAGTAACAGAGCGTCTAAAATCTTTAACGGTGGTTTGTTCCATTATAAGTCCATGAATGACATATGCATTGACAAATGCGATGTCCAGAAGACCCCAAAATAACCTGTGCCACCATTTCGGAGATTTGCGATCTATACAGTAAAGGGCTCTCAAACGATCAGCTGTATCTACGCCGCCCATATAACTATTGTAATCTTTGACAGCTACAGGGCATGTAATGGCAGACTTGGATCCATTTTTTTCTTTACGTGACACAGTTGCCTCTTGGTTTCCATGAAAATTTGATACTAAATGAACCACTTTGTTATCTTTCCATTTCCAATATCCAATGTCTAAATTTGAAAATCGATGATCACTGTCGCCCCTTTTCATTTGAGAATCAACGAGCATATTTCCGGCCAGTCCTTTTCTATTACTTCGTATAGTTCCACATGCATAGGTGTTTTCAGTTTTCAGTTTCTCAAGCAAAGCAACAGACGAGAAAAAATTATCAAAGTAAACTACCTTCCCTTTACCCCAATCTTGTTCCGTTAACTCCAAAACTACTTTCTCTCCCAAGCCATAGCCGGTAAATTTTGAGTTCAGTTCTTCGTCTTTCCCTTGGTAAATTTGAAACTTCTTTATATAGCCCCTCTGGTCAGCAAGACACCACAACTTGTACCCCCTTTTTATGGGCTTCATAGGTAAATATTGTTTCAGGACAGACCTACCTTTAAACTTAATCATTGACTCATCTACACTCAGTTCGCGAGTACCATGATAAACCACATCAAATTTTTTATTGAGTGCATCAATCATCGGTCTAATTTTATATAACTTATCTTTGCAGTCTCTAGGCATTTTGGAGTTATCATTGCAATGCAGATGAGATAAAATAATAGCAAATCTGTCTCTTGGCATTGTTTTGCAAATAAGTGCATTGTTGAGATCAGGTGCCGAAGAGTAATGGTCTCTCCACGCCGGACGAGTATTGTAACCCATAAAAAAATTCATACCTATAAATGTTAGGAGTTCCTCCTTTTTTAGGTTCAATACCTTGCCTTTCTGAGTAGCATAATGGTTACTTTGGTATACAATATTGTCAATAATATCTCCAATCAATACTAAAAATATATCAGTCGGTGTGGTACAGTGAGCAAACCAGTGTTCTACTACTCCAGTATCTGCAATGTATTCCGGTAAAATTGTATCTAGGTCCCTCTTTTTCCATTTACGGTTTGGTTCGGGTAACCGCTGGTTAGTTTTGTGTGAAGACGTATTTGCAACCGATAGATCAGTCTGAACACTAGATCCAGGTATTGAAGATGTGGGTACCTGATTTATTGGGCTCTCCAATACATCTTCATTTGACGGCAACGATGGCGGAATTTCGGCTAAAATACTATCTAGAGCTCTTTCAAAAATCTCATCGAAACCTCTTGGTGAGGGTAGTTGAAGATTTTCCACTTCATCATCGGACACTCCTGCATCAGACTCTTCGTCGCAGTCCGGAAGCTCTTCTAATAACAGGGCTTCGATCAAAGAAGTATTGTTTTTTATATCCATGTCAATGGCTAAAACAATAAGAAATTAGGTCAGAGCAATAATAAAAATAAAAAAAACATTGGTTTATGATAAAACAAAATACCCACTTCATCGTGTATGTGTATTATAAAAACCCATAATATTTGAGACTAAAATCACCTGACGGTACTTTTAAGTCCGCATTAGTTTTTATCAAATATTCATATAAAATAACGTGATAATACATTATAACAGCTTTTAGTAATGTAGTCAATGACATAAACAACGTAAATAGTAAAAACAATAGCACTTACCTATGATATTCTATTTATAAAACTTTTTCAATTACACCGCACAGCGAAGTGATAAAATGTTCGACAAGTTGTAACTCGCTATTCAAATTTTTCGGCAACATCACGGGATAATTCAAATAACGCGCTGTGATTGGCTTACAGAAACGGTACGCTAAAGGATCGTCAGTTGTAGTTAACATAAAGTGTTTTCGTACTTAAGATATCAGACGAAAAATGTGGAGGTACTTCTAAGTACCGTAAGGAGGGAAAGGGCTAAATCAGTTTATTTCACGTTAAATAAACCTTTGGCATAATTTCGTAGGTACCATTAAATTCCTTTAGGTTGCGAAACTACATTTGATTTTAAACTATTATTATATATAATATACTTATTGGCGTATTCAAATTTAAGGTAGGTAATAAAGGGAGACAATAAATTCCATGATCGTGAGATTTTGAAGTCGATCTTAGGTAGATAATTCTGATCTACTGATTACGAAAAATAAATTAATAATGGATTTACCGAATTGCTCTACTTTTTGATATAAAGACAATCTATAGCTCATAGTATTTTAAATTTTACAAACATTTTGGGGACTTTTTAAAATATCCTGTAACTTAAAACTTTATAGTGTCCTGTAACTTTGTGTAAAAATATCCTGTAACTTTGTGACCCCTCAAAACGTTCAGCATCATCGCAGTCAACGTTTGATCAGTATAAATACCTACCGAAACAGTCTCTCTATATTAAGATCCCGGCTATCCTCTGAACATCACAGTAACTATAAAGATTATTATCTATACTAAGAGGAAATAAAATAAGGAAAATAAAAAATATATACTAACAATTATATAAAACTATAGAATAATATGTACCTATCTATAGTCACTTTCCGAAAAGTGCGGTCAGACTGACAGGGTCGTTGCGATTTATAAATAGTCGTTGAGTTTAAAAAGGCGAAGGTTACCTCTACATTGACCTTCGGCTTTCGATAAAGGAGAACGCATTTGAAGAAACCATAACAACAGTAGGGTACTTCAGTATTCGGCCTCAAGGTTAGCTGGCACCCTCAAGCTTAGGAAGCTATTTAACAATAATTTAAGGACACTTAATTTAACAACGTGAAAGTTTGTTGTTTGTTGCTCTTTCACGCAAAAACTACTGAACGGATTTGGATGAAACTTGGCACGTAGATAGATCATACCCTGGAATAACATATAGGCTTTATTATTAATACTCACACGTATGTGAACGGCCCGACTTCCTCAACTTTCAGCTTATGGTCTTCACCGCTCATGAATCTCTCCGAGTTGGTGATGTTGAAGATATACAGCGATATCCGGGCTCCCTCCGCTTCTTCTTGAAATATTTTGAAGATAAATGAATCGTCTGATATGCGTGTCCACTGAAAATTAAAATAAAATATAAAAACTTCCTATGGATGCTTAGGTAATAAACTTAAACCTGTCTAGATAGAGTGTTGCGCTGCAATCGCAACAAAAAAAACAGGCTAGATTTGTCTACTGTTTGACAAGCGCGCTGCGTCACTCAGGCACGCTGAGTGATACCAGCTCTTGAACCTTTTTTTCTTTGGATTAAAATAAATACATTCCGTGACATATTAACCGCATCTAAACCTAACAAACCACATTTCAAAAATGGACGCGAACTTCGAGTTTAGCGGGTCAAAAAACCCAATACCCAATGACCATTATATTTCGGAGATCCTTATCCTTGTGAAACCCTCGGTGCAGGAGTTATTTGTCCAAGATGTACTAATCAACTAGTAATTGAGTGTGTCAAAAGAATTATACTGTCTAAGCTGTCAAGCCTTGATAATTATTGATAAATGATTAGTAAAGAAAGAGATGCAAATATACTTACGTACTTAATAATCATCAGCAGGGGATCAGTCACCATCGATATCACTGATATTGTTATAAATATTATTCCCAGAATTGATATCGATATAATTTTTTCTGCAGAAATAAAATTTTCTTAATTATGTTTTACTAGCTCACTAAAACTAAACTAAAAACTAGAGTTTTTTTTTATGTCAGTAGGTTTACAAGCAGGCAGGCGGTCCACCTGATGGTAAGTGGTTACCGTCGCCTATCGCCATTTGCAATACCAGAGGTAAGTACCTATTGCCAATGTGTTGCTGGCCTGTTACAATGCCGAGAAGGCAATTACTGGCTAGAGTTGATATAATTTTTAACCCCCGACGCAAATACGACAGGGTACTAACATAAGTTTGACGTGTCTGTCTGTGGGGTGTGTGTGTGTCTGCTGTGGCATCACAACTCCTGAGCGGATGGACCGATTAAAATTTAGTTTTTTTTGTTTGAAAGGAGTCTTAATCGAGAGTGTTCTATGTTTCAAGAAAATCCGCTCAGCTGTTTTAAAATTATGACTAATTTTCTAATGAGTGTTGGGGGTTTCTTTAAATTTTAGTTATTAATTATGATGATTAAATATATTGAGAGTGCATTGCGTTTTTTTCGACTGGGGAAGTACCTCCTTACAGGGGGCTAAAACGGCCCCATGAGCAATATTGCTATGCAATTCATATCTCGAATTTACAGTAGATTATGGCGTAATTTGTCTAAATTGTAAATTAATTGATCAAAATGATAAGCATTTTCACCAAAAAATATTTAAAAAAAACATTTGACTCTGCTGTAAATTCGAGATATGAATTGCATAGCAATATTGCTCGAGCGGCCGTTTTAGCCCCCCAGGACTCGTTTAAAACTATGACCAATTTTCTAATGAGTGTCGGGGGTTTCTTGAAATTTTTAATTTTATTTATTAATATGACGATAAAATAAAGTGAGAGTGCATTGCTTTTTTTTTCGACTGGGGAAGTACCTTCTTTCAGAACTCGTTTATACCTACTCGATGTTTTTTTTTTACCATTTAATTTCAAACTGTTCATAAATTTTGACCGATAAATAAATAAATAAATTAAATATATTATCTATATAAGTATGTATTTACAAAAAAAAGTAGTATATGTAGTATATCAGTTATCTGGTTTCCATAGTACAAGCTCTGCTTAGTTTGGGATCAGATAACCGAGTGTGAAGAATGTTCCAGGATATTTTGACCGATAAGATATTATTATGTAAGTAGGTATGTTTTGTATGAAAAATTTGTTTTTTTTTTGTGATTTCAGGGTTGGTCCCATAGTAAAAGTTGTTTATAATGATGAGTACTAAGTACCTATAATAATACGTAAAAATTTAGAGATGGCAAAAAACATCCAATTTACCATTAGGTGGACCGCCTGCAAGCTTGTCAACTTTCTGACATAAAAAAGGGAAAATATATGAATTCGTTTACATTTGTTGTAAAATCTATAAATGTACCTACCTATTTCTCATGGTACGAGTATTTTTTTAATTAATTCAACAAGCATTAAACAATAATTTTATAATTAGCTGTATTTACGGTGTCATTGCAAAAGATGAGCTATAAGTGTACATATACAGGGTAATAAATAATGGCGAATGAAATGAAATATATAGGTAATGTACATATAGGTAATAACATAATTAGTTTTGCATTCTTAGACGTAAGTGTAAAGTAAACTCGCTGTCTAGTCCATCACTATGTTTTCAACTAACTAAATAAAGAAAGTGCAATAAATTCGGGATATTTTTCTCTATGTTGTAATAGGTATAAGTAACCATAGATTTCGATGTTTTTAAAGCAAAGCTAATAATAGGTAAGTACTTATGTCACAGTTTAACTATACCCTACAGTTGGGAAGCAAGTTTGATCAATAAAATCATCCTGTAGAACTATAAAGATGTTCGAGTTGTGTCGATCCTTGTATTTGCAACAGTATCACAGCAATTAGTATATAAACTAAGCACATAATACGTTATTTCAATCACAATAAAATTACGTCGATTAAACAGAAATTACACAAACTATCATACTACATCAATTACCTAACTACATAATTTGTTGCATCTCACTGCGTTAAGCAAAAAGTGATTGAACAAATGCATATTAAGGTTCCTTAACAAAAAGGAACCCTTAAAGGATCACTTCGTTATCCGTCTGTTTATAAGTGTGTCAAGAAGCTATTTATTTCTAAGGTAATGATAACTACTACTGGACCTTGAAGCTTAAAAAAATAAAGCTTCTAAGTTAATATGTTCCATATATTATATACAGACAGCAAGAAATTCGACGGGTTGGGTTACTGTTTTATTAATTTACTGGGCACTACTTCTAAAAGCTTACAAGTACTATAGTACCTACTTAATTACAAAAAAATAGGTACAGTCAAAGTTACATACTTTTATTAGTTTTTGTCGGCTCTATATTGTCTTCTCTAGTTATCAATACCATTCTTGCTTCTTTAAAAATATATATGAATGAGTTACTCTCTGGAAAAAAGCAAATTACATTAAAATAAATTAAAGATTCATTACATTCATATTGAATCGAAATGGGTTATTTATCTATTTACTATCAAAGAATCTACAATATCTAGAGTCAAGGTTACTATGATACCTAAATGTGAGGATGTATATGTTTGTTTTAAAAATACTTGCAATGAGTTCATTTAATAAAGATACTTTTGAATTTGAATTTCTTACTCCTTCACGTAAAAACTAGCCTACTGAGCGGGTTTGGATGAAACTTGGCACATAGATAGATATATTGGAGATTAGCGCGTTCAAACAAACAAAAAAGCTCTTAAGCTTTGTGAAATGCGAAAGTTTGTGAGTATCTATATCTTTCACGTCAAACTAATTAACGGATTTGAATGAAACGTGGCACATGGATAGATAATACCCTGGAATAACATATAGGCTACTTTTTATTCCAAAAATTCATGAGATACCTTGAGAACGCGGGTGAAACCGCGGGGCGGAAGCTAGTACTTTATAATAATGTATACGGCCGCGCTCAGAGTCGTCAATTAAGTTTAATGATTGATTATTTCTAGCCTCGTCCCTTTCTATAGCAGTAAATAAATATAGACACAATTTTAGCAGTCATTAAATTCTTTTTGACGTCTCTGAGTACGGCAGATAGAGATCTAATAATCGAATTAAAAATACTCGAAAATAGATATGTAAATACTCGAATTAAAAATGTTTACCATATTGACCTCAGTAATATATAATTTAGACTTGAATATGATGTATGAATTTCAGATTCAAGTTAAAAACAATAAAATTAATACCTATAAAGTTAATATGGAACTGGTTTAGGTACCAAAACAACTCTGTACTTACGGCTAGGTCATGGTCGTAACATAACAAAAGCCTAGGTTTATAAAAACTCTTTAAATTTGGTAATCTAATTGCCGATTCTGGACTCCATACTGGACTTAATGCTGCATTTACAAGAAAGATCAGGTAAATGGTAATCCAAATATATCCCTAAGATGAATGTATTTGCAATCATTATAGGCAGGCATTGAATTAAGCAACACACGGTAGGTGTAGGGCTGAAGGAAAAAATTGGCCTCATTCTTTTTCTTCATCATAAAAGTCAAAAGTTCACCTTTCTAGGAGGTATCTTATGTTTTCCCGGGATAAAAAGTATCCTATATGTTATTCCAGGGTATGATCTATGTATGTGCCCAGTTTCATCCAAATCCGTTCAGAAGGTTTTACGTGAAAGAATAATTGGAGGAATATGTTGATGATTTCTTTTGTTATTAATCAGTAAATATACAACCATTCTTTTCGCAAATAACATGTTGATAACTTACGACCTATAACTGAGCTGCAATTAGCTAAAATCGTGATAAAATTTGAATTTCGCGCTCCAACCGAACGTTTCACCTTAACCCTAATCAAGTATAGCTGTCAAATTAAATGACATCATAGACCCTTGTTTGCTCGCAAAAAATAATATGTAGTTAAATGAAAAATATATTGAAACCATGGTTTAAAATATATATAGGTTTGTATATTAAGAAATATAATAAATATTTAATAATTTAGTTATTTTGATTTAATTACTCCTTTATTTTTAATTACAATAAAAATTAATAAATATTTATTTAAAAAATAATATAAAAAACGATAAAATGTTTAAATACTATCCAAAAATAATTCCGTAACCATCAAAATATTAACTAATAGAAAAATATCCCATTCCGATATATATTTATAATAAACTCGATATTATAATAAAATAGAATATAAATTAATAAGTTGTAATAATGTAATACACACCAACAATAATAAAAAATAGTAAAATATCACTCCGAATACTAGCTGCTCACTCCACCCGGTCACCGGTCCTCGGGGCGGATTGGCGCTGTCTACACTGAAGGATCACAATTTGAACGTACAAAATTCTGATATAATGATTATTTTACTTACGTCAAGTTCATGACCGGTTGAACTTGACGTAAGTAAAATAATTATACATGACATCCATAATCATATAAATGCGAAAGTAACTTTGTTTGTTTGTTTTTTTTATATCAATAAGGCAGCAAACGAACATACGGCCCACCTGATGGTAAGTTGTTACCACGACGTTTGCAACACCAGGGGTATCGCTGACCGTTGCCGACCCTGTAAGTACCCTACACACCCTTGAAGAACCCCATGCTGTAGTCTCTTGGTAAAACCACGAACTACCACTGAAACCGATCGCGTTGAAATTGTTTTTACATAAATTCAAAACAAAGATTCACAAAAGAAAAAAGCCTTCCTGAGTCTTCTCAGTTTAAGTGTATAATTATGGAACCGGTGGTCTCTACCACCGGTTCCATAATTATTATAATATATAATATTTTATAATAATTATTAATATATAGACTCTTCTATTGTATTAATTGTAACTATCGACATTTATAAGTGCCTTATCAGGAGGCCAATTCTCGCGCGGGTAGAGATCATCTATAATCAGAGATTATCTCTTATCATGAATGTCTATGAAAAATCTCACCAAAATGTCATCATTCGACATCAAAATCTCTACTGCTTCGGACCATTCGTTGCATCTCGAACTAAAGGGATTCGACATTTCTCTAGCCGAGAATACGAATATTTTATTAGAGATTTGCCATTTTGTTTCAACATATCTTGATAGAGATGATCTCTACCCGCGCGAGAATTGGCCTCCTGAGCCTAAACTGAATAAATGAGTTTTGAGTTTGAGTTAGAGATCTTAACCAACCACACAAAATGGCCTGATATGAATGAAATTTGGCAAAAGGGGTTATTATATTACTTTTTCCAGGAACGATTGGTCAAAACCGCGGGGAACTGCTAGTTAACGATAAAATAATATACTTACCTATAAAATTATTCTTGACGTAGTTAAATCAAATAACTAAAATTTTAAACTTAGTTTTATTATTTGGTATTCAAAATAATAAATGGCTTATATAAAGGGGCTTTTTTAATTTAGGTAAATTATTTTTTTATCATATTGAAAACATAAAAGAAGAACATAATAATGTAATCGATTGTTTATAATCTATATAATTATCTATCTTTGCACTATTTATTTTATTTAATAATCTATGATAAATAAACAAATTGGTGCCAATATGAAATAATTTAAGTGAAAAATACCAAACAAATAATACTGAATTAGATTATTTTATTTTTTCGCAATCGTAGTGAAAACTATAGTGTAACACATGGCACTAAAACTCATTACAACTCGGTTTTTATTTACTAAAAAACTACCTCGTATGAAATGGATCATTTTAGCCCCTTATAACAAAGTACTATGCTGTGCGATGACAGCAAAAACACAATTATGGATCAAACGTGGAAATACCGCCAGCTTTCTTACCCAGAGCAGCGATCTGGATGACTTTTTTATTTGTAATTTATTATTTATTTATACATTGTTTTTTCTCTTTTTAATTTTGTAAATAAAAAATTGTTTCATTACGGTATTTTTTTAATTTATTGTAAATTACTGCTTAATATGGAAATAAACAGTTGAAAAAAAAGTAACTAAT
This sequence comes from Tethea ocularis, assembly GCA_963555595.1. NCBI lineage: Eukaryota > Metazoa > Arthropoda > Insecta > Lepidoptera > Drepanidae > Tethea > Tethea ocularis. Next base: position 11,456,682 of record OY741969.1, on the reverse strand, counting down.
AAACGCAAGCTCCTGGCTGTTCACAAGTATGATGCATTGACCTCCTTGCTGTAGTTTGTTCTTATTTATTTTTCTTAATTAAATACAATAATTGTGCGCAACAAGATTTTATCTAGATTTAATTGTTAAAATTAATCAACAGACATGACTTTATTTAACGTCATAAAAACAGGCAAAAACAAAAAACGATATCGAAGACAAGGAGACGATACCAAATGAAAAGCTTATGAAAATACCTACCTCTAATTCATATGATTCCCAAGGAATTTTAAATTTTCCCAGGATAAAAAGTATCATACCAAATAGGCATAGGATATAACGATCTATCTATGTGCCCAGTTTCATCCAAATTCGTTCAGTCGTTTTTATTTTGAATTTATAAATTAATAATAGGAAATAGGAAGGATGGAAAATGACAAAGCTATGAAATGATTTATTGTTGTCACGTGGCTGCTGCATCACCATAACCAGCACTGATGTTCAGTACGCAGGCGATTTTTAATAACATTCAATATTTTTTTATATCATTAATTTGATTGATTTAATAAGGGCTCCTTTGTTTGTTGCCACTGTTTATTTCAGTATTTTTAAAATAATTAAATGACCATGAAAATCTATGCTGGGACTATATTGGAATTCATTGGGAATATAAGTACTTATAGGTATAATATAAGCAGGGACTTACTCGGTTTCGAAGGGCTGCAGGTCGAGCTGGTATTTGTAGTTCTTATTTGTCACTTGGAGGTTACTTTAAGCATATTATTAGAAAAAATATTCATCTACACCCATCCAGTACACGGTATATCCAGTATACATCATCATGTCAGCCGAAAGACGTCCACTGCTGGACAAAAGCCTCCCCCAAGGATCTCCACGATGGCCGGTCTTGCGCTACCCGCATCCAGCGGTGTCCCGCGACCCTCACAAGATCGTCGGTCCACCTTGTGGGGGGCCTGCCCACGCTGCGTCTTCCGGTCCGTGGTCGCCACTCGAGAACCCTTCTGCCCCAGCGGCCGTCGGTTCTACGAGCGATGTGCCCCGCGCACTGCCACTTCAGTTTGGCAATTCTTCGGGCTATGTCGGTTATTTTGGTTCGCCTGCGGATCTCATCATTTCTGATTCGATCTCGCAGGGAAACTCAGATCATAGCCAGTATACATAATCAAATTAAATTAGAATGTAAGAATATAGTTGTGTGAATATCAAAATAAATATATTTCTTTCTTTGTTTATTGGTCTATTTCAAATTCTTATCTGTATTATAATAAAATCCCATACTGTATAGTAAACATTAATCGATAAGCAAGTTATAGGTCCCGGCCTCTGCGTTCGCCGATTGTCCGGTAAGTTGGTGCAGCCATCAGAGGCTACCAACTTTAAAAAAAAAAGTTATAGGTATAATGATCTTTTGTATAAATTAATATAGTTTATTTTACGAATCAGCTTTGGAAATGCATTACAGAACACATTATATAATGCAGTTTGAAAGATATCTAAAAATAATTTGCAGGAAATATTAAAGTCTTCAGTCTCAGTGCACTTCTGGTATAAAACTAATAAAAAGATAAAACATCTTTCTGTAATAAAATTATTTCACAATTCTGTTTGACTTCTCTCACATAAAATTAATTCTATTGTTGCATTATGATCAACAAAATAATTTTAAAATACTTGAAGCTAAAAGTTTCTGATTAAGGTTACATTTGCGAATAAAACTATTTTGTTTTTTTAACCTCCTTCAAAAAACGGAGGAGGTTTCAACTCGGCTGTATGTTTTTTTTTTATATTTTCTCACGCATACCTTTATTGCTTATGAACCTGGGTTCTGTATATCTCCAAGGTAGTTGATTATTTTTACTAATAAAGCTTAGTCGACGCTAAAGTCATCACCTTCACTCCCCGGCAACGCCCTGAGCCGAGGTCTATGCCCCATTCGGGGGTACCCCGGGTGTGAGTTGGGAGCCTTTTGCGCTCGCCGATTTGTTTGGTAAGGTTGTTGAAGCCATCAGAGGCTATCTAATATTAGTACATTAAAAAAAGGCCCAATTTTACCAAATTCAGATACTTAGAACTTATCTACGTAATTATGGCTGCATGATGATATGTGGTTGGCTCCAGACTTCGACGTTGCTTGGGTGAAGTACTCTACTCATTTGCTGTTCTCATGATGTTATCCTTGTATCTTAGATAACTATAGACTACAGTTTACATTGTCTATGGACTATACGTAGGTATTCATCTTTTGGTTCGAATCAGGAAAATCTTCGGGTTATTATGGGTATTTCCCTTTGAACGTGTTAGCAAAATAATTGTTAGGGAAAAAACATAAAATCTCCAAAATTTAGAAAAATATTTTGTCTCAGTGTTCCAAAAATACCAAATATGTTAAAAAAAAGTGTCAACAATACCTACCATCCCTTTTTGCTTCGATAAAAAAGTGGTTTATTGTGGTTTATTGGCGTGTAAACAATGAATTAATTAAAAACCAATTTCAGTTACCATTAATTGACCATTTTGACCATTATAATCGTTGTCAAAGTACTACAATCAGGAAATTTGTTTTTAGGGTTCCGTACCTCAAAAGGGAAAAACGGAACCCTTATAGCAGTTGTTCTTAACTGGTTGTCCCTAGAAGCACTCGAAGTGGTCCGCGAAGCCTTCATAAAAATATTAAACAGGGCTTTGAACAATATTATGCAGGTTTTTATTCGTAGATAGAAAAACTATTTATTAATTTATAATTTTCTCCAATCAATTGTCATGGTCTATGGTAAAACAGTTTTTTTTAAATGGTACCATATCACAAAAATTTTAAGAACCACTGCCTTATAGCATCATTTGATTTTCCGTGAGTTAAGAGCATTTTTTTCAGGAACGCGTGCAGTTATTAAGCTGAAATTATTTTCAAATACGAAGGTCTACAGAGTCTCTTGAAGTAAAGCCGTTGGGGATCCTCGATTCGTGGAATAATCAATTGTAACTTTTGACGTTTTCAAACTTATGTGTGCGGAACCTTCAGTGCTCAAATTCGCACTTGTCCGGTTTTTATTGAAGTTTATGACTAATGTACATAAAAAAATAATTATATTTTATATGCCTATTATTAGCAACTTCAACTAATTTACGGGCTAGTCTCAGCGTCATCACTGAGCAAAAATGACGCTCACATTTATTTTCAACCGACATCAAGAAAGGAAGAAAGAAGAGGATCTTTATTCCGAATCCGGAATATATTTTCATGTAGTATGTTCACCAATTTTCTCACCTTTTTATGATCTTCAAACGGCTCAGCGGATTTTCATCTAAGAGACACCATTCAAACAAAAAAACAAACAGATTCAGAGCACGTCACAGATACACAGATACCACAGATACCTACCTACTCACTACAAACTTATAACACCCCCGTCCTCGTTGCAACCATTTTGTTTTTGAGTTTTCAGGAAGAAACTTATTGTATGTAAGTTTCTTCTTTGTCAGTGTCAAAAATAAATAAAACACTAACCAATGCATAAAACATCTAAAAACACGTGGATTCATCAATATGTTGTGTATTTAATGCTCTTTATGATTTTTAATCATAAGAGTAGTGATCATAATTTGATGACATGAAACTATGACGTCATAGTGTACCTAGTATTTCATAAAAAGAATATAAAAATACCTACATTGCTCAACTTGACACTGGCAAAATACACAAATTGTGATTCCAAAATAAAAAAAACAATGTTCTGGGGAGCTAAAACGGCCGCTCGAGCAATATTGCTATGCAATGCATATCTCGAATTTACAGCAGATTATGGTGTAATTTGTCTAAATTGTAAATTAATTGATTAAAAAGATTTGCATTTTTACCAAAAAATATAAAAAAAAAATTTTGGCTCTGCTGTTAATTCGAGATATGAATTGCATAGCAATATTGCTCGAGTAGCCGTTTTAGTCCCCAGGCCTTGTCCATTATTAGAATATTGAAGGTAGACTAATAATGTTGCATTTAATTTTTTTGAAACTACCCTCGTTTTAGGATTGTGAGATCGGTAATCGCCGCCTCCAGTACTTTAGAAGGCAGTTACCCGTTACAACTGATTGAGAACACTCGTGCGTGTACCGTGTATACAGAGACAGTCAAAGTGCTTTCTTCAAGAACGGTTTTTGGACATTCTCTCATTTATTCAGTTTGTGAAACTGTGCATAGACTGTAACACCTGTATTTCACGTCTAGACGGGTACTGGCGGAAGAAGTAAAACAGGTTAGTGGTACCATACTTACTTTATCATATTTCTATTGAGCAAGGTTCTTGTGAATTCCTTTTTCGTGTTATAAATGCAATTGAAAAAACTTAAGTTCCAAACATAAGACATATAGCCAGCAGATTACAACCCCACACTACTCTTGATAGTACCTATAATATTGCCCCGCCTTAGCATTGCCATCCGTCCGGGTTTCCCCGTATTTGTTCTAGTTTAGAGGGCGTCCGGGGAGGGTCCGGACGGGGTTTCATTTGTAGTCCGGGTTTTAAAGTCACGGTCGCAAAAATAAATACAAAAGTAGATTTATTAACATTTTGACTGAGTAACTAACAAATAAATGGCATGTTCGGGTATAAAGGTAAAAATTCCGGGGTTTTTACACTTGTTGTCCTAGCGAATTTTAAAGATTGCAACCCTGGCGATTAAGGCGATGATAGCTCAGTGGTAGTGACGTCGGATGCAGAGACTAAGGTCCCGGGTTCGAATCCTACAATGAGCTTGATCTTTCGGTGAAGGAAAACATCGTGAGGAAACCATAACACGGTGGTAGGGTACTTTGTAGTACCTGCCTGGCTGGCTACCACCCTCAAGTTAAAAATCTGTCGACAAGCACCTTTCGGTGTGTTCCGACAGCTGCACTTGAGAGCCAGTTCCTTTCTAGGCTCTGTATGCCTACCACCATCGGCCACATCATCACTGACCACGGTGAGATTGTGGTCAAACACATGGTAAAAAAAAAAACCCTAATATAGTGCCTAATGTTCGTGAACTACGAACGTAACATTGACTATCCGTAAACTGGCGCACATCAAAGGGATTTCTCGCGACAATATTCGTTTGTAAGGCTACCTACGTCACTTCATTGTCGTCCAAACTTTGTAGCGGGACGTCTCGCACAACACAATCCGGCACGACGAATCTTCGCCCGCCCAATGTATCCCTAGCAAAACAGATGCGAGTGTTAGGTACCTACGTACAAAATTACTGTTCATTGAGGATTTAACAAACCAGTGATAATGGGCGAGTGACCTAAGAGGCTAAGACCTAGTGATTAAATGAAATATTGTTTATTCTAATAGATCTTCACAGGCACATATGAATTGTCAGACTCTAATGCACGATATGTTCATTAAAAATTATACCCCTGTTCTCTATTCTATATTTTTTTTATACAACAAAGTGTATAGCATACGGCCCGCTTGATGGTAAGCGGTCACCGTAGCCTATGGACGCTAGCGACACCCGGGCGGGACAGAGACCATATACTAATCCGCGCTTCGAGTACCACTCGCGCATTGCCGACCCCCACCCCGATGAGCTCTGGCGACCTTACTCACGCGCAGGAACACAACCAGATTATTTGGCTGCGGTATTCTGTAAGGTGGAGGTACTTCCTCAGTCGAGCTGCTCTTCAAGCAAAATTTCTGAAGACTCGTCATTATGTCATTACCAAGTTTTTACAATTAGAAGTTCTGTATAAATATGTTGTTAAATCTTTTATTCGCTCTCTGCAACGTAGTGACGGGGCGAGATAGAGCTATTTTAGTAGGACCTCGAGTAATCTAATAGGCAAGCACTCATCTATACTTACACGTGCTAAGAGCGGTGCCACACGGGTGTTGTCGATGCGTTGCGTCGTCGCACCGCTGCCTGTGATTTCAACAGGTAGAAATACGGAGCGTCGTCGCCGCGACACCCAAAGAGTACATTTGTATATATGAGCGTCACCGCTCTAAGCACGGCCTCGCTGCGTCGACGCAACGCCGGTGTGGCATCGCTCTAACGTGTATTTTATTGCTAAACTGATTTGTATGGATATATTTTAGTTGTTTTATGACCTGCTTGCTAATCAATGCTCTATCGGCTATCTTTTTCATAATCAGATATAAATTAACAGACGAATTTCATTAATAAACTACGCTTAATGCGTCATTAAAAAAACTTTAAATATTTTTATGGTCTATTTATACAACGTTACTCTAAAGTCAAAAACCTTTGCACGTGAGTTATTTCTCATTTTGCGGTTAGTTACCCCATTTTACAAGTTTTTGCGTAACTGGAAATTAATAAAGGTATATTAAAAATCTTATAACAGGAAAATTATAATACAGTGGTAGAATATTTACGACCCCAATTTTAACCTTTTATGTGTTTTGGTCAGCACGATCGATTTAGTAGATAATACACTGATACCTACTGGTGCCAAAAAAAACTTTTTTTTCATGACAAAGTGTATGTAGTCATAATAGATAACGTGAGTGCGAGGGGGGGTTGAGGAGGAGGGTGGGTAGACGGCGGCGGACACCGGCACGTCTTCACTACAGTTACATACGTCGCGGTCATTTTAGTTCTTTTTTTTGGCCTGTGTTTGACCACAATCTCACCGTGGTCAGTGATGATGTGGCCGATGGTGGTAAGCACACAGCAGAAGGGAACTGGCTCTCAAGTGCAGCTGTCGGAACACACCGGAAGGTGCATGGCGGCAGATTTTCAACTTGAGGGTGGTAGCCAGCCAGGCGGGTAGGTACTACAAAGTATCTTACCACCATGCTATGGTTTCCTCACGATGTTTCCTTCACCGAAAGCTCAAGCTCAATGTAGGATTCGAACCCGTGACCTGTAAAATGAGCCTTAATCTCATTGTAATAAATGTCATCTGTTTGATCTATGATTCAGTAGGCACTTATATTATAGATTCAGATGAAACTTATTTCATTGAATATTTATATGGTTCATTATCATATTTCTCAGGTTACTGTCACCCGCATCAAGTTACAACGTAAATAGTGTAGGTATATAATAGTTGATATCCAACTGCAAATGTAAGTTTTTTTTTTTATGTGACATAACAACATAAAAAAAAAATTATGCGTTTTACTTGCTATAAGACCTTGCTTCTTGTCAAATTTCATGATTCAATGTCATCGGAATGTAAGTACCCTACTTACGTTTTGATTTCGCGATTCTCACGTACTACACACATGCGACATAAATAGCCGTGTTTTTTTAAATTGCGTTGATTTTTTTTAATGCTACGATAATTTCAATTCGATACCTCCATGCGTTAACTGAGAAAATGCTCTTCACACACTGACACTTGTACGTAGTTTAATATTTAATTTTATTCTATGATGACAGACACACACACACACAGACACTTCAAACTTATAACACCCCGTTTTTGCGTCAGGTGTTAAAAACAGACAGTTGGACAACGCAGTACAGTATGACACAACTTAGATGTAGCATCGGCGGATCGTTTTCGAACACTTCACTTCCGATTTACACAACAAATAAAAATAATTCAGTATCGCGCCATTCAACGTTCAACAAGATCATTTTCGCCGATCATTTTTTAACACATGAGTAATGTTGTAGGCGCACTCTTTTCGAGAACGACCGATTTTACGAAGTTTGCCGATGCTTCATCTAAGTTGTGTCATACTATACCTACTTACTTAGTTGGAAAATAGTGCCCATGAGGAGTTTCTTACTACTAGTGTTGAGTACAACTTATGATTTCAAAATCTCAAATATAAGTTAACTCAGGGATAAATGCTTAAACTTTACTCAATCATAAATTCAGAAATGAAAAATTGTTAAAGTTATACTTAAGCAGAGTTTGAGACGCTATCAACTTGAAATTCTCAATTCAGAAACCGGCGAAAGAAATATAGACATTAGATTGAGTAGATACTTAATTTATTCAGGTACTTAGGTAGGTTGGTACCAACTTCACATTCATGATGTACAGTGTCTACATCTGTAGGAGTAGCGTGTAAACTTTATGGTTTCACACTGAGCTCCGAAACAAAGTAGTTAGAAAATATCTCACTAGATAACGCTACTGGTACTAAAATAAATTATTTAGCATCAAAATTTTAAAAAATATATACCTACCTATCTAATTTTGTATGCTTCCATTTTAGAAAATGTTCTGTTTTTATCTGACTGACCCAGAAGGGTAATTTGTTTTTCGCGCGTATTCAGGTAGGTATGTTTGTATGTTCGTTCTATTTTGACCTCCTGTATCCTAAACGGCTGAACCGATTTTGATATGTCGAATCTACCTATCTATCAAGTTGGTAAAAATAAAAAATGGTGGATTTTTGGCGTCTTCAAATGATTTAAAAACCTCCCTAACATATCTAGTAGGTATGTAAGCTATTAAATGTAACATAAAATCATACCGCTGTCGGGTTTTTTAGTTTTTTTAATTACATGACTTTATTTTAGAACCTACCTAATGTTTGCAGGAAAGAGAGGTAGTAGTGACAATGTCAAGTCAATAAACTCCATGTTTTTAAAACTAATTCATGGTCAAAACATTCATAATTACCTACTTATGTATTTTTTGGAATTGATTAACCGCTTAGGGCCATGACATGTATTTCATTCTTTCATCTCGATTTTCCTGTTGATATAGAAGCCTTAGCTTAGTTCATCTTTTTTAGGGTTCCATAATCAAATAAGAAACCCTTATACATAGTTTTGTCATTCCTTCCGTGCGCCACAGCCATAATTTTTCTTGTAAATAGGTAGGTATGTGAATTAGCTTTCTGCCCTGCGGTTTCATCCGCATTCCCGCGGGATCTATGTTCCCAAGGGAAAATATGTAGATTATATACCTTATCAAAATTGGTACAGCCGTTTGAGCGAAAAGAAGTAGCAACTTCGCTCACAAACTTTCACATTTACAATATCAAATAATATCACTCTAATTTGGCACTCATTTAGATAAAATATAACCGAAACAAATCCTTTTAGCCGTTACCGAGTTAAATGGTAACATACACACATATAATTTCGCATTTATAATATTAATACAATTTGTCAAGAAAAGACCTGTAAGAGAAAGTTCCAACACTCGAAAAATAACTTAACCTAATCCTTACCTTACTTGGATTACTTACCTTCCAAGGCATCCAAATGATTATCTTATTAAGGGCTTAAGATAACAGCCAAGTTTAACAAGTTACATTTATCAGGGCGAGGTAAACCACTGCCTATTCATTTAAATAGTTACTCGTATTACGAAATGCCGTCAGACCCTTTTCGACTCAATGTTTGTCATGTCAAACTCAGCTAAGGGGATTTAAGGCCTTAGCCTTAATCTTGACGATTTTCATTTATTATTTTAAAATTATTATTACACTTAATCGTTACGTCCTCTCCTACGCCTCTCTCGCTCTCTCCCTTTGTCTTACGAATTTTCGATCAGGTCACGTGTCCTGACGCGAGTTTAATTTTTTTTACCCATCCCAAAAAGTGCACAATGCCGCTAAAGAAGTTTTCACTTCAACATACAACCGAATAGTTTTTTTAAAGGAGGTTGAAAACTGTAATCAATTTTCGCCACGGAATGTATGATCACACAAAAATACAAAATTCACCATAAAACTATTTAATTATAAAATAAATTATTCACATTTTGTACTTAACCAAGTTCTATAACAATACACCGTGACAATGAGTACCAGGGAGGCAGTCGCGTTACGAAATGGTAATTTACTTTATTGAATTTAACTTCCATTTTCTATGACTACGAAAAAAATTATGACAGAGTATCTCGAACTATAGAAGGGAAATAATATTCGATACTACCGTCTTAGGGTATTTTTTTTTAAATTTTGGCATCATACTTCGTATATTTTGCCAGTGTCAAGTTGAGCAATGTAGGTATTTTTATATTCTTCATGTATTAAATTCTCGTCAATCGTCAAGTTTCAAAGTTCAAGTCATGTTAAATCTTCTTCGAGTCATAGTCAGTCAGTTTAGTTAGGTTTTAGTACGATGGTAGCCGTTCTACTAAAACTTTTCATGGACTTCTTGAGACAACTTGAAAAGCCACTATACACGTAATCATTTCATTTCACTTCACTGGTGCACTTGTATTGATCTTTATTGGACAAACTACCACCGATAATATTCAATAAAACTCAAAATACACGATTTTATGAAAATAAAACGAAAACGCAACGTCACTTCGCAAGTTCCCGCCAAAAAGTCCTTAGGGTATTTATTCAGTAAAAGTAGCTGTAAAGTTGAACGCACACTTATTCGAACCGAACTCGTCGAACGGAACAATTTTTTTAATTTTGTTACTGAAATCCTATGAAACCTCGCACAACTACCCGCTTTAATCGGCGGATGTGTCCTTGACTTCGATTCGTTCGACGCGTTCGGCTCGGATAAGACATGTGTGTGTTCACCTTTAGTGTAGAAATAAATACATTTAATCTCTTTGGTCAGTGTCAATAAACGAATGTAAATATGTAATACGACAACCCATTTCTTGTTCCATTAAGGTGTTCCAAAAGTACGAATCTTTTAGTTAAACATACAGTCAACGTTAACTTTAACCTTACTATGATGCCATGACATTAACATGCTTTGACCATAGGGTTAACTTTGACGATGACCGGTCTCCCTCGGTCAGTTATGGTTACGGTAAAAATTTTAGTTAAAATAGGTTATAGTGACACGAGCATCCAAGTTTGCTTTCTGTTGGCGGTTAAAGTTAACTATAACCGTAACCTAACTATAACCTAACTATAACCTTACTATGACCGCTTTATGCAACCGACTATAAGTAAAATTCGAGCCAAATTCAATGATCAATTACCATTACACGCCAGCCCCGCAGTTGCTAAAACTATGACCTAATTAATGGTAATTCCGAATTTAATGATTTATCCTTGACGGTGTCAAAGGCAATGCCCGGGTCCGTTACCCAGTGCAAATATAGAAGTTTTAAGGAGTAGGAGAAGGCTACGAGGGAAATTAGGAACAGAGAGACTTCAGCAGCCAGTAGTAGATAAGGTCCGATGACGTACATCAGCCGTAGAGAGTATTTTGTATCTTCAGGTAATTCTGGGTGATTCTGTAATTAATGGAAAATATAGATTTAAACTTTTCGTTAAAGTTTCAAACAGCTATTTTTATAAATTGATTTTCTATTGTTATTATGCAAAAACGCATTTTTACGCAAATATTAAAAGGCTGATTTAAAAAAGTAAAAAACCGTTTTTATGATTAAAAAAACAATAAACGCTAAGATGAAAAGAAAAGACTTCAACGAGATAACGAAGATGTCAATTTATAGGCTTTTTACAATTTATTTATTCCAAGTAATTTAGTTTTACAGACAACTACTACACTAAACTAAAATACACCGAATCTTAGTTTTAAAGCGTAGGTATTTGTCCGTCATGTAGGCAAAACAGTATTTTTGTAAACTTACAGCTTTGACATGCACCATAGGTAGGGTGAGGTCGGAGAACACACTTGCTTGCTTGTTGTAGTCCACATTACCCAGCACCATGCTCACTTGCAGGGAGATCTTTGAGCTCAGGGTCAACCCTATTTTCTGGAAAAATTAAAAATACAAACCTATTTTTAACATCTGACGAAAAAGACAGTGTGTTTCTGTGGCATGGCATGATAGCTCCTGAACGAATCAACTTATTTATTTAAACGTTTCATAATCAATGTTCTATGTGGACAATGGCGCGGGGTGGGGCTGTGGAGTGAACTAGTCTAATACTTATAAAGTTTAGCAAAACTGGTCCATATCCTTCAATATGATGTCATATCCGCTTTAGAAATATAATAATCGCAGTAAATTGCTTTATTGCTCTTCCTAGGATTTAGCAATTTCAGTTGCATGCAATGCATCTAGAAGTGGATTATAAATAACTGGCTCCAGAAGTTATACGTAGGTATACCTTAATATTGTTTTTTGTAAGCTGAAATTTTATGATAATTGTTCAAGATGTCTGAAGAATACAAGCCGACTGAGAGCTTCCATCGAAAATTCTGTCTTATTTTTTGAAATGTACAGGGCAATGTAGATGTAACTTTTTTAAACACAGTATCTATTGATGAAAACTGCATTAAAATCCGTTGCATAGTTTAAAAGATCTGAACGTACAGACAGCGGGAGCGACTTTGTTATATACTATGTATAGATAATGTATGATCGATATACCGAACCGTGTATTAGTCTGACAATTCATAAGTGGCTGTGAAGGTCTATTTGAATAAATAATATTTAATTTCATTTATCAGCAGGAAGTCTATATTAGCAATACAAGTCAATTAAAGCAAAATATGGCGCCACAAAGAACAAATACATTTCTTGTAAAAACAAACACGCCATGTAAACTATTATGTTGTCATTAAACATAATTGTTTTTATTGCTTAAGACAGCTACATGAATGCTCTGTCTTGAACAACTATAGACAATCATATCTCGTTAGAATGAACAGTTCATAATTATGAGAAATTAAATGAACTATTACATAGTTCTCGCGCTTCAACTCATAGATTTTTTAATTGTTAATTGATTCGTAAATATAATTATTGTGATTTGAAATCATTCTTCCTTATTACATACCTAGTATGAATTTGTGCAATTATTTTGTAGCGACCCCTGTCAGCTACATAGTTTAAAAACCAATGGATAACATCAACACTATCTACACACAAAACCTACATCGCACTAGTGGAGTTTGTTCGCGGATTCGCATATATACAGGATTCCAACATCAACAGTTGGAGGGCGGTCCCCAGGCACGATGACCCAGCCTGGCGGAAGTAATCCCTTTTCAATGGAGGAATCATCCACCTTGTTCTTCCATAATTTTAATACCTATGTTTTTATTAACTTCACTTCTATATAACTAAAGGCATCGAAGGATTTTTTTTCTATATCTATCTGTCTATCTATACTAATAATAAAGCTGAAAAGTTTGTTTGAATGTGCTAATCTCCGGAGTTACTGGTCCGATTCGAAAAATTCTTTCACTAATAGGAAGTTACATTATCCCCGAAGGTTATAGGCTACATTTTATCCTGGGAACGTGAGTGAAAGTAAGCTTGTTTGCCAACAACTTTGTAAAAGAATCTAGAAACAGACTTGTTATCATAAATAAAATAGAGAAACTTACAGGTTCCACTATAATTTCGTTGGGGTATTTCTTCTCATCAGGATCGAGACCTTCGATACGCTCGAACAGTTTTGGATGCGTTCCCAGGAAGTGGCTTCTTGAGATCCCGAATGGTAGTTCTGATAATAGAAATATAACATTGTTTATTTTATTCACTGGTTTATTTTACGGTCATTTAATTATTTATATCTTGGGATATTTTTCTTTTCTACTGGGTATTAGTTGAACATGACTATGTTTGGTCTTCTCCATTTTGAGATGTTTTATATAGACAAAGTTTATAAAGAAATCATTTATTCTTTACACATGAAATACATAGTACCTATACATTAAAAATTATAAGCGCTTATATAAAGCTAAATGTATCTAATACCTTTAAACGAGCAACTCTTGTGTATATATAATCTGAATCTCGGCAACGGCTCCAACGATTTTCATGAGATTTAGTATGCAGGAGGTTTTGGGGGCGATAAATCGATCTAGCTAGGTTTCATTTTTAAAAAGAGTCTTTTAAAAAAACCGAGCAAAGTTCGGTCAACCAGGTACTACTTACTTATATAGCTATACTTTGGCTATACTAACAGCCTGGACAGCGACAGGTTCCAAATCTATCACTAATCGAGGGTGGAGAACCAGCCAGGCGGGTGTTACAAAGCACCCTACTACCGTGCTACGATTCGGTCGCGATGTTTTGCTTTACCGAAAGATCAAGCCCATTTTCGGATTCGAACCTTTCGCATTGGGCATCACTACCAATGACTTATCATCACCTTACAAGATCAAACTCAATGATACAGTCAATTGTAGTTTTCATAAGTGTCTTATCAGGGTCTAAATTAATATGAAAGATTTTGAAGGCGATGATTGCTCAGTGATAGTGAGGTCCTATGCCAAGATGAAGGTCTCGGGTTCGAATCCTACAAAGATCTTAAGCTTTCGGTGAAGGAAAACATCGTGAGGAAACCATAGCACGGTGGTAGGGAAGATACTAGGACCCGCCTGGCTGGTTACCACCCTCAAGTTGAAAATCTATCGCGAAGCACCTTCCAGTGTTCCGACAGCTGCACTTAAATGACAGTACCCTTGTTCAGCCACTGACCACGTTGAGATTGTAGTCAAACATTAAAAAAAAACTCACCATAAAAACAAGAAGAGATATCCATAAAGCCTTCAGAACAGAACCCTTTGCTGTCACACAAAGTCTTCTCGGAAAATACCGAGTCATTAAATGTATACGTAAATGCTTCGTTGCCGTATTCCGTGGTAGTGGTCCCGTTGTATTGGAGGTCGAACAGCCTGCAGATTCCCAGCCGGTACAGCTTGATGGGGGTCGTGGGGGTCATCTGTGTGGGGTACGCTGCCCCTTCATAGGTGTCCTTAAAAGTTGTAGTCCTGAAATTTAAGTAACAAAGAATTACTAGTCGGCAAATGTTGACAGGCTATTAGTGTCCGCTGTAGGTCGTGCGTTTGATTCCCGACCAGGATAAACAATTATGTGCATTAATATGTTTGTTTGTCCTGAGTTTGGGTGTAATCATCTATTTAAGTATGTACCTATATTTACATATTAAAGTAGATAATAATATGTATTTAGTAGGTTTCCATAGTAGGTACTACAAGCGGTGCTTAGTTTGGGATTAGATAACCGTGTGAAGAATGTCCCGGATGTTTATTTACATGTAAGCGGAGGCGATGCTATACGAGAAATGATGATTCTAAAATGCGTTTTTCTCTTTATTTTTTATTCCAAGAGATTTGAAAAAAATATATGTTAAACTAAAGAATATGTGACGGGGAATAGTTTTTTTTTAATTGGGATTTTTCATAAGTAACGTCAGAAAAAATCGTGAATATGCCTGTTTTTAAAAGTAGGAAAGCATTTTTCTCTTATTTGGGCCATCCAAATAACTTGAAAAATATTAACATACATTCTGAAATACATTAGAAAGGGAATAGTTTTCTTACTTTTTTAAAAGAGCCTTTTTTTTTTTTTTTTTGAAAGGACTAAGTTGGTAGCCTCAGATGGCTGCAACAACCTTACCGGACAAATCGGCGAGCGCAGAGGGCTCTCAGCCGGGTAATATTTAGGTAACAACGCCTGAGGGCACCCCCGAATGGGGTACGAACCTCGGCTCAGGGCGTTACCGGGGGGCTTTTTTTTAATAACATAAAACCGTATTTTTTACTAAAATTGCCATAGCCACTCCTGTCTTGCTTGTCTCCATCAGTTTAGTAAGTCTTAGCCTCTTAATGTAACCTATAAACGATTGCAGCATTACGCGTTACCGACTCTTCCCCGATGGGATCTAACGATTTTACTCACGTGACAAGAGGAGTCACAATGACTCCGTCCCTTACTAAACTGATGAAGACAAGCGACACAGGAGAGGCGCAATTTAGGAAAAAATACGGTTTTATGTTATTTAGAAAAAACGAAGACTCTTTTAAAAAAAGTATAAAACTTTTCCCTTTCTATTGTATTTTAGAATGTATGTTAATATTTTCAAGTTATTTGGATGGACCAAATAAGAGAAAAAATCATTATTAGTTTTAAAAAATGCAAAATTTCATTTTTTTTAAAACTATTCCTCGTCACCACTAAGGTATAGGCATATGATGCTCGTCACACAGGTATTCTGTAGTTTAACAAATATTTTTTACAAATCTCTCGCAACAAAGTATACCGATAGACTAGAATCATCGTTTCTCGGATATCGACGCCTTAAGACGTAAGCATTCAATAAGAAAGGTTTTTTTCCGTCCCTTAAACGTGGGTAAAACAAGGGGCTACATAATTCCAAACGTATAAAGCTGTTGCATTTTATAATATTAGCAGTTAACAAGTAAAAAAAAAAAAATTACGAACGTTTGATCAATATCGTCTTTGTTCCACATCTTGAGCCGCCTGAACTTGGTGACACTCTTGACGCTGAACTTGTCCTTCTCAGTGGCTCCCATCACCATCCGGTACTCTGCCGTTTGGTCAAACAACTGTCAACAGCAACATAGTAGGTTATGTAGGCATGCGAGTTATATAGCTAGGATTTGACAGGCCAGTTGGCCAGGACAAACATTTTTGTACGGCTGGTTATCTTGAGTCTTCATCGTCGTTTGTCTAAGCAGTAGGAAAAAAAAATCGGATATATTTCTATAAAATTAACCAAGATATAAGCCATCAAAGAGATCGGATCAGAAATGATGAGATCCGCAGGCGAACCAAAGTTACCGACATAGCCCGAAGAATTGTCAAACTTAAGTGGCAGTGAGCGGGGCACATCGCTCGTCGCGACGCGCGACGGTCGCTGGGGTAGAAAGGTTCTCGAGTGGCGACCACGAACCGGAAGATGCAGCGTGGGCAGGCCCCCCACAAGGTGGACCGACGATCTTGTTAGGGTCGCGGGAAACCGCTGGATGCGGGTAGCGCAAGACCGGCCATCGTGGAGATCCTTGGGGGAGGCCTTTGTCCAGCAGTGGACGTCTTTCGGCTGATATGATGAAGCCATGAAAGATTTATTCCTATTTCTTTTTAGCAAAACAGAATTTGGAGTTTATAATGGCCGTCATAGTATATGACATCACATACTATGTTCGATCTCTCTGTCTAATCGCTGTCTAATTAGTAGTTAAAATGCTTATATCTTCAGTGTTTCTTGGCTGGATTTAATTTTAATTTCACTTATTGACATCTTTTTTACGGTATTTTCATATATTGTTAAGAAATGCGATAAAAAAAAACATGCATATTTCCTATTAATTTGTAGGTATGTTTTTTTTTTTTTTTTTTTTTTATTTATTTTTGAAAATAAAGTTACATTTTTTACAAATAATTATCTGCCAAACTACATTGCAGTTTGTCGGCAGTTAGTTCTCATGTTTTAACAAAAGTCCTTCCATATGTCTCTTTGTATGTCCGTCTGTTTGTATGTTTGTCTATATGTCTATCCTTGTGATTGTCAGTTAGTATGTATGTCTGTCTGTAGTAGGTAAGTTGAAAATGTGTAGTATATCAGTTATCTGGTTTACATTGTACAAATCATTTGGGGTCGGCATATGTACGAGTAGGAACTCTTCTTTCTATCAGCCTTTGTATTCCTCTATCAGCATTCACTCCTTTCTGACTTATATCACCTTTCACACAATCCATCCATCTCTATGTCTATTGATTTTTCCTTCCCGTATTATCAACTTTCTCCTCATGACAAAGACTGAGTTGAACACTGTCATGTAAAAACAGTTGATCGGACGCTTGCTACAACTTTTACATTAGATACCTCTAAGTAAAGATTATTAATTCAATTACCTAGTCATTATCTAGGTGTAGTAATTTAAATTATTTGCCGCAATGGAAATATTAATTATTTCATCAATAGTACTAATGCAACAATGTAGTAGTATAGATGTTAATTGAAGCAGTGTTAATGAAACTAGCTCTGGCACGTGACCTTGACCTTGTTTATATATGTTTACTTTACAGAAGCTATACTAAAAATGTAAATAGTTTAATAAATAACTTTTAATTCTATGGTAGGTACGGTCAGCAACATAAAATATGTAGCTGAATAAAATCTAAATTTACAAAACACCTGTATGATACAGACTTATTGCTTAAAACCAATTTACTTCAGAGGCTATTTGAAACTCAAACTAAAAACGAATTTATACAGTTTAAGCCTGATATGACACTTATTAACGTAATATAAAGTACCCTACATTACGTCCTTCTTCATATCATATGTTATAAGGTATGCGTGTAAATTTAATTGTGTTCAACAAACAGACAACCGCACTTAAAGGTAATATTAGTATGGATTAATTACGTAACCCACGTATAGTATGACACAACTTAGATGAAGCATCGGCAAAATTCGTAAAATCGATCGTTCCCGAAAAGAGAGCGCCTACAACATTACTCATGTGTTAAAAAATATTGGCGAAAATGATCTTGTTGAACGTTGAATGGCGCGATAATGAATTATTTTTATTAGTTGTGTAAATCGGAAGTGAAGTACATCTATGTTGTGTCATACTGTACCTACTGTTGATTTTTGACAGCGCAGGTCGTGGGTTCGATTCCCATCCAGGACAAACATTTGTGTGAATTGTGTGCATGAACATGTCTGTTTGTCCTGACTTAGTTTGTATATTTACAAAAAAAAGTAGTATAATTATGTAGTATATCAGTTATGCAGTTTCCATAGTACAAGTTCTGCTTAGTTTGGGATCAGATAACCATGTGTGAAGAATGTCCCAGGATATTTATTTGTTCACAAATATGACGCGTGTGGCAATGTCCCTGCTGCAGCAAAATGAGAAGAAGATAGTTTTTAGGGTTCCGAAAAAAAAAAAAAAACGGATCCCTTATAGGATCACTCGTGCGTCTGTCTGTCTGTCCGAAAATATTGGACTGGATTGAGTTGAAAGTTGGTACACATATGTAAGTCGATTACCCAAACATGGACGTGTTACGTAAATAAATGAATTTCAAACATGGGGGCTAATTTTGGGGGGTAAATTAGAAAATTAAAAAAAAAGTTTTCCAGACAATATTGTGTAACATATCAAATGAAATAGATTTTTATCAGGATGTCAAATATTTTTTTTTAGAATTTTAATATAAATAGTTTTGAAGTTATTTAAGAAAATAGACGAAAAATTGGCGAGGGCTCTCAGCCGGTTAACATTTAGGTAACTACGCCTGAGGGCACCCCCGAATGGGGTACGAACCTCGGCTCAGGGCGTTACCGGGGGAGGGCTTAGTACGAGTTACAACTAATTGGGGGCGGTCGGATTACTAATTACAGCTCGGGCCACTTGAACGGGACTTGGTGACAGGTTGTGTGTAAAGAAGAATACATACCCTTTCCAATAGTCCAATCTTCGTGAAGTAGACCAACCCTGGGACTAGTTTATTGGCGACGTGGACTAGAGGCTCGTCGTAGCCCCACAGGTAATCGTACACGCTTATGTTTATAATAGGCTTGGAGTTTATTTGCGTCACCAGGGAGTTATATAGGCTTTGAATGAACATTGGGTAAGCGGAGAGCAGCGCCGTTGTACTCTGGAATAAAAATACACCATTGTTGAGGCGAGTAGCTTTGAGTGAGGTGGCTCTCCGCGAATGACTCTGTCCCTTTAAAGTGACTGAGCCAAGCGAGACAGAAAAAAGACGGTTTTATGGAAAAAAACATTCTTAGTTTTAAATATATTGACGATTTTTTTATTAATTTACATGGGATAACAATTTCCTATTTAGGTTAAAATCGCATGTGATAGGATATACCCTCCAAGGTATATTAGTAACATTTTCATGAAATAGTCGTATATGTCAGTAATATACCTTGGAGGACTATGTTGATGATTTATTTTGTTATTAATCAATAAATATACTACCATTCTTGTCGCAAATAACATGTTGATAACTTACGACCTATAACTGAGCTGCAATCAGCAAAAAACGTGATAAAATTTGAATTTAACGCCCCAACCGAAGCCTCCACCTTAAACTTGAGCTTTCGGTGAAGGAAAACATCGTGAGGAAACCATAGCACGGAAGTAGGCACTCGCCTGGCTAGCTACCACCCTCAAGTTGATGGTGGTGATATTAAAAATTTAATTTTTAACGTTATTATTTCTGTTTCTTTGAAATTAGTGACGATCAAAAATACTTTTAAAATCTTGAATTAATTTCTTAAAAATGCTTTTTATTATTTTTGTCCATAGATTTAAATAATTATAAAGAGCTGTTAATTGCTTGTCTTTAAGTAGGTACCTACTCCGTATCTAGAACAGTTGCGATGGAATTTATCTAAATATATAGGTATAGTAAAACATAATTGTTAACCTAGTGCTTACCTAGAACTAAGTCTAAATGCCTTCAACATATTAACAGTTATTATTATTGAGTAATTTAAAACTATATAAAATGCACGACATAAATTATGAAGCAGAATTTATGTTCGCTTTAGTATCCTTATATCTTAACATCACTAGAAGCCTAATTCAAAGCCAAAGTCGAAGCCGATTATCCAATGTAAGCCTTTAGCCACATCGTGAATGTCTCACAAACTTTTGCTATTTCAATACTAGTTACCTAATTCAAGTATATCTTTCGTAGACGATTTCTTTTCTGAAAGAACATACCTACACTCCAAACTTTATGTCTGTAGGAGTAGCAATTCAGACCAGTCAGTGATCAGTTAGGAACTTAGAATTTTATATAATACTAGCAGTTCCTCACGGTTGCACACGCGTTTTCGAGATAAAAGAATCTCCGGGGATAATGTAGCTTCCTATTTGTGAAATAAATTTTCTAATCGGATCGAGGTAAAAAAACCTATAACCTTCGGGGATAATGTAGCTTCCTATTTGTGAAAGAATTTTTCTAATCGGACCTGTAACTCCAACAATTAGCGCGTTCAAACAAACTCTTCAGCTTTATTATTAGTATAGATAATTATGGATTAAGAAAGATCCATAAAAGAAATAAGCCTGAGTTTCTTGCCGGAGTTTTCTCAGTTTAAGTGTACGAACCGGTGGTAGAGCCTATTGTAATAATTGTAACTTTCGACGTTCATAAGTGCCTATCAGGACTTAAACGGAACAAAATTAAATGAGTTTGAACTTTGATAAAAGGAAAGTGGGTTTATATTTACCAGCATAGAACTATTAGGCATAGAAACGTTGAACTTTTTGGGATCAGCAATAGATTCTTCCGGCACAAACTCTATCCTTAAACGAGGCCTGTATCTCACTTCACCAGCGTCTTCATCTATCACAAGCTCCTCACACGTGCGGTATTCCCTGTAACGTTTTGCAAACTTTATTTTTAATACGGAAAAACAGTGATCTGGGACAACTTTTTTATTTGTGATTTAGCTGTCGGCATGTTACCGGGATAAAAAGTAGCCATGTGCCAAGTTTCATCAAAATCCGTTCAGTAATTTTGTGTGAAAACGTTACCAAATATTTTCACATCCTCGAATTCTAACAAAAATAATTTAATATTATTTTGTGTGATATTATTCATTTATGTTCTTATTTTATTCTGTAAATATGTGTGTATTCAGGCAATTTTTTGTGAGTGGGTTTAAAGGGCCTATTCCCGTAATGTTTTATTTTATGTCACAAGCAGGCAGACGGTCCACCTGATGGTAATTGGTTACCGTCGCCTATCGCCATTTACAATACCAGAGGTATTACCAATGTGTTGCTGACCTGTTATAATGCCACGAAACTAGCTCTCAAGTGCCGGAACACACCGATAGGTGAGGTTGAGGGTGGTAGCCAGCCAGGCACATACTACAAAGCACCCTACCACCATGCTATGTTTTCCTTCAAGGATTCCAATGACATTTTTAGGAACAAAAAGTATACTCACTGATAAGTGAAGGGCCCAACTTCTTGTACCTTCAACTTGTGGTCCTTCCCCGCCAGAAACGCATCAGCATTCGTTATGTTGAACACGTACAGCGATATGTGCACACCCTTCAACTCATTCCGGAGTAGATCATTAACTATGGTACCCTTTGCTATTCTCAGTTTCTATGGACAAATATTATATACAGTTGAATTGGTTTACAAACGACTAAAATAGTCTACCTATATTAAAACTGGTTAGTTTTCTTTTAAGCAAAGGAGTGGTATTTGCTTCCGGTGTCTGTATTCTCAGACTCGTATAATTTACGGATTTTCAAGGCCAGGGTGAATAGATTTCTTCTGGGCAAGCGTGCTCCAACATAGGCTTCGACATTGTCCACTAAATAGCAAGCCCATCTTATTTAAACAAAAAATATATATATCACTGTTTTAGTATCAAATTGAAATTGCCAATAGCTGTCAGCTTTCCGAAGAATAAATAAATCCGGACAAGAGACCTGACTCGCGCACCGAGGGTTCCGTACAGATAAGTTAAAAGACAATCACTTTATGCGACAGAAATGAAAAGGTCCCGTGACGTATAGGTAAAAAAACGTAAGCTTCTTAAACAACATGGTCCCAACGGAAGACCAGCGCTTTATCACAACCAGCATATGCTGAGATGGGACCGTTTTATGGCAATGTATGTTTATTTTTTAGGATTTCTTAACTAAAGGGTGCCAATTAAACCTTACTAAGACATCCACTGTCCGTCTGTCCGTCCGTAACATAACAATCGCTGTAGGTATCTCATGAACCGTAATAGGTTGATAGTTGAAATTTTCATAGAAGACTGTTGTCGCTTTAAAAAGTTAAATAATGTTAAAATTTAAAGGAGATATACCAAAAAAAACCTGATTTTCTCAAGGTTTAAACGGAAACTAGCTCTTGACTGCTGTCTAAACCCACTGGTAGGTTTTTAGCGACAGATTTCTAACTTAAATATGTTTATGTAGATTTTCTCAAGATATTAATTATCGTTCATCGGCGAAAAGGCAAAAAGGTCAAAATGATATCTTTAATGATTATTTAATAACAGGTTGCACTTTGACGTCATTCCATATTTAATGAATGACAGAGTCATTCACAATCACAACGCTTTTAATTTTTTTAAGGTGAGTACCTTTTTTTTATTTCGATGCTATTATTAGTGGACAGGTTTATTTTATTTTGAATTATAATATTTTGATGATAATGAGATTTTGTTTATGTTTGACGGGTATTTTTAGTCTGTTTGGTTGATATTACCTGCTGTATCTTTTTTGCACTTTGACATCATTTCAACGTATTTAAAACGGCCGAGTTTTTATTTATATTTTGATGAGATTTTATTTTTGGTTGCAAATTTTTTCGTCAATTTGCAAACTTTTAATTTTGACCGATCAAGATAGATGTTTTGTAGATTTTTTTTCGTGATTTCAGGGTTGGCCCCATAGTGTAAAATTTGTTCATAATTATGAGTACAGTATGACACAACTTAGATGTAGCATCGGCGAATCCGATTTACACAACAAATAAAAATAATTCAGTATCGCGCCATTCAACGTTCAACAAGATCATTTTCGCCGATCATTTTTTAACACATGAGTAATGTTGTAGGCGCACTCTTTTCGAGAACGATCGATTTTACGAAGTTTGCCGATGTTTCATCTAAGTTGTGTCATACTATACAATAATCCTTAAAAAAATCGAGATGGCAATAAAAACCACCAGTATAAAGTATACTCACATATTTAACTATCAAAAATAATGGATCAATTGTCATTAAGATTATAGGAAGTATTAAACAAAATATTCCCAGGGATGTGGCAGCCAGGAGCTTTCCTGTAAAAAATAAAAATAATTTAGGTTATACATAATATATCTGAGATGAGTTCTGACGACCTTTCTCACACGCAATAATAAGTTATTTGGCTTTTGTCAGTCGGTCACCTATTTAGTGATGTGGCATAAATCCGTATCCGCGGATATCCGAGAGAAAAAAGATCCGTATCCGTTAAATTTTAGAAGAATTTTTATCTTAATTAATTCCATTACACAAATGAAATTTTAACAACAAAATAGATACAAAAAATTTTAAAATTACATATTTGGCACATTCATATCGGCAGAAATTAACAACACGCAGTTATATCAACTATACTTACGCTGTCGCAAAGTTGAGACCCGCATCCGTAGTCGCGGATACAAATCCCTTACTCCCATAAACATACACCCTCACAGCCTCATACACACTCATACACATCACCACACGCACATCCATACAATCATTAATACCTTCCAGATCTCTATTGACACTGTTATGGAAACTTGGTGACGAATTGGTTACCTACAGGACAGGCCTAGCCTAGTGTAGGAGCCATGGTAATTAAATCCACTAGTCAATGCAATCATCTCTCACACACACAATAAGCAATAAGTAAGTAAATAATAATAATCCGAATCCGTATCCGCGGATATACAGTTTTAACGATCCGGCACATCCCTACTTATATTTTAGTAATACTAGTATGGAGGAACAAGGTGGTAAAAAGTATCTATGTGTTAATCCAGGTTATAAACTATCTGTGATCCAAATGTCATCCAAATCCGTTCAGTAGTTTTTGCGTGAAAGAGTAACGAACATACATACATACTCACAAACTTTCGCATTTATAATATTTGTAGTAGTTAGTAACACTTTATGTAACGTGCTGAGTTATTTCTACAACTGCGTTTAGTTATGACGATATTTAATTAAATATAATTGTCTATATGTATGTACCTATAAACATAGTATTTATGTTGGAATAATTGTTACATTTGAACTACTGATTTAATGTAGGGATCTAAGGTTATAACTACATAATTGTTGTAATAACATCTTGTTAAGAACCTATTACAAATGTATTAACATGAAAAAACACATAATAAAGCTGCGCGCTATTAAAGGAGCTAAGAACATTAGTCCGTCAGTTAGATTATCAAAAAATATTGGATACGTATTTTTTATTTTATCAAATCAATAAGAAATTACAAAGATAAGTCCCATCAAAGTGCAGGATTGGGGCTTGTGACGTCATTGTACAACTACTTTTTAGCACACTTTTTACAGACCGGAAAATTTTAACGCACTGTATCTTCGTTATTTTTTGTTTTCGGATCAAAATAAAAAATACGTATCCAATATTTTTTGATAATCTAACTGACGGACTAAATAGATTTTTTTGTTGTTATTCCTCATTATATTTTTTTTACATAACGCGGGTGAAACCGCGGGGCGGAAACTAATGTCAAGTAAATCTTTGTCTATTGTTATGCTACGCGGGTCAGAATTGAGATTTTAGAGAGGTAGAGCATAGCGATTTTTCGCTTGAAGAGCAGCGCGACTGGGGAAGTACTTCCACCTTACAGAATACCGCAGCCAAATAACCTGGTTGTGTTCCTGCGCGTGAGTAAGGTCGCCAGAGCTCATCGGGGTGGGGAGAAGGGTCGGCAATGCGCGAGTGGAACCCGGGGCGTGGAGTAGTATATGGTTTCTGTCCTGGGTGTTGCTAGCGTCCATAGGCTACGGTAACCGCTTATCATCAGGCGGGCCATATGCTTGTTTGCCGACTTTATTGTATATAAAAAAAAAAACTCGGTGTGGGGAAGCACGAAGGGTAGGTAGGTACCTAACGGCCAAATTTAAGTGAACGGCTAGTATGTAGGTATTCCCAATACGGCTACCTTTACTTGCCATATATGTAGGTCAATAGGTAATCAAGATGCATTAAAATCAGCGCACACGCAGCATACCTATTTAGTAATTACCCAATTACGTACACACACAAAGACTTACCAAATAATACAATTCAAGGGCGTTCTGTTTTAACACGGAATCTTGTCTACCAGAAATTTCTCTACTCCAAATTCTGGACGGACTACATACGGACTAGTGTACCTAGTATTCCCGTCGATTGTCATTGTGCAACGGGCAACAAAATAAAAAAAAATACTCTAAGGTCATTGAGGTTTTTTACTACGCTAAGATTATGTTCCATTTTGTTAATATTCGCTGCAGCGCTGAAGCAATCATTAGTAGTCCTCTAACCAGACAATGAGGAATAACAACAAAATAATCTAATTAGTCCGTCAGTTAGATTACCAAAAAATATTGGATACGTATTTTTTATTTTATCAAATCAATAAGAAATTACAAAGATAAGTCCCATCAAAGTGCGGGATTGGCGCTTGTGACGTCATTGTACAACTACTTTTTAGTACACTTTTTGCAGACCGGAAAATTTTAACGCACTGTATCTTCGTTATTTTTTGTTTTCGGATCAAAATAAAAAATACGTATCCAATATTTTTTTATAATCTAACTGATTGACTAATTAGATTTTTTTGTTGTTATTCCTCATTTAAACATTTATAACGCTATAACGCTTTTAAGGTATATTTTTTTCGTGACTAAAAAGTCGTAAGCGCCGTGATTTTCATGGCGCTTATGCGTTTCGTGTTTAAGGAACTATGTGAAGTGCGGCCGAATGGCTGCACTTGAACGGAACATAGTGGATATATGTGGCGTCTTCTCTATATGTAGTATTATATCTCAGTGTTTAAGGCGTAACTTTGTGTTCAGCTTAAGGCCCTGATAAGGCCTTATGAACGTTACAAATAAATTGATAAGACTCCGGCTCTCAGCTCAGAAAGGCACTTTCGTGTCATCAGAGACAATAGGGTAGGTACTTATGCTGTTAGTGAATTTTGTTCCATTTTGGTTTGGCGGCAAAAGGTTGTACATACAATGACAAAACACACTGTAAAGAGGTAAAATCTTGTGAAGATAAGTTTAAATGTTGGTATTTTACTAAACTGTTGCTCGTACATTATTTGTAGGCAGCGTGGGCAGGCCCCCCCACAAGGTGGTCCAATCTTGTGAGGGCCAAGACCGGCCATCGTGGAGATCCTTGGGAGAGGCCTTTGTCCAGCAGTGGATGTCTTTCGGCTGATATGATGAACTATTTTTGTAATCACTTTTTAAAACCCTTCATTTTGGTCTTTAACCCTTCAACTCGATAGGTTTAGGTTATTTTTTTTATAGTCAACGTTAACTTTAACCATTGCCCGTTGCCGTCCATGACCGGTTAACTTGACGATGACCGATCTCCCTCGGTCGGTTATGATTACGGTAAAAATTTTAGTTAAAGTAACGCAAGCAATCCAGTTTGTTTTCTTTCGGGGGTTAATGTTAACTATAACCGTAACCTTACTATGACCGCGCTTTATGCAACCGACCCTTAGTATGGCAGGAAAACAACTTTTCGTGGCCATACCCATTTAGGTACGCAGGTATGGCATTGAGCTTCACTTTTGGCTAGACGAAACTCCGCGTCAAAATGATTTTGAATAATAATAATAATAAATAAATATCCTGGGACATTCTTCACACACGGTTATCTGATCCCAAACTAAGCAGAGCTTGTACTATGGACGACCAGATAACTGATATAATACTTAAACTATTTTTTTTTTGTAAATACATACTTATGTAGATAATTATTTTGGGGGAGGCCTTTGTCCAGCAGTGGACGTCTTTCGACCGATATGATGATGATGATGATAGATAATTACACCCAGACACAGGACAAACAGACATGTTCATGCACACAAATGTTTGTCCTGGATGGGAATTGAACCCATGACCAGCGGCGTGATAGGTGGTGTCTTAACCAATTGCGCCAACTGGCTTGTCTTGTGTTTGTGTATAATAAATAAACTTAGTAAGCAAAGCTCACCTAAATACAGAATTTAATCCAAATCGTTAGAGCCGTTTCCGAGATACACGAAATAAATACCTATAAGTAATATAATTGTACCTATATGTTAACGGAAAAGTATCTAATCCGTCATTGTATACATTTCCTAGGAAATCCATACATTTCCTAAATATCTATCGGAGTACTACATTAGGTATATTTGTAAGGATAGCGGTATTTGGGGGGTTGTAAGTGAAAGGTACTTTTGTGCGAATACTTGCTATTCTATGCAAAATAAAAAAAATAACCCCAACCTATTTATTTCAATAGTTTCTATATATTTCCAAGTATCATTATTGTTATAATTTCCTAGGGGAAATACACAGGAATTGTATACAATTCCTATATTTCATACATTTCCGGTAACATATATAAAAATTGCTGGTTTAAAGTTATTAGTAAATGACGTTACGCTACATTACAAACATAAATACATTGTAACCAGCTTCAGCCCTATACGTTTTTATAAATACATTGTAACCAGCTTCAGCCCTATACGTTTTTATAAATATATTGTAACCAGCTTCAGCCCTATACGTTTTTATATATACATTGTAACCAGCTTCAGCCCTATACGTTTTTATTTATATATTGTAACCAGCTTCAGCCCTATACGTTTTTATAAATATATTTTAACCAGCTTCAACCCTATACGTTTTTATAAATATATTGGAACCAGCTTCAGCCCTATACGTTTTTATAAATATATTGGAACCAGCTTCAGCCCTATACGTTTTTATAAATACATTGTAACCAGCTTCAGCCCTATACGTTTTTATAAATATATTGGAACCAGCTTCAGCCCTATACGTTTTTCCCGCGATCCCGAGATTCATATTATGTAGGTAAACCTAAATATAAGTTAAATTACTTTAGCTGTTAAATATTTTTTTTCTTTTTAGGGTTCTGAAAAAAAATGGAACTCTTATAGGATCACTCGTGCGTCTGTCTGTCTGTCCGACAATACTGGACTGGATTGAGTTGAAACTTGGTACACAATTGTATGTCGGTGACCCAAACATGGACGTGTTACGTAAATAAATGAATTTAAAACATGGGGGCTACTTTTGAGGGGTAAATTAGAAAATTAAAAAAAAAGTGCAAACTATATTGTGTGTCATAACAAATGAAAGGGCTCGTTGTGAGGATCTATCGTTTTGAAGTTATTTAAGAAAATAGGCGAAGATTGGCCCATTGCCCCCCCCCCCTTATCTCCGAAAATACTGTGCCAAACATTTTGAAAGAAATACAGATAGTTCTTTACCTATCGATTACGGGAAAACCTATGAGAAGTCTATGGTATTTAATGTAGGTACCATAGGAAGTTCCGGAACCCTCGGTGCGCGAGTCAGACTCGCGCTTGTCCAGTTTTATTTTATTTTGTCATTATCTCCATTTTTATTTTGCATGCATATATTGTAAAGCAAATGATATCATATTCTATTCTAAGTAAACAAGAAAGAAGAAGAAGTACACACTTATTTATGTAATTTGAACAACAGTAAGTATTGTACGATAACATTGACCAGCTGAACTTTATTTACAAATTTTAATTGCACGCAAACATTATAATTGCAACTTCATGTTCGCTTGGTGCAGTAATTAAGTACTGCACATAATCTCACGTTAGTTTTTTTTTTTAAATATAGTATCCTATAATTTGTGGCCGCCGAAAAATTCGATGACACGACTGGACACCTGTAAATTCGGCTAATTACGGAAATGGTTATGATTATGATTTCTGATTATATTTCACTAGCTTCCGCCCCGCGGTTTCACCCGCATTTTTAAGAATAGAATGCAGCCTATGTGTTAATCCAGGGTGTCAGCTACCTCCATACATACATTTCATCAAAATTAGTCCAGTCCAGAGCGTGAAGAAGTAACAAACATTCTCACTAACTTCGCATTTATAATATTACTAGGTATAGTTAATTAACCTGGATAATATTATAAAACTTTATATCCCAGGGAAAACATAATATATCAAGATCCAATTTTTTTTTTTTTTTTTTTTTTTCTTTTCATTCAATACATCAATTTTATTTGATCAAAATGTACTATGTAGCTATACCTCGGGAAAGCGGGTGGAGCCGCGGTGCGGTACCTAGTATTATACCAAGAAAATATTAAATACACTTACTTCGACTTGCTATTCTCTGCTTGATGGTGTCCCTTCTTGTAAGCACCATCTTTGTTACCAGTGTTTGTTTGTCTAGATTATACCATCTGTGAAAACCTAATCTGTAAAATATAAAACAATTGACATATTTATAAAATAATATATACTCCTGAGGACAGAGTCAGGGCTATGTATTACATTCATGCGAAGCGTATATAGGGTACGGTAACCGCTTACCATTAGGTGGTAGGGTACTTTGTAGCCGTCTGGCTTGCTATCACCCTCATGTTGAAAATCTGTCACCAAGCATCTACCGGTGTATTCCAGCAATTGCACTTGAGAGTCAGTTGCCTTCTTGGCATTGGAACAGGTCGGCAACACATTGGCAATTACCTCTAGTATTGCAAATGGCAATTGGCGACGGTAACCACTTACCATCAGGTGGACCGCCTGCTATCTTGTCAACCTTCAGACATAAAAAAATGTTTCTTTTTTTAAACTTATTTACTTACACGCAATCAAGAAAAGTCAAAACCAATAGATACAAAGGCATAAAATGATTGCTTATTTCTAAGTAATTGAATTATATTCACTCTTTCGCTAATATTATAAACAGGATTACTGTCACAAAATGTTTGTAGTAAAAGTAAAATAATGTAACATTCACCAAGTATACCTACATAATGAGACATAAGTAAGTCACGGTCACAAACAAGGACACAATTACCAAATTCAACCTGATAGTAAATTGTAATAATCATACGAAAAGTAATTGTCCTCAAACCATCGTGAACAGCTTTCTTTGTACGTAGTAATTTTTTTAATAGTAATGTATATTATTAAGTGTGTTATTTTTAAAGATCAAAAGGTTGTGTTTTTAGGGTACCGTAGCCAAAAAAACCTTTATAATTGTTATTTCTGTTTGTATGTAAATAATAGTCTGTGTCCTTATTTTTTTTAATTAGAAGAATTTTTATAACAAAAAATATAAAAAAATGTGGGCAAGTAGATGATGTAAGTGTTTTACAACTTAATTTATAGTGTATTTACTTTTTATGAGATTTGGCTTGCTATTTTGACCTTTAACAGATCAAAATATAGTTCTGAAAAAAAAATTACAATTTAATGTAAGTATGTAAATCCTGGGACATTTTTTCACACATGGTTATCTGATCCCAAACAAACAGGGCTCGTACTATGGAAACCAGATAACTGATATACTACATAATACTATTTTTTTTTGTAAATACATTATATAGATAATTTGTATGTCTGGCGGCAGAACATAGCTTAAGTACTAAATCAGATATTTTTGTAATATCTCATCGAAACACCTATGTTCTAAATTATTATATTCCACCCAGACTCGGGACAAATAGACATGTTCATGCACACAATTATTTGTCCTGGATGGGAATCAAAATCACGACCTGCGGCGCAATATACCGTCTATAACGTGCGCCAACTGGCTAAGTTCAAATTAGCTATCGGAAGAGTTAGTTACAAGGCTTTGATTTTGTAACGACTTGGACCCTCACTTTGTTCTTAATTTGCCTCATAATCCGTTTGTTCTTCTGGACAAAACATAAGTAAGTCCTAACCCTCACAGGCACGTAATACTGTCTGACCCAGAAATCAAATCGAGGACATTCGGCATCAGGCTATTAGCCGGTCTTGAAACCATTCTAAACATATTTCATTTAGTAATTTATTATTATTTGAACTTAAATTAGTCTATGTATATTTTTTCTTCTATTACACACTGTGTCTACATATCTGTCAAACTTTCCAGTAGCAGGGCTGTTGGAAGAAATTTCTATTAGAAATAGGCAGTCCCTTTGTGCCTTTAGTTGTATCTGTTTTGTCTTTTCTCTTTACTTGTCTGTTTGTGTACATAAATAAATAAATTTATAAAAAAAAAAACAAAAAAGAACTTACAGCGATAAAATAAAAAACACTAAATCCAAACTATTTATGCGATCCAGATAATATATGCACTCAAACCGAACACTCGGGTACAACGTCTAACAGTTAACTACTTGTCAACCACTCGGACTTAACTTTATAAACTAAGCTTTACATCAAACAAACAAATTAAAATAAAACCTTTTCGCTACCATCTTCAGTCGTTTCGTTTGATGAGTGACGAGTGCATAAATGAATCTGGTTGCGTGCGTAAGATCACACAGGATCACCTTCGAAGCTGTAGTGTAGTGCATCGACGCTTGCGCAGGCTTGCGAGGCTACCGCGTGAGGTAATGAACTTCATTCAATTTTACTCTCTTTTCTTACTATATACTGCTAATGCGAAAGTTTGTGAGGATGTATTGATGTTGTTTCTTCTTACGATTTGGATGAAACTTGGCACATAGATAAATCATACCCTGGAATAACATGGCTACTTTTCCATACTACGTTTCTGAATGTTAGTAAGACCTCGTCTAGAAGGGGCGGATACGTTGCGGATCTTTCGCGCGTTCTTACTAGCGACCCGCTCAGGCTTCGCACGGCTTTTCTGTACTGTAATATGCAAGTATTATACATTTACATACCTTCCTCTCTAATCACTCTATCTATTGCTGAAAACTGTAGTTTAAAAGATCTAAGCGAACAGACAGTAGAGACTTCATTTTACACTATGTAAAGATAACGCGCGTACGTTGCGTCCAGAAGGTAACTCAATGCGCGAGCATTTGGGGACGAATTTAGTGATTCAGTCAGCAGAATGGAGCGGTCACCCCCCCAATTAGTCGTAACTCGTACAAGTCCTCCCCCTCCCCCGGTAACGCCCTGAGCCAGGTTCGTACCCCATTCGGGGGTGCCCTCAAGCGTTGTTACCTAAATATTACCCGGCTGAGAGCCCTCTTCGCTCGCCGATTTGTCCGGTAAGGTTGCTGCAGCCATAAGAGGCTACCAATTTTAGTCATTTTAAAAAAAAATGGAGCGGTCACGTTATAGTTAGCTTACAGGACTTTTTTGGATTTGCTGTCCACAGTATTCGGCCTAACACGCTCCATCATAATCAACCTGTATGTTTATGTGAGCCGAAGTATAAATAAATTATAAATTTTAATGTCTACTTATAGTATTAAACTAGGGCATTTTACGAATTAAAAAGGGGATTTCTGTGTTATCCACGTATCAATATAGGTAGTATAAAAATTAGTCATGACTAACACTATAGGTACAGTATGACACAACTTAGATGTAGCATCGGCAAATCGTTTTTGTACACTTCACTTCCGATTTGCACAACTAATAAAAATCATTCATTAACGCGCCATTCAACGTTCAACAAGATCATTTTCGCCGATCACTTTTTAACACATGAGTAATGTTGTAGGCGCACTCTATTCGGGAACGATCGATTTTACGAATTTTGCCGATGCTTCATCTAAGTTGTGTTATACTATACCAAAATGAAATAAGTTATCATGATTTGCCTTAGAAATGTAGCAGAAAAATAGTTGACTAGACCGTACTCGTATAATATTTATATCACCATTAAGATAGTTTAGAGCCACTTTCATATTACTATATCACGGTATTATATCCCTATAATAAGTACCTACTCATCAATAAAGCAGCAGATGAATTATACATAACCTTTAGATTCATGTTATTTTCGAGCTTAGATTAAAAAAAAAGATAAATAGTTTTTTGGTTTGATAATTAATCTTCGGCTTGGCTTCGGCCAAACCTAACGTGCGACTTTTATTTGTAGTGAATAATAAACGAATTACCTTGTTGTTATTTTCCGTCAAATAATTGTGACATACAAATATTATATATAATAAATAAAACTGAAGTATCTGTTTGTAAAGTCAAAATAACCATAAAACCAATTTTACCAAGATAACATACAATAAAGCATCTTTTTTAATTTTGGTCTACCTACTGATTTTGACGGGACTTTCTCTACCAGATAGCTTAGGTTATAATGCTACTTTTATTTATGAAAAGTATCAGAGTTCCCCGAAAGAACAAACCAGAGAAACCGCGGGGGACAGCTAGTTAAAAATAAAATTGCATTTCTTTAAAAACGTATGTTTTAGAGCTTTCTATTAGTTTTGAAAGATAATAAACTCACAAAAACTTTTTTTTACACATTTTATGTTTTTCTTACTACGGTATACTAAAAGAATTGCTTTACTCAAAGAATTGGCATTGCTATTCAGTGTGGCAATGCTGCTATTCTTCTTGGCACGCTTTTTGTACCTTGAATTATATAACTAGTTTATAGTATATAGAAATATTTTCTATGTAGTTTGTATATTTGTTATAAATAATTGTAAAATTTATTGTAGGTATCTAATAAAATGAATTCCCATAAAAATGGTATTCCTACTTCAAGGCTTATTCTTTCAATATACCTATATTATGTATATTTAAAACTGTAAGTACATAAATTAAAAAAAAAAAGATCCACCAAAAAAAGAAGCCTTGCTGAGTTTCATGCCGGAGTCTTCTCAGTTCAAGTGTATTCCGAACCGGTAGTAGAGTCTATTGTAAAACTGTAACTTTTGACATTCATAAGTGCCTTATTAGGGCCTAAACTGAATACATGAGTTTTGATTTTGAAATATAGGTATCTACTATAATATCAGACAAAACCACTCTGTATTTATAATTAGAAATTATAATCACGTGATATATTCATATAATTTTAAATTATAATCATATCATATATTATAGGTTAATTTATTTATAAATTATGTTCATGTTATAAATCATTATTGTAAATGCGAAAGCAAGTCTGTTAGGTACTTTGTTGACTATTGACATATCACGTCTCAGCAAAACGGTTGACCGGCAAAATCATGATGTAATTTGGCACATATGTAGATCATAATCTAGAATAACATATCAGATACGGGAAAATACGAGATCCCACGCGAAACCTAGTCCTTATTAAAAAACCGGATAAGTTCGAATCTGACTCGCGCACCGAGGGATCCGTACGGAATTGGTTTGACGAATACGATCCACAAAAAAAAAGAAGCCTTGCTGAGTTTCTTGCCGGAGTCTTCTCAGTTCAAGTGTATTCCGAACCGGTAGTAGAGTCTAAAAATTGTAACTGTTGACATTCATAAGTGCCTTATTAGGGCCTAAACTGAATAAATGAGTTTTTGATTTTGATTTTGAATAATCGCTAATAGAGGCTCTCTAATTGGAAATGTAAAAATGGATAATCGTAACATAATAGCAATTATTTTTTTTATAGCTAACTACATATTTTCAAATTTCGAAAGTTTATTCCTATGCTTGCGCTGTACTTTTATGATTCTAGGTCTAGGTATAAGTATTTTTTTTTTTGCTTTGCTTGATTTTGACCTTCAAGGATTCGTAGGACTTGTAACGTAATGGATTTTAACCTCGTAGGTAGTTACAGTATGACACAACTTAGATGAAGCATCGGCACAATTCGTAAAATCGATCATTTCCGAAAAGAGGCGCCTACAACATGTTTAAGTACTTTAGGCGAAAATGATCTTGTTGAACGTTGAATGGCGCGATAATCAATGATTTGTATTAGTTGTGTAAATCAGAAGTGAAGCCGAGGTTCGTACCCCATTCGGGGGTGCCCTCAAGCATGGTTACCTATATGTTGTTGTCCAGCTGAGAGCCTTCTGCGCTCGCCAATTTGTCCGGTAAGGTAACTTCATTCATTTAAAACAAAAAACATATTCCAAAATTAAATATAAAACGTATCTTTTTTTTAATAATTCCAGCTCACAAAACCACATATTGATTACTAGCTGTTCCGCGCGGTTTCACTCGCGTTCCCGGGATAAAAAGTTGCCTATAACCTTCGGGAATAATGTTTTCTTCTTATAATAAAGCTTCCTATTAGTGAAAGAATTTTTCAAATCGGTTCATTAGTTTCGGAGCCTATTCAATGCAAACAAACAATCAAATCTTTGCTCTTTTTATTATTAAGTATAGAAGTATAGATAAATCATGATCATTACCTATTTGTCTGGATGCTGATTATTAACATAATTTATTACATTATATTAATTTTGAATGTCAACGACAATCAATTATGTAAATGTGTATATTTGAATAGTCAGGGGATGGGTCACTTCGCCATATTTTGTCGTCGTTTACTATTAAAGGTTTAATTAAAATAAAATATACCGGGTGTAAGGGACAGCCTTCCGAAAACTGATCCATGGTGGATTCAAGTCATGATTCTGAAGCCGAGACTTTGAATTTTTCGTCGATCTTTTCATGAATTATACGTTATTTTTTCAGAATTTTTGAATTGATTATACTATAAAATCATTATAAAAGTCTACCTAAACTTACGTCTACGTAGATCTGTCAGTCAATCAATTAGTCACGCTTTCGTTTTATATATTTAGATTTACATATTTACTTCTATTGGCCCAAATTATTTATTTTTGCCTTTTGCGGTCGTGACCATGGGTCCTTGGGGGTCCGAGACTCGCCGATTTACTCGAACATTATCTTCAAAATTAATTGAGGTCACAGGGGACCGGCGGGCGGGGAGCTTTTTCCGCCAACGCGTTAGCTTGGCCATACAAAGAGGGAACGCTGCCAGCCTTCTGGGAACCTTGCCGTTGATTGGCAGCAGCGGCCGTCTCGAGGAATTTTTTTATATATAGTTTGTATATTTGTTGAAAAAAATTGTAAATATTGTATATTATAGAATAAAGATTGTAATTATTATTAATAAAAAAAATAAAATAAATAACATAATAATAGTAGATTAAGCACCAAGGGGATAAAGCGGTGTCTTAAGTCTTATAGCATATTGGATCCTGAGCGCACGAGGGTCTCTAGAGGTAATAGTATGTAGAGTCCTAAGTAAAGCAAGGGTTACAAGCCGCCCAAGTCGAAGTCATGCTTTATCCTCTAAGTCCATACTCTACTTTTCATACCCACTACGAGATAAAAACAGGAGGTTTTCAAAGAGTCAAATCACAATACTGTCTTTTGTTTCACATTCTTTACAATCGCGACTTTTTTCTTCTCTTTTTATGTTCTAGATATGAGTGTCAGTACGATTTTTAATAAACTCTCTTTACAATGTTCATATCTGTGAGTTTTCATAAGAATTATTTAGTTGACATTCTATATTCAAATCAAATTATGCACCAGCGGGTGCTAGCGGGTCGTAATGAAATTCAGTACAATAGGGTAGTTGACAGTGTCAAAAATAAATAACCAAACACTAACCAATGCATAAAACATCTAAAAACACATGGAAATATCAAATATGTTGTACATTTAATGCTTTTTATGATTTTTAATTACCAGTGGAACCACTAAGAGTATATGATTTGATGCTATGAAACTATGACGTCATAATGTAATATTTCATACAAAATTCCTTATAAACTATCGTTTTGACATGTATTAAAAAGTAGCTGATTTGATATGTCAGTCAACTACCCTATATTATTGCCGGCTAGACTCAGGGCTCTAATGACATACCTACTTTAGGTCAGGTTGGCATGAAATATAATTTGACATTGTCGAGCAGGTGGCATGGAAATTCATGCATGTGACCCAAAATCAAACTGAAATCCGAATCAGGTTAAAAATCTGTCGCCAAGCACCTTCAGATGTGTTTTGACAGCTGCACTTGAGAGCTAGTTATATCACATGCACCAAATTACACTAGGCCCATTTGCACCAACGTGTTACAGCACTAATCCCAGTTTAAATATGTAAATTTGACAGATTCTATATACAAATTCTGTCACATAGTCATATTTAACCCTTGGGGTGCCTTAAGGCTACGAATAGTTTGATCTTCAGCGTTTTAAAATTTCAATAAATAAAATAAGTTATTATAGCTTCAAGTTCACGCTGTGTTTAATAATAAAATTGATATTCCAATCCATAAAAATGTTCATTTTATTATTTTCACTTAATATCGATAGGTACGGGAATTAAGGTGGAAATATATGTTATTTAATTTGTTACAATAAATTATTCCTTGATTTAAAAAAAATATATAAACAACAAAACAAAATACAGCTGAATATTAACAAAACTAAACTTTATACCTACAACTAAAATTAAAACTATGTTAGGTACAAATAAAATTCTATAAATAAAAAAACAGAATAAAGGTCGCCGTCTATGCTTGTTTGCCGTGTTTTTTTTTGATTTATGGGACATAATTTTATAATACGCCAATTAATCTTATGCCAACGGAATATTGTATGTAATTTTTATGCTTTTGAAAACTATTTAAAGCTATACGTTGGTTCTCTATCGATTAACAACAGATATTTTGTAATATAGGAATTAGTGTAACAGTTCCCCCTTACGTTTTGAATGCAAAATAAATACATATTATACATAAAATTGCCGTACATCTAACGCGCAAATCACAAACGCAATGTCTCATAGACGACTTAAGAGGAGGCTATCTGAGTATGTCTCCATCCCTTACTAAACTGGCAGTGACAAGTGAGACAGGAGAAACGTAATTTTGGTAAAAAGTATGGTTTTATGTTATTTAAAAAGAAACTAAGCCTTTTTTGAAAAAAGTAATGGATTTCAGAATGCATGTTAATATTTTTCAAGTTATTTGGATAGCCCAAATAAGAGAAGAATGCATTCTTAGTTTTAAGAAGGGGCATATTTACGACTTTTTTCTGACGTTACTAATGAAAATTTCCATTTTTTTTTTAAAAACTATTCCCCGTCACTTATTCTCTAGTTTCACATATATTTTTTCCAAATCTCTTGGAACAAAGAATACAGAGAAAAATGCATTTTAGAATCATCATTTCATGTATAGCATCGCCTTAAATAAATAATATATTGACGTAAAATCCAAGAAATATAATTCGTTAAAAATTAAAAATGCAGACCATCCACCTTAAAGAAGAAAATATGCAAGAATGTGACATTCTCAAGGAAACCCAATGAACCCAAAGTCATCTTTTTAACGCCAATGTAGGGGTCCGTAGTCAAACAAATATCCCTATACTTTGTCTGTCCGTATGGAATGTACCTATAAGTAAAACGGGTGTGAAGACAAACAGATAAAATTTATTAAAAATAATTAAAATTACATGAATATCTATAATAATATTAGAAAGAGGAAAGATTTGATTGTTTGTTTGTTTTTATGTTTGTTTATTTGCATTGAATAGGCTCCGAAACTACTGAAGCGATTTGAAAAATAATTTCACTAATAGGAAACTACATTATACCCGAAGGTTATAGGCTACTTTTTATCCCGGGAACGCGAGTGAAACCGCGATGAACACCTAGTCTATTATAAAATAATACAAAACATGCTATTTATTTAATTATTATAATTTCTCAGCCATAAAATATTTAAAAGCAATTTGTATATATTTCAATCGAAAGTAATTTCCGAATTACAAATAGGTAGGTACTACAGAAGCCTATATGCATTATATTAAATGCACTAGGCCAATATAATTTATTTACTGTGTATATTAACTACGGAAATATTACTCTTAATTTATGGCATATACATCTTCTACACCAGTAGACGGACGGACAGTATTTCTTTAACATACTTTAATAAAACAGGAAGTTTTGACGCCTGTAAGTATTGAAGTACAAAATCTGTCGCCATCGCCTGGCACCTACCATGGTCTGACAATGTAATAAACAGCCAGATCCCTTCAAACTCATGTATTTAGTTTAGGTCCTAATAAGGCACTTATGAATGTCAACAGTTACAGTTTTACAATAGACTCTACCACCGGTTCGAACCGACAAGAAACTCAGCAAGGCTTCTTTTTTGTGGATCTTTTGAATTTATATAATTACAGTTTTTGTTTTTGTTGCAAGTGCAGAGAGAAGCTACTACAACCATGTATTCTTGTCTTCTGTAATGAGCCACCTTCTAGGCTTTGTGTGCTTACCACCATCGCCGATATGGCCATCACTGACCACGGTGTGATTGTGGTCAAACACAGGCCTATTGAAAGTAAAAAGAAAAAATAATCGGCCAAGTGCGAGTCGGACTTACACACGGAGGGTTCCGTAACATCGTAAATTATTTGTTTTTATATCGGCAACACTCTGTCTACCTATTGCGGTTTATGAGATATAGCCCGCCAAGAGACGGATGGACGGACGGACAGCAGAGGCTTAGTTAAGTAATAGGGCACCCTTTGTGTACGGGACACTTAAAATGATTTCGTGCTTTATGTTAATTACTCTATATTTCTGTAAATCAACCGATTTTAGCTGTTTTTTTTTAATTTAAATGAAAGTGTAAAATTCTAGTTAGAAAATCATCACACATTGTTAGAATTAAAACTTTTATATTGGGTTTTTTGAGTACACAACTGTTTTACCTACCTAAAAACTGCATTCAGATTAGAATAATTATCTATGATTAGCTTGACCAGGAAAATAAAAAACACATATGATTTTTGATAGCAACACTAAAAGTATAGTCTTGCCTATGTGATTCGCCTTTGTGCCATTTTTTATAATTAAATAGTAATTTATTTAGGAAATAAGTCGATTTTAAATAAATCCATGGGACTTCTTTTGTCGAACGGTCTTTATGAAATCATCTCTATTGCTAGTGGGTATAATATATATTTAATATCCTTTGCAATAAACAACACACTGACAGAAACTTATGACAATTAATAAATTAGTATTGGCATTAAAAGAAATAAGTTGTATTATCCAGTCAGGCGTCGTAGAGTAAAATTGTTCTGTGGGCGTCGGCGTCTGACAGCGGAGGTCACTGATAGCTGGCTAGCTAGTTTCCACATGAAATTTTCAAAATAAGTTCCCAGAAACAAAAGCGTTTAAATGCCGTCACACGCTGTAAATGGTGGCGACGCCTGACTGGTTATGTAGTTTTCCGCATCATGGCGACGTTTTTTATTTTCCTGGTCAGGCTATAAAGTGTTATTTATTTAAAGATTAACATAATATACAAACATATTTACAACAAATAAATAATAATAATAATATATTCTTATCTGTTTTATGTTATGAAGAATAAATCAGCTAGACATACATACACAAGTATTTTATATTTATATAATAACTAGCTGACCCGGCCCGGTAGACGTTGTCCTGCCCTGAGAACAAAAATAAAACTGGGACCTACCTTTACCTATTCTGCCTACCCCTACCTAACTACCTACCCCTACCTACCCTAGCTACCCCTACCTATCTACCTACCCCTTCCTATCCTATGTTCTTCTCCTGGTTCTAAGCTACCTTGAGTTATTAATATCGTAACTAACACGACTTTCTTTTATATGTATAGATATAGATAGATATACTGTTAGGCAGAACAATCAGTTAAGTGATCTCCTCACCCACTGTT
This sequence comes from Tethea ocularis, assembly GCA_963555595.1. Taxonomy (NCBI): domain Eukaryota; kingdom Metazoa; phylum Arthropoda; class Insecta; order Lepidoptera; family Drepanidae; genus Tethea; species Tethea ocularis. The sequence goes on along the minus strand of OY741969.1, from coordinate 11,415,833 downwards.
CTCTTAGTCATCATTTCACCGACCTCATATTATTAGTTTTTTTTTTTTAAAGTACTAGCCGGGTAACCCGAGGGCACCCCCGAGTGGGGTACGAACCTCGGCTCAGGGCGTTACCGGGGGAAGGGGAGGACTTAGTACGAGTTACGACTAATTTGGGAATTATTACAGTTTTAATAACTAGTCGAGGCTGTATTGTCTTGCAAATGGCATCAGTACCTAATTACTCTTCCGGATTTCCTCATGTTTTAACATCAAAGGCGATTGAACATGCGGGTCTCACAAGTTCAAGGTCGAATAAAACCTCTGCTTTGCTAGAATATAGGCATCTGAAGTACATGAGTCGTATTGGATACGCTAAGAGCATACATGCAACGAGACAGTACAGTTTGTGAGGAGATCATAATAATATGGTCCGTAAACGTTGCGTCTAGAAAATAAGACAATGCATAATTGAGGCAATTATTTAAAAAATACTCGTAGGTACCATAACGTATGATGTACTAAAAGAGCCTTTATTGATTTCAGTGTAGTAAGAAAAAATATATAATTATAAATAATAAGGTTCGCGTCAGCTTGGCCATACAAAGAGGGAACGCTGCCAGCCTTCTGGGAACCTTGCCGTTGATTGGCAGCAGCGGCCGCCTCGAGGAAATTTTTTATATTCAGTTTGTATATTTGTTGTAAATTATTGTAAATATTGTATATTATATAAGGTTCTTAAAATAATATTGTTAAATATCAAAAGGTAGGTAGGATGTCTTAGATTTGATACACTTTATGCATACGCCATCATTGCATTTGGTTGCTAGTTCAAATACTTTGTTTATCGAATTCAATAAGGAAAAGGTAAGGATTAAGGAACATGATTACTAAATTAAATATGCTTTTATTAATATATCTTTTTACTTAAAATAAAAAATATTTGATAATAAAAATCACAGTGAATATTATTTATCAAAAAATAAATACATATAATTATATGTTTATAGTCTGGTCAGACAGCAGATTATGGCCAAATACTGAAACGCCATGTATTGTATGAAATAGGTGATTCTCAAGTATGCGCTCCTAAATTTTAAGTGATGTTTCAGTATTTTGCGAGTCTTTTCAGGAAAAACACCGTTCAATTAACTTAAAACGAAACATTCGTTTAAAGTAAACTCCTAATCAGACGATTTTACACCTCACTGCGAAGACTTTTATTTTTAATTATTGACAACTCTTAAATGTAAAACAAATCATATTTTATTTTATAAAAATATTATAAAAACTTTTGAATTAGGAATGAACATACTTTTTTTGTCGCTTTCGTTATTTTTCCTGAAAAGGCTCGTTTGGTCCTAAGGAACTAGTTATAATAAGCGTTTTAGGCGCGTTCCCTATGGAATCTCAGGGCGCTACTAAAAATATCACTGTTTCTAGTTTTTCCCATTACCTAAGTATTTACACTTTATCGTGAGTTTACGTTTGCGTGGAAATATTTTTGTTTTTTCCATAAACTATTTTTTATGACCTACTATACCACATCAAAATCATCCAGATTCGTACAGGAACAGTTCGTGCTACAAATGTTAATCTTAGGTTGGAACCGAACCTATGACCTGCAGGGTGATATGTATCTTAATAGCCACACCAAGGCTTTAACAGTTTCACAAAAAATCCGCTAGATGTCACTACGGCTACCCAATGAGAGGTAGCTCTACACTTTTTGGCTTTTCGATTTCCATAGTGTAAAACTCTATGCCTTTCCTCTCCCAGTATTTCCAGTACATTAATCTTAGTGAATACGTTAGTAATATAGCACTTGTGATGAACAAACATATTTGAATCGCCAGTAGAATGTACGGTCCGTTAATGTATATCAATCTTAAGTCTTTCACTTGTTTGTCTGGTAATTTTGGTTGCTTCTGAAAAGTAAATAATTTCATACTTATTTATAACTAGCTGTTCCACGCGATTTCATTCGCGTTCCGGGGATAAGGAGTAGCCTATAACTTTCGGGGATAATGTAGTTTCCTATTAGTGAAATATTTTTTTAAATCAGTTCAGTAGTTTCGGAGCCTATTCAATGCAAACAAACAATCAAATCTTTCTTCTTTATAATATTAGTATAGATAACAAGAATGAAACAGAAATATTTATTTAAAAATGAACATATATATCACAAAAACTAAAGGAAATAACAAAAAAAAAATGAATGTCAACCTTTATACCTGTCCCTTTTGTACTCATATCATCATCACCATCCATCTCTTTTTCATCTTCCTCTTCCTATATATCCATATACATCAATGAATACTCTTTTTTTTCTTTTATTTTTTACTCTGTATAGGCCTGTGTTTGACCACAATCTCACCGTGGTCAGTGATGTTGTGGCCGATGATGGTAAGCACACAAAGCCTAGAAAGGAACTGGCCCTCAAGTGAAGCTGTCGGAACACACCGAAAGGTGCTTGGCGACAGATTTTCAACTTGAGGGTGGTAGCCAGCCGTGAGGCGGGTACTACAAAGTACCCTACCACCGTGCTATGGTTTCCTCACGATGTTTTCCTTCACCGAAAGCTCAAGTTCATTGTAGGACACGAACCCGGGACCTTCGTCTCGGCATCCGACGTCACTACCACTGAGCTATCATCGCCTTAAAATTCACTCTCTTTTAGTCACTATAGCTACCAGCCCCTTTCATATTTCTATTTTCATTATACTTACTATCTTAAAATATACTATGGGCACCACCATGTCAGAAAATTTACTGAGCTGTGGGTTATAGTTGACGTCCCTCACAACAATGTTGACTTGTACTGCAAACGAGGTGTCTAAAGCTGCTCCTACTTTCTGAAAATCAGCAGAAAATATCGTGAAATTAAACGCCCAATACATTGATGAAATAGTGCAAACTAAACTATTAAAAATTAATCCGTCAATTTAGGTAGTCCTATGCGGTTTAGACACAGAGGAGTAAAGGCTAGTTTAGAGCTTGAAATCTTGTGATATGTTTTTAATTTCAAATGAAATAGACAAAATATATGGGAAACACTGAATCAAGAGGTATTCTAAAAGTCTTTTTTATGTATCCAAGTATATTCAACTATGTTTTGAGTTCCGTCAAAGGCTGCAGAAAGATCACAGACATCCAAATATCCAAACTTTTACATGTATATTAGGTATTTGTGGACTTATGGTGTTACTAGCTGTCTCCACGGTTTCATCCAAGTTTCAGGGATAAAAAGTAGCCTATGTCCTTTTCCCTATTATAGGCTATTTGAGTGCCAAATTTCATTGCGATCGGTTCACTGGCTTAGATGAAAACAAACAAATAACAAACTCACGTTCGTAGGTTATATTATTAGAAGTTTTTTCTATAAACTATTTGAGTGTATTTTTCTTTTCACAAAATGATTTAAAACTTACAGGGTCAATAATAATTGCGCTGCCGTGATCCTTTTCATTAGGGTTCATGCCTTCAATTCTTTCATACAGTTTTGGGTCTGCATCCATGAAGTGTGCGTTAGATAAAGCTAATGGTAGATCTGAAAATAAAGATGGTGCATTATTATTAGTTATTTCGAAATACAGTCAACCGGATATTTTAGGTAATTCTAATAATATTAAGTTATTTGCAATAATGTACATTGATTGATTACAAAATAATCAAGTATACCATAAAGCATGCATTGATAAATATGAAAATGACCAAGTACCTACTGAAAATAGATAGGCAATGTTTGTGGCTTGTGGCACGAAAAAATCTACAAAGAGTAAATAAGAGCTTAAATTTGGTCAAATTTGGCCCAAATGATATTGATAATCAAGAGTGGAAGACAAATCGTAGCTGATTAACCGCACATTGATTTCTAATTAATTGATAGAAACACTCATTAGAAACTCACCATAAAAACAAGGAGATAAATCTGATAATCCTTCAGTACATAAACCGCGGCTGCACAAACATTCTGTATCAGGATTCTTAGTAAAAGTCTTATTGCTAATTTTATAGAGAAGCCCCTCCACACCGTAGTCCATGGTTATCTTCCCATGATAATCCAAATCCAGAAATCTGCAGAGAACATGTCGATAGATCCTTATAGGTCTTTCTGGTGTCAGTTCTGGAGGGTATCCTATAGCCTCGTAAGAATCTTTGAATGAGTTGCATTTCGATCTAAAATAAGGGATTTAGTTAAGTTTATGCAGTTCTGATGTCAATTTTGACAAATATATATGGTTGATACTACATACTGTACTTCTGGGTCATAATCCCAAGCTTGCAGACCTTGTATTCCGTTTATTGATTTAATCATAAATTTATCAGAATTTGCGGCGTTTACTTCTGTTAGTAGATTACTTTTTTTGTCGTAGAGCTGTGAAACAGGAATTGTTTGAAAATTGTAGTACAATAATTAAATTCTCCATTATTTTCAAGAGACGACAATAAGTAATTAAACAAATGAAAGTTAAGTAACAAATGTAATGAGATTATCTATGAGGCCAAGTTATATTTGGAACGATACGATCAAATCTAAATCATAAATCAAAAGTACTTTATTCAAATATACTTCTGCAGACACATCAAAATAATTTGACTCTATTACCGAATCTGAAGGTTAAAGCTTTGAAGAGCCGGCTATAATCTCATCAGTACTCCTTTCAAAGCAAGCTTAGAATCATAACATGAACTTACCCTATCCATAACGCCCATTTTATCGAAATGAATCCACCCGGGTAAGAGTGTATTCCCAAATGTGATAAGAGGTTCGTTGTATCCCCACAAGTAGTCATAGGCATTCATGCGCACGATTGGCTTTGAGTTCAGTCGCCGAGCAAGGAGATTAAACCCCATCTGAGGGATGTAGGAGTACGAACTCATCATTGATGACATGCTCTGGAATTAAAAGGAATTTGGATTCGTAATTTTAGTGATGGTTTCCACACCACACGCACGTTGCCGACCCCGATGAGCTCTGAACCTTACTCACGCGCAGGAGTAGTTTGGCTGCGGTATTATGTAAGGTACCAAGTCGAGTTGCTCTTCGAGCGAACAAAAGCTATATTCGACCTCTCTTAAAACGTATCTTACTTAAAGATTTAAACCAAATTTTAGCCCGATCCATCCAGTGGTTTGAGCTGTGCGTCAGTCAGTCAATCAGTCACGCTTTTCTTTCATACATTTAGATGATCTATTATTTCTTGGGTTAACTATATTAGAAATGAAGACTCATAGCAGTTCAATAAATGGTTTACTAATAATATTTACCAGCATAGCGATGTTCGGTGATGTAATATTAATATCTTCTGGATACCCAATAGATTCATCTGGTTGGAATACAACTTTGGTCTGAGGTGTGTATCGCATTATTTCTCTATCATCATCTATTTCAATATTCATATTAGTTCGGGTTTCTCTGTAAAGGAAATAATCATGCATAGGTAAAATCGTTTTAGAGATTAAATTATTATTTAATCGAATTATAATTAAAATATATTACGTCACTTAGAATATACGACAGTAGAATTTTAACCAAAGCCATTGCGTACAATTTTGCTTGCTTTGTCTACATTTATGAAGTCTGTCAGAAAGACAAATACAAAGAACTATGTACAAACGATGGGTGGACATAGCCGCGTTGCCGCCTGATATATTATGTAAGGTATAAACAGCGAGGTGTGTTTGTGCTGAATGACTGTTTGTGCTTAGTTAACACAAAGATCCATAGATAATTATAAATAAAATGAAAACATAAGTTCCTACCTACTTATGTTTTTATTTTTATAATTCTGTATGGATCTCTGTGCCTGCAATAAAGGTATTTTATCTGTTGGCAACACGGATTTGATTAGGTACTTATATGATTATTGTGTTTGTTTATTTTATTGTTTTTGCCTACATATATCATTTTAATCAAAAATGTCACAATTTTTTTTTTTGAAAAATACTGTCGATTTTTTTACCTTTCAATTACATTATTTATATGAGTTTAGATAAAGTACTGTATGATACTGCACATAATTGGGTATTAAAAACTCGTGTGATACTATTAAGAACCTCGCCTACGGCTCGGTACTTAAACTCACACTCGTATTTAATAATCCCTATTATGCAACAGTATCATAAACTACTATTATTTATTTGTTTTGTCTACATTTATTTATTTATTCATTGTAATTTTTACTATTGTGTTTTTTTATATAATTTAAAAAAGTTTATGAACTTGTTCGCTGCAGACCCTGTAAAAATCTCTTCACGTCCTTCTAGAAGAACCTCATGCTGTACTCCCTTGGGAAAGCCACGGCGGGGAGCTTAACTAGTTTTTCGTATCGTAACAAAATATCGATGTAAGTCACCTGTAAGTAAATGGACCGACTTCGTGCATCTTAAGTTTGTAGTCGTCTCCAGACAAGAACCTGTCTGCATTGGTGATGTTGAAGAGGTAGGCTGATATGTGGATGCTGTCCACATCATTTTGTAGCACCTGGTGGATTATTGACCCTGTTGCTATTCGAGTGTACTGTAAAGAATAAAAAATAAAAGATCTAAGACATTCCATTTTTTCATCCAGAGGAAATTTTCTCAGTGGTAGTGACGTCGGATACAGCGAAGAGGGGCGTGTGTTCGAATCCTACAATCAGCTTGAGCTTTCGGTGAAGGAAAACATCGTGAGGAAACCATAGCACGGTGGTACGTTACTTTGTAGTACCCGTCTGGCTGGCTACTACCCTCAAGTAGAAAATCATTCACTAAGCACCTACAGGAGTGTTCCGGCAATTGCTTCTCGGCATAAACCGGTAGGTGCTTGGCGACAGATTTTCATACCTAGTAGGTATAGTTTTTGAGAGTACCTACTCTCTAAAAAATACCCGTCTGTATGGATGCTAAATCATCACAATCAATCACAATTATTTATAAAAAAATATATACATATAAAGAATTTCAGACATTAACGTATATTTATCTTTAACCAAGCGCCTGTAACTTATAAGAATTATATTACATTTAAGCTCGTTTACCAACTGCAATTTTGGTAATAAAACTAATTTCGTTCGTGTACTTACATACTTGGCAATGATCAATATCGGGTCAATGATCAATAAAACCACTCCAATTATCAAAAGCGTTACCCCCAATAAAGCTGCTGACAGCGTTTTTTCTGTGAAACAGATAAAATAATAATCATATTTTTCTACACTCATTCGATCTAAACAAGGTTTAAATTATAAAATTGGAATGGGATTTTATTTTGTTTATACCTATACCTACTTACTTCTATTGGTAAATGATGGTTTACATCTTTTGTTGGTAATGTAGCTCATTCTGTGAGCTATCTCCCTTCCATGGACTTTATTCTTCATTATTCTACGCAATATAAAGCTGTATCTGTAAACGTCATCAATATTGTTACAGCATTACTGAATAAATTAGCAAAAAAGTTAAAAAAAAGTTTTTGTCGCAATCGTGATTTAATATTATTTCTCTTAAAAACTTGATGTCTTCCTTGTTATTGTAATTTGCCCGTCAGCGTCAAATAATCTTCAGTCTTTTAAAAATAATAACAATTTTGATCGGAGTTTTTTAAGTTAGTTACAAAAACTGCGAACATTCGTAAATTATTTGAAAAAAAAAAATACTCTAAACCCCAGTTGCATCAAATTTAATTGACATACCTCGTCAGATGAGTTTTTTACACAATTCAGTACCAGGGTGTTTGAAATAACAAATGGAGATAGATCGGGGGTAAAAACCGTATTTTTACTCAAAACTGTTGGTAATTTTTTGACGTATGGAAAATCAAGGCTATTTGTTAATGCCGAACGTCAAAATTTATCGAGTGTATTTACGATAGCCAATCGATACGAAATCTTCGATGCAACCGGCCCTGAGGGTTCCATAATAATCCATGTTTCAGGTTTAGTTACTCTTATAATTTGATGTCTTCTTTTTAAACCCCGACGCAAAAACGACGGGGTTTTATAAGTTTGACGTGTCTGTCTGTCTGTGTGTGTGTGTCTGACTGTGGCGTCATAGCACCTGAAAGGATGGACCGATATTCATTTAGTTTCTTTTGTTTGAAAGGTGACTTAATCGATAGTGGTCTTAGCAAAGTTTCAAGAAAATCCGCTCAGCCGTTTGAAAATTATCACCAATATTATGGGGCTTCTTTAAATTTTAAATTTTTGTTATTTACAGTAACTATTAGGTATAATAAATATTAATGAGCATTTACTTTTCGTACCTTAATTAATCATTAAGTATTACTCACTCAAAGAAAAATCCTCGAAATTATAGAATATTGTTCACTGAACATTTCCTTCAGTAACTTGTTATTTTAATTAGTTAACTAATATTTTCAATTACAAATGTACTGCAACCTCAGGTGGATATCACCAACTGGCAGTATACAAATAATTACATTTAATTTTATTCAACAATATAGGTATTATAATATTTTCCCATATCCATGTTGATTAGTTAAAGAAGAAGACTTCTACAGGTCAAACGCTCTGACGTAGTCAACAAATTATCATACTACCTATAATAATACGCATCAAGATATTCTTATTAAATACTAGCTGTTCCCCGCGGTGTTACTCGTGTTCCCGGGATAAAAAGTAGCCTTTAAACTTCGCGGATAATGTAGCTTCCTATTAGTGTAAGAATTTCTCAAATCCGACCAGTAACTCCGGAGATTAGCGCGTTCAAACAAACAAACAAACTCTTTAGCTTTATTATTAGTAATCCTGGATTTTAGGGTTCTGATGAGTTAATTAAAGTTAGTACTAGTACTTACCGAGCATGGAGATCTTCAAAAAGTGTGTGAAGAATTTTTTGTACCTTGTACCTAACGCGCGAGTGATGCAGGTATTCTATATTTCGCCTATAGGTACATAGGGTAACCGCTTACCATCAGACGGGCCTATCTTGATAGTACATCAAAAGTAACTGATTTTTTTTTAATTTTAGCACCCTAAGTGGAATAATATAAAAATATTGGTGAGAATTCTTAGGGTTAAATTGGCAGTTAAAAACCGTAGATATGAAAAGTCTGAAAAGATTACAACATAAGATCAAAGACTAAAATTACGAAGAAAATTCTAGGTCCACGAGCTAAAGTCTACCGAAATATTACAAATATTTAACCTTACCGGACAAATCGGCGAGCGCAGAGGGCTCTCAGCCGGTACGATAGACTATTATAATGGTCGAAAAGACTAGTCTAGTATTTTCACCTACATCCGACCAGCTCAATGATAAAAATAACTACGAAACCCTATTAGTATACATGGATCTTGCACTTATATTCCCCTACAGTTCGGTAACGAATGTACTTCTACGGTACGCAGAGAAACTGCGGGGCTCTTGCGGGGAAGCGGGCGGTGCGGACCGCTGCCTGCAAACTCACTTAGTTTGCTGACTGTAACGTTGAGGGACTTGCATGGAGTGTACCTATGAGCCTATGATATACCTATAGTAAATAATGATGATGATATTGTGTAATGGCGATAGGCGACGGTAGCCACTTACCATCAGGTGGACCGCCTGCCTGCTTGTCAACCTTCTGACATAAAAAAAAATTGTGTAAGTAACAAATATAAATTAACGTATATTATACCAGAAGTAGCTAGGTAGGTACTTTTAAATTACATGTTTATTTTATTTTCCTTTTTGTAACAATCCTGTCACGACGTGCAACAACGTAAGTATCTACACGGGGGACAGTATCTCCCAACATCAAACGCGATGCCACACTGTAGAGAGAATCATTACTCTGTGGTTCACACTCTTTTTACCTTAGATAACCTAACATCGTAGAAGCGCCTGCACACAAAACCCGCGTGCATTAATTTCTTGTAATTAACTAATTGCTCTGTCTGTTTTTTATGTACTAATTACTCATTAGAGCTGTGAGTATATTCACAACAGAAAATATTTAATACTAGCTGTTCCGCGCGGTTTCAATCGCGTTCCCGGGATAAAAAGTAGCCTATAACCTTCGGGAATAATGTAGCTTCCTATTAGTGAAAGAATTTTTCTAATCGGTTCAGTAGTTTCGGAGCCTATTAAATGCAAACAAACAATCAAATCTTTCCTCTCTAAAATATTATTATTAGTATAGATTAGTAAACCTCGATTTCCAAAAACATATTAGTATAGGCTTATTTATTCTTTGGTATAGGTAAGGGTAAATACGTAAATTTACGTGCGCAACTCGCTGTTTTCCTAAATTGACTTTTGACATAAGATCTTAGTAGATATTCATTGAATATTTTTTGTCACGTTCCCACTCAGCGTTAATTATGAGCAGATTTTATACAATGTTTATTTATTTGTTTTGTGTCTTTTGTTTGAGAACCAGTGTTATTGTTATTTAAATTATACAATTAGGTAGGTACCAATAATATTATTGCAATTTTTAATGCAATTGTTTTTTTTTTACTTTATTACACAATTCGCTAAATGATATAATGATATTTCTTAGCGGACGGTTACATCATAATTGCATAGAGTAAATAATATCCAAGACACTTTTATGAATCTGACATTAACAATACATTAATAGTAGTTTATGATACTGTTGCATAATAGGGGTTATTAAATACGAGTGTGAGTTTAAGTACCGAGCCGTAGGCGAGGTTCTTAATAGTATCACACGAGTTTTTAATACCTAATTATGTGCAGTATCATACAGTACTTTATCTAAACTCATATAAAAAATTCTTACCTCTAAAGTTCAAGTCAAAAATTTGTCACTTTAATAGAAAAAAAGTTATTTTATAGCATTATCTTGGGAACACAACTGTACTATAATGAATCATTATACACGGGTGTGCCTAAAGTGGGTCATTAAAGTACTGGTTTTGATTTCATAATAATTACGATATGAGAGTAGATAAAAACAATTATAGATTGATTAATTTCTAATAATTTAAAAATAAACTTGGACAAAACCAAAATTATAACTTTCAATCAAAGAACAAATCAGCAGAATCTTAATATAAATTATGAAGGCAAACATATTATTGAAACTGACAATACAAATTTTTTAGGGATAACCGCTATGGTATTATTTACTGGACAAACTCAACGGATAGAGAACTGGCTTTCAAAGCTCAAAAGAAATGTGTGAGAGCAATATGTAAAATACGGACAACAGACAGCTGCAAACCATACTTTATAGAACTCACCCGCGCTGTATATTTACGAAATGGCTATATTTGTCAAAAAACACATTCAGCTATTCAAATCCCTCCAAAATACACGACATAGGCATAAAATATGCGCCACATAAAATGGCACATCAATCAATTCAGCCTATCGCAGTCCACTGCTGGACATAGGCCTCTCCCAGGCTGCGCCACAACACCCTGTCCTCCGCTTTCCGCATCCAGTCTACCCCAGCCGTCTTCTTTAGGTCGTCGGTCCACCTAGCTGGGGGGCGCCCCACACTACGCTTGCCGGTGCGTGGTCTCCACTCCAGGACTCGTCTGCTCCAACGGCCATCAGTCCTTCGACAAACATGACCAGCCCACTGCCACTTCAGTTTGCTTACCCTGCAGGCTACGTCGGTTACTCCGGTTCTCTTCCGGATAACTTCATTTCTGATTTTATCCATCAGAGAAACTCCGAGCATAGCCCGCTCCATAGCGCGCTGAGCGACCTTGAATTTGTGGACCAGCCCGACTGTCAGTGTCCACGTTTCGGCACCGTATATCATAACGGGCAGGACGCACTGGTTGAAAACCTTAGTCTTCAAACATTGCGGGATGGTGGACGAAAAGATTTGACGAAGTTTTCCAAACGCTGCCCAACCTAACTGGATCCTTCTGTCGGCTTCTCTGTCAAAGTTGTGTCTACCGAGCTGGATGACTTGCCCTAGGTAGACATACTCCTTAACAACTTCGAGAAGCGACCCTTCGATGCGGATTGGACTCGGCAAGACGTGTGAATTGTACATGACTTTCGTCTTGTCCAAATTCATGCCAAGGCCAACCCGCCGAGAGGCTCCATTTAGGCTGTGCAGCATCTGGTTTAGTTGGTCCAGCGTCTCTGCCATTATGACGATGTCATCGGCAAAGCGAAGGTGTGAGATGTACTCGCCGTTCACGTTGATACCCTGTCCAGTCCAGTTTAGCGTCTTGAAGACATCCTCCAACGCATTTGTGAATAGTTTCGGGGATATCACATCCCCCTGTCTCACCCCTCTCAGCAGTTGGATGGGCCTGGTTTTTTGATCTTGGATCTGGACAGTCATCGTGGCAGCGTCATACAGACACCTCAACACTTCGATGTAACGCCAGTCAATTCGACATCGTTGCAGAGAGGCCAGAACTGCCCATATTTCGATGGAGTCGAAGGCTTTCTCGTAGTCCACAAATGCCATACACAGCGGCTGGTTGTACTCCTCGGTCTTCTGTACAATTTGCCGAACAGTATGGATGTGGTCTACGGTACTGAAGCCTTTTCGAAAACCGGCTTGTTCTGGTGGCTGGAACTCGTCAAGTCTTCTGGCGAGACGGTTCGTGACGACCCTCGAGAACAGTTTGTAGACGTGGCTCAGAAGTGAGATGGGCCTATAGTTCTTCAGCAAAATGGCACATGGCTCCTAAGATATACAACAAACTTCCTATACGCTTACAGAAGAAAGATGACGATTCATTTAAAAAGTTATTACACGATTTTCTTATTGGTAAGGCATATTATTCAATTAATGAGTACCTCACGGAAAATGATACCTATTATTGACATTATGTTTAAACAACAGACGCACTTATTTTTTTTGTTTTTCTATTTTTATTTGATTTTATTTTATTTTATTGTATGTACAGAAATTATCTCTTAATTAAATATTTACAAATACTAAAAATTAAAATAACATTCTAACCCTATTTACAAAATACAAAATATTTACAAGTAAAAAAGTTGTGCCAGATCACTGCCCTGAGTGAACGTGCCAAGAAGGCTGGCGGCATTGCCACGTTGAATGGCAATGCTGATCCGCTGTCCTAGATAGACACCAGCCTTCCTGTCACGGGAGGTCAATAAGGCGCCTGGAGACCTCTTTAAACAATAAAAGGGCATCCGGGCCCCACGGCCCCAGTGTTTCTACACCAAACGCCACAAACATGCATCCATTGCCTATAGATGCATATTTACGGCGCTTCAGGCATTCTTGCTGGGCGGCAGCAGCACCGGCCATGACTGAAGTGTCTGGAAGGTGAGACGGAGCCAAGGTATCGACGCATGTAGCATCCCAAACCAATGGTCGTCCCAACTTCCAGGGCACTAAAGTCATTCCGTCCGGTCTCTTGCCATCGTCGCGCACCAAGCCGCTTGGTTCTAAAACGGCTGGTACGCCAGCGGTGACAAGAGATCGGCGGATTAGGTCATTTATAGCCGCATGCCGTGACATACGCCCAGCACTCCGACAGCATGAAAGGCCATGATGACCAAGGTGCCCAACACTGTCTCCACAAAGGCAGCGATGTGGCACAATACATTTGGCCCCTAAACGCAGGCAACTGCTAATTTTAAATGACGCATTGTCTAGCATCGTGCCAATGTTGGGGGAAGGTAAGGCATGGAGCCAGAGCCCTGACTCCCATTTGGTGGAAGCAAGGAGACGAGCTCGCTCAGCAGAATTATTAGCAGACTCAAAAAGAGAGTTATGAATTTGCCTGCTGAGTGGCTCATCCCACTGCCTCTGTGATTTTTTTTGTGATGGAGCATCTGTGTTGGGACATGCCATGAACCAGGCGTTTCTGGCCTCAGTCAGCAACGAGACCTCAAAGTCACCAAGTGACGGATTAAGAATTTTACCAATGAGGTCACGTGTACTGTGAACTGAAGACAGAAACGCCGGTAAAGAAACACTCGAAATTTTGCGGATTCCTAGACCACCAAAACGTATAGGTAAGGTGGCCTGAATCCAGGTGCGATCGTCGAAATCAATATTGAGGATGGTCATGAGAGTATGCCTAATAATGTTGTCCAATTTTTTTAGTATATTTTCGTATTGCCAAAGATTGCTGCTGCGTAAAACATAAGTAAATTTTGGTACAAAAAGGCAATGCCGCATAATAAAATAAGCCATGTGAGTATTTATTTTTTCTAGCCGTTCAGAGGTAGAATAAAAATTTTGAATTTGTTCGTCTACAAAAGGGTCGAAGGATTCCTCGAATATGGGCGAACCTAGGAGTCGAAGTGAACTTTTAGTAACATGTTTTAAATTTGGAGCTAAAGTATTAAATTGCGAAAAAGTTACGTTCTGGTCTATAGAACTGTCCGATATATAGAGTTCGCATTTTGAATAATTTAGGTCTAAACCAATTTTTTTGAACTCTTTGACTAGTGTTTCAAGGTCATTGAGGACTGAGTTCACGTCACCTCCTAGAGTCCCATCATCCAGGTACCACAAATTAAATTTTGAATTTAGCTTCTGTATTATAGGATGAATAGCGAGTCCGAAAATGGCCGGTCCAAGAGGATCACTCTGTTGACAACCAACGGAAGAAGCCAAAGTATTATTTTTGTACATAAGTTTAGTCGGGGAACAGTAATTTTGCCAAAGAAATGGATATGACAGAGGAATTTTATTTTTAATTTGCGTCAACAGAGTGCCTCGGTCGATAGAATTAAAAGCGTTCTTAACATCCACCTTCAAAAGAACTTGTCCTACGTTAGAAGAAAGGTAAGTTCTAAGGGAATGTACAGCCGCCTCACACCCACCCTTAGAGCCGAAGCCAAGCTGTACGGGCTGAAAATAGGTGGCCAGATCAGCAGAAGCCGCTTTGCAACAAATTTTAGCTGCAAGCCGGCGATAAGTGGAACCTACAGCTATCGGCCTAACGCCCCCATCCTTTTTGTTCAGCGCGCACAGATTGGCTCCGTATAAAGTTCCCAGAATATCCTCATTTACCTTTCCTGATAACATCAGATTTATAAGATCCGTTAAGTCCTTCAACAGAGACTCTGCAGCATCACCCGAAGCCCCCGAAAGTAAATCTTTTAAATGTTGGGGAGACAAACCATCAAGACCGCCAGCCGAGCCACCGTTAAAGGACATCACGGCTCTAAGGACATCTTGAGGTGAAGATATCAGAGCTGGATCGGTGGGTAGAGGTGGGTCAGGGAGACTTAGGTTATCTGTTGAAGGTGGATGTTTAGATTTGAGAGCTTGTAATGTAGTCGGATCATTGGGAGCCATCGTATCATTAGAGAACAGTAAACGAGCTGCTCCTCTAATGTCCCCATCACTTATTTTTGATTCTATGTTTTTAAACAAATAATTTTGATTTGTTTTAAAGTCCGAAAAATTATTAAGCTGAGAAAATGTATTCGGATGGGAACAGTTTGTTTTTATTTGGGTTGTCAGCGTTGTTTTTTTGGGTCCTTTATTATTCACATTAATGTGTAAGATATTAAAAGGGAACAATAGCAGCTCCTCCCATCCACGCTTTGAATTATCATCGACAGTTTTTCTAATCACCTCAGATAATTTTTGGGCTACAGAAATACGAGCACCTCTGGGTATTCTTTTTATAAGCTGAGTTGAATTTTTTAAATTTGCCAAAAGTTCGTTTTATTTTATTAATTTAATTTGATTTAATTCTATACTACTCTGATATACTATGACACTTTACTGTGTTCCGAGTGTCAGCCAGCACCACCAATTTAAAGAAGAAGAAGAAGAAAGAAAAGAAGAAATTTGCACGCCACACATGGCAAATACAGTGATTCGCATAATTATAACATACCACCTTCTGTACCTCAAAAAACCTTCTGTACTGCAAATCAATATTTTGACTTTTGACTTGACTCTTAAAGGCGATGATAGCTCAGTGGTAGTGTCGTCGGATGCCGAGACGAAGGTCCTGGGTTCGAATCCTACAATGCGCTTGAGCTTTCAGTGAAGGAAAACATCGTGAGGAAACCATAGCACGGTGGTACCCACCCTGGGTACTTTGTAGTACACGCCTGGCTGGCTACCATGCTCAAGTTGAAAATCTGTCGCCAAGCACCTACGGTGTGTTCCGGCAATTGCACTTGAGAGCCAGTTTGCCTTCTCGGCATTGTAACAGGTCAGCAACACATTGGCAATATCTCTGGTATTGCAAATGGCAATAGGCGACGGTAACCACTTACCATCAGGTGGGCCGTATGCTTGCTTGCTTGCTAGGTACCTTAGTGGTATAAAAAAAAAAAACTTTTGAATAATTGCTAGCCCGATCCGTCCAGTACTGCCTGACTGATTGAGCTGAATAGATCAATCAGTCAGGCAGTCAATCAATCACGCTTTCCTTATACAGGGTGATTTTTAATAGATATTAGACTGAATATTGCGAATAGTTATCAATATTGTTTTCATTGGTACCTCCATTACGACGTTATGACAGTTTGAAGTTTAGCATAAGTAGATATCTGGTAAAGCGTTTACTTGTACTCAGAAACGTAGTGATGGGATGAGATGGCTCATTTATCACTCGAGTAGACGTAGATTGACGCGACCAGAGTCGGTCCAAAGCAAAATTGCACAAAGATGTACATATCTTTTTTTTATATATATGTATAATAAACTGGCTTCCACCCCGCGGTTTCACCCGCGTTCCCGAGGTATCTTATGTTTTCCCGGGATAAAAGTAGTCTATATGTTATTCCAGGGTATGATCTATCTATGTGCCAAGGTTCATCCAAATCTGTTCAGTAGTTTTTACGTGAAAGAGTAACAAACATTCATCCATACATCCACACTCACAAACTTTTGCATTTATAATATTAAGTAGGAAATCTTGGGACATTTTTCACACACGATTATCTGATCCCAAGGTAAGCAGACCTTGTAGGTATATAACTGATATACTGCTTTTTTGTTGTAAATACGTATTTATATAGATAATTATAGATAGACAAACAGCCATTTCATGCACACAAATATTCGTCCTGGATGGGAATCGAACCCACGACCTGCAGCAGTGCCGGTTTTAGCTCTACCAGCGCCCTGGGCGAGATGTGATAACCCCCCCCCCCCCCTCCCCCTTCTCCCGCCAACAAAAGGGTTTTTAAGCCATTATAACTATTTTGTCTTTAGACTTGAGAATTTATTTATTTATTTAGACTCGAGATAGCGGGACTCGCTCATGAGCGACCGAAAATATAGGTGGGCCTGGCGCCCCTTTACATCTGGCGCTCTGGGCGATCGCCCTACCGCGCCATACCCTAACGCCGGTACTGACCTGCAGCGTATTAGATGGTGTCTGAACTGCGCTAACTGGCCAGTCTCTAAGCTGATAAGATAAGGAAAATCAATAACAACGCATAAAGGTATCTCATCATCATCTTCAGCCATTTTGAATCATCTGCTGGACATCCTCTTCCAGACTATTATTATCATCTCCTTTCTCGTCCTCCAGGGTTCTCCCAGAGCGCGTCATTCCTGATTCGTCGCTACCAGCATCCAGCCCAGTCCGGCCTCCTTTATAAGGCCAAGGCCAGTCCATCGTAAAGGTATGTCCTTATCAATTTTATTGACCGCTGAAAATCAATGTTGTGACGTCACATGTAGGTATGCTGAGTAGGTCTCCTTTTTGGCAGTACTTTTTTATTTTATTTTTCTACATATTTTAGACTGTCGAATAAATAATATTCTAATTATTTATAAATTATCGTATGATGCGTTGAAACATATTGCAAGGTTAATTTATTTCCTTGTATAAATTTTATAATAACAATGTAACAATATAACAAACAATGGTAAACGTGACACCTAGGATTAACCTTTAAAAACACATGTATACATAGTAGGTACACACATTTATTTGGAAAACACATGATTATTTTAGTTTATCTATCAAATTCTTAAAAATAACATAAATAATCTATCGTATCGTATTTTTTTGTTGTTTACAATTTCTTTATTTTATTTAGCTTCGTCTTTGCAGTTTTTCTTTTTTTAAGTAGTTTAAAAAGTGTTAATATTGGAAACAGGCGATACAATGTAGAAACATAAATCATACTTAACAATAAAATTATTTATTAATGTTCAAAATATAGTACATTAGCTGTTCCCCGTGGTTTCACTCGCGTTCCCGGGATAAAGCCGGTGTAGCCTATGATTGTTACTGCTGACATAAGTACAACGCACTTGGAAAGCACACTTCAATATGACCATCTTTTTATAATAGAGCCCTAAAACCATGAAATTTTTTTGGGAAATATTCTAAGTGAGACTACAATAAAAATAATCTGGGTCTATACTTTTGTATTTATTTTATTTAGTTACTTATAAATAAATAAACAATAGTTAACGTTTTATTATATAGGTTGTTTGGCAGACGGTGCAAAACCTTCAACGACAATAAAATTAATATGGGGCCACCTTGGCCAGCTATACAGAACTCAACGCAAAAATAATTATTAAATTTATAAACAAAAAAGTTATGCGAGAACAAACATACAGCCGATGTGAGAACCTCCTCTTTTTAAGGAGGTTAAAAACTGAAAGGCCTAGTTCCAATTATTCGACCCCACGTACCCGCTATTTTTGTATGTTCAACTGTCTTCCAAACATTCTGTACATTAACAAAATTCTATAATTATTTTGGTGGTCAGTGATGATGTGTCCGATGTTGGTAAGCACACAAAGCCTAGAAGGGAACTGGCTCCCAAGTTTAGCAGTCGAAATACAACAGAAGGTGCTTGGTGACAGATTTTTTTGAAAGGACTAAAGTTGGTAGCCTTAACCTTAACGGACAAATCGGCGAGCGCAGCATTTAGGTAACCACGCCTAAGGGCACCCCCGGGTAAGAACCTCGGCTTAGGGCGTTAAAGGGAGGGAAAGAACTTAGTACCAGTTATAATAAAAATAGCGTTTTGTATGATCAACCGTCTTCCAAACGTTCTGTACATTTACAAAATTCTATAATTATTTTGTACATTATATAACAGCAGACAGCAACATTAAATATTCCATCAACCCTGAACATCAGTTTTATTTAAAAACATGAATAAAACATTGAAGATTATCAGCTCAGTTGTATATTATCTGATGGCAGCATGAACGCTGCTACAGCTCCACCTGAAAAAAAAATAGTTATTTGTATATTGTTATACAAGAGTGCAAAGTTGCTTTTTAATCGCGTGCTCAATTTTAATGACCGAGCAAGCGACGGATTAAAAAATTAGAATCCTGGGCGTTAGCGAGGGAATCAAAAGAGCACGACGCGGCGACGTGAAAAATGTGTGCACTCGAGTGCAACACGTAATTTTTCATTTCTTTTCGATGACTTAACAATATGACGTGAAAAGAAAATTAGGTGCGCAAAGCAAAATAAAAAATAGTACACCAAGGAGATTTCGAGTCTTGAGTTTTTAGCAAATTAAAAAAAGTTGTATGATAAATTTGGCGCGATGGCAGAAGTAAATGAGTTTAATGATGTTTTGAATTCACAAATTTAGTGCACACGATGTTCTAAATTCAAATTTAAATTATCCTCTAGCCCTAGCGGATAAAAACGACTTTTGCACTCAGGTATCGAAGAGAAAAAATACTCTTTCTGAGATGGGGTGTAAAAAATATATTTCATTAGTGTTCGCCCTGTGGTTTGCCCACAGTCAGTTAATTAACTATAAAAATACCATAGAGATGGTCATAAACCTAACAATAACTCAATCACTTTAGATTTCATATTTTACTAAAACATCTACGAAAACATTACTGCTGCAAATATTATAGCGTAATTTAGGCCCATTTTTTTTGCTATGTATAGGCCTGTGTTTGACTACAATCTCACTGTGGTGAGTGATGATGTGTCCGATGATGATAAGCACACAAAGCCTAGAAGGGAACTGGCTCTCAAGTTCAGCAGTCGAAATACACCAGAAGGTGATTGGTGACAGTTTTTTTTTAACGGACTAAAGTTGGTAGCCTCAATCTTACCGGACAAATCAGCGAGCGTAGAGGGCTCTCAGTCAGACAACAACATTACCACAGGTACAAGGTAACCACGCCTGAGGGCACCCCCGATGGGGTAAGAACCTCGGCTCAGAGCGTTACCGGGGGAGGGAGAGGACTTAGTACGAGTTACGACTAATTGCGGGCGGTCGGATTCATATAGCAGCTCGGGCCGCTAGAACGGGACTTGGTGACAGTCTTTCAACATTAAATAAAATAATAACTTACTTAGAACTAACCCAGCAGCTCCATAAAATGCGACGGAGCAATGTTCAGTCATGGCTCCACTGATGATGTTGGTGCCAGCGAAGGCACTCAGTCTTGCCACCATCATGCCCAAGCAAGCCACCATGCCTCTATTAAAAAAACAGGAACAATAAATTTGCTGATGACCACAATCTCACATGAACGTTACCCACAAAGCCTTGAAATGATTTGGCTGTAGCGTACTGGAAATCATTTTTATTTATAATTATTTATAACTAGCTGCTCGGCTTCACTCGCGTTCCCGGGATAAAAAGTAGCCTATAACCTTCGGGGATAATGTAGCTTCCGATTAGTGAAAGATTTTTTTCAATCTGACCAGTAACTCTGGAGATTAGCGCGTTCAAACAAACAAACTCTTCAGCTTCAATATTAGTATAGACAAGTAGTGAAGTTGTTTTTCAATCAAAGACTAACCTGTAAGAAGTAGGATACAAGTCCACGAAGTATGATGAGATGACTCCGAAGACCATGGCAGTTGTGAGGAATATGAAGAAGAGGACTAGTCCTGAGATAGGTTCTCCAGTGTTGTCTATCGCTATTGCTGCAGCTGCTGCTATCACTAAAATTGTTATTGTTAGGATCTGTGGATAAAACAATATTTTTTGGCTTAGTTTACAATGATGCAAGGCAAGAGAAAAAGAAGAAACATTTACCTAGACAGTTAAGTAAAAGTACAACAAATCATCGTAAACGCCCGATTATAATTTATCGGACCATTTTCTAGTGAACATCAACCTAAGTCAATTTCAGTGCACATAACATTAAAACAATAAAATGTAAGTGTCTAGATTAAATGCTTCTTCTTTCTTTCTTGCCTTGCAATACATCGTAAAGACCTTAGTACGGTAAGGTAAAACAGTGGAAGACAACAAAAAAAAAACAATAATGTTGCTTGAAGCCTGGAATTGATCCCAACTCAGCATTGTGCTAAAGTTACTTTTTGAAAGAAAACTAACGTAACGAATACAAAATTATCATTGCTTTGAATATCTGAAAATGTAGAGACCAGTTACACATGCTGATGTCACCTGATGTAGTAGGGGTTGTTTTCTCATATTCTACAGAGTACTAATATTTTTTTAAATATTATTACTCTGTATATATATAGAGTTTTAATTACTATCGGAGGTAAAGTAAATGTTCAGTTAAAACAATAGCCTATGTCTTGATTTGATTTTACCTTCCTTTTACCGGCGCACTGTGATATCAGAGCATTGAGGACGAAGAAAGATAAGCCGTGTGCGCAGCCTGTCCATATAGTATTGTCCATTACTGTGCCCTTACATTCCGATACATCCTGGTCAAAAAATTACAATTAGTATGTAGAATATTCAATATTTGTAGTTTGGTAACGTAACGCAAATACATTATATCTATTAGTACGCTTATAATTTTAGATTGTATTTTTACCACTGTAATGATTGCGGTGCAATCTTCACAGTTACTTAAGAAATTCCATGAGAAAGATATTGATTATGTAGGTGTTACTTAATTAAAAAGCGGCGAAGTGCTTATTATTGTAGTGCAAGTTAAAAATAAATATGCAGCTGCAGACGCTCACGAACGCGAAAGATGTCTGTAGTTTAGCAAAGTTACAATATACAGTTTCGTAAACATGTTGGGTGGATGCAAAAAAAATACAAATATTTTAATATATTATGAACCCCGATAACTCCCAGTGTCTCAAATGAAATACCTGACTAGCATCACTGGGTTCGGTACTATTACCAAGCTTGAGCAGGTCACAGAAATGAGCATCAGAGGCGCTCGTCGCGTAAGACGTGAAGAACACGTTGAAAATCGTCGGCAGGATGATTGCAAAGCTGTTGTTCCTAGAAAATATAAGGGACATTATGACGGCACGCTGGGATCTACGTATTTAGAAAAAATTAAAATAAACTATTTTATTACTATAGATATTATCATGTTGAAGGTTGACTCCAATCTAAGTCAAAATAAATGATTATTACGAAGGGAAATGGAATATGGAAGTAAGGCTAAGGAAGAAAAGGATCGAAAAAATGGAGTAGAAGAAAGAGCCTAAATGACAACGACATAAGATCTTTTAAAACAGAGTAAAGTAGATGAAAGTAATTTACGATTAAATCTAGTAATACTTACGCGATATAAACGACGAAAGTCAAGTAGTACAGCAGAATAGTTCTTCCAAGTAAGGGAGGCTTGAAAAGTGGAGCAATTTGATTCCACAACGAGCGAAGAGAAAACGTTACTTCATCTTTGTTACCGTCCACTAAATATACCTGTTGTACCTGAAAATTAAACGAAGGCAAATGAAGAATTGCCTTCATTATAAACTCTATGTCTGTTATCATCTGTTAAAAATTAACAAATTCAGAACAACGATAAGCATAGAAAACATATTGGCAACTGTTCCAAAATGTCATTGTCGAGGTATATTACAAGGCCATTTATAGCATTTACAAAGTTTAGTAAAATATCCTAGAGACTATCGTCTTCAAAAATCTTGAACCATACATCGGGTCAAATTCCATTCAATGCTTTGAAGAATATTGGTACATTAGAATCTTATAAGTTTATATCCGGATATAACTTTAAAAGTAAAAGAATTATAGAATGAAGACAAAGGTTGATCTGGATCATTACAACCAGTTCAATTGGTCACAGAGTAAGAAATGTGTCAGTAAGTTGTGACAGAACGATAGACGTCTCATTATGGTAAAGTATTGTCACTAAATTAAGAAGGTTTCCAAGTCATACGTGAGCGATAATTTCTTGTTCAGGATCATCACGCCAAATACTCACGCTCGGATGTTCGTTGTCAGAGTCGGTAAATTTTACCCGGTACATTTTCATAACTAGACTTATTACCTTATGTCAACGAAATTAGAAATTTGAAAATGTTGCGGTTTTATCATTAAATAATGATACCTCATTAACTCGTTCAAACGACTCATCAATTCTTAATTTGGTGGTAAATCCTAACAGTCATAATGGAAGAATAATGAAACATTTAAGAAGTGATAGAGGCAGAAGGATGAATAAATAATAATACTCAGATTGACGATTAGAGATGCAACTACATGGGCGGTGTCTTGAAAATTTAAATAAAAGAGAAATAACAAAAAAGCCGCTGTTGTCAACATGAATTTTGAGTCGGTAATCTCAAAGAATATTTTAGAAATGAAAACGTCTTTCAAACTCCGCGCTTTTATTAGGTCTCAGTTCCCAAAAAAATACCAAAAAGAACAGATCAATCAATGATTTTAGAGTGTTCTACACATATATATGGTAAAAGTTGGACTTCACTTACAGGGAACTTCTCAGCATCTCCACCATTCACTAAATATATCCTCTTCAGCACTTCAACAGCTTCATCAGCTCTACCAACGTTAGCCAGGAACTTAGGGCTTTCACTGAAGAAATGCAGCATCAGAGCACCGAGCCCTAGTGGTAGACCCATGACTAGAGTCAGGAGACGCCATGGACGATAGACGATGCCGATCATTGGAGTTGCGAAGTCCAGCTTCATTATAAGGTAGCCCCAAACTGGAATGATCAAATTATCGGATTTTCTGAGCCAAACGAGTTATCAACAACCTGCTACTTTTTAAGTAGTCATTTTTATACAAATGTTTTATGTATTTACTATACACCACCAAGTCACCATCAAGTCCCATATTGTTACGTTATGAGGTAGGGTTTACTACAGTGCGCTTTCGTACCATTTTATGTTTGAATTAGAATTGATTAGTTCGTGGTCTAGAATTCCAATTTTTACCATCATAAGCATTTTTAACAAGCTTTTATTTAGCAATTTGTGTTGATTCACGGTGTTCATAGATCTGAAATTTGGTACTTAAATGTAAGTTTGATGACAATACAATGAACAATAAAATTTAGAAATAATTTTAATTACAGAAAATGACTTCTTTTATTCTAATGAAGTAACTAAAATTATGGCAACACTTAAAAAAATTTTTTTTCTTTTTTCCTATTTGTTGTGTACTTAGTGCCATTTGATTGGTCACGTTTTTAGTTACCATAATGAGATTGGAGGCAAGTGCCTTCTAGACATAGTAAAAGATCAGCATATCAAATCAAAACTCATTTATTCAGTTTAGGTCCTGATATGGCACTTATGAACGTCGTCAGTTACAATCGACAAGCCAGTTGGCGCAGTTGGTTAAGACACCACCTATCACGCCGCTGGTCATGGGTTCGATTCCCATCCAGGACAAACATTTATGTGCATGAGTATGTCTGTTTGTCCTGTGTCTGGGTGTAATTATCTATATAAGTATGTATTTACAAAAAAAAGTAGTATATGTAGTATATCAGTTATCTTGTTTCCATAGTACAAGCTCTGCTTAGTTTGGGATCCGATAACCGTGTGTGAAGAATGTCCGAGGATTTTATTTATTTAATCATTACAATAGACTTTAGCAAACCGGTTCAGAATACACTTGAACTGAGAAGACTCCGGCAAGCAATCGGCATAAAATTAGCAATCCACCTGCTATAGCCAGAGCTTTTAAGAGTAAGAAACGCAAGTTGCAAAAAGAACTTACTGTAATAAAGAGTAGGTGTCAACATGAGGGCGCTGGTGATAAGCAGCATGTAACGAGCTCGCACCTTGACTCCACAGCACTCCCCAAGGAGAGCATACGTCGCTGACTCAGCTGCACTTGACCTGGAATCATTGATGTATTGATGTAGAATTAAGATAGTAAGAACATAGTCTTTTTATGTCAGAAGACTGACAAGTAGTAATTTCTTAGTTTAGGTAGTAAATTCTTAGTTTTGGGAGAGGTAAAGCGTAGTGTTTCTAGCTCAAATAGCAGTTCGACTGCCAAAGTGC
The DNA here is from genome assembly GCA_963555595.1 of Tethea ocularis. NCBI lineage: Eukaryota > Metazoa > Arthropoda > Insecta > Lepidoptera > Drepanidae > Tethea > Tethea ocularis. The sequence continues at coordinate 11,390,790 of OY741969.1, read as the reverse complement.
AGCCAAATAACTTTATGTTGTGTTCTTGCGCATGAGTAGGTACGGTTGCCAGAGTTCACCAGGGTGTAAAATAGTCTGTGCCCCTGGTGTCGTCCATAGGCTAGGGTAACCGCTTACCATCAGGCGAGCGGTATGCATTGCTGATTTTTTGTTTAAAAAAAGAGCAGTCAGGGGGTTTATCTGATGGTAAATTTTGCTACCGCTATAAGTGTTGCTGACCTGTACAGAATAAAGCAAAGAAAGGAACTGAGGGCCTACTCCAAAAAACAGTAGCAAACTGACGAGACATAAATTTTGTGCAATTCTATTGGTTAATAATTTGGCTACAATGATCGAACTATCGTGTATCGTTTTTCGGAGTAGGCCCTCAGTTCCTTTCTTTGCTTTATTGTGGTGTATTTACTGCCAGTTCATTTCTACGCTACCACTAGATGAGTGGACTCATCATAGTCCACACAATTTATTCATCTGTATTTTTGGGTCCTCTTCTCGTAGGTATATAAAAAAAATTGTTTGTGTTTTGAAATAAAATAATCTCTTGTACAAATATATTTAGGTCAGTGTTTTGGTAGAGAATCCAAAATCCTTGTTAGATGATAAAAAAGATAAGTTTTCTCTAGATAAATCTGTCTAGTCTACGCATGTTAAGATTTTGAAGATGGCCTCAAAACTTAAGTGATAAAATATTGACACATCAATTTGATACTTTAAGCTAGCGAAAATAAAGACTAATCTATTTAAATACTCTAAGATATACTCGTCTCTAATGGTAATAAACTCTGTATTTGATAATTAAATTTGTAGATATACAGGATGATTTTAGGTATAGGAGGCCGATTTGGGTTGGTATTAGAATATACCTTTTACAGATAATAAAAAAAATATTATAATAATATTTCCATAAATAAATCGAAAAATTATTTAAACTTTTTATTCAACTTACTTAGCATTAAAATACGTTTCAACTTAAGTCTCAATGAGGACCTATTAGATTACTCGAGAAGTAAAATAGTTATCTTGTCTCATAATACTAGGGTGCGACATTTATTATATACAGGCTGACTGGTGAGTCACAAACGATATTCGAGGACGTCATATTTGACGATTATATAAGAAGAAGAAAAATAACATTAAAAATAAATATTAATTGACTACTTAGTAAACTTAATCTAAAGTTAAGTAGTTTATTACGAAACGCATGGTCACCGCGCGGACGCATACTACGGAACACAAGATCTCGCCGCGTGCGAACGGGGTAACAGACCAAAAGCATGAGCGTCGGGAATGTAGCCACACTTCATTTATTTATAGAGAAATTTTACCAAAAATTAAATACCTAATTTTATTACATAATTAGAACGAGGATCGAGTACCGAGTACTCTCTTTAAATATCGTTGGTGACTCACCAGTCAACCTGTATATTAAATTTTTTTGTTTTTTTTGTTTGTTGTACACGTTGCGCAGTGTTCGGCCTAATTTACAAGAAACACCCTATATTAAAGCTAATATCTTTGAGTATAATAAACCTTCATTATATAGCTTCGCAAACATTTCAGGATTTACTCAAACAATGATTAGAGTCAGATATAAATGTCAATGATCTGATTAACAAAGTAGTTATTATATGCCAGAATCAAAACATTTGTAAGTCCACTGCAGAGAATAGAGATCGCTTTTAAATCGTGACTGAAACTTATTAATTAACTTTAAAAAAAAAAGAGTAGAACCTCCTTCAAAAAACACAAAAAAAACCCCGAGCGGCGTAGTTTTTTTTAGTCTGAATTTTCTTTTAACGACCAAAGTAAAATTATAACGCTGAGATGTCTAAAATGGTGTACAGAACCACTACACCTGATATATCGTAAACTTAATATAGATGAAACGAAAAAAGAAATTCACTCAAACATGCGCAGGCACTTATTAATGTGTAAAGAAAATTAATACTCACAAAGCAGATCCTATAAACCTTAACGCAGCCAGAACCTGCCAATTTGGAGCAAAGCTACTAAGAACTGAGCTGACAAAGCTGCCACACATTGCCCACATAAGCACCAGCTTCCGGCCTCTGGTGTCTGAGAGATATCCCCAGGGGTAAGACATCACTATTATACCTGGAATACAAAATATATTGATTAACAGTAGAAGGTTGGAGGAAAATGTTGTATGGGAGCCTCTTAAAAATATTTTTTGACATTTGTGTCAATGTCTTTGGGTCAACAAGATGCTTATACTGTGAAAATTTTAAGACTGTAGCTCCAACTGTTTGGCTATAAAACCTGAGTGACAGAAGACGGACAGACGGACGCGTGAGTGAAAGCAATAGGGCTCCGTTTGGATCAGTTAAGGAACCCAAAAACAATACAAGCTTACTCATGGTACTAACCAGCAAAGGGCATCGACGACAGAATTCCGATTTGACTGAGAGACAAGCCAAGGTCACAGGTGGCAGCTGTGACGATGATGCCCAGTCCAAAGATGTCGATTCCCATAGCGATGATGATCATGAAGCACGCAAACAGAAGGCCAATGTTGTAGGTGCCGTGGCCTGAGGACATTGAGAAATCGTCGTTAAACACATTACGGGCTCCGTTAAATACATTCCATTAAATTGTTCTGTAATCTGAGACATTCCATTCATCGGAAGAATAAATGAAACAGTCGCTCCACACACTAGATCTCCCTTCAAATTCATATGTCGTACAGTTACATTAACCAACCTAATTATCACAGAGTTACCTAGTTTGGGAATTTAGGACCTCAACCTTATAATTAGGTAGGTACTTACCTTATGCATTGTATAATTTTTATTTATTTTATACTAGCTGGCCCCGCAGACGTTGCTCCGCCCTAAGCATAAAATAAACTGGGACCTACCTTCCTAACTACACCTACACCTACCTACCTAAACCTACCTATCTATCTAAATACACTCACCTATAATCTACTACCTACCGTTTATTTATTTTTTTCATATGAACTTTTTTCTGACAATAACAAACACAAAAAGAACGCGTTATCTCGAGACCAAGGGAAATAGGGATTCATTTTTATTATATAAGTTTAAGGTTTATTTTGTATCCACAATTTTTGGGACTAATAAAGATTTATTTAATATCAGATGAATTCGTAGGTCAACCCCTCGTCTTGAGCCATACCTACTCATACCAGTCTAGGTCTCTAAAATAGTTCATTAACAGTGCATACCTTTATATTTTATTTTGTTTGCTTCTCATATTAGATAGATTTATCATCTCATATTACTATTTGATATTACTTAAACGTAGCCTGAGTCAGTTCGGTAAATATTGAAACAAATGTTAAATTTCTCATTTTATGTTTGCTTTATGAACATAATGAACTGTTATAGGTATACGATATTAAAGGCTATACGATATTACACTAAAATAAGACGGTTAAATCTTAGCTTGTTTATTTTGATGGTTAAATTTAAAGTAAGTAACAGGCGACAGTAACCATTTACCATCAGGAGCGCCCTGCATGTCGCACCTTCTGACTTAAAAATAAAATCTAATACTACTGTTTGATAAGTTTTCTTCGAGTAGGTACTGTATAGGTATATATGTTTATATATTTATCGATATAGTATGTGTGTCTATATTGCTTTATTTATTACATATACCTTGTATCCTTATATAGTATAATTTTATTTAGATATATAAGTATAATTAGTTTTATTTATTTACTGGCATGCAGGTGTTTATCTATGTTTTCTCTAAATTTGTGTTTCTTTTTTTTTTTTTTCTTTCCTTTACTTTTTAATTGTACACCCCCGTCATATTCAGATAATTTTAATTCCTCTCCATCCAAAGGTTGTCTGGTAGAGATCACTTTTAGTGATAAGGCCGCCGATTGTAACACTATAATATATTTAAATTCTTGTATTGCTTTACAAATATTAATGTGGTGTGACAATAAAGAATTATCAATCTATCTATCTATCTATCTACTGTAGGTATTATTTGTTATAAAGTTTATTTTCTTTAGAATATAATAATCAAAAATATTGTTCAGTCATCCTCAAACATTTATGGACTTGTCTTTCCTGATATGTTTTCTTACGGGCCGCAGCCATGATTTTTTATGTACCTACCTTACCATCATCATCATCATATCAGCCGATAGACGTCCACTGCTGGACAAAGGCCTCCCCCAAGGATCTCCACGATGGCCGGTCTTGCGCTACCCGCATCCAGCGGTTTCCCGCGACCCTAACAAGATGGTCGGTCCACCTTGTGGGGGGCCTGCCCACGCTGCGTCTTCCGGTTCGTGGTCGCCACTCGAGAACCTTTCTGCCCCAGCGGCCGTCGGTTCTACGAGCGATGTGCCCCGCCCACTGCCACTTAAGTTTGGCAATTCTTCGGGCTATGTCGGTAACTTTGGTTCGCCTGCGGATCTCATCATTTCTGATCCGATCTCGCAGGGAAACTCCGAGCATAGCCCTCTCCATTGCTCTTTGGGTGACCTTGAGCCTTCTTATAAGGCCCATCGTAAGCGACCACGTCTCTGCTCCGTAAGTCATCACTGGCAACACACACTGATCGAAGACTTTCGACTTGAGACCTTACCATATACCTATATATTTATATAATACCATATATTTATATATTTGAAGGCTATAATTTTTGTGGTCTAAAAATAGCTAGGCTAATGATAGATAGGTAGTGCGGCGTCTGCGGCGAATGCAGAGGTGAAGGTCGCGCGCGATCCTAAAATGAACGTGGGCTTTCGGTGAAGGAAAACATTGTAAAGATAATAGCTCGGTGAGATTGTGGTCAACTCCAATTTATTTAATTATAAAATTTACAGTCATAGGGCCCAAAGTGAATCAAAAGCTAAAACTTAACTTATTATAATAATAAAAAACTATGTACTAAAACTCAGTGGCGTAGCTAGGTGAACAAGGGCCCTGGGGCAAAACATAACTGGGGCCCCTAAAATGTTTAGGTTTTATCATCATCATCATCATATCAGCTGAAAGAAGTCCACTGCTGGTCAAAGGCCTCCCCCAAGGCTTTCCACGATGGCCGGTCTTGCGCTACCCGCATCCAGCGGCCTCCCGCGACCCTCACAAGATCGTCGGTCCACCTTGTGGGGGGCCTGCCCACGCTGCGTCTTCGAGTTCGTGGTCGCCGAGCGATGTGCTACGAGGTTCTACGAGCGATGTGCCCCGCCCATTGCCACTTCAGTTTGGCAATTCCTCGGGCTATGTCGGTTATTTTGGTTCGCCTGCAGATCCCATCGTTTCTGATTCGATCTCGCGGGGAAACTCCAAGTATAGCCATCTTCATTGCTCTCTGGGTGACCCTGAGCCTTCTTACGATGCTCCTTGTAAGCGACCACATCTCTGCTCCATAAGTCATCAATGGCAACACACACTGGTCGAAGACTTTCGACTTGAGACACTGCGGTATTTGGGACGAGAAGATATTACGTAGCTACCCGAACGCTGCCCAGCCGAGTTGGATTCGACGATTGACCTCTTTCTCGAAGTTGGATCTAGTTGGATGGTCTGTCCTAGGTAAATGAAGTCATCTAGAACTTCGAGTGCAGAGCCTCCAATCTTTACTTGAGTGGGTATACCATAGACGTTATACATAATTTTCGTCTTATTAATGTTCATTTTTAAACCCACTAAGAGGCCATCGAGTAGAACAAAGGCTCTAAAGTGTTCGCAAGAGATTTGACTGTTGGGCAAAGCCAACTGCCGAAGTTGAAGACTGACGATGACAGAATCGTCACGTCAAAACCTGAGCTGCTGGCAGAGATCGAAAAGTTCTACGGACAGTTGTACACGACATCGAAATCACCTGTCGATAGCCATGCTTCAGATCCCAGAGCAAGGCTAACCTGACACTACACTGAAGATATCCCGGACGTCAGCCAGTACGAGATTAGAATGGCTCTGAAACAGCTCAAGAACAACAAGACGCCGGGCAATGATGGAGTTACAGCTGAGCTTCTGAAGGCGGTGGTACACCGATCCTTAGGGCCCTTCAGTAGTTATTTAATTCCGTCATACTTAAAGGCCAGACGCCGCAGGCATGCTACAGAGGTGTGGTGGTGCTTTTCTTCAAAATGGGAAATAAAACCCTATTAAAGAATTACAGACCCATCACACTGCTGAGCCATGTTTACAAGTTGTTCTCGAGAGTCATCATGAACCGCCTCGAACGAACAAGCCGGTTTCCGAAAACTTTTTAGCACCAAACTTTTTAGACTACATACACACGCTGCGGCAAGCGGTACAATGCTCGATGACCTCAGTAGAGTCTCTCAACTCAACTAGTGGGTTTAGATTTATCAATACTGGCAAATTTTTAATTTACCAATTTAAAGGTTTTGGGGTAGCAACACTGCACAAACTACAGAAATAATACTAGAATTCCCCAGAAACGAGTAGAATTTCTCTGTATTTTTCTTAAATCAGTCGCCATGGTTAGTGTTGCAACCTATTTTATTCAGATTTCGAATGTGGAAGAATTTTCGCTAGTTCAATAAGTATTGCTAATCAATTTGAAAATTTCAATAAGAGGTTTTGGGGGCCCCCCTGAGCTTGGGGGCCCCGGGGCACTGCCCCGCCTAGCCCTCCGGTAGCTACGCCAGTGACTAAAACTCAGTCGTGTGTATCACATGTAATTTTAAATTAAATGGGAAATTAATGACAAAATGGCTTAGGGAGAGTCCTCATTAGTGCAGTGCCTTGAGTTTTGTTAAGCTGCGACGTTTAACATATTTTTTTTTTAAACATATATTTTTAATAATTTATATTAGTTAGATTATAATACAATATTTACAATTATTTACAACAAATTAGTTACATTTATGATTAAATTAATAATCTATACTAATATTATAAACAGGAAAGATTTGATTGTATATTTGTTTGTTTGCATTGAATAGGCTCCGAAACTACTGAACCGACTTGAAAAAATCTTTCACTAATAGGAAGCTACTTTATTCCCGAAGGTTATGGGCTACTTTTTATCCCGGGAACGCGGGTAAAACCGCGCGGAACAGCTAGTTTTAAAATAAAAATCAAGCCTAAATCCAAGGCGGGGAGGCTTGGATCTCTAGATCCCACGTACTTGGTTGTATGGACGGACATATCGTCAAGGGGCCGCTTGCGGGCCATAGCTTGACTATAGACTAAATGAATACGGAGCATGCAAATATTATAATGGGCTTACAAACATATCTAACGCTACCATATAATAATATGTTAATTTATTGACTATTTCGTATTTCGCACACACAAAAAAGAAACATGTTTTAGCGTCAAGTTTTTTTAAACAGCAAAGTCGTGTTGCTTCACAAATCAGTTCTTTTTTCTCTGCTATTGAATAATTAACTAACAAAAAGAGTTAAACCTCCTTCAAAAACAATAAAGTTATCATGGGATCACATTGGAGTTATAGGTACTGAACCCAACGTAAGAAGAATTATTATTAAAATCGGTTCATAAACAAAAAAAAATTATGAACAAATGAATTGATAACCTCCGCTTTTTTTTTAAGTTGGTTAAAAAGAGTTAGATCGGTCTGGCTTTGTAATAAGTGAACCGTATACTGATTCAATTATTCAACTGTGAGACTTGTTAATTCATTGTATATTCTCTTTCCGCCCCTCGGTTTCCCCTACAATCCCTTATTTTAACCCCTTAGGGGTTGAATTTTCAAAAATCCTTTCTTAGCGAATGTCTACGTCATAATAACTAGCTGAAAGGCATTCACCTTTCAGTCCGACCCGTCCAGTGGTTTGAGCTGTGCGTTGATAGATCAGTCAGTCAGTCAGGTTGTCCTTTTTAGGGTTCCATACCCAAAGGGTGCCTAAAGGAACCCTACTTATTACTGAGACTCCGCTGTCCGTCCATACGTCTGTCTGTCCTAATCTTAAAAATCGCTATCTCATGAACCGCGAATAGGAGTTGAAATTTTAAGTTTTTTTTTTTTTTTTCATAAATTTGATGTAAATTCAAAAATTGAATATTGTTTGGTTTCCATTAGGTAATAGGTAAAACAACACATTGTGATAAATAGCGTCGGTATCTAGGTACCTACAGGTCTGACAATACAAATAACGTATCTTAGTAAACAGATTTTTCTATCTTCTTGTGATCTTGTCGATCTCAATATCTGTCGATAACAGATGATAATTTAAGGTCAATGTACTTATCCTTAGACTTATGTTGATGATAAATACTGAATGCGTAAATTTTCCTCGTTTTCTTATACAATAGTGTCCTTTCCTTGATACTTACCTTAGCATGTTTCAAGATTTTTTCATTGTTCACCACAGATATACCATAACGAATAGGTATTAATATTAAGTACCGTATTACATTTTTTTAGTAGAACCGTGTACCTTAAATAGATAATCATTTACACTAGAGCTTATAATTTTTTTTGCAAATATTTACGTTAATTAAGAAATTGAAATTCGCTATGTTCATTAAGTAATAATTTACATACAGGTTTATTATTAACAAAATTTTTTTTTTGGGAAATGTCATAAATGTATAGCCTCTCATGGCTTCATCAACCTTTTTTGTATAATGACTCGCCCTGGGACACCTGGAGGTCTAAAAATAGGACACTTGAGCAATATTACTGAACGCAATTCATTTTCTGAATTCATAGAAAATCTTCATCAAATCTGAATCTACTGATGAAATTTATTGTACGAGTATAAAATCATAAGAAGGCTCAAAGTCACCCAAAGAACAACGGAGAGGTTAGGTTCGGAGTTTCCCTGCGAGATCGAATCAGATATGATAGCGACCACGAACCGGAAGACGCAGCGTGGGCAGGCCCCCCTCAAGGTGGACTGACAATCTTGTGAGGATCGCGGGAAAGCACTGGATGCGGGTAGCGCAAGACCGGTCATCGTGGAGATCCTTGGGGGAGGCCTTCGTCCAGCAGTAGACGTCTTCCCGCTGACATGAAAATGACCAATTGACACTATTTGTTTACACGTAATAAATATTTACAGGAATTAAAATACTATTCTTACCAAACTAAGTTAAACTTAAGAAAAACCTCCACCCCTTGTTTATAATTAAATCGCATTTGAATTAGTTTTCCGTCCAGTAGATATGCGTGTAGAACCTAAGTAAACTAATAAGTAATAATAATATTGTTTTCCTCTTACCTGTCAAAGCGAGTGCTTCTTCATAGTTATAACACTTAGATACGTCCTTTTTTCCTTTCTCGTTCATCTCCATATCTTCCAGATCACCGGTATTATCATAACTCTCGTTTATTGCCGCCATATTTATTAATACAATAAACTGGTTTATTTTATTGTTTATTTTGTGTCAATAACTTCTTTTTATTCACTTGTACACAAATTTTAATATTGCATTGTTAATTAGCACAAAGATATTTTATTTTAATTAATTTAAAATTTATACACTACTAATCATATTTTTTTTTACATAATTTTATATAAATCACTATGATAATTATGTAAATATATAATGAGATCAAATTATACTAGATTATTTAAAGCAACAAGATCGTCATTTTTAAAAATAAGTCATCTAGACACCAAAACTAAGCGTCAACTGAACGCTACGATGTTTTAGCGTGACGACAAAGAAGGCCATGTTATCGCATAAAGACGGTAAGTCTCGTCTCAATGGACCTCGAGGACGATTTATATCATTACGAAATGAATACTACGACGACGTTTCAATAACCAGTACAGTCGCGAACTTCAATTTGTGACCCATTTTAAGGTTGAATATCGTAATCTTACAATGAGCGGTGAAGGAAAACATCGTGAGGAAACCATAGCACGGTAGTAGGGTACTTTGTAGTACCCGCCTGGCTGGCTACCACCCTCAAGTTGAAAATTTGTCGCCAAGCACCTACCGGTGTGTTCCGGCAATTGCACTTGAGAGCCAGTTTGCCTTCTCGGTATTGTAACAAGTCAGCAACACATTGGCAATATCTCTGGTATTGCAAATGGCGAACGGTAACCACTTACCATCAGGTGGGTCGTATGCTTGCTTGCTACCTTAGTAGTATAAAATAAAAAGTATACATACAGCAAACGACTATTTTAGCATGTAGTTACCTAATTTGGACATATTGGTATTGACAAAATTCTACTAGGTACTTTTTATATGGAACGCGAGTGAAACCGCGGGAAACAGCTAGTGTAATTTAAATAACTTTTTTTTTTACTATGTATAGGCCTGTGTTTGACCACAATCTCACCGTGGTCAGTGATGATGTGGCCGATGATGGTAGGCACACAAAGCCTAGAAAGGAACTGGCTCTCAAGTGCATCTATCGGAACACACCGAAAGGTGCTTGGCGACAGATTTTTAACATGAGTGTGGTGCTAGGACCGTGCTATGGTTTCCTCACGATGTTTTCCTTCACCGAAAGCTCAAGCTCATTGTAGGATTCGAACCCGGGACCTTTGTCTCGGCATCCGACGTCACTACCACTGAGCTATCATCGCCTTACGCCTTTGATATATTACATTAATTTGGAGCGTTCGACCTTATTTTATTGTGTTTGATTTTACATAGAATATATTTAGAAAATGGGTCACAAATAAAATTTCGCTAATGTACTTCTTAACCTACTATATTATGCAGGCTGTTATAATGAAAAGGAATCGTTTATCTCAATTTTGTGTAGAAAGTTAGAGAAATCTTAAGGAGCAGACGATATTCATTTAATATTCAATAAATTCATAAAATTATATAAAACCAAATGAATATTTTATTCAAATAAGTATAATCATTTATGCTCATACCGTCTGAATCACACAATCGATTCAAAAAGTTGCAAGCAAAATATCATCTAAGATACTTATTTTTCCGAGAAAGAATGAAATCATTCGAGAATGCTGATGAAACCGCGGGACAAAAGGTACCACCTATAAGCATTATCATAACGTCTCGTTCCCGTTTCGTTATATGTAAATGGCCCTCACTAATAATTATGTTTTTCATTGTATTTTATCTATTTTCGTTTAGTACCTCTTTTGTTCAACACTTTTGTTACATTCTACGGTACATCAAAAATAAGAATGTTTTAGTGAAATACTTTATTTCTTACTAGCTGTTCCGCGCGGTTTCACTCGCGTTCTCGGGATAAAAAGTAGCCTATAACCTTCGGGGATAATGTAGCTTCCTATTAGTGAAATATTTTTTTAAATCGGTTCAGTAGTTTCGGAGCCTATTCAATGCAAACAAACAAACAATCAAATCTTTCCTCTTTATAGTATTAGTTTCTTATGAATAAGTATTAACCAAATGTGTAGCTAAAATAATGCTTTAGTTAGACGAAGGAATTTATAAAAAATAGATAAGGCTCTTGTAGCGACCCCTGTCAGCTACATAGTTCAGACACCGAATGGATAGATGACGCTGCAATAGATCAACACTACAAACAGAACTATCTACATCGAAACCTACATCGCGCTAGTGAAGTTTGTTCGCACATTACCATATATACAAGATTCCAACATCAACAGTTGGACCGCGGTCCCCAGGCACGATGACCCAGCCTGGCGGAAATCCTCCCTTTTCAATGGAGGAATCATCCACCTTGTTCCTCCAGACTCTTTTAAGTAACTATGTAAAACAAAATATGAATTTATGAAATTAAACTGCATTTAGAAGATTTCTAATTGCGATTGATTGATTTGTTGTTTTTAGGTTCTAAAAAAGGACGTTTGTAAAATTTGTTCCCACACTTTTGGGATCTGCGCAATTTGTGGGAGATGTAGCATCGGCAAATCGTTTTCGTACACTTCAATTCCGATTTACGGAACTAATAAAAATAATTCACTATCGCGCCATTCAACGTTCTGCCGATGCTTCATCTAAGTTGTGCCATACTATACCCACTCTTCCACAGTTAATACCTAGGTAGGTATATTATATTTATATAATTTAAGTAGGAAGAAAGAAATCTAAGTTAAAGCTAACATATGTACAATAATATATAAAATAGGGGAAATAAAATAAATAATTAAGTTGCGCCTACTAGTGATTTCATAGCAAAATTTTTCAGAGTTGAGTTACAGAACAACAATGAAACGAAATAGGTAGGTATAAGTAATGCTTTTATTTAACTAAATAGGTAATTCTCTTAAATTATCAGATTTACTGATTAAAATAAATAAAAAAAAACTGTTATTACATAAATTCAAAGCAAAAAGCCCTGCTGAGGTTCTTGCCGGAGTCTTCTCAGTTGTGTATTACGAACTCCTGGAGTATTGTAACTATCCACGTTCATAAATACGTAAACAGGGCCTAAAGCCTTTGAGAACAATCTTATGAATGATTTAATCGAATAAGTATAACATGTTTGAATTATTTCAAAATTTTACTTTGACTAATTTTGCGTAATAGACAGCACTTGTATGTCCCGATAATGTCTACTCGACAAATAACTTATTTCTTTACTTTGTCTGGTGGTAGTAAGCAGGATACGGCTACTGCACCTATAAAAAACATGTGCTACATTACTCCAACATAATATTTTAAATTGATAACTGCTGCCATGCAGTGTCGGTCGTTGCAAATACATTGTTCTGCTAAGTTATATTACAGACCGTTCACAGTTATTAAAACCACAGAATTATTATAAATTAATGTTTAGCGACCCCTGTTAGCTACATAGTTCACACGCCGATGGATAGATGGCGCCGCAATAAACTACATACAAGCTACATCGCGCTGACAGAGTTTATTTGTGGATTAACATGTTATTATATACCAGATTCCGATATCTAAAGTTGGACGGCGGTCCCCAGCCTGGCGAAAGATCTTCCCTTTTCAATAGAGAAGTCGTTTACCTTGCTCCTCCATGATTTAAAAAAATAGACTTTCAATAGTCCAAAATAATTAAAGGCAGGTGATGCTAATCATATGGACAGAATAATGGTATGCAGAGGTATAACTAACTGTGAATGATCTACGATATTTAGTGCGACGATACGCCACGTCATGCGCACTATCTGTTACGTCGAATGTAGTTTTTTAAATTGCATATATCTCAAGATGGAAAATAAACAGTTTTGAAGGTCTCGAGAGACAGTCCTGAAGCCAGATGATATTTTCCATCAACGATATGCGTTGGACATCTAAGAGGAAACGCCGCCAGCCTGCTAAATGACATGAGATGAAAATTCATTAAAATACTGATCCAATATGTAAACATCGGTATGGCTGAATCATGTAATGATACCATGGTATCAGTTTTTTACCTGTTCCCTGTTCAAAAATGTTGTCAATTAAACACGTGGATAAAGTACTTACTAAAAAGATAGGCACTGCTGATGTACAAAGTCATGGCGCAGTGTGAGGTAATAAAAGCACCCAGCAGGTTGACACCAATTAAGGAACTGATCCTTGCCACCATCACAGCTAGGCACGCTGCCATACCACTGGAAATATACATGATAACGTTATCAATGGTTATCAGTCAGTAAAAATAATATCGTATTAAAAGCCAATAAGTTATCTAAATATGGTGACCGCATAGTGCAAGTGCAAAAGTGCACCACACCGTGCGCATAGGCGACAATAATTTAGAAAAATTGATTGTAGTTGGGAACACAGAAGGCAAAAAATCGCGCGGCCGTTCCCCAACAAGATGGACCGACCAAGTGAAAGTTTCGTCGTCCTCCAAATTCTACACGGTCGTAAGAGACGCGCTGGACAGAAACCGGTGGAGGCAGATCATCCACTTCAGATGTAACCCTGATGCTGACCACGATCCTCAGTCTTGAGGGACCGACCAGAGAGAGAGAGTTATTGCAAGCGTGACGGCATTGCAGTGACAGGTCAATGTAAGATTATTTTTCTATCCTGCAACTGGTGCAAATGTTATTCTTTATGAATAAATAAATGTCTACTTACCGATACGAAGTAGGGTACAAATCCACAAAGTAAGAGAAGAGAATGCCCATACACAGTTCATTGCAAAGGATACCAAAGTACGTAATAATGCTGGCGATCTTATCATTGATTAAGACAGCACCCGCAGCACAGACACTTGCAACCAGAAGAATGATGGTCATCAGTATCCTCTTCCATGATGCCAGGTTGGTCACAATGAACATGACTACAATAAACGTCAATCCTAGTGTGAAACTTGCCCATACCAGTCTGAGTTCTACTTTTGGATTGCAAGTCATCTGCAACAAGATTCTAATGATGAATGAATGATGATGAATTTTATTACTGATATTTCGAGTTTTCATACGTTACATTGAAGAGATGTTTACTACACTGATTAAACACCTAAAAATAATGCAGATGAAGTCAAAGTCTATAAGTTTCATAGTAACTAAACTTATAAAAATGTTACTTACAATACTTGTAGAGTTGTTATAAAAGCCATCAAGCGTATTACAGAAGCCATGCAAATTCATTTCATCGTTATTACTGGTGATTCCAGTAGCAATGTAAGGGAACCAAATAATTAAGCTGTTGTTTCTGAAAAGGAACGTCGATATCATGAATGTCTTGTGGTTTAAAAGTGCTAGGCGATGATAGCTCAGTGGTAGTGACGTCGAATGCCGAGACGAAGATCGCGGCTTCGAATCCTACAATGAGTTTGAGCTTTCGGTGAAGGAAAACATCGTGAGGAAACCATAGCATGGTGGTAGGGTACTTTGTAGTACCCGCCTGGCTAGCTACCACCCTCAGGTTGAAAATCTGTCACCAAGCACCTTCCAGTGTATTCAAACAGCTGCACTTAAGAGCCAGTTCCCTTCTAGGCTTTGTGTGCTTATCACCATCGGCCACATCATCACTACCCATGGTGAGATTGTGGTCAAACGCAGGCCTATACATAGTAAAAATAAAGGATTTCTCGATACTACATTCTTTCAATGACCCTCAAGGTAGGATCATAACTAGCTGTTTTCGACGGTTTTACCCTACCAGTTTAGTGTAGCTTTCTATTAGTGAAACAATGTTTAGCATCGAACCAATAACTTCGAAGATTACCTCCTATATCCGAAAAATATGTGAAACTGTTATAACTGTATAACTGAATATAATACTTACGTGCTGTAAATAGCAGTAGTCAAGTAATATAATTGTAGAGTACGCAGAAGTAGAGGAGGTTTGAAAAGCGGTACAATCTGCTCCCAAAGCGATTGAAGTAGCGGAATATCCTTCCGTCTATCATTACCCTCCTCATCAAGAATCAGCCTCTTTACCTGTAGAAAATATATTATAATAGTATATCATCGTTTTCAACAACCTACAAAACTTCAAGAGCCTGAACACTACCATTATGAAGATATAATAAAATTTCTACCTCTCTGGTGAAAATTATTGTTTCGTTACTTTGTTAATAATTTATAACACGAGTATTAAAGTATCTCGCCCTGTTGCTATGTTGCCGAGTGTAACTCAAGGCTTTTACGAAATATTTATGCTAATCTTTAAACTGTCATAGCTTTGTAATAGTACCTTATGATCAGGTACTTGAAATTTTTTAGGATTACTAATTTACTCTATCCGTAGAATGTGGGCTAACATACCCTCCCAACATTACACTGCGTTATTTTAATTACTTAGTGATAGCTCAATACTGATGTCGAATACTATGACAACGTTTAACTTTGAGCTCGAAAAACCCTCCAACTTTAATTTGTCTAACTAAACTCAAATCCAGATACAAAAGAACAGACAAGATACAAACCGGAAAGTCATTAACATCCTTGCCATTTCTTTTCCAAATATTCCTCAAAGCATCTAAAGCCTCGTCTTCTCGGCCATCATTGACGAGGAACTTGGGGCTTTCGTTGTAAAAGTGTATGAAAAATGCGCTGATGCCCAGCGGTAAAGCCAGGATCATGATCAGCAGTCTCCAAGGTGTGAAGGCAATGTAACCCATGACATAGGAGAATTCCAAATTTAAGACCAAGTAGGCGATACCTGGAAGGAAAATGTTGTATGGATATTTTATGTTTCGATGTAAGGTATATATATATAAGGGATATAGGTCTATTATATAGTAGATTTAATAGACATTTCAAATTTAGGTCACATAAAATGCCATACCAAAATTCGGACTACAAAACTAATAAAATCATAAAAATTGCTGTTGGAGATATTATCCTTAACTAGTTAAGGTAAATGGACATCAGGAAAGAAAAAGAAGACAGTTATGATGCATCGATTGTCTGAAGGATATAAGAGTAAAAGCCGGGGATCGAAGCGAATACCGAGTTAAAAGATGTAAATAGTTATGTATGTATAAATAAAGAACTGTGGATAACCTACGTAGCCTGAAGAATTAATAATAAAACAATAATAATAAAATAAATGTATTTCTCCCACAATAAGTAATAAAAGAAACAATTGAAATGATGAGACAAAATAAACAAAATCACTTATGTTGCGGGAGACTGGTGCCTAAGCTAGGCAGGGCCTGTATTTCAGGACACCAGGTCCAGGACCCCACAGATGTTGTAACCAATTATTATAAAATCTCAAGTAATCAAACAAAATAAAAATAGTGGAATATGGGGATATTTTCCAAAAAAATAAGCAACAAAATTAAAGAAACAAAAACTTATGAAATTTGGTAAAACTAAATAAAAAGGATTTACTGTGCAAGAAAAATGTGTAAGTGTGTATGTGTGTGTGTATGTATGTTATGAGTGTGTGTTGGTTGAAATGCCAAACTTATGTGGAAGATGTAGCGTGGGCAGGCCCCCCACAAGATGAACCGAAGATCTTGTGAGGGTCACGGGAAACCGATGGATGCAGGTTACGCAAGACCGACCATCGTGGAGATCCTTGAGGGAGACCTTTGTTCAGCAGTGGACGCCTTTCGGCTGACATGATGATGATGATGAAATGATACTTATGTCCACTTAAAAATGTTATCCGTTAGTTACCAGTAACCCTGTTTTATTTAACATACCAACATAAATAGTCAAACTCAAGTACAGCAATGTTGACATAATCAAGATAAAGGGATCTCGTATCCGTTTAGCAGAACATTCTCCAAGCAGGGTGTAGGTAGCTGATTGCGCGCAGCTACAACTGTTTAAAAAAAATTGCTGGTTTCATTGCATTCCATGAAATGCATGATAAAGATACAGTAAGTACTGAATATGTCGCGGATTATAACAGATTAGAAACCACATGCTCATTGTTGGCATCCGCCATGTTGTTTTATTTTCAATCTGTGCGCACATCCGGCGCAAGCGCTGTCTCGAGACCAAGTGTCAAATTAACATTTGCATTCTTCGATGCATCACTGACTGTCACAACAATGACATTGATAGCTATACTTTCGTGCTTAACCAATCCTCAACCAAAAGCCTGTATAAATATCATAACACTTGTTAGCAACTCTGAGTTATCCGATTATTGGTTTGGTGTACTCTATGGTTACGTCCGTCTATGAACCTATGACTGGCTACATTGACGGGTGGTTTTTATGAGTGGGGACGAGCCACGGGTCGGGCACTTTTGCTCGAGCGATCGAGTGCGCTTCGTCTCTTGTAATATATTAACGAACATTTTTGTATTCCACCGCCATTTTGTATTTTATAGAATTTTATCTTGATTAAATTTGAGTGTTTGAGTTAACGTTAAAACACTGAAAATAAATAATAGCACTACTTAAGGTGGAGGCGTCGGTTGGAGCGCGAAATTCAAATTTTATCACGTTTTTTGCAAATTGCAGCTCAGTTATAGGTCGTAAGTTATCAACATGTTATTTGCGAGAAGAATGGTAGTATATTTACTGATTATTAACAAAACATATCATCAACATATTCCTCCAACTTATATTAGTAACATTTTCATGAAATAGTCGTATATGTTAGTTGCAATTTGCAAAAAACGTGTAATAATTTGAATTTCGCGCTCCAACCGAAGGTTCACCTTTAAAACACTCACAAACTAGAACTAATGAACTTGAGAACCGCCAGCCAGTACCAATTAGGTGAAAAGGCACTGAAGAAAGACACCAGAAAGCTTCCCCACATTGCGATCAAGAGACATTTCTTACGTCCTTTTGTATCAGAGATGTAGCCCCATGGATACGACATTACTATAGGACCTGTTAAACAAACAAGGTGATAGTTTTTTTTTATGTATAGGCCACGGCATTCGACAATTTTCAAACTTTTAGCCTTTAATATTGACAACAAAAAATATAATAACAATAATGACATAACGAAGACACAGAGATTAAAAACAAATATTTTAATAACTAAATTAACATAATAAATATTTTTATCTACTTTTTACTACACTTTGGACCTATCAATAGTATAACCAATCAGTATCAATTCAATTTGACGATGACAATGTGACAAATTTTTGACTTGAACTTTAGAGGTAAGAATTTTTGGGAGTTGGCAACACGGATTTGATTAGGTATATGATTATTGTGTCTGTTTATTTTATTGTTCTTGCCTACATATATCATTTTGTCAATTTTTTTTTTTTTTGAAAAGTTTGTAGGAAAATACTATCGATTTTTCTAAATTACATTATTTATATGAGTTTAGATAAAGTACTGTATGATACTGCACATAATTAGGTATTAAAAACTCGTGTGATACTATTAAGAACCTTGCCTACGGCTCGGTACTTAAACTCACATTCGTATTTAATAAGGTATGTAATATAAATTTTCACTTTATATGTTTATTTATTTCTTACAAACTACCATTACAGGAAATCCCAATGCGATAGTGTTGCCTTATCCATCTATATATAATAAAATATAAATTATAAACAAACAAAGAATATCCTACACCATATTCTTTGTTTGTTGAGTGTCGAAAAAGATGACCAAATCCTCCACAAATACGTAATCTCACCAATGAAAGGCATGGAGAGCAGGATGCTTTGCTGGCTGAGGTCCAGGTTGAACTCACACTCGCAGCCTCCCACCACGACTGAGAAGCCGAACATGTCGATCCCCATCCCCAGAGTAGCGATGCTTAGAACTGTGAGCAAGCCCATGCTATAGAGGCCGTTGCCTGAAAAAGAAAAATAATTCTTGATGTGTTTTTAGCTTTTTGCCAAAATGGTCTTATTCTTCCTTTCATTGCGTGCCTATGGCCACGTCATAACCGAACTAAGTAGTGATCAAATACAGGCTACAATATAATAAAAACTGCACGTTTTCAACATGACTATCAAAGGGGCACTTCCATTTTTCCGTAAATGACGGAATGGACTAAAATTACACATAAAAATAATTTTCTAGAAATATTGTCATTGAAATATTTGATATTTCAATGCATATTATTTATATTATTAAAATTTATTTAGTGTGATTTTGTACAACAAAAAATAATCGAAAAATGCTATTAACACAAACTATTATGCAGTTATGTTTACCAATCCTTGAAAGGCGACCTCGAAACATTTTAAGATCATATGATTTTTCACTATTTGTAGGAAACGTCGTTTGTAGGAAATTCGTTCCGCCAAAACCTTCATCATACAATACACGTACGGTTATCGACAAATAATGCAAATTAGCTACTACCAAAACTAAACAGAAATTACGAACTTCGGCTCGGATTTTGATGGCCTAATTTAGGTCAGTTTTGTAGCAGTTAGATGTAGAGATAGATTCAGTAAGTAGTCTAATTTCAGACTTCTAGCTTTACCTAGATAGAAAATAGGAGAGGAAAGATGTTAGGCCTTATACATCACGACGAACTAAAAAACATAATTGAAGGAAAGATAGAAGGAAAGCGAGGAAGAGGAAGATATAGATTGACCTATATAGACCAAGTGAAGGTAAAATTGGACGTCGTGTTGTATAAGGAGGCGTAGGAAGCAGCAAACAACAGAGAGATTCCTCCCAGTTGTTTGCTGCTTGTTGTAGAAGTATTGGTAGTGTTGGTAGAAGCTATAACGACAAGAGCTAAGCTTTTTAATATAGAAGAGAAGAAGCTTTACCTATAACGAAGATATGAGGAGCGTAAAAGTACCGTAAGTTGTATCGAAAAAAAGATGGTACGTCTGTGCCCGTGATTTTTGCTCGACGTTGGCGGGGGCACAGCTCCCAGATATACATTTGGAAGTAAACAAGGCGATTTTAGCTCAGTGGTAGTGACGTCGGATACCGCGACGAAGGTCGTGGGGTCGAATCCTACATTGAGCATGGTGGTAGGGTACTTTGTAGTACCCGTCTTAATGGCTACCACCCTCAAGTTGAAAATCTGTCGCCAAGCACCTACCGGTGTGTTCCGGCAATTACAATTGAGAGCCAGTAGCTTTCTCGGCATTGTAGCAGGTCAGGTCATAGGCAATGGTAACCACATACCATCAGGTGGACCGCCTGCCTGCTTGTTAACCTTCTGTCATAATAATTATTATTATTTCTCTCTTCTTACCTGTCAAAGCTAGTGCGTCTTCATAGCTATAAAATTTTGATACATTATTTTTTTCTTTCTCGTTCATCTCCATATCTTCCAGATCACCGGTATTATCATAACTCTCGTTTATTGCCGCCATATTTATTTACACAAAATCGTTAATTATATCAATGACCTCTCAGTTTCTTACTCGCACATGAATTAATTCTAATGCTGCAATGTTAATTAACACATGGTTATTGTGTGAGATATAATAATTCATTAAAAAAAATATTATATGTCACCTAGAGACAAAAACTAAGCAACAACTGAACCTTAAAAGGTTTTTGCGTGACGACAAATGGCCATGTTATCGCACAAAAGATGTACCTTTATCTCGTATCAATGGACCTCGAGGACGGTTTATATTATTAGAAAATATGTATATTCTACGACGACTTTTCAATAGCCATAGATTAGGTATAGTCACACTCTAATTTGGACCCATTTAAGGTTGAATATCGTCACAGCAAACGACTATGACTAGTCTCCTACAGTACACTACCTCTCTCGTAAATGTAAATGGCCCTTCTTCAATTTCGTTTTCCATTGTATTTTGACTTACAATTAGAAGAATATACTGTTTTTTTTACATTTTGATCGAAGAAGATAGATGTTCTGCATTAAAACTTTGTTTTTTTTTGTGATTGCAGGGTTGGTTCCATAGTAAAAGCTGTTCATAATGAGAAATAGGTACAATAATCCGTACAAAATTCGAGATGGCAAAATAAATATCCACTACCTATTCATAAAATCAGTAATATGTACTATAATAGCTTTGGATGTCAATAATTGTATTTTGATCGTTGCAATATTTTATTTATTTACAAATTTTACTATAACTACTTTTTGCTTAGTACTAGACAAATATTTATAAACAATTTTGTATCTCCCGACGTTGCATAATCGACTACAAACTTATTTTTTTATTTTGTCTGGTGGTAGTAAGCAGGATACGGCAACTGCACCTATAAAAAAAGTGAGTTATTTCTCCAATATAACATTTAAAATTTATGATTGGTACCAGCTAGAGGTGGACTAGCAATCTGCCTAAGCCATGTAGTATCAGCAGGAGTGGGTGGTACTACAAGGCTTAGAACGTTACTAGTTCATCTTTTAAAGACACTTATAAAATTTAGGTATATTTTTAGTCCCATTCACCAATGTCAGCATGAACACAATAACATGACACTTTTAATAGTGTTGCATTACCACTTGCCACTTGCGCATCTCATACAGCGTAGGTTAATTACATAGTTCGATTATATGAGGTCCATAGGGTGTGTTATTTGGACGATATTTCACAATTTAAGAAGCGGATTTTAAAATTGTATCAAACTTGTAACTGAAGAATAAAGAGACAGCTTTCTAATTATATGGCTTATAACGAAAGACAAAAGAAGTTATCTAAAAAATACTTACTGAGCAGATAAGCACTGCTGATGTACAAAGTAATGGCGCAGTGAGAGGCAATAAAATTACCCAGTAGATTGACACCAATTAAAGCACTGCCCCTTGCCACCATCACAGCCAGGCACGCTGCCATGCCACTGGAAATATAAATTCTATCGATATCAAAACTTTTAGATGGTATTTATAAGACAGTCACTGACTTAATTTGAAGTCTGTAACGTCTTTGTTTCACTGCAATATTTCCTAACAAGTGTAACTCTTTAAGATTTTACTATTCCAATAAAAAAATAAGGGGACATGTAATTAGTACCGCATCAAAAGCCAAATTCTTACTGTTAGATCCTGTGCTAGTGTGATGACAATATATTAGAATCAGACAAATAGCATCGGGTCATTTAAAGAAATTCTTCCAACTCCGCGACTGTATTTTAGTCAAAAAACACTTGTTAGTACAACTACAGTCGTTTTTAATGGAGCTAAAAACAAACAAATGTCCACTTACCGATAAGAAGTAGGGTACAAATCGACAAAGTAAGAGAAGAGAATGCCAATACACAGTTCATTGCCAAGTAGACCAAAGTACATGATAATGCCGGCGATACTATTATTGATTAGGACAGCTCCCGCAGCGCAGACACTTGCGACCAGTAGGATGACGATCATCAGCATCCTCTTCCTGGATGCCAGCTTGGTCATAATGAGCATGACTATGACAAACGTTAATCCTAGGGTGAAACTTGCCCATACCAGTCTGAGTTCTACTTTTGGATTGCAAGTCATCTGCAACAAGAATTCATCTGATGATTTTGAATATTCACCAAAAGTAGCTCGTTTAAAGAAATGTTTTTGTATAGGCAATTAATTAAGCAAATTCCGACGATTTCAAAAGAAGTGTTTTCAAAATAAAAAGTCTCGTCTTATTAAAGTTTTGAATCGTAATAATAAATTGTTTTTTCAAACAAGGCATAAGTAGTTTGTTTTCATTTAGGATTAACAAGATTAATTGAAATTACTGAAGAGATTCATAGTAATTGTAAATCTTTTCCATTGCCTACCTTAATAGGAAACACTAAATTTATAAAATGTTTCATTAGCTTTATAATGTTACTTACAATACTTGTAGAGTTGTTATAGAAGCCGTCAAGCGTATTACAGAAGCCATGCAAATTCATTTCATCGTTATTACTGGTGATTCCAGTAGCAATGTAAGGGAACCAAATAATTAAGCTGTTGTTTCTGAAATATAACGTCGATATTATGAATTTCTCAAAATCTTGTTGTAAAATTGAATTCCAAAAAATATTTCTGTCTGGGATATATGGATGTATTGGCAACACACCACAAAGCCAAAGACTTCAAGGGTTTTTGGAAACATACCAGGAAACTAGAAGCTGGGTCAGGTATACCTGTAAGTGTTGAAGGTCAGTGTGAGCCCCGTCAGATTGCTGAGTTGTTCAAACAACAGTTTAAAGTTGATTCTCCCCTAAGCGGCGGGCAACGGATGCTCGATGCTGATGATGACATGGAAAAGGATGTAGTTCGATTTTCAGCGAAGGAAATAGCTTTGATTATTAAAAATATGACGCGGGGTAAGTCGCCAGGACATGATGATCTCAGCATCGAGCATTTGCAGAACGCAGGTCTCCACTTACCACGAGTGCTTGCGTTGTTATTTAATTTGTGTATATCTCATGCCTATCTACCTCCGAAGCTTATGAAGACCATCGTTGTACCTATTTTAAAAAATAAGACAGGAGATGCCTCTGATAAGAACAATTATAGACCTATCTCGTTAGCTACGGTAATATCCAAGGTGCTGGACGGTTTGCTTGATCGTCAGCTCGAAAAACATATACATTTACATGAAGCTCAGTTTGGGTTTAGACCTGGACTCTCAACAGAAACTGCAATATTGCGACTCAAGCATACTGTTCAGTACTATGTTACGAGAAAAACACCTGTTTATGCATGTTTTTTAGACTTGTCGAAGGCATTTGACCTGGTCTCGTACAACGTCTTATGGGATAAGCTTCGGAGTGAAACAAGCACACCTAAAGAGATTATATCGATGTTAAGTTTTTGGTATCAAAACCAAACAAATCAAGTAAAGTGGGCGGGATCATACTCGACTGAGTATAGGTTGGAGTGTGGCGTCAGACAAGGTGGTCTGACCTCACCGAGGCTCTTCAACCTTTATGTAAATCGGTTGATCGTTGAGCTCAGTGAAGCAGGTGTCGGCTGTTCTATTGATGGTACTATCATAAACAACATCAGCTATGCTGACGATATGGTTTTGCTGAGCCCATCGATTAGGGCTCTTGAGATCCTACTGGAAATCTGTGAGAGGTACGCGGAGGCTCATGGTCTCAGGTATAATACAAGCAAAAGTGAACTACTTGTATTTAAGGCAGGAAGTAAAAAACCTAAGTCTGTCCCTCCGGTCAAACTTGGTGGAGTTTCCTTAAGTAGAGTCACCAAATACAAATACCTAGGACACTGGGTCACCGAGGATCTTTCAGATGATCTTGATATGGAGTGGGAGCGCAGGGCGTTGGCTGTGAGATGCAACATGCTGGCCCGCAGGTTTGCACGGTGTAATAAAGATGTTAAAATCACCCTATTTAAGGCGTACTGCCAAACGTTTTATACCTGCAGCCTGTGGACTAGTTATTCTAGCAGATCTTTCAATGCCCTGCGCGTCCAATATAATAATGGATTTAGGATGCTGCTAGGGTTGCCTCGTTACTGCAGCGCATCAGGGATGTTTGCTGAGGCCAACACTGATTGTTTTCGATCAATATTACGAAAAAGAGTGGCCTCCCTGATGCGTCGTGTGCGGGACAGTACTAGCAGTCTCCTAAACACCTTGATATGGAATTGTGAATGTCCGATTGTGCGCCATTGGAACACTTTACACATGGGGTCTAGGGTCGCGCTTTTAAATTTATCTTAGGTTAATTAACATTAAGTCAACTAACATAGTTTATAAGTAGATTGTTACTAACAAAATATGGATGTATCTAAAGTCCGAATTAAATGAATTATTATTATTATTATTATATATCTGTTTATTCATATTATTATATGTCAGAAGTCTGATAATCATGCAAGCAGCCCACCTGATGGTAAATGGTTACCAGGGGATGGCTAATGTGTTGTTACCAGGGTTTCATTCAGTAAAAGTTTAAACTCAAGTAAGGATTCAAACTTCTTCTTCATGTTCTTTGTTCATCTTCGTCTGACCTTCGTCACGGCATCTGGTCACTGAATGAGCTATGGTCGCTTCACAATATTAATGTAGAATTATGGAATTGTGGGATAAGGGAATTATGTAACCTTCTAATAATGATATATTTATTTGCATCGGACCAATAACTCTGAAGATTACAAACATTACTTCTTTATAACATTAGTATATAAAAAATATCGTCTTTTTAAGTCTTCTGGAGCGTAGGTACGTAAAATTATTTAAAACAGAAGACAATACTTACGTGCTGTAAATAGCAGCTGTCAAATAGTATAATTGTAGAGTACGCAGAAGTAGAGGAGGTTTGAAAAGCGGTACAATCTGCTCCCAAAGGGATTGAAGTAGCGGAATATCCTTCGGCCTATCATTACCCTCCTCATCAAGTATCAGCCTCTTTACCTGTACAAAATATATTAAAATAGTATACATCATTTTCAATAACCTACTAAATTTCAGGAGCCTGAGCACAACTATTATGAAGGTTATAAAAAAAATTAGAGGTGTCTTATGGACCAGATGCCTACGTCATAATAGTTCTTTGTATGTCAAATTTCAGCCCGATCCGTTAAGTGGTTTGGCCTGTGCGTTTATCGATCAGTCAGTGAGTGAGTTAGTCAGCCAGTCAGTTTCTTATCTATACTAATCTAGACTAATATTATAAAGAGGAAAGATTTGATTGTTTGTTTGTATGTTTGTTTGTTTGCATTGAATAGGCTCCGAAACTACTGAACCGATTTGAAAAATTCTTTCACTAATAGGAAGCTACATTATTCCCGAAGGTTATAGGTTACTTTTTATCCCGGGAACGCGAGTGAAACCGCGCGGAACAGCTAGTATGTAATAAAAAAGGGAATTTAAACGTTAAAATAAAAATAATTAAACGAATCATAAAATGTGAATAAAGTTTGTCTAAAATAATAAAGATGTTCGTAGAAATATTTGTTGTAAGTAGTAGGTAAGTTTAAACTAAATGGGGGGTAAAACTTCTGGTGAAAATCATTTGTTAGTTTTTTACCTACTCGATTACTGTGTTTTTTTTAATACTTATAATAATAAGCCATCTTGCCCCATCTGCATCCCTACGTTTCTGCTTCTATCGTTATAATTTCGTAATAATAACGCTATTATTAACTATATACACTATCTGTAGAATTTGGGCTAACATATCCTCCCAAAAACACTTTGTGTTATTTTATAATAATATTATTTATTATACATATTAAAAGAGAAACAAAAATAATGGATAGGTATACAAAATAAAAACCAGATAAAAAGATAAAGTGATAGCTCAATACTGATGTCGAATGCCATGACAAAGGTTGAGGGTTGAGTTTGACTCAATGTAAGATTCGAGCTCAAGCTTTCACTGAAAGAAAATACATTGGAGAAACCCTGGTAACACAAATGAAAGTACAAAATACCAGAATTATAAAATCCAATGAGTCAATACGAACCGGAAAATCACTAATATTATTGCCATTTCTTCTCCAAATATTCCTCAAAGCTTCTAAAGCCTCATCTTCTCGGCCTTCATTGACGAGGAACTTGGGGCTTTCGCTGTAAAAGTGTATGAAGAATGCGCTGATACCCAGCGGTAAAGCCAGGATCATGACCAGCAGTCTCCAAGGTGTGAAGGTAATGTAACCCATGTCATAGAAGAACTCCAAGTTTAAGACCAAGTAGGCGATACCTAATAAAATTGTATAGATATTTTATGGTATAGTTTAAACCATTAAAATGTTGGTGACTTTTTAATCACCACCGCCCAATTTTTTTCTTTACATTAGATACCTTTAAAAGCTTATTTTTATACATTATCAATCCAGGGTGATTACTTAGGAAAAAATTGCAACTTATGACTCATAAGATACTAAAGTTATTTAATGAAATGCTGGAGCGGGCGGTGGCTCCGTAAGCGTTATCTTTTTATAGAACTTTGTGATAATATATCTCAATATTTGAGTACTAATTGATAAAAACAAATACAGGTATTTTTACCAAAGATTTATACTATATGTCGGCGGCCGATCGTATTTTTTTTTATTTATTGCAAACGTGTACAAAACAAGTTACAGATAAAAAATGATTTTAAGAAACAAAAATACACAATCACAGGGACAGGTTGTAACTCTAAACATGTACGTACACACAATAATTAAAAAAATATATATATAAAAACGACGACATAACAAATATGTAATAAAAAAAAACTATTTAACTAAACTAAATACTATATTTAAATAATAGATAAGTAGCTAGAAACATTATTTATTTAAATATATACTAGGTAAAAACATTATTTATTTCAACCATGAAATTACCAATCAATGGCATCATTGGTATTGACGAGCTCATCGTAAAAGAGACATATTCCAGTGACAGGGTTGTAATATGATATGTTATACAGAAAAGAGCAGTGCGAGCTATTTACATTTTGAATTCTCGGGCTTCCCTCAGAGATAAATTTAAGCAAATCGGTATCCACACTGTAGCGTCACAGTATATTTATGCAAACATATTATTTGTTCATCAAAATATTGGTCTCTTTGTAAAAAAAAGCGACGTGCATTGTATCAATACTAGAAATAAACATAAACTTGTAAATTCTGCTTATAGACTCCAAAAAGTTCATGGTTCGCTTTTAGGTCTGTGTACACGCTTTTATAATATGATACCTCTTTCACTTTTAAATTTACCTATACTTAAATTTAAGGAACATATTAAGACCGTTTTAGTAAAAAAGGCTTATTACAATATTAACGAATATTTAAATGACAAAAAGGCTTGGGTGTAGCGCTCGCTTTTGCAGGATATATTTTATGTACCTAAATTATGAAGTTTATTTTGAAAAGAGTAATTGCTGAGTTTATTGCCGGCTCTTCTCAGCAAAAGCTATCTTCCGAACCGTGCATTAGAGTCTGACAATTCATAAATGCCTGTGAAGGTCTATTTGAATAAATAATATTTCATTTCATTCCATTTCATATTCAAAAGGGGCAAATTGATGTTGTAGGGGGAAAGTGATTAAAAAGTCACCTGTTTAAGTTACTTAACATACCAACATAAATAGCGAGACTCATGTACAGCAATGTTGTCATAATCAAGATAAAGGGATCTCGTATCCGTTTAGCAGAACATTCTCCAAGCATGGTGTAGGTAGCTGACTGCGCGCAGCTACAACTGTTTAAAGAAAAACATTCATTAGTTAGGGACTACTTAAGGGTAAACCTTCGGTTGGATCTCGAAATTCAAATTTTATCACGTTTTTTGCAAATAGCAGCTCAGTTATAGGTCGTAAGTTATCAATATCTTATTTGCGACAAGAATGATAGTATATTTACTGATTAATAACAAAAGAAATCATCAACATATTCCTCCAAGGTATATTACTGACATATACGACTATTTCATGAAATGGTATTATCAACCAAAATCACCTGTAAATAATAGCATTACGTAAAACACTCACAAACTAGTGCTGAAGAACTTGAGAACTGCCAGCCAGTACCAATTAGGTGAAAAGGCACTGAAGAAAGACACCAAAAAGCTTCCCCACATTGCGATCAAGAGACATTTCTTCCGTCCTTTTGTATCAGAGATGTAGCCCCATGGATACGACATTACTATAGGACCTGAAATACACAATGAAAATGAAAATATTTTGATTTTTATATCCTGACTAGCTGACCCAGCAGACGTTGTCCCGCCCTGAGAACAAATAAAAAACTGGGACCTAACTACCTATACCTACCTACCCCTATCTACCCTACCTAACCCTACTTACCCCTACCTACCTACAACAACCTATTTACCTATTTATTTTCCACGTAACTTTTTTTTTCTGTACTAATTTTGCAGAGAGTCTCACACAAATTTCCATCCCCTATTTTAGGGGCTGGGGGATGATTTCAAAAAAAAAATGAGACATGTATTTTTCGTTGGTAACAAAGAGTCTGTGTACCGATTTTTAGCTTCCTACCTTGAAAACTGCGAAAAGTCCCATATAAAATTTCACCCCCTCTTTTAAGGGGTTGGAGGCTGATTTCCAAAAAAAAATGATGCACGATTTTTTTATTAGTCTCAAATAGTCCGCATACCAATTTTTAGCTTTCTATCTTGAAAACTGTGGAATACTCCATACAAACTTCCACCCCCCATTTTAGGGAAGTGGGGGGTTAGAAAGAGACAAAAAGTAGCCTATGTCACTCCCCATCCCTTCAACTATCTCTACTTCAAAAATCACGTCAATTCGTTGCTCCGTTTTGCCGTGAAAGAAGGACAAACAGACACACATGCTTACTTTCACATTTATAATATTAGTATGGATTTCTTACGTACCTAGCTAGGTATATACTTTTTAACCTATTCTGTAAAGCTTTACTAGATTTCCCTTTATAGTGGACAACTGTGTGATGGCATTTAAACGCTTTTGTTTCTGGTAACTTATTTTGAAAATTTCATGTGGAAAAACAAAGTTAACTAGCTAGCTAGCTATCAGTGACCTCCGCTGTCAGATGGGTGACGCCCAATAGGTTAACAGCAGATTAAGGAAGATGACATAACAGTGGTAGCCAGCCAACCACAACTACATAATCTCACCAATGAAAGGCATGGAGAGCAGGATGCTCTTCTGGCTGAAGTCCAGGTTGAACTCACACTCGCAGCCTCCCACCACGACTGAGAAGCCGAACATGTCGATCCCCATCCCCAGAGTAGCGATGCTGAGAACTGTGAGCAACCCCACGCTGTAGAGGCCGTTGCCTGAAAGTAAATAGTAAAAATGATTTAAGCATCTTCATATTTCCCCCTCGCTGCACTCAACGGTCTCCTGGAGGCCAATCCGGACTGTGATTTGTTTGCGAATGGATGGCCAGTGTCTGTGAGAAGGATATATGACCATGTGTTTGTATTTTATTTCTACTTTATTTACAGGGTTCCTATTTTAAGTATCAGCTGTACTAAATTATTGATAATGCGATAGCTTAACATTGTAATCCGAATCTATTATCTTATCTTATTATTTATATTTTTTTTATATAGAATATAATTATTGTATATTTATTTATTGTAATTGGTGTCCTACCGTAATAATTAAAATAAATATAATGTCATAAAAAAATGTTTAGGCACTGAGCAAGGAAGTGATCAAGGCTTCAACATAGTAAAATAATAACTAAAATAAAAATTTAAAGAAACCCCCGAAACTGACTAGAAAATTGGTCATAATTTTCAAACTGCTTAGCGGATTTTCTTGAAATATATGTAAAAATCCTCTCGATTAAGATACTTTTCAAGCAACAAACAGGAGCAATGAGGCCACAGATACACACCAGAAATTTATAACACCCCTTTTTTCGATTAGATTGAGAACATTGGCTACTTTTTATCCCGCGGGAACGTGGGTAAAACCGCGGGGCGGAAGCTAATTAAAAATAATAAAATTACAAAATGAACTATCAATGCGCATACCGAAGTTAATTGGCGATTAACGTAAACCGACATGTGAATTACAACTCCTTGAAAAGTGACCTTATTTACAAATACTGAAAAATCTCGTCTCTTAAATTCGTTTCGCCAGAATATCGTACAATATACCTTATTCAAATATCGATTAAGTACCAAAGCCAACTAAATACAGCTTTATTAGTTAGATCGAGAATTTGTACAGAAATACGAAGTTCGGTTCAAAATTAGTCTTTTATTTTTTTTCAAAACTTGGCCATGCTTTGAAAAAAATAAAAGATTGCCATGACCAATGTCATCAATCACGGGATGACTAATAGCAAAATGCATAGAGAATATGCATTTTTTTTTATCGCATTTCTTATCAGTATATGAAAATAACAAGATTCTATAAGTGAAATTAAAATTGGCCAAGAAATACCGAATATACAAGCATTTTAAACTACTAATTAGACAGCGATTAGACAGAGAGATCCGACATAGTATGTGGGATATATACTATGACGGCCATATAAACTTCATGCTACATTCTGTTTAGCATATTCTGGATTATTTCTATTCTTTCTATTTAGATATTACATAAACGTGGACTGAGTCTTATTGATTATTTAAACAAATGTTTAATTCACATGTTTAAATCTGTTTTTAAACCTCACTTTATATTTGCTTTATGAATGCCCCCGCTGCTGCTTTATAGGTACTTGATTTTATAGCATTCCTTACTTTATGTGACATCTGAATATAATAAACTAGCTGTTCCCCGCGGTTTCACTCGCGTTCCCGGGATAAAAAGTAGCCTATAACCTTCGGGGATAATGTAGTTTCCTATTAGTGAAAGATTTTTTCCAATCGGTTCAGTAGTTTCGGAGCATATTCAATGCAAACAAACAAACAAACAATCAAATCTTTCCTCTTTATAATATTAGTATAGAAGTATATATAAAACTACATTAGGTAACAACCCTGTTGGGCACCGCTTAGCAAAGTGTAGGAGAGAGGAGAACTCTTTTAGATCCCCTATTTATTGTTCGTCTGGAAATAAAGTAATAATAATGATATTGGTTTCCTCTTCTTACCTGTCAAAGCGAGTGCTTCTTCATAGTTATAACACTTAGATACGTCCTTTTTTCCTTTCTCGTTCATCTCCATATCTTCCAGATCACCGGTATTATCATAACTCTCGTTTATTGCCGCCATATTTATTAATACAAAAACTTGAGTAAGTATTTTATTATAGATATGTAAGTATTATATTTATCGTTCATTTTATATAAACAACCACTTAATTTCTGACAGGAATGTAGATGAAATCAAATACTGCATTGTTAATTTCCACAAAAATATGTTATTTTACTAGACAAAATTAAATTTTAATCACTAATTAAATTAAATTTTATTCGTAGTTTTTTCTCAAAACGATCATTATTAAAAATTAAGTCATCTAGGTATAAAAAAAATAAGAATCAACTGAAAGTTAAGAGGTTTTAGAGTGACAACAAAGTCGACAAAATATGATGTAGGTACGTCTCGTCTCAACGGACCGCGAGGACGGTTTATATCATTACGAAATAAATACTACGGCGACTTTTCAGTTGCCAGTACAGTCGCAAATGAATGTACGTACATGCAAAAAGGCAAAACTTAGGCTCCCTTTATTTATTTATTTAAAATAGGTACATCAACAGCACATGAATTATACATATTTATAGGTCATAATGTAGTAACAATCGTTCTGATACATGTACAACATTGATTATGCAAGACAACAGACTAGGTAGATAGTTAACTAGAGAATAAAAAATAAAATAAAATGAATCTACTTTTAAAGTTACCAACAAATGAAATAATAATAAATATAATTTATGAAAATAACAATTGCAATTGGATAATTAATGTCAAAAGATCAAGCGAAAAATATAATTAAAAATATTATGTATATATATTAATTAAAAATAATAATAACTGAGAATAAATCCCAAAATTTATAGATAGTGAATTATTGTTTGGGTTTACGGATTTTATTTGTGAATACTGGAAGTGAGTCGTCAAATATGTCTATGTCGGTCTCGTTGCTTATGAAACTTAATAATGAATATATAATATATGAATATATAAAATCATAAATGTAACTAATACAAATAAAAAAAAAATCTATTTACTTATAAGGGTGAGTCCCCATTAGGCTCACTTTTACCGGCAGACTGTTTGCCTCCCTATCATTTTTAATTGGAGTGCCCATACCGCGCGTAGTGTACGCAGTTTGCGGCATTATCGCTCGCTGACTCTTTCAGTGAGCGGTTGATTCACAGCGCGATGCATTGAGTCAGCGCCCGATACGCCGCCGCTGACACCACTCAGAGTCAGTCGGCGGATAGTCTGCCGCTAACAGTGAGCCTAGTGAGGTCTTTTAGGTTAAAATTATGATGCATTTGAATGAATAGTCTTGTTGCAAAATTGAGGGTTGTTCACATAAATACAGTTAAAACATGATGAACTATATCATATATATATTTTTTGTAGGACAAATAGACGATAGGATTCGTCAAAAAATCTGTGTAAACTAAGGTCTAAACCTATTTTCGTATTTTTGAGATTTGACCTAGTTCCAGCCTTAAGGTTGAATATCGTATACAGTATCGTCGAATATAGTACCTACCTTCTCGGAATTATGTAAATGACCTTGGATAAATCACGTTTTCAATATTTAATCTATTTTTGTTTCTTATCATGTACAAGTTATTTTATAGTAACCATTACCTCTTTCTTTATGTTTAACACATTGTTGTATTATTTTACGGTACCTACAATATAACCACATATATAACGCGCGAGGTTTGAGTAAGTACTTACTTACCTTAAGTATTTAATTAAACTGAAATTTAAAAAAAAACATATATTAAGTTACTCAATTAAATAGGTACTAGTTTATACACACAAGTAAATCGTGCGATAAGCTTTTATGATCATAATAATAAATTGTGTATAAGGAGGTTATGAGTTAAGGGTAAACCTTCGGTTGGAGCGCGAAATTCAAATTTTATCACGTTTTTTGCAAATTGCAGCTCAGTTATAGGTCGTAAGTTATCAACATGTTATTTGCGAGAAGAATGGTAGTATATTTACTGATTAATAACAAAAGAAATCATCAACATATTCCTCCAAGGTATATTACTGACATATACGACTATTTCATGAAAATGTTACTAATATACCTTACTTTAAATACCTGAACAGATTTAGATGTATGGGTTATTGTTAGAATCCTTACATCATACCGAGTGACACTGGCTACAATTGGTTTTACTTTTAAAAAAGCAGTAGTGTTTTTTTTATTTTGTGTTTGCTGCTTCTTAAAATATTCAATGAGCGCTGTATAAAATAATAACCAATTATTTTAGAAGCATTATTACTTTCATCAAGCTTTTCACTTTAATCATATATAAACTCTTTAACAGTAGCTGTTAAAAAACAAATTAGGTATGAGAAATACTTTTATTAAACTAATTCAGATCAATCTTATCAATCTTATTGGAATGAGCATAGCAATGTTTGATTAATTTACAAATTTAACTTTAACTAGGTACTAGGAACAAGAAAATTATTTCTTTATTCTGTCTGGTGGTAGTAAGCAGGATACGGCCACTGCACCTATAAAAAAATGAGTTTTATTTCTCCAATATAACATTTTAAAGTGATGATTGGTGCTAATAAATAACAATGACAATAAAATATATTAAAAAATACTTACTGAGCAGATATGCACTGCTGATGTACAAAGTCATGGCGCAGTGAGAGGCAATAAAATTACCCAGTAGATTGACACCAATTAAAGCACTACCTCTTGCCACCATCACAGCCAGGCACGCTGCCATGCCACTGGAAATATACATGCTATCAACATCAAAACATGTAGATGGTATTTATGAGTCAGTCACTGACTTAATTACAAATCTGTAAGGTCTTTGTTTGACTGCAATATTTCCTAACAAGTGTAACTCTTTAAGATTTTTAGTTTTCCAATAAAAAAATAAGGGGACATGTAATTAGTACCGTATCAAAATCCAAATTCTTACTGTTAGATCCTGTGCTAGTGTGATGACAATATATTAGAATCAGACAAATAGTATCGGGTCATTAAATTCTTCCAAATCCACGACTGCATTTTAGTCACAGAACACTTATTAGTATAACTACAGTCGTTTTTAATGGAGCTCAAAATAAACAAATGTCCACTTACCGATAAGAAGTAGGGTACAAATCCACAAAGTATGAGAAGAGAATGCCAATACACAGTTCATTGCCAAGTAGACCAAAGTACATGATAATGCTGGCGATACTATTATTGATTAGGACAGCTCCCGCAGCGCAGACACTTGCGACCAGTAGGATGACGATCATCAGCATCCTCTTCCTGGATGCCAGCTTGGTCACAATGAACATGACTATGACAAACGTTAATCCTTGAGTAAAACTTGACCATACCAGTCTGAGTTCCACTTTTGGGTTGCAAGTCATCTGCAATAAGAATTTAATTGATGACTAAGATATTTCAGCAATAGGCGTCTCCCATGGATTCACCTATATGAGGAAGCAGAGACTTTTGTGTGTCTACTATTCCCTTTATGCCAATGGTGGTTAATAGGCGTGAAATTATAGATAGCTTACTATATGTGTGCCATCACATTGGTTGGTACAAAATGTAACAAACAAGCTAATCAAATTAATTATGGTAATTTGAGAAATGTACTGTAAGAGTCGATAGGGGAAGGGAAGGGAGAGGCAAACAATAACTTATTCTTCTTCTGAGTCGGAAACTCTTGTCAGAGCGGTCGTGGTTGCGCTGAAGAGGCACATGAAGAGGCATTCTTTGCGATGCGCCTCCAATCCTGGCCATTTGAAGCGTTCCTCGTACATTGGATTATGGTGGACTATGGTGGAGGATGAATAACTTATTACATGATATTAAAAAAAGTTTTCGAAAGGGCAAATTAGAAAATTCTATGGCTGATATTTTTTGTTTTGTGACTTAATGGTGAATGACGATGATACGTGTATGAAGGGTATAGTGGAAATGTGTTTAAAATAATCTATAGTTTTACAAAGGTACTTACAATACTTGTAGAGTTGTTATCAAAGCCATCAAGCGTATAACAGAAGCCATGCAACTGGTTTTCTTGGTCAGTACTGGTGATTTCCGCAGCAATGGCATCAGCTAAGTAAGGGAACCAAATGAAAAAGCTGTTGTTTCTGAAAAAGAACGTCGATAACATTAATGTCTCAAAAATTTTGGCTACATGCAAACATCCTATAATATCGATTTAATGTCAGAAGTCAGGATGAGCGGTAAGCGGTCAACTTGATAGTAGGACATTGGCAATACCATGGGACTGCGCCAGGGGTTTGCCAATATGTTGCCGGCCTTAAAGGCGATGATAGGTCAGTGATAGCGACGTAGGATGCCGCGACGAAGGTCGTGGGTTGGAATCCTACAATGAGCTTGATGGTAGGGTACTTTGTAGTACCCGTCTGGCTGGCTACCACTCTCAAGTTGAAAATCTGCCGCCAAGCACCTTCCAGTGTGTTCCGATAGCTGCACTTGAGACCCAGTTCCCTTCTAGGCTTTGTTTGCTTACCACCATCGGCCATATCATCACTGACCACGGTGAGATTGTGGCCGAAGCCGAGCGATGATTTTGTCACGTGATGTTATTTCAAACCTAAGTTTTTGACATACTGAACTGACTTGCAACAACCTATTGGTTCTTAATAGAAGTTCTGCTTAGTTGATGGCAAATATCGCAGAATCATTAAAAACATTTTTTTTTAAACTTGCTCCAGCTTAGTACGTTGAACTGATAATCATACAAACGAAGACAATACTTACGTGCTGTAAATAGCAGCAGTCAAATAGTATAATTGTAGAGTACGCAGAAGTAGAGGAGGTTTGAAAAGCGGTACAATCTGCTCCCAAAGGGATTGAAGTAGCGGAATATCCTTCCGTCTGTCATTACCTTCCTCATCTAGTATCAGCCTTTTTACCTGTCGACAATAGAATTATTTTTCGAAAACTTTTTTTTATACTACTAAAGTAGTAAGCAAACCTACATTCCACCATGGTAAATGGTTACCGTCGCCTATCGCCATTTGCAAAACCACAGATATTGCCAAAGTGTTGCTGTATTACAATACCGAGAAGGCAAACTGGCTCTCAAGTGCAATTGCCGGAACACACCGGTAGGTGCTTCAACTTCAACATGAGGGTGGTAGCCAGCCAGGCGGGCTAACTGTCCAAAATGGTACCTAATGAGTAGAAATTTTATAAAAAGACACTCCGATAGTCAATTAGTATTGTGGTTTATAATGGTGCCAATTCTATCAAACTTAAACTTAAGAATCATTTAATCAGTTTAGACCCTGATAAGGCGCTTATGAAAGTCGAAAGCTACAATTGACTACCACCGGTTAGGAACTGAAAACTCCAGCAAGAACTGACCAATAAAACAAATTAAATCTGACTCTCTTTTTCTAAAATTGTTCAACAAGTTCGACTGACAGATTCATTAGCGCAAAGCCTAAACCATAAGTTTCTTACTTGAAATATAGTGATGTGTTTCTTTTGAAGTATGGGTATTCTAAGAAAGGATTTTTAGAAAATTTGCTCCTAAAGGGGAAAATAGGGATCGCGAGTGTAACCGTGCAGCGGTGAGCTAGGTAATCATACAAACCGGAAAATCATTAACATCATTGCCATTTCTTCGCCAAATATTCCTTAAAGCATCTAAAGCCTCATCTTCTCGATCATCATTGAGGAGGAACTTGGGGCTTTCGCTGTAAAAGTGTATGAAAAATGCGCTGATACCCAGCGGCAAAGCCAGGACTATGATCAACAGTCTCCAAGGTGTGAAGTTAATGTAACCCAGGTCATAGGAGAACTCCAAGTTTAAGATCAAGTAAGCGATACCTGGAACGTAAAATTGTTTGAATATAGACATAAATGTATACATTGATTAAACATCTAAAATCGTATAAATTTTGGGTTGGTAAAATTAATATTGTGGGTGTAACCGCGGGCAGAAAGCTAGTAAAAAAATAAACATACCAACGTAAATAGCGAGACTCAAGTCCAATAATGTTGTCATAATCAAGATGAAGGGATCTCGTATCCGCTTAGCAGAACATTCTCCAAGCAGGGTGTAGGTAGCTGACTGCGCGCAGCTGCAACTGTTTCAAAAAAAATATTTACTAGTCAGTTAGTAATTAATTTACAATTATTTACAGCAAATATACAAAATACACTCCATGTTTTTAAGAAAAACCCGATCAATGGCAAGATTCCTAGCCAGTTGGCAGCGTTTATTGGTTACCGTCGCCTATTGGTGCTGCCGACCTATTACAATACCGAGAAGGCAACTGACTCTCAAATGCAATTGCCGGAATACACCGATAGGTGCTTGGTGACAGATTTTCAACTTGAGAGTGGTAGGCAGTCAGACGGGTACTACAAAGTTCCCTACCACCGTGCTAGCTATGGATTCCTCACGATGTTTTCCTTCACCGAAAGTTCACTGTAGGATTCAAATTAATTCAAACCCACGACTTTCGTCGCGGCATCCGGCGTCACTACCACTGAGCTGTCTCAATTTTTTTTATGACCTATATAACATTATTTATACTCATATACTCATGAAGGTTACTTATCCTTCAATGCTTTTTCGGCCTACTATAGGATACCATAAAATAAATAATAGCACCACGTTATAACACATACTCACAAACTAGTGCTGATGAACTTGAGGACCGCCAGCCAGTACCAATTAGGTGAAAAGGCACTGAAGAAAGACACCAGAAAGCTTCCCCACATTGCGATCAAGAGACATTTCTTCCGTCCCTTTGTATCAGAGATGTAGCCCCATGGATACGCCATTACTATAGGACCTGTTAAGGCGACGACAGACGAGAAATGTTGATTCTAGATACCGTTTTTCTCTGCATTCTTTGTTGCAAAAGATTTAAAAAAAATATTTATGTAATCTACGAGGAATAGTTTTTTTTCTTTAACTTGTTTAAAAAAAGGCTCAGTTTTTTTTTATGACGTAACTAAACTTAAAACTGGGCCTCGCCTGTCTCGCTTGTCGCCGTCAGTTTAGTAAGGGACGCAGACAATCGCGGAATGCATCCGATTATGATTTATTTTTTACCACGTGTGTTTGACAACAATGTCAACGTGGTCAGTGATGATGTGACTGAAAGTAAGCCCACTGAGCCTAAAAGTTCTCAAGTACAGCTGTTGAAACACACCAGTGGGACTTAATAACAGAGTTTTAGTATGGATGCAGAATTAAATTTCTTTACGGCACAGCGTTTACCAGCTGTTCCCAGCGGCTTCACTCGCTTTCACGGAATAAAAAGTAGCCTATAACCTTCGGGAATAATGTAGCTTCCTATTAGTGAAAGAATTTTTTGAATCGGACCTGTAACTCCAGAGTTTGGTGGGTTCAAACAAACAAACAAACTCTTTATCTTTATTATTAGTATATAGATTTGTCACACACGTGGTATGATATCATGGTAAGTTATTGATATGAAACGCACTCAAATCTATGTCTATGCTCCTGTACAGGTAATGTTTGGACGTAGAAGATGTTCTCCGGAGTTATTAGTCCGATTCTAAAAATTCCTTCACTAATAGAAGGCTACATTATCCTCGATTGCTATAGGCTATACTTTTTATCTCAGGACGGTCGAAACTGCTGGAAACAGCTAGTCCTAAACAAGCTTAGGGAAAATGACATGACAGTGGTAGCCAGCCAATCACACTCCACACATAATCTCACCAATAAAAGGCATGGAGAGCAAGATGCTCTTTTGGCTGAGGTCCAGATTGAACTCGCACTCGCAGCCTCCCACCACGACTGAGAAGCCGAACATGTCGATCCCCATCCCCAGAGTAGCGATGCTGAGAACTGTGAGCAAACCCATGCTGTAGAGGCCGTTGCCTGAAAATCATATTAAGCATCTTCAACAAAATCGAATAGCTTCAATCTAACAATTCTTGTATATATTATATATATGTACTCTAGTGTATCGAAAACGGTTCTAACGATTTGAATAAGATAAGGTTATACTTTTCATGTGGCCTGGCTATGTGACAATTGTATGAAATTTATGTTGAATGTATTTAAAAAATAAATTCAAAAGTAAGATCCACAGTTTCTCGCCGGATTCCGAACCGGTGGTCCCTATCACCGTTAATTGTAACTTTCGACGTTCATAAGTGCCTCATTAGGGCCTAAACTGAATAAATGATTTTTGAAATATATTTTATACAAGCGAATTTCCCGAAAAATCGTACGTTAACCAAACAACACTTTTTTTTAATCGAAACCCTGCTGACAATAAAATAACATAAATTCTAAAGCACGTATCTTGTAAACTTTTCTACCTCCGCGACTGTCTACTGCTAATTCCTTCTAAACCACGTAACGGATTTTGAAATGGTTTTCACCAGCTTAGGTGTAAATAAAGACTATTTCGGAGCCAAGTCGTCAAAAAATATGGATCATGGATATTTTTTATATCTATATTCCACCCATGCGAAGGCGGGTCGGTTCAAAAATTGTTCGATTAAACGGTGTACCAAAAATATCTACTCAACTTATAAATTGACGGGTTAAAATATTTGCACTCTGATATTGTATACGATCCTAAACAAAGAGCAATTGATTAATTGAAAATACTGATACATGTAGGTACATACAAGAACTTTCATTAAGACTATGCTATACGATTAATAACAAATAATAATTTTAAAATACGTTTTTCTCTGCTTTCTTTGTTGAAAGAGATTTGTAAAATTATTTTATTATGCTAAACTAGAGTATATGTGACGAGAAATAGTTTTTTTTTTTAATTTGAATTTTTCGTTAGTAATGTCCTATAGGCCTATACAAAGTAAAAAAAATCATACAACAGGTTTTAGAATAAATTATTATCTCATAATACTATTAATAGATAGCTCTTCCAAAGAAAAAACTTGTTTGTGTCCGGATACATTCAATTCATATATTTATATACGTCAAGGAAAGCCTAATATTTATTTTACTATAGGTAATGTTAAGAAAGAGTATAGGAGTGTTATTTTTTTTATCTTTTTATATATTAACACATAATAATCTCACTGTGGTCAGTGATGATGTGGGCGATGGTGGTAAGCACACAAAGCCTAGAAGGGACCTGGCTCCCATATGCAGCTGTCGGAACACACTAGCGGGTAGATTAAGATCTAATTATGGAAAAATTGTTGTATTAAAATCAAAATCGTGAATTGTATTTTTCATAAAACTTGTCTGTAGGTTCATATTTTTAACCGACTTCAAAAAGAAGGAGGTTATCAAGACGTTAGAATCTTTTCTTTTTTTATGTACCTACGCTTTGAAAGGTGGTAATAATTCACAGGTGGTCTCATGGTCACCAAGACAGGATCTGATGGGAGCCTGGAGAAATCGAGGGAAATCTTTGTTTTATACTTTCTAAAGCCATTCAGATATTTGCGTCTGGTAGACTTATGTTGCTGAGCTGATGATGGAAGGTACAACTCCAGGATATTTTTTTAAACATCATAGGGCCGTTTAGATCGTTAGTTGTGTTCTTTTATGTGATGATGGAAGGTAAACGCTAATTATGCTTATAATAGGTCAGTGATAAAACTAAAAAAATAAAAATAAAAAACTTTAACAAAAAATAGAACCTCCTTAAAAAGCATTAAAAAGCATAAAATAACTATGTAAGAACTCTAATCTGACAGTTTTAGTGCCATTGAAGGCAGTTTTTTTTTTATATACTACCTACTAAGGTAGCAAGCAAGCATACATCCCTCCTGATGGTAAGTGGTTACCGTCGCTTATCGCCATTTGCAATACCAGAGATATTGCCAATGTGTTGCTGACCTGTTAAAATGCCGAGAAGGCAAACTGGCTCTCAAGTGCAATTGCCGGAAAACTAAATTTATTTTTAAATTAAATTTATAATTAATATTTTTTGTTAAAAGCTTTTTATTAACTTTTCCAAATAAACTTATTATATTTAAAAAAAACTTACCTGTAAGATTGATAGCATCCTCATAATCATAT
Source organism: Tethea ocularis (assembly GCA_963555595.1). Taxonomy (NCBI): domain Eukaryota; kingdom Metazoa; phylum Arthropoda; class Insecta; order Lepidoptera; family Drepanidae; genus Tethea; species Tethea ocularis. The sequence continues at coordinate 11,349,128 of OY741969.1, read as the reverse complement.
ACCTGCTCATCCCGTCTTTCAGAACTGACTGTCCAAACATTTTTGTCTTTTCTGTTGACACCACTTACTGCATTTAAAGTCTTTGTCACAATTCCCCCCCCTGTTTTGAACACCATTTTTTTTTTATTAATGAATGAATCATAAACTATTCAATGAATGAATTATGAACACACGTTTACACTTTAAAAATATATTTTTTAATCTCGCGCGTGTACACGTCCGTAAACGTAATATATCGCAGTATTAAAATCTGTCGTTGTAAACATTTTATAGAGAAGCACGGCACAAAACTTATTTTAAATACATTTAATCAATTCAATAAATCAAAAAAATAACTCTGAAGATGTTTTATTAGACGTTTATTCCATTTTAACAAAATACAAGTTTTTATTTTACTTTTTTTCAAAAGGGGAGTACTATAGAAGCATTCGTAATTGAACGCATTGCTCGCATGGCCGACTACGCATAACTAAAATCTCTACGCAAATCTGACACTTCGTTCAGCATTATTATGCGTGAAGAAATAAAACAGATAATTTTAATTGGATAACCATAACTTATTTAGAATAATAATTTATAGTAGGACCTTTTACTATGGCTTGTATTTTGTCAAAATCTGGCTTGAATCAAACCATAGTGAGTGACCATGTTGCTGACAGTAGTCAACACTCAGCCTAGATTTAAGGTGATGACTCAGTGGTAGTGACGTCGAATTCCGTGACATAGGTTGCAGATACAATGTGCTTGAGCTTTCAGTGAAGGAAAATATCGTGAGGAAACCATAGAACGTTCGTAGGTGGTTCGTAGGGTTGACAAGCCAGTTGGCGCAGACACCACCAATCGTGCCGCTGGTCGTGGGTTCGATCCCTATCCAGGACAAACATATTATGTGTTCATGAACATGTCGGTTTGTCCTGAGTTTGGGTGTAAATAGGTAGGTAAGTATTTGTCCATAATAAAGAAGAAAGAAATATTGGTCGATGGTAACAGATGGCTACATTACATACTGGACGGTGTACTCCATGTGCGAGTTGGACACTTGGCCGGATTTTAACAAGAATGGCCAACGGAAGAGTGTAATGATTTCAGGGTTCATTTGTGAGTTTCTTTATTCCATTATCTTTTAAATGCCTGAACACATTTGTACGTATGGGGTATCCTCAGAATCCTTACATCATCCCGAGTGACATTGAATATAATTTAGTTAAATTTTTGTGAAAGGGCGCCGTGTTTTTTAAATTTTAACCTCCTTAAAAAAAGGAGGTTCTGAATTCGGCTTAATATTTTTTTTTTATTTTTTTTAAATGTTTGTTTACGCTTAACTTTTTTGCTTATGAACTGATTGTCTTTGAAGGAGATTTAATTTTTTTTTTTAAGCCTAAATGTATATTATTTTTAAAAAGACATTGTAAAGGCCAAGGCCTTTCAGTATTTGAATAAATCATACAGGTTTCGTATGTAAAATATATACGATTAAAACGTGATATCTTCGAATAACCTGTTTTTTTTTTAAATATCATCACGCATAACTTTCGATTTAAAATTCTATCTTTACATAATATAAAAAATAAAGTCACTCTCGCTGTCTTACGCTTAGATCTTTTAAACTGCGCAACGGATTTTAATGCAGTTTCAGCAATATACCTAGTTTTTACCTAGTTTAAAAAAATGGAAATGTTGTTCACATTTAAATTTTATGACCTCATTTAAAGCAAAATAAAAATATTAATAAACATGATCACAGTAGCTAGAAAAAAAGTCTTCATGAAAATATGTTTACATAGTTCTAAATTTAACTATTTATGTTCTATCTACTAATTTATGTCATTCATATTATATATATTTAATAACGAATAAGTAACAAGGTACCTACCAGTGGCGAAGGGTCCATACAAGCCAATTCCCATCGGCTTACCTTTTAGAAATCCCAGTCCCACAGATTCATCATTTCAAAGCCACTTTTATATAAAATACACTGTCAATAAGTATACAATTATCGGTGTTTTTTGAACGGCTTATCTTCGCCATAATTTTACCCCTCACACACAAAGTATTGACAAATATATATTTTGACGACTGTACTTACCTCGAGCCGACCGCGATGAAATTCAGATAGCTTATAAAAAGGAGAAGGATACAGGATATATTTTAAAGAGAAAACATTGGATCCCTCAATAAATTAGGTGTAGATAGTAACAATTAAAATTTTATTAATATAGTATACAGAGTATTACAATTCAATCATAATTTACTGATCATCTTTTTGGTTTATCTGGAGGCAGGAACCAGGCTGCTATTACTGATGCTGTAAAAAAAAATATTTTTGACTTTCATTGATTCCGTTACATTCCGTTACGCTCTAATAAGATACCGTGAGCGTACTAATCAAATGCAGAAAATAATAAGTACTGCGTCCATCGGCGTACTTTGGCGTAGTCATGTCAGTTGTATTTAATTAATATTAAATTTTGAAATTTAATTGTACTTTAATGAATTTAATGAACCGATGTATCTATTTATTGTCTAATAGTTATGTATTGATTAGTTTTTTTTTTGTGTGTTTTATCTGTTTGTGCTTGCTGTGATGTCCTGTTATTGAGGAATCACTAGGTATCAAAGTAACTGTTTAATATTATTTAATGTGTAGTGTATTCCTTGTTGGATATCCAAATTTGATAAATAAATATTAATATATCAGCTATTTGGTTAAATCAAAATCAAAATCAAAAACTCATTTATTCAGTTTAGGCCCTAATAAGGCACTTATGAACGTCAACAGTTACAGTTTTACAATAGACTCTACTACCGGTTCGGAATACACTTGAACTGAGAAGACTCCGGCAAGAAACTCAGCAAGGCGTTATTTTTTTGGTGGATCTTTTTTTTTTAATTTATGTAGGTAATTACAGTTACCATAGTACACGCTCTGTTTAGGATCAGGGGGGTGTGTAAAGAATGTCCCGTGACATCATTTAGTTATTACAAAAAAATGTAGGTACGCTTCTTCTCTTTCTGAACTGTGTATCAAATCCAAATCTGTTTGACATTCCGACAGTGACCATCGTATTTAAAAAGCTATTTTGCACAGTTGGTTAAGACACCACCTATCACGCCGCTAGTCATGGGTTCGATTCCCATCCAGGACAAACATTCGTGTGCATGAACATGTTTGTCCTGTGTCTGGGTCTAATTATCTATGTATAAGTATGCATTTACAAAAAAAAATAGAATATGTAGTAAATCAGTTATCTGGTTGTCCATAGTACAAGCTCTGCTTAGTTTGGGATCAGATAACCGTGTGTGAAGAATGTCCCAGGATATTATGTTTATATTTATTAATAAAACTCAACTTACTGAACAAATAAGCGCTACACACGTAGAAGGTAGCTGTGCAGTGTGAGGTGATGTAGAAACCAACCAAGTTGACTCCAGCCAGGGCACTGGCTCGGGCCACCACCACCGTGAGACACGCTGCCATTCCACTGAAGAGTAATAAAATTATTACGGCCAAAAGCCTTGACAAACACAAAGGCCGGATTCAGAAGGCAGTGCTTCTGGAGATGGCATAGTGAGGAAGTTCCCCTCTCTGGAGCCTTGACCCTGGTATCTAAGTCTTTGTTTCCGATACTGGACGAAAGCCGTTTTAGATTTTAGATACAAGGTGATTTTTGCCCTACAAAATTTCAGGTGTATGAGTACTGCCATTACCAGAAGTTTAGCGATCTGGTGAAAGCCTTTTCTCGCACTCAGAAACGTAGTGATGGAGCGAGAAAGCTATTTTAGTACTCGAATAGGTACCCAATTCGATTTAAGCGTATTTTAATGCTTAGCTAATTTATTGTTTTTTGTTGTCTGTAATGAAATGTTTTAATGTTTTTTCTACTCGAAAATATTTTTTATGACCAAACCTAATGCTTAGGTACTGATGACTGAAATATATCTTAATATTTATTTTACTGGCTTTGGACCCGCGTTCCCGAAGGATAAAAAGTAGCCTATAACCTTTTTAGTTAAATTTATTTTTAATTAAAAACAAACAAACAAACTTCAGCTTTATTTATTAGAATAGGTAGATAAAAATCAACTTACCGATAAGATGTTGGATATAAATCAACAATATATGAATAAATGAGTCCAGTACATAACTCATTTAGAAGCAATCCAAAGAAGAAGATGAAGCTAATGATATTGTCATTTATTACAACTGCTAAAGTAGCAGACACACTTGAAATAATGGTAATAGAGATCATAAGAGCACGTTTCTTTGATGCCAACTTGGTAATACCAATCATCATCAGGACAAATGATGCTCCTTGGGCTAAGCTCACCCAGACTAGCTCGATTTCCATGTTAGAAGAGCAAGTGTTCTGAAACAATTAATTCAAATTTTAATGCTTTGGTGAAATATCTTTAATTTTTTTGGTCTAATCAGGATTATTTCCCAATTCACCAATTTACCCGAATGCGCCGAAATCAAAATGTAGGTTATCATATTATTCGTAAAAAAATAATTCATAAGATACAGCATACCTTTAATGCAGTAATTGCTGATTTATTGTCAAATAGTCACAATTGAACTCAGAGGTAGATGACCTTATCGCTTTGTTACTCGAATCGGAATTATAACCGAACAACTCTGAACTTTAGTATATTAAAAAAAAATCTTACCGCATTCGTTGAATTGCCACTATCAATCGTATCAATCATATTACATAGACCTTCTTCTTTATTGTTATCATCAGGAGAAGAACTCAGACTCATGGTGAAGAGTTTGGTCAAGAAAGGAAACCAGATGTAGAAACTGTTGTTTCTGAAACAAACAAACCAATAGCATATGAAAATACGGTAAAATAGAAGTCATAAAATGAAAATTAATTTAAAATTGACCAAGAAATACAGAACATACAAGCATTTTAAACTACTAATTAGACAACGTTTAGACAGAGAGATCCAACATGGTATGTGACGTCACTACGCCCATAATAAACTCCATGCTAAATTCTGTTTTATTAGAAAGAGACAGAGATAAATCTTTGATCGCTTATCTTTGTTATTTTTAGAAGTTGTTTCATGTATCAGTAGAGATGTAAAATATAAGATACGAACGTGCCATAGCCTGCTGCTGTCATATAATAAAGTTGCAGAGTCCGTAATAGCAATGGAGGCTTGAAAAGTGGCACCAACTGTTCCCATAATGATTCCATGAACGATGCATCTAGGCGTCTATTGTTACCATCTTCATTGAGGAATAGCTTCTTTACCTGAGAAAAAAAAAATTGACATTGATGTTTTGGAATGTATCATACAATTCATACATTGAACTATAGAATCGAAGTTCAAAGTTGAAAATTCCAAACGGGAATACGCATTTCTTAACAAAATATGAAAATACGGTATAAAGATGACAAAAAGTGAAATTAAAATCAGCCAAAAATACGGAAGATATAAAGCATTTTAAACTACTAATTAGACAGCGATTTGACAGAGAGATCTGACATGCCCTATGACGTCATAGGGCACAACGGCGTTATGAACTGCATGATAAATTCTGTTTTGCTAGAAAACCTATCTTGGTTATTTAAATAGTTATTCAATTTTTAATTTCTTCTCTTTCTTTTTTTTTTTTTTTGTTTTTTACTGTCTATAGGCCTGTGTTTGACCACAATCTCACCGTGATCAGTGATGATGTGGCCGATGATGGTAAGCACACAAAGCCTAGAAAGGAACTGGCTCTCAAGTGCTGCTGTCGGAACACACCGAAAGGTGCTTGGCGACAGATTTTCAACGTGAGGGTGGTAGCCAGCCAGGAGGGTACTACAAAGTACCCTACCACCGTGCTATGGTTTCCTCACGATGTTTTCCTTCACCGAAAGCTCAAGCCCTTTGTAGGATTCGAACCCGGGACCTTCGTCTCGGCATCCGACGTCACTACCACTGAGCTATCATCGCCTTTCTTATATGAATGAGCTTTTATTCAAGTAATAACAAATACACGCATCCCTACTGAATTGCTAACGATTAAAATTCATCAGTTCGAAACACTTGGAATGTTTTTAGTGCGAATTAAGTTCTTTAGAAAGTCTGCTATTACGAAAACTCGCAAAGGGATGATGACTTCTGGACGTCAAATAGTTGCTCTAAAGTAGATATAATCCATACAAACCGGGTAACATCCCGATTTACTGCCATTTTTCTTCCAAATTTTCTGTAACTTTTCTAATGCTTCTGCTTCTCGATCAACATTGACCAGGAACTTTGGGCTCTCATAGTGGAAGTGGAGACAGATGGCGCTGATGCCCAAGGGCAGGGCTAGGGCTATGGTCAGGTACCTCCAGGGCGTGAAACTTACCAAGCCCATATCGATCGAGAAGTCCATGTTTAAGATGAAGTATGCAATTACTAAAAAAAATTAAAGAAACGTTAGTAGTACTTTTTAAATTATAGTGAACTCAATTCATGCCTATCAAGATTTTGTTATCCGCTATTCTAGTCCACTAATGATCAAAATCAATGTAACGAGGTTTGTGCGTGAAAAGACCCGGCATATTACCAGAAACATGAATTACTATTGTTTGTTCACTAACATAATCTATTTCTCAAATCTCAAGTTTTACTTTCCCTATGCATTTATTTAGCTTTACACCTTACTTTTATTTATTTTAAGGCGATGATAGCTCAGTGGTAGTGACGTCGGATGCCGAGACGAAGGTCCCGGGTTCGAATCCTACAATGAGCTTGAGCTTTCGGTGAAGGGAAACATCGTGAGGAAACCATAGTATGGTGGTAGGGTAGTCTGTAGTACCCGCCTGGCTGGCTACCACCCTCAAGTTGAAAATCTGTCGCCAAGCACCTTTCGGTGTGTTCCGACAGCTGCATTGAGAGCCAGTTCCTTTCTAGACTTTGTGTGCTTACCACCATTGGCCACATCATCACTGACCACGGTGAGATTGTGGTCAAACACAGGCCTATACATAGTAAAAAAAAAAACCTTAGTAGGACTTTTTAAATTATAGTGAACTCAATTCATGCCTACCAAGATTTTTTTACCCGTTGTTCTAGTTTACCAATGACCAAAATCAATGTCAAGAGGTATTGATAATTCTTTGTGCGCGAAAAGACCTGACATATTACCAGAAACATGAATTACTATTGCTTAAATAAATAAATAAATATCCTGGGACATTCTTCACATATGGTTAACTGATCCAAAACTAAGCAGAGCTTGTACTATGGAAACCAGATAACTAATATACTACATATACTACTTTTTTTTTTGTAAATACATACTTATATAGATAATTACACCCAGACTCAGGACAAACAGACATGTTCATGCACACAAATGTTTTTCCTGGATGGGAATCGAACCCACGACCAGCGGCGCTACAGGTAGTGTCTTAACCAATTGCTTGCTTCATTAGTATAATTTATTTCTCAAATTTCAAGTTTTACTTTCCCTATTCATTTATTTAGCTTTATATACCATATGGATTCATCAGTAATCTATCATATTCTTCATATTTTATTATTGGAAGTCATTCCACTGAGGGGTTTTCAATATTCATCCTAGGTATCCTTAAGTAACGAAGGGACTTTATAAGGTATATGTGTACATATTTTTCAGTTTCTAGTTCCTACGGTTGGATTTGTGCGTCATTGACCGAACTATCAAGTCAGTCAGATTTTCCTTTTATATTTACTACTAATTCAATAGGTACGTCATTCTAAACCCCTCTGAGTTTAAATTTTGCGACGTTCTTTATGAATTTTACGATTTCATTGATTGATTCCGAACCGGTAGTAGAGTCTATTGTAAAACTGTAACTTTTGACATTCATAAGTGCCTTATTAGGGCCTAAACTGAATAAATGATTTTTGATTTGATTTGATTTGATTAGCAAAGATTGCCATATTTGTCAAATTTATGAATATATATAATTATAACGTTATGCATTGAAGCCATGTTATCATCGCTATAATGATACAATACATCTAATACCTTTAAACGAGCAATAATTGTATATAAATATATATATATAATCTGGATCTCGGAAACGGCTCCAACGTTTTTATAAAATGTTGTATGCAGAGGGTTTCGGGGGAGATAAATCGATCTAGCTATGTTTCATTTTTAGAAAACGTCGTTTAAAAAAAAACGAAGGATAGCTCGGTCAACCGGGTACTAAATAATAATGGAATACTTACCGACGTAAAAAGCTAGACTGAAATCCAAGACACTGGTCATGATGAGCATATAAGTGTCCCTCATTTTAACAGAACATGATTCACCTAGCAGAGCATACGTCACAGACTGGGCACAACTGCAGCTGTATAAAGAACCATGTGTAAATAATCATTTAAAAAAATACTTCGTTGCATCAAAACTCTCGTCTCCCATTAGAAATGTACTAAACTTTTTACAACTGATGGAAGAGGTTCGATGAAATTATTCATTATAAAATGAATACCAACTCACAAACTTGTGCTAGCACATTTGAAGACTGCAAGCCAAATCCAATTTGTAGAGAAGGCACTGATAGCAGATATTATAAAACTTCCCCACATAGCGATTAAGAGGCTTTTCTTTCGACCTTGGGTGTCGGAGATGTAGCCCCATGGATACGCCATTATAATAGGACCTGTCAGATTTAAAAACAAACTTTGTAGTAATTGTTAGTATCGGTGCTCTGAGTAACAGTTGTTGCATAATCTGAGTTATTTAATATTAATTAGCATAACAAATTAAAATTCTAAGTAATTGATCATTAATTGACTATTAACAAAATTCATAGCTATTAGTTAAATAACATTATTTAGATATAGCATCATCAACATTATCATCATATCAGCCTAAAGATGTCCACTGCTGAACATAAGCCTTCTCCATTTATTTGAATGACGTATTAATACAGATTATAAAAATCTTACGCTCTCTCTTTTGGCAGGTAATTTGACATAAACTAGTTTCATCCGAGTTGCTCATGGCACTTTTTCCCTTGGGGAACTTAACCTACTGTCAGTTCAAACAGTAATCATGTAAAACACATTTTTCAAGGTGACAGATTCTGTCACTCTCAGACACATTCCAATCCCAAGAAGTTGTAAATATAAAAATAACTTACCAATGAAAGGCATAGAGAGCAATATGCTTTTCTGAGTGAGGTCCAACTGGAACTCACACTCACAACCGCTTACAACGACTGAAAAACCGAACATGTCGACAGCCATGGCAAGAGTTGCAAAACTCAAGGTTATTACAAGACCTATGCTGTACCATCCATTGCCTGTAAATAAGAATATCATTATTTTCCTATCCTGTTCCCTGTCACTTGTGGTCGGCACAAAATTTAGGTATTCTTCTTCCTTCCTTCATTGAAATTCACTCCTTCCTTATCATCTTGATTGACTGATTTTGTGTAAAGCTTGTTATTTACTTGAATGAGAACATCGCGAGGAAACCATGACACAGATGTAAGGTACTTTATAAACTCAAAACTCATTTATTCAGTTTAGGCCCTGATAAGCACTTATGAATGTCGATACTTACTTTTATTACAATAAAATCTACGTACCATCTGGCAAACGCATGTTTAGAATCTTTGAAGCGTATTCTAGCAAGCATCATTCCTATCAAGCTTTAAGCTTTATTGGCTTACTATTGAGGCTATATCATCTTACACCACAGTAAGACTGTAGTCTAACACAAGCCAGGTAGTAAAAAGCCTTGCTGAGTTTCATGGTGAAGTGTATTCTGCACTACATGTGCCATAACAAGGCTTAAATTGAATAAATACTACGTATAGAGAAGACGCAACATATGACCACTATGTTCCATTCAAGTGCAGCCATCCGGCCGCACTTCACATAGTTGATTAAACACTTAACGCGTAAGCACCATGAAAATCACGACACTTACGACTTTTTGGTAGCGAAAAAACTAAACCTTAAAAGCGTTCTAGCGCTACGTGTTTACACTGTCTGGTTAGACGACTTATTGTTTCAGCGCTGCAGCGAATATTAACAAAATGGAGCATGACCTTTGCTTAGGATAGCTTCTCTATACGTAGTAAATACCTCAGTGGTTAAGATGATGTGTACTTTACCTGCTAAATCTATGGCTTCATCGTATGTATACACTCTCTCGTCTCTACTATGGTCACTGATCGTCCATTCATTCTTTTCTTCATCTTCTCTTCTGTCTTGTGATTCACTTTCCGTCGTACAGTACGCTGGGTTTGACACCATTTTGTTTGCAACGAATTATTTTTAGCTATCTAAGGGAACATCGTTTATGACAATCTCTTGTGTTCTGCCAAGAGTGTTGCTCTCGGTATAACGAAATACTGATACTCAATAAGTACGTAAGTACATGGGAATAGATTATAGTTCTTACTTTGAAACTCTTCTAGGTAGTAGGTACATTAAAATATAATATTTTGACTATAAAATATACGTTTCATGTTTATTATAAAGAGTAGGTACTTACATAAACACAAAAAAAAATACCGTGACTAATAAAATGAGATCCGAGTAATTTAAAAAGGGTTTTATCACATTTTTCACATTTAAATACCTTTCCACATCACCGTAAACTAACCACTATAAAGATAAAACTATAACTGTCACACGGATATTTCCATTAGGTAATTTGCATTAAATGCTCATTATTAATCGAAGTGGACTGTTCCGGGCTCTGTACTACCGACTAGCAATAATATTTACGAGAAATAAAAAAATACTTTACTCAAATTATAATAGCCATCGAATAAAGGTGCATGTACATTCTATCGTTTTTGAAGAATGTTCAGTTGGGAGTTATATTTATGAATTATAAACTTTCATGACAAATATTATGAATCTCTTCCTAACTTTTCGGCGATGTAGGTATAATCTTACATGGTGTTTGCTAAATATAAAACCATTTTCGTTATCAAACAGTACCTAAAATAAAATTTACTAAATACCAACTGAATAACAATAATATATTGCTCTTAGTAAAAAACCTTAACATTCTGCATTCGAACTGACAGGCCAGTTGGCACAGTTGGTTAAGACTCCACCTATCGAGCTGCAGGTCGTGGGTTCGCTTCCCATCCAGGACAAACATTTGCATAACCATCTTTGCGTTAGTCCTGAGTCTGAGTATAGTTACCAAAAAAATTAAAACGTAGTATATGTAGTATATCAGTTGTCTGGTTTCCATAGTACAAGCTCTGCATAGTTTGGGATCAGATAACGTGAAGTCATATCAGCTGCGCGGTAATTGGCGGTTGATATTGATACTTTGGTGTTGCAAGCATCAAACTACGGTAACAGCTTACCATTAGATTCTCAGCGAATTATGTACGGACGACGACAATTTCAGGGTAAACACAGCGGCATCTTATGCGTTTGTAATAGGAGCTATTTTGCAACAAAAAGGTATAGTCTGATCTGTAGCCGTGTGTACGTAACGTTCGTGCACGTTCGAACCACTCTGTGAATACTATAATATAACCTATTGGGCGTCGGCCATCTGACAGCGGAGGTCACTGATAGCTAGCTAGTTAACTTTGTTTTTCCACATGAAATTTTCAAAATAAGTTCCCAGAAACAAAAGCGTTTCAGTGCCGTCACACGGTTGTCCACTATAAAGGGAAATCTATTAAAGCTGTATTAAATGGCGACGCCCAACAGGCTAATCTGCAGGTACCTTTAAATTTTGTTTAATCAACATTACATTGGTTTCAAATGTCTTCTAGAATTTTATGTTTATTTAATTGTCTCGGTTATTAATAACACATTAACTAAATGGTTATCGTTAGATGGAATAGCAGTGGGCAGGTCACAACTGTTGATATTAAATTAAACTTACCTTGAACAGACTTATGTACTGGGAGTAACTGCGCTCTCAGTTTGATGTAGTATCCGCGTAGTAAAAGAATGGGATTAGAATTGGCGGCTCATTGAGCCTGGGGTGCTATTCTGTAAGGAGATATCACAAGCTCGACGACGAATTCAACGCTGTCACTGTACTCTGTCTCTATCGTTTACTACGCTATCATGTGAAAAGTCAGTTGTACGCGGCCGGCATCGTTGCGCGAGCTCGTCGACGAATGAAACGTTAGAGAATAGCATAGCTGTACTGTCAGCATACTATGGTACAACGACGATATATTTCGATAATAACTAACGCTTTTAAAGGGATTACGTTTTATTAGAATAATAATTTATGTTATTTACGTGTATCACAATACACAATGCAGTGCTTTTCCCGCATTTATGCTCCACATAAAAACACCAAAATAACAAAAGAGTCAAAGAAATCGCAAAAAATCTAAATCCAAAACAATAATAAAAATCAACAAATATCAACACGGAAAATCTCAGAACTTATAAATTAACGTAGCATAAATAACGTTACTTTTTTGCGGTCTATACCGACGGGTGTGAGTATAGGCGCGATAATGTGTGAGCGAGAAGAAAATAGCGGCGACGCTATTTATAATCCCATTCTTTATCTTCGCGGTATAATGCATACTATAAAAACTTATACAGGAAGATTTTTATTTTGGATATATTATTAAGGCGAATACTGCGAACAATTTACAAAATTATCAATAATTCTACTTAGTTAACTAGTAAAAAATAACAGTAGTATGTACACTGCCTAGTTTGGATTCAGAGATGGGCTTGTGTGAAGAACGCCGAAGGATAAAAGAGGGGCAATGTCTGCTTATCGATAAATGAGTTGAAAAACTGCTGTCATTGTTTCTATGTGCCTATAAGACTTCAAATAATGTTTTATTCGCTGTAGATAAATTCTCATAATTTAAAAAGGTTTTCGGTATTTTTTTTATTCTGCTAAATTCTCAAATCTTCTCATCATTTACAGTTTTCAGATATCACTTGATCAGGTACACTCTACAGTTGCACTGGACTTTCCCACTAGCACTATATTAATTACTTATAAAATTATTTAAATAAAGTACATAATTTAATTTAATTTATGGGATATCCGATTTAATATACGAGTACATTGTAGATAATTAAAGTGATTATTATTATGTTTAAATTGTTTTCTTCGGTTTGTCTGGTGGTAGGAAGCATGCCACAATTGCTCCAACTGAAACAGAAAAAAACTAACTTATGCGCCATTTTTAGCTTGGCCAAAAATGCTTTCGTAAGTCTGTCTACGGTGGCGTAGTTCGGCGGATTTCCGGCTTTTCTCATCACATTGTATTTCTCAAAGGATTCTTGAAAAAAATTGTGAGCAGGGTTAGCTATATGGATTTTTTTTATAGATTCAGTTTTTGGAGGGTTGAAAAAGTAAAAAAAAAATATTTCGAGAAATTTACAAAAATATCACCAACCCTTTTGTTACCCTAAGACACAACTTTATTGTCCGAACAATAAGATTTTTTTTTCATCCGATAAACTTCAAGGAGTCGGAGGTATGAGAGGGTGGACAATAATGAAAAACTCGCAAGTACTAGTATAGATTACGTTCATCTTTGACTGAAATTCATTGAATAAATTTATTGCATACTTACATATAATAAAACCTGTGCATGAGTAAAAAGTGACGGTACAGTTTGAGATGATGTTGGATCCAATTATATTGACGCCAGCGAAGCCGCTGATTCGGGATATCATCACCCCTAAGCATGAAGCCATGCCGCTGTAACAAATAGGTTTTGAGGTAATGGATACCATTAAAAAAAATCTTTTTTTAAATAATCTGATTCTATGTAACGGTTTTAAAGTAGAAATGTAGGTAGCAATGCCAGTAGGAGTGAGTGAAGAAATTCTAATTACAAAAGTTGGAATTTGTTAACGATAAACAGATTCAACGAAAAGACAGCACTAGAGACGAATAATGACAACACTCACCGATAAGAAGTCGGATATATTTCAATGTAATAAGAGGAAAGAATTCCCATAGACAACACGTTTAGAAGCAATCCAAAGAATAAAATGAAGCTGACGATATTATTGCTGATAATGACAGCTTCGAAGCTCGTCACAGCAGATGTCAATGAGATGGCGATCATCAGCAGCTTTTTCCTCGAGGACAGCTTCGCGATCGCAAGGTTTGATGTAACGAAAACGAAGCCATGGATTAATGCTGAGTAGACTATTATTGGTTGCATTTTGGTTGAGCATTTAAGCTGTAAGAATATAAAGGGTAAAAATCAATAGGAATGATTCAATATGAATTTAGTTTGTATTTTCTCTAAATAATTAACAACTACTATGGTGCTGTTCATACAACAATCTTTAGTAGGAGCATGTAGTAGAAGGTACCGGGTGTCGTCATTCACATCGTAACTAAAACTGATACCATGGTTCCAGTATTCGGTTGCCGCGACGAAGGTCGTGGGTTCGAATCCTACAATGAGCTTGAGCTTTCGGTGAAGGAAAACATCGTGAGGAAACCATAGCACGGCGGTAGGGTACTTTGTAGTATCCGCCTGGCTGGCTACCATGCTCAAGTTGAAAATTTGTCGCCAAGCACCTACCGGTGTGTTCCGGCAATTGCACTTGAGAGCCAATTTGCCTTCTCGGCATTGTAACAGGTCAGCAACATATTGGCAATATCTCTGGTATTGCCAATGGCGATAGGCGACGGTAACCACTTACCATCAGGTGGTATGCTTGCTTGCTACCTTAGTAGATTAAAAAAAAAAAAGATTCTGGATCCCTTAACTTTAAAACATCTCATTGTTTCTTTTCATTTGAATGACGAATTAATGAATGAATTAATTTAAATCTAGAGTGTTAGGAAGTTCTTGTAGTACTATTGCATTGTATTGTATGTTTCATTTACCTATTGTATGCATTGTCAAGATAATCACATCACTTTTTTTAATATTATGCTCAATAGAAATAAGTCTTTATTACCATCTCTAGAAAGTTTATATTCAATCATATCAGGATAAAAAAATATCATGATGATCGTGTCTTTAAAATTATTGTCTAATAAACTCACCATATTATCACTAGAAATATTAGTCACGTTATTAATCTGCGGGTTTGTTATCATATTGCATAAACCATGCACTTGCTCTACATTTTCAGGCGAACTAAGTACTTTCTCTAAAGATTGAACCAAGAACGGATACCAGATGTAAATACTACTGCATCTATAATATAAGGTGGCTCATTACATAGAAGACAAGAATACATGGTTGTAGTAGCTTCTCTCTGCACTTGCAGCCCCCTCCACAAGTGATATTGTAAAACTGTAACTGTTGACATTCATACGTGCCTTATTAGGGCCTAAACTTAATAAATTACATTTATGTTCATTATTTACTAATTTAAAGACGTATACATGTTACGATTTGCAGGCTTCTTCGTCTATTCGTTCGTTATTATTTGATGACTCCTTATTAGACAGCTGACGGTACAGAAATTTATTTCTGTCTCTCGTAAAGTTATTATCTTAAACAGCTGAAGGTTCAGAAGTTTCTGTCTCTTGTAAAGTTAATAATAACTTAGATAAATCTTTTATATTACAGAAGCAGTTATTGATCATCTTCAGAGTTGAAAATATATATTTTGGTGATATAACAATCTTAGTAACCATTTGCTTGTTTGTTCTCATTAATAAAGCTGTCCCGAACAATACGATATATTGTGATAAGACCACTTTTAGAACTTTAATATCATCTACATTCAAATATAAAGAAGGAATAATTTAAAATCATATACAAACATGCTATATACCACAGTAGTTAGTAAATAGAGCTGAATCGTTCTTAGAACCAGTGGTGGCTTAAAAAGTGGCGCTGTTTGTGTCCACAAGGACTTTAGAAATGGAATCTCTTCATTTATGATCATCTGTTTAACCTGTCAATGAAAATTATTTAAATATTAATTTATGCTAGAGTTTAGAAGCTAGCTATACATTTTATTAGTTATCAATATGCTGATGCCAAACATTTGATAGTGACAATATAATTAAATACCATAGAACAGATTTTTTTGTCATAAATTAAATATAATCATGCCATTGGCGATTGGCTCTGAGTCTATACTCACACACTGGAACCTAAATGGTCTCGCACTGTGCGGTTCTAAAGGAGTTTCCTACCACCGACGCTCAGGTTGTGGAATGAGCTCGTGGTTTTTCCAAGAGACTACAGTTTGTGCGAGTGATACGCCTGGTACTACACCAGGGGTGTAAGCGTCCATAAGCTACGGTAACTACATACCATCAGGTGGGTCGTATGCTTGTAGTAGTATATTTTTCTTTTTAATCAAAAACATGATAAGGATATCAGTTTTTTTAATGGTAGACAAACTAGTAAACTACACCACCGACAGATATTCAACTGTTTCAAGCTAAGAATAAAATCTGTTTAATACCGGATACTTATCTACTTCTCCGCCGTTCCTACACCATATCTTCCTAAGGGTATTCAGAGCAAGGTCTTCATGACCAGCGTTGAGGAGGAACTTGGGACTCTCGTAGAAGAAATGCAGCAACACTGCTGTGATGCCAAGAGGCATTGCAAGTACGATTGTAAGAAGTCTGCATTGGGTGAATACAATAAAGCCCAAATCGAAGGATATCTCCAAATTGAGTATAATAAAGGCAATAGCTGGAAAAAAGAAGATAATAGAGTTTCATTTTATATCAATTAAAAACAAGAACGAAATTTCATTTCAAACAACAAACAAACTTCATGAAGAGGATTGAGAGACAAAAAAATAAAGGTCAAAAGTAGAACTTATTATAAGACCACTAGCTGTTCCTCTTAACTCGCGTTCCCGGGATAAAAAGTAGCCTATAACCTTCGGGAATAATGTAGCTTCCTATTAGTGAAAGAATTTTTCAAATCGGTTCAGTAGTTTCGGAGCCTATTCAATGCAAACAAACAAACACACAATCAAATCTTTCCTCTTTATAATATTAGTAAGACCACTACTAGCCCAGATTACCCAGTGGTTGTGAAGCCTTAGATAGTGACTACACGTTTGCTTGTCTCTCAAAATATAGAACTTAACTTACTCATATAAGCAGCAAATCCAAAGTTGAGGACACTTGTCATGATGAGCATGTAAGCTCCTCTTACTTTCATCCCACATGATTCTCCAAGAAGAGTGTACGTAGATGACTGACCACAGCTACATCTGCAATTAAAAATGTATAAGAGGATACAGATTGGAAGTTTATAAAGATCTTCTGTATCAAGTCACAGAGTAAGATAAGATCAGTTTGCAAATAATATTAGGAATGTTAACAATTTCCATGATCGGTTTTTCAACATACCATTACACAATAGATATTTAAGTGCCATTACATAAATAACTTAATAAACCTTTTTTTTTTTAATACTTACAAACTGGTGCTCATAAACCTAAGCACAGCCAGAACAATCCAGTTAGGAGAGAAGGCACTGAGAGTTGACACTATAAAGCTTCCCCAGTAAGCCACATGTAGACTTAGTTTACGGCCTCGAGTGTCAGATATATAGCCCCATGGATACGCCATAAAGACTGGGCCTGAAAAAATTTACAACCCAAATCCATCAATTTACATGTTTTTTTTCTACAATAGCCTGACAGGAATACAAAGCTTAGTAGA
This sequence comes from Tethea ocularis, assembly GCA_963555595.1. NCBI lineage: Eukaryota > Metazoa > Arthropoda > Insecta > Lepidoptera > Drepanidae > Tethea > Tethea ocularis. The sequence continues at coordinate 11,331,553 of OY741969.1, read as the reverse complement.
ACTGCGCCTTATAGAATGCCATCTTGCTGAAGGTTGAGATAAATACCTAGCACAGGGGTTTTTAGGGAATGCAGCATAGGGTGACAAGATGGTTAATGAAATATAAGCAGGTTCGGTTCCCTTATATCATCAGACAGGCAACATCCAAGTGGTAAAACCAAAATATGCTAACATAAGATACTTACCCAGTAAAGGCATAGACAAAATAATACTCTTCTGAGTCAAATTTAGGTCAAAATCACAGTTGCTACCATTGACAATGATTGAGAACCCGAACATGTCAATGCCCATGGCAATAATAGCTACACTAGCTGTTGCTAAAAGGCTAATATTGTATCGTCCATTTCCTGAAACGCAAAATAGGCTTAAATTAATTAAGCACACGCTAATGACCAAAAACTGTAAATATTAGGTATTAAAACACTCGTGTGATACTATTAAGAACCTCGCCTACGGCTCGGTACTTAAACTCACACTCGTATTTAATAACCCCTATTATGCAACAGTATCATAAATTACTATTATACTGCTTAATTATTTGGATTTTGTAGACTTTATGTAGTATTTAGTTTATTATCTTTTCATAATTCTGCTATCATAAAATTGCTGATAGAAAACTAACCTGCTAAACTAATAGCTTCGTCATAACTATAAGAGTTAACAGTAGTTTGGCATGTTGCTATACTTGAAGTTACCTTTTCAACGTCGTTATTTTTACTGTTCTCATCAAAATCTTCTTTACTTACGGTGTAGGCCTCGTTGGTAGCCATTTCAGTGGCGAATTTACAAATTTGCCGCCAGTAGGCTTTTCAATTTCTGCGGCCCTTACTGAAAATTTCCCAATTTCCCATAAAGCTTGATCTTTATTAACACATCAAGTGTCACTTTTCAAAATGTTATAATAAGGTACGCGTATTTTTTTAAATTAAGAAATTTAAACAATATTTTCATAAAACAAAATGTATTTTCCTTTATTTTGTCATATAACATTACTTCCCAGAAACTGATCGTTATAACCGACACTATACCAATAGTACAGGCTGTTCTGTAAGACCAAATGTGCCGGCCCTAAAATCTGCCGCCCTAGGCTACTCAGCCTGCTGGTAAATCCGCCACTGAGCGAATGAGAAATACTGGGGCCGTAGGGCCCGACTTTTGTTTAAAGAGGTCTCACGGTGCCTTATCGAGACCTCACTTGACAGGAAGGCTGGTGTCTATCTAAGACAACAGAACAGGCAGTAGTTTCTTACTTATAAATATTTTGATTTCATATTTTGTAAATAGGATAGGTTTAGGATTATATTTTAATATATTGTAAAATCAGATAATTTTTATGAAATGGTTCACTGCCAATAACAATTCTCAGAAACAAAAAATTATACCATTATTCAGTAGCAATTTCAATTTTGACAATTTCTAAAGTAGGTACCTACTCACTGTTTTACAAGTTTTATTTAGATGATGGAATCTTTCCTCAGTACATTTGGATTCTCAATAACACCATCACTCAGAACTTACTCCATCACAGTTTCAATAGTTACTTCATTGCATTTATTTAAACAATTAGTCGAGGAAACGTTTCAGGATTCTGAGTCAACATTTGATATCTTATCTTTATTATTCAGCCACGTTTATTATAAATTTACATTATGAGTAAATATCATCAATTATTTGTTACAAGGTACCTATATTATATATATATATACCTATTACGATTGTTCAACAATATAATTTAATCTACGAGTAGGTATATATAAAAAAACAGACATGTGCGAGTCTTACTCCCGCACCGAGGGTTCCGTAATAGTAGTTGGTAGTTGACGGACTTATCAAATCAGCTACTTTGTAATAAATGTCAAAACGATAGTTTATATAGAATTTTGTATGAAATATTACACTATGACGTCATAGTTTCACAGCATCAAATCATCTACTCTTAACGGTTCTACTGGTAATTAAAAATGATAAAAAGCATTAAATGTACAACATATTTGTTGTTTCCACGTGTTTTTAGATGTTTTATGCATTGGTTAGTGTTTGGTCATTTATTATTGACACTGTCAACTTCTTCTTTCTAATTTCTTATGTTACTCTCAATACCTTACACTTCTTATAGGTTTTCCTGTAATAGGTAAAAAACATTATTTTTCCATATATTTAAAAAAAAAATTGGCCTAGTATTTTGCCTATTTTCTTAAACAACTTTAAGATGCTCATAACGAGGTCTTTCATTTGATATCACACAATATAGTTTGCAAAACTTTTTTATTTATTTTTCTAATTTACCCCCCAAAAGTGGAAAGACAGACAGCGTTAGTAAACTAACACTTAGGTTGATTTTTAGTGCAATTTAATAAAATTATTTTTATTTTTAAGGAACCAGTCGCTGGAGGGTGCCGTGAGAGCTCTCTGTGGATATGTCTCGGTGTGGGGCACTCGCTCCAGGAACCAGGTAAGTGTCAATACAATTTAGAAAAAAACCCAAATTTCATATATTTTCTTATTTATTATATTCTAGGTCAATGAGCAGTTCTCATAGACTCTATATATTTTATATAATCGCGAAATATCTTAGATTTAATAGCTTTTTTATTGCATTAAACTTTCTATGTTGATTTTTTTACAGCTTGAAAAGATGCTATTCGTTTTTGATATTTATTTCAAAAAACTTGAAAAATGCACTTGCACAGATAGACGGACAACGAAATATATCCTATGAGGGTTCATTTTTATCATTTGAGGTACGGAACCCAAAAAACACAAAATATATCACAAACTTACCACAAAAACTTGATTATTAAAGAGGCTCTACTAATTTTTCTTTGAAGTTCAACTGGTACCATCTAAAATACAATGAACTGGCCATTAAAAAAACAAGTTTCAATCGATAGCGGAAAATGTATCTTATAATATTTTTTGTATGTTTGTTACACGATTACTCCGCTTTATGTGAACCGATTTATTTTTATTAGTAAGAGTATAAGGTGACAATGGGACCACTAGGAGAGTGGTCCCATTGTCACCAAATCCCAGGATCGGTTGATTGAAATGGCAAAAAACTGCATTTCAAGGTTTTCGGTTCTCTTTTTGTTATATTATTTGATACCAAATTCTAAAGCTAAGGGGTCCAGAGTCATAACATGACGTCCTGTATACACTATAAAAATATAGACTCTTTTTTGTGTCTAGATATTTTTAGACGCAGGCAGAAGATTGACGATGTGAAAAGATTTTCCCAGCTGAGAACCCTCTGCGCTTGCCGATTTGTACGAAAAGGTTAATGTAGCCATCAGAGGCTATCAAACTTTAGGTCTTTAAAAAATATATATATACGGAACCCTCCATTTACAAGCGGAATACATAACCGGTTTTGTTTAGTTTTGATTTTTGTTAAATAAGGTGACCGACCATGGCCTTTTGGATACATCAAACAGGTTTACATCGCGATATAAAGGTAAATCACGTTTTTTGTCACATTATGTATCAAATTATCAATAGACTTGATTTTCCACTTAGGTATCCAAAAATATTCCACAACACACGCCTAAAAAAATTTGAATTGGTATTAAAATTATAGTAAAATACAATAAAAGTGTCAATATAGGTACCTAACGAATTGTCTTTTGACTTTCTCGGGTAAATTTAAAACTATTTTTTGTAAAGGCAGATTGTTTTACAACTTAATTAAAAAAGAAATAAAACGGCTATAATTTTATTAAAGCTGAAGAGTTTGTTTGTTTGAACACGCTAATCTCGGAGTTACTGGTCCGATTCAAAAAATTCTTCCAGTAACAGGAACCTATATTATCCCCGAAGGTTATCCCGGGAACGCGAGTTAAACCGCGGGGAACAGCTAGTATAAAATGTACTCATTATTGAAGAGCCAAAAGAAATAAATAAATAAAATTAAAAATACAGTATCTATATATATAAAAGAAAGTCGTGTTAGTTACACTATTTATAACTCAAGAACAACTGAACTGATTTGGCTGAAAATTGGTGGGGAGGTAGCTTAGAACCAGGAGAAGGACATAGGATAGGTAGGGTTAGGTAGGGGCAGGTAAAGGTAGGTAGGTATAGGTAGGTAGGTAGGTCCCAGTTTTATTTTTGTTCTCAGGGCAGGACAACGTCAGCCGGGTCAGCTAGTATATCATAAATTAAAATACAAAATGCCTTAAAAATATTTTTTTATACAAACATAGCACTTCACACAATATTTGATCAGTATTGTCACAAAATAACTTGAGTTTTACTAATGGAGATCAGTTTTAGTGGCAATACTGAGCACACTCTCTGAAATATATTATAATTACCTATATCTACATCACATATATACATCATTATTATTGTTTTACAAAGTATAGAGTGGTATGACCACAATCACACTGGTCAGTGATGTGGCCGATGGTGGTAAGCACACAAAGCCTGAAGAGAAGTGGCTCTCAAGTGCACCTGTCGGAACACACCGGTAAACGTGGCGACTAATACTGTATTTAAATTGATTTCTTCGGTTTGTCTGATGGCAGGAAGCAAGCCACAATTACTCCACCTGAAACAGAAAACAAAAACGATTTTTTATAGTAATAATAGCTTCTTTACCCGTGTTCCCGAGAGATAAAAAGTAGCCTAGGGGGTTAGCTACCTCCATACCAAATTTCATCAAAATTAGTCCAGCCGTTTGAGCGTGAAGAAGTAACAAACATACTTTCTCACAAACTTTCGCATTTGTAATATAAGTAGGATCTAAGCCTTCGAAATCTATCTTTTTTTTTAATTTTCTAGTTTACCCCCGCGTTAAAAATTCTTATATTTATGTACGTTACACTATCTAGACAGGTTTCGGTCTAACTGTATTTTATAGTTTTTGTTTTTCGCTCACAAAACTTTTTAAGGTACTTACTTATAGTAAAAGCAGCGCATGAGTAAAATGTGACAGTACAATTTGAGATGATGTTGGTCCCAACTATATTGACGCCAGCCAAGCTGCTGATTCGGGATACCATTACTCCCAAACATGAAATCATGCCACTGTAATGAGAAGGTTTCGATATCATCATCATCATCATCATATCAGCCGAAAGACAGTATAAATTGCAACTAATCGACTTTTATCAAAAAGAGTAAAACCTCCTTCAAATACAATGAAATTAAAATGGAACTACCTTGAAGATCCATTTTTATTTGTACTGTACCCTGGATGTAAAGAATTTATGTTAGTTACATTTCTCTTTACATATTGGTACAGCGCCTCTCGCGGAATACTCATAAAACTAATTTCTGCCATTCAAAATAAGTATGATGTTGATGACTGGGTACAAAATCATTGGTTCTGTTTAGTCCATCAATTAGGTTATCACGTATTTTGTTATTTTATCAATTAATATGTGTCCAATATTTTTGGTAATCTAACTGACGGATTAATTAGATTTTTTTCCCTATTATAATAAACGCAAACGCAATAGTAAGCGTTTAGTAACTCAATTCTTTACACTCTGGGTACATAATGGGTGTATAATACTTACCGATAAGAAGTAGGATATATATCAACGTAATAAGAGAAAACAACTCCAATTACTAATGTATTAGAAAGCTGTCCCATAAACAAAATGAAGCTGATGATGTTATTGTTAACAATCACGGCTCCAAAGCTGGTTACACCAGATAACAATAAAATGGCGATCGCAAGTAGCTTTTTCCTCGAAGACAGCTTAGAGATCGCAAGGTTTGTGGTAACGACAATAACTCCTTGGAGTAATGCTGAGTAGACTACTATTGGTTGTACTTTTGTTGAGCATTCGACCTGTAAAGATAAATATTCACAAATTTCTTGAAAAACATGGTAATATGGACCTTGGATAACCACAGTGGAAAGTTCACTTCCCAACCTGTACCCTGAGTGTAAAGAATTGACGCTTAGGTCGCGTTTGCTTTTATGACATTTTTCTATAGGACCTGGCACAGCGTCTCTTGCGGAATACTTAAGGAACTAATTCCTTCCATTAGTTTAATGACGTTTTTTTACACTCAGGGTAAAGGGCTTTTTCTTTTTATACTAAGGCAGCAAACAAGCATACGGTCCGCCTGATGGTAAGTGGTTACAGTAGCCAATGGACGCTTGCAACACCAGGGGTATCACTCGCGCGTTGCCGACCCTGCAAAAATCTCTTCACATCCTACATGAAGAACCCCATGCTGTAGTCTTTTGGGAAAACCACGGTGGGCAGCTCATTCCACAACTCGTGCGTCCGTGGTAGGAAACAGGGTATTTAAAACTTATAGTTTGATCTACACAGATGATAATGATAATGTAGATAATAATCTAAAAAACTTACCAAATGGTTACTAGTAATATTAGTCACGTTATTAATCTGTGGGGTAGTTATCATATTGCATAAGCCATGCACTTGATCTTCATTGTCAGACGAGCTTATTACTTTCACTAAAGACTGAACCAAGAACGGAAACCAGACTATGAAACTACTGCTCCTGTAAGAATTAAAAGACAGATTATATTTATCATCAACTTATTATAAAACAAAGTACGCCAAGTTGACATCGAGTGTCATCAATTATAACATTCAAGGCGATGATAGCTCCTACAATGAGCTTGAGCTTTCGGTGATGAAAAACATCGTGAGGAAACCATAGCATGGTCGTAGGGTTCTTTGTAGTACCTGGCTGACTACTACTCTCAAGTTGAAAATCTGTCGCCAAGTACCTTCCGGTGTGTTCCGACAGCTGCGCTTGAGAGCCAGTTCCCTTCCACCATCGGCCACACCATTGTGATCAAACGCAGGTACTATACATAGTAAAAAAATACAGAAGGAATATTAAATCTTATACCAACACGCAGTATATCACCGTGGTAAGGTAAAACAGCTGAATTGTCCTTAGAAGCAGTGGTGGCTTGAAAAGTGGTACTGTTTGATTCAACAGTGACTTCAGAAATGGGACATCTTTGTTTTTTGTGTTACCCTCTTCATTTAGAATCACCTTATAGACCTGTAAATTAAATTTATTTAAATTAAAAAATTCAATAATTATGCGTACAATTGTGTCTAGAAGTAAGCACTATTGCAATGAAACGCAGCAGTAAAAATATTACTCTATTTTTATATATGCGCAAATTTTTCAAAAATCCTTTCTAACGAATATACGACGTCATAATATTTTGTAAATTTAGGTTCTATAGAGCAGATTTTGTAACAATTATTAAGCCTTATGGAATCCAATTCAAAAAAAATATCTAAAAGATGATAATGACCTTTTTATAAGGTTTCTAAATTAGGCACCACCACCGACAGACATTAACCGTACCAAATCTCAGAAACTAATTTAAAAAAATACAGTTTTAGATACCGGATATATTTCCATTTTTCCTCCGTTCTTGCGCCATATCTTCCTAAGGATATTCAGAGCACGATCTTCATGACCAGCGTTGATGAGGAACTTGGGACTCTCGTAGAAGAAGTGCAGCGATACTGCTGTGATACCAAGAGGCAATGCGAGCACGATTGTAAGAAGCCTCCATTGTGTGAATGTGATGAAGCCCAAATCAAAGGATACATCTAAATTGAGCACAAAGAAGCCTATAGCTGGAATAAAAAAGAGATTTTCAAATAAATTTTTGAATACCACTATAATTTTATCATGAAAAAAATTTAACTAGAGAAGGCTCGAGTCTTCGACCAATAATAATCGCGGATTACTTTCATCACGTCATATTCATGTGATTTCATTGGCCGATGATTCGAGTCTTCTCTAACTTACGCTTGCCATGCAACGGGCCTGATGAGGATTGGATTACAAGACAAAAGAACAAAGATCATAGGCAAAACTGTATAAAAGACCACATTAGACCACCAGAAGTTTTAAAGCTATAGTACGATCGGATAACTCGGTCCACGTTAGAAATTAGCATGTGGCTTAATACAAACTCAAAACTCATTTATTCAGTTTAGGCCCTGAAAAGGCACTTATGAATGTCGATAGTTACAATTATTACAATATGTTCCACATACACTTAAACTGAGAAGACTCCGGCAAGATTGCAGTGAAAGAAAGAAAGAAATTTATTCGTGACAAACAACGTGACGTGACAACAGGATATAGAAAATAAATAATATAACAAGTTAAAAATAATGGATTGCCACAAATCGGTCCTCCAACTCAGCATAATGTTGGTTATTGTAGACATGTACAGATAACCAACGCTGGTCTATAGTGCAATTCATGGTACACATAGTGAACCATCGTGGTTTTTGTACTGATCTCCCGTCAATTGTGCGTTTTGTCGTTATTGCTAACCTGTAAAGTTGCCGACGAGGAACTGAGTTATCCGGTCGCATTATAATCATAACTACATCATCTACCTTTCTCTAAAAATATACAACTTAACATACTCGTATAAGCAGCAAATCCAAAGTTGAGGATACTGGTCATGATGAGCATGTAGGCTCCTCTTACTTTCATCCCACATGATTCTCCAAGAAGAGTGTACGTAGATGACTGACCACAGCTACATCTGCAATTCATATTGCGATTTAAAAAACATATAATGATACCGATTATGTTCTTTACAAAAGAAATTAATCGTCACGTCTCTTTCTTACAAATATCATTGAAAAATTATAGAACATTTTCAAATCACCACATCAAAGAATACAATTAACCGTCCTTTAATACTTATTTTAAGAATTATTCCCTAACTACAAAACGTTAAGGAGTTGTACCTTCCATCATCAGCTCAGCAACAAAAGATGATGACTACCAGACACAAATATCTGAACAGTTTTAGAAAGTATATGAAAAATATTGTAAGTGTCACTGGGGAAGCATAAAAAGAATTTCCCAAATCGGTTCAGGCGTCTTCGAGAAATCCGGCAAGAGTAAGTCAGTTAAAAATAATTTACAACAAGGTTAATAACCATGTTAAATCTATTGTTATGAATGGCATTATGTTAGAAATAAAATTTTTAAATAATTTCATTCATACCGACACGTATCTATACAAAATTTAAATTTATGGATCACCTTACTTAGTGCCAGGTTTTAATAAATCTGTCCTACCAAATTTAAGACCATGGTATTGACGTCGAATACCGAGACGAAGGCCGCGGAATCAAATTCTACAATGAGCTTGAGCTTTCGGGGAAAAAAACATCGTGAGGAAACCATAGCACGGTGGTACGGTACTTTGTGGTCCCCATCTGGTTGGCCACCCTCAAGTTGGTATTTCTTACCACCGTCGGCCACATCATTACCATGAGATTGTGATCAAACATAGGCTTATGCATAGTTAAAAAAAAATTGTATAGCACGATTTAGTAATTTCTTCAAATACTTACAAACTGGTGCTCATAAACCTAAGGACAGCCAGAATAATCCAGTTAGGAGAGAAAGCACTGACAGTTGATATTATAAAGCCTCCCCAGTAAGCCACATGGAGACTTAGCTTGCGGCCTCGAGTATCAGATATATAGCCCCATGGATACGACATGAAGACAGGGCCTGAAAAGATTCACAACACAAATAACTAATTTGTACCAAAAAATCCCTTAAATTATTATATCAGGAATACTTCATGGAACGCGGCTGCTGAGATAAATTAGGTAGATATCTCAGGACGCTCAATCTGTGGTCTTTCTATGAGAGTACAGCATGGGGTTCTTCAAGAAGGGTTTGAAATTTTAGTAGGGTCAACAAAGTGCGATTTATAGGTATTGTGTTGCAAGCGTCTATAGGCACGGTCACCACCTACGGTCGGTAACCTTCAGACGGACCACTTACTTGCTTATTGTTGCAGAATATTTTTTATTTATAAAACAGAGTTCCCCTATGAGCTCTGTCAATCATTCTTACGGATAGAGACACATCATCACTATGTCAGCCGAAAGACCACTGCTAGACAAAGACCAAGGATCTTCACGATGCCGATGGCCAGTCTTGCGCTACGGCATCCAACGGTTTCCTGGGACCCTAGCAAGATTGTTGGCCCAGGGGCCTGTCGACGCTGCGCCTTCCGGTTCGTAGTCAACACTTGAGAACCTTTCTGCCCCAGCAGCCGTTGGGTCTACGAGTGATATGCCAAAGCAGGGACATAACATTAAGTTATTTGGGTATGGTATTCTGTAAGGTGGACCGTACTCCATAACCTGCTCTTTGTATCACTTACCAAGAAAAGGCATAGACAAGATAATACTCTTCTGAGTCATATCTAGGTTAAATTCACAGGAGCTACCATTCACGATAATTGAGAAACCAAACATGTCGATGGCCATGGCAATGATAGCTAGACTAGTAGTTGCTAGGAGACCAATATTGTAGCGTCCATTTCCTGAAAATATATTTATTAAGCTGCATTCAAACATTAATAGACCTGCACTCTTTAAAAGAAATTTTGTGCGTAGAGTGGTAGTGAAATGAAATATATGTGGCGATTACAGACTCCGTCTGGTCGTAGTAATACAAGCTCCGGGAAGACTTGAAACAGCCTCCTAATTCAGACTATTATAGTAGTCATGGCAAATAGAAATTAACAATGAAATAAGAGCGATGAAATCCAGCTGAGTAAGTGAACTTGAAAAAGGTAAATATCTTAGTAGTAAATCGAGGCATTTAGAAGAGAACTGAAGATAAAAGGAGGCCACTGGTCAATACTTTGTTATATTATAACGTAACTACTATTATTGCAAGAATAGTTAAGGTTTTAACTTCAGTAAACAAGGTCGCAAAGACGTCGCTACTGTAATGAATAGTACTAAATGGTCATATTTTAGCTGTCGTTGGTACAAATAACATTAAAGAATATTACTAAAACCATGAACTTATACTTACACTCAAAACTCATTTATTCAGTTTAGGCTCTAATAAGGAACTTATGTCAATAGTTAAAATTTTTCAATAAACTCTACCACCGGTTCCACATACACTTAAACTACTATTTACATTGGTAAATTTTGGATTTTTAAGACGGTTGTGTGATGTTAGGTCTAGCAGCTGAAAGGTACTTGCTAAACTAAGATCTTGAACCTTAAATTATTCTGCCGCTCTATTGGTGATAGAAAATTGCTTACCTGCTAAACTAATAGCTTCGTCATAACTGTAAGAATTAACAGTAGTTTGGCATGGTGCTATACTTGAAGTTACCTTTTCAACGTCTTTACTTTTACTGATCTTATCAAAATCTCCTTCGCTTACGGTGTAAGCCTCATTGATAGTCATTTTATTTGTTTTTTTATCTAGAAGTAACAAAATATATGTGAATAATATAGGTAGTTTTATCAGTTTTGCTTGTAATTTGAACATTACTTTAATTATATTAAGTTTATACAAATATACAATTCAATTAATAGAAAAAAAGATATAGAATAATAAATTATGTATGCTTTTATTTTAGTTCGATCAGATCCCCAAATTATTACGTTTTCTGCTAACGCAACGACACAAAGAGAATTGGCCCTTGAGAAGAAGACGGATGTTTTTCACAATTTTTTACTAGACATCAGCATCGCAAAAGACCCAGATTTGTGACGTCATTATTTTCTATTTTTTGGTTTAAGACTAATAATTTCGCAAACTTCTCATATTTACTCTTATTGCATAACAGTTGTCGGCAGGTTATAAAAAAAATATCTAATTTATGAATTTATTTGAATTGGACATCAGGATTTTAACTTTTATGAACAAAATATCTGGTACCAAATATTATTCAAATTTCAACATTCCGCTAGCTTTCCGGTTTTGGCAGAGAGTAAGCACACCTGTAGCATCAGGCCTGTAAACTTGGAACCCTAATTTTGGTGATAAATTCTCAACTTGTTCTAGTTTAAAACAACCTATAGTAACATGTAGAATCACTAATGATCACAAATTCATGACAAAGTAAAGTCTCTTTGGTCCTAGTATGTTAATCAAAAAAATACTGATCCTGAAGTCTTATGGTTTTCGTAGGCAGTAGTCCTGCTGCATCAGAACTGAGAATTTAGAACTAGAAATCGAAGGACAATGTCTATAACTGATACTCACAACTCTAGTCAAAAATCAACAGGTCCTCAAGACTCACGGTTTCAGCAGGTAGTACACCTAGAGCATCAGAAGTGAAGAGTTGGAATCCAAAATTGTGTGATAAAGGCTTTGCTTGATATCCACTATAATACATTTATTTATTCTCTCTCACAATAGGTTTCTCATGATCAACGAATAAACTAATACTAACCGACAAAATTTTCCGAAAACCTGTTTAGTGAGAGACTGGTGCCAGAGATAGGCTTAGAACCTGTAGTACAGGTCACCAGCGCCCCACACCGCGGATCGACATTATTGTTGCTTCATTACCTCACAATTCAAAATCTATCTGTACTAATAATAAAGCTGAAGAGTTTGTTTGTTTGAACGCACTAATCTCTGTATCTACCAGTCGCATTCGAAAAAATCTTTCACTAATTGGAGTGATTCATGATTAGTGACAAATTATTTAATTACCAAAATATAATAATTTGGTACCAAATCCATCATCTTTGTGTCTTGATTGCATCTTCAGTCTCTTGATTATCTTAAGTTATTTGCCATTTTGTAATTAGGTATATCTTCTTGCAAAAGACTTCAAGGTGCTGATTCTGTTGTTTACGAACTTAACTAATATTTAGTCAAGTCATCTCTCTTTCAAAAAGATAGAACGAAATTATAAATAGTCGTGATCAAATAAGCGATCGAACTAATCTAACACAACCAAATGATCTTGCATCCTTTTCTTATTAGAAAGAGATATAGTGAGATTAAATTTGTTTAGTTTGTAATAAACAGAATCGGGGCTATAACAATTAAAGTAACTCGTGGAGCTAAAAAATTAAAATACTCACCAAATAAAATTTGTTTAGATTCTAGAATCTTTACTCAGTAATAGATTGATGATTCAAAGTGATGGAAAATAACATTATCATGGTTTTTTTTGTCAACAGGTTGCTTGCTATGCTTCTTATTACCATAAAAATCCAATTAGCTATCGTGATCTTGAACTTCCATTCCACCAAATTTTCTGTCACGTCTGGAGTCCCACAAGGTTCATTTTTTGGTCCTCTGTTATTTGTTTACTATAGTGTTTACTACATTCCAAATGTCTTATATGCTGATGATCTGAAGTTTTTTTGTCATATTAGTTTGATAAGTGATTTTGATTTTTTTTCTTTATTATTATGTGTTTCTTCTATGATTTCTAAAATATATAAATTTCAGCAAGATTTAGACTGACTTGCAGAGTATTGTATTGTAAAAGGCCTTGGATACCAAATTCCACCTTAATACACTCGTACAGATTGTTTTTTTTTAAACAAAACCATACATTTGGAGTCTAAATGTACACTGAAAATATTATGTTACCTTTGAAAAATCCAAAAATTTTAAATCTTGAAGGTACTAAAATGAAAAACATTTACCGAACATGGGTTTCGCACTTCAAAGTTACTCTGCAATTCACTCAGTACCTCGTATTAAAACCACCAAATTTTTGGATCTTTCTTAAGGTCGTAACACTAAAGAGAAACGCTTATAGCACGTTTACGTTTAAACGTGCTATAAGAGTTTAGTAACGTCAATTCTTTACACGGGTTATGGCAGTTTGTATGCTAATTAGGTTACGCACTCATGACGTTCCATAAAGTTAAATCCTATTGACGCTTTATTTTATTTTCAGTTTTGAATTTTAAATCGTTTTTTAGTTAGGCCCTGATTATGGCACTTATGAACGTCGACAATAGAAAAGACTCTACCACCGGTTCGCTTACACTTGAACTGAGAAGACTCCGGCAACTTCGATTCCAAAACACATACCCGCACTTATTCTCTGAACTATGCAAACGTACCGCTCAATCCACGCTGTACTTAAGTAATGCGATGAAGGTACATTACCTAGGTATGTAATGAGTCACGTGCTGTCACTAGGTATTATCACTGAATTTCTTGCGAGCATTATAAGTAGTTATGCTTTGTGCAAATTCACTTTCCCGTTAGACATTGTTGAAGATCGCGTTAAAAAAATGCACTAAACACGCTATGAGGAATGAGCTCCCCGTTATGGTTTTTCCAAGTACAGCTCGAGGTTTGGGAATGGTATGAAGAGATTTTTCCAAGGTTGTTAGTTTCCTTTAAGATCGTCTATTATTTCTGAAGGGGTTCAAGGGGTTCTTCGAGAACAATGAAGAGATTTTTGCTGGGCAACGAGTGATTCCCCTGGTGTTGCAAGCGTCCATAGGCTACGGTAACCACTACCCATCAGGTGGTGGTATGCTTGTTTGCGGCCTTAGTAGTATATATGATTACAAGAGAAGAAGATCGCCAAGTCCTCAACGATTTGCTTCTTGGTTCTTTATACGAACTGCAAAGGAGTGGAATCAAGGCCAGAAGACCTTGATGTCTTCAAGGCCAGAGTGAATAGGCTTTTTCTGCCTACATCCTCGGCCTTGACATAACTCCTCCTTGGTGTCAGTTGACGGTCGAACGTAAGCCCTTACATAAAAAATGTCTGGTTGTTTGTTACTCTTTCACGTAAAAACTACTGAATAGATTTAATGAAACTTCGCACATAGTTAGATCATACCTACCCTGGAATAAAATATAGGCTACTTTTTAACCTCCTTCAAAAAAAGAGGTTCTCAATTCGGCTGTATATTTTTTTATGTTTGTTCACTCATAACTTTCTTGCTTAAGAACCGATTTTAATAATTCTTTTTGCATTGAGTTCTATATTAATTTTATTGTCTTTGAAGGAGGTTTTCTCTTTCTTAAAAGTTGTCAGATATTATTATTATCCCGAGAAAACATAAGATCCCTCGGGAACGCACGTGAAACCGCGGGGCGGAAGCTAGGTCTCTATAAAACCCCTATTATAATAAAACCCGTTTTCTTATAATAGGGGTTATACTTGATTTATTATCTGTACGTAATGTGTCCAAATGTGTCCACTTCAACCTGACGCCACGTCACTACTACGATACACGAGCACGACAAAAAACATACTGCTATCTGTGGTGCATGCACGAATCTAATAAAAAAATAAATAAAACTAACGTAACCTATAATCTGCCAACTGCATTCAATCGATAATTAATAATGATTAGCAAATCTATATAATAATGAAGCCCTATTTCCCTTGGTCACGATATCACGCGTGAACGGCTGGACCCATTTCGCTAATTCATTTTTTTTATTGTCAGGAGAAGGTTCTAACGAAAAAAATCGGTAGGTAGGGTAGGGCAGGTAGAGGTAGGTAGGTAGGTTGTTCTATTTTTAGGGCAGGACAATGTCTGTGGGGCCAGCTAGTAATATAAAAAAAAAAATAAAAACAAAATAATCAAAGAGTAGGTACTTAATTTGTAAATGAGAACAATGCATATCTATTTCTGCCTGCGAGTAAATAGGAACAAGACATTACTTTATATCATAAATTTACATATATAAATAAATATATACCAACTTAGCTTATGTGCTAGTAAAGTACCTACACCTTATATAGTGTATTATCTACTTATAACCTACACTACACAGAATAATTCATTGTAGTGAAAAAACATAGCGATAAACATGTTTATAGTAATTTCGATATTCAATTTCTCTTTGTAGGTATTTAATATATCAATAATTATTTTATTATTGATATATAATAAAAAATCAAAATAGGTTCATGCGTTCGGGAGCTACGATGCCACAGACAGACACACACACACATTCGAGATGTCAAAAAAACCATCCAGTACTTATAGTTTTTACCATAAGAAATACAAATACTTTTTTGTTATGAAAACATAAGATTTATTAAAAAAAAAACGCAGTTTACTTATCTTTAAGTCATGTGACCAAAAACCCCGACCGCCATATTTTCTCCCGAGTGACGTCATAGCAGAAACACTTGAACACACTAAAGGTTTCTACTTTTACGACGTCACGACACGAATCACGATACTCACGAAATGGCGGCTGGCTTTTTAGCGCGAATATTAATCGTTTAAATTATGAAAAAAAAACATTGATTATCGCGATATTATTTTGAGGAAATAAAAAACCAGTTGTCAATCGTAGGTATCTATACGGACATTTAATTAAGCCTATTAGGAGGTCCCGCAGAAAAATCTGACAAAAACAAAAAACAAAAATCTAAAATTGATTACCTACATCCTACATCGCCTTTCAAAAATAATATAGGTAGCAGTTATATTACTTAGATACTTATTAAAGTCACACTAAACTTATGAATATAATTAAGTGCTTGCGAAATTAATAAGAAAAGCTGTTGCCAGCTGTTCAAATGTATTTTTGTTCTTGGCAAAGCAATGTGATGATAACATGATACGCTTAATATCGACCGAATCGCTGCGATTGTGTAATAGACTGAGGGCCTTCCTACTCCGAAAAACGATACACGACATTTCGATGATCGTTGTCAAATTAATACAAGCTCTGCTTAGTTGGGGATAACCTTGTAAAAAAAAAATACGACTAGGTACAAGATTTTGTTGTGAAAAAAAACTTGTTTTTAAATATTTTTTTAAGCAAAGTCCTGTATTGTCCAATATTTTTTATATCCACCAGTTAGGATCTATGCTTGCTAGCTAACTTTGAAGCATATATTAAAAGTCATATTATTGTGTACAATATAATTAGTTTATTCATTACAAAAATAATAATTATAATTCTAAATAAGGCATCACTGCGGCCGCTCCGGTCGAGTGCTCTTCGGGAGTATTATACACAGCAGCCCGCTCGCTGGAACAAATACAAAGTCAAAGTCAAAGCCATTTATTTAGATAGAGCACACTTTCGTGGGTAATAGCAAGAAACTCGGCGAGGTTACATTTACTTGAGTAATACTTGAGAGCCAATCATAGGATCGGCTTCGATCGATTTCACCAGCGATCCCATATTTTACCCCCATTTTCAAGAATCCTCTGATCCGGCCAGTTGTTTGAGCTGTACGTTGATAAATCAGTCAATAAGACCCACCAAAAAAATAAGCCTTGCTGAATTTCTTGCCGGAGTCTTCTCAGTTCAAGTGTATTCCGAACCGGTAGTAGAGTCTATTGTAAAACTGTAACTGTTGACGTTCATAAGTGCCTTATTAGGGCCTAAACTGAATAAATGAGTTTTTGATTTAAATTTTGAGTACAATATTCATTAAAATCCGGACAAGTGTGAGTTAGGCCTCCTTTTTTATGGCATAAGTTTGACAAGCAGGCAGGCGACGGTAAGTGGTTACCGTTACCTATCCCTAATACGAGTAGTACCAGGGGTAGGTAGGTACAATGCCAAGAAGGCAATTCGGCTCTGAAGTACAATTGCTAGAACACACTGGTAGGAGCTTGGTCACAGATTTTTAACTTGAAGGCTAGCCAAATAACTTCATGTTGAGTTCTGCGCTAAAGTAAGGTTTCCAGAAGGGTCGACAAAGCGCAAACAGTACCCTTGGAGCGAATTAGTAAATAATTGTACCTCGGGTGTAGCTAGCGTCCATACTTACCAAAGGCTACGGTAACCGCTCACCATTATAAAACTATTTGTCCTCCGCGGTTTCACCCACGTTCCCGGAATAATAAGTAACCTTCTTATTCGTAAAATTATTTTTCGAATCGGACCCTGGGCCTGAAGTTTCGACATAGTTAAAGATTTTATCGCAAACTACCGATCGGTAAGAATTAACGAAAATATTCGCTTGCAATAACGACAATAAAAATAAATGCACGTCTCGACAGCAGAGATAGCGTGCAAACTTGTAATTTATCTTGACACTACCTACATTGGTACGCTAACGAAAACTGTATTCGTAGTCCGATGTCGAGACTGCAGCCCCAGTAAGTCCGGAAATCTCAATCCATCCTTAAAGTTGTCTGGAAGAGATCGCTTCTTAGCGATAAGACCGATTGTACAAACATTATTATTTAGTATTAAGCTTGCCTTTTTTAAATTTTGATAATTTATCATGGTATAATAAATTTATCTATCGATCTTCAGCTTTAATATTAGTATTGATAAGGTACATTTTGCCCTAAATAAAAATACGTACATATAAGCAGCGTTCCAAACATGTAAATAGGCACGACGCAGTGCTCATCGACGAGTGCTCCGAATACGACGTTACCCACAATGGCGCCCACTCGGCCGCACATCACCGTCACAGCCATCGCTGTCGCACTGTAAATAATTAACTTTCAAAAAAACAGTAAAACCTCCTCCAAAGACAATAATGGGACTACCTTCGAGCTATACTGAACCCAACTAAAAAAAAAATCGGTTCTTAAGCGCATCAAACTTTAAAGATAATTGAGAGGTGTCTTATGGACATCTCACGGAGTTCATGTAAAACAACTACTCATAAATTGACGGACGCTAATTATGTTAAAACATATAATCAATTGATATCTACAATATGTCAAGATTAATTCCGCCAGTTAACTGACAAAGAAAAAGATACCTAAAAATCGACATAATTGTTTCGGATTGACCAATGATTTTGTGACGAATCGGTTCAACATGTCACAGCTTGATTCTTAGCGAGATCAATAACTCTCGACAAAATGTTTATAATTGACTAATCGGGTTAACATGTCAATGAAGGGGATACTCACAGCCCGGCTAATATTGTTACAAAACTTGATCAGTAGCTCAAGCACGAACCATTTTGACGTATCGAATAGTAACGTAAGCAGTTTTTGAATAAAAAATACCAGTTCTATAACACTTTGATTTAATTTTATGTATCGTGCGCACTTTATATCATACAGAGATAGTATAAATAATAATAGAGAATAATTTTTTAAAGTTAGATGTATGTATTTCAGCTTCAAATTTCACTTACATTTACGTTTCGATACGTCAAAATGGTTCGTTCTAGCCCTACTGTAAACATCGTCGGTGTTTATTGTCGAGTATCGTGGAAACGTACCACAGAATGATAATACTTACGCAACTTTAGTGGGGAATATCTCACAAATGACGCAGAAGAGCACAGCTTCCGTACAGCTCACTATAGCTTCAAACACACACGACAGCACCAGGTTCTCGAGCGAGGAACTCACTAGATTCAGTCCCAGTGCTGCCAATCCGGAACTGATCAGCATTATCACTGAAATAAACAAGGCAATTATTAAAAAAAAACTTTAAATCTTACTGCGGAAAAAAGATGAAGCACCGAAAGCTCAAGCTTATTGTAGGATTCGAGCCCGCGACCTTCGTCTTAGCATTCGACATCACTACCACTGAGCTATCATCCCCTCTGTATGCGAATTAATGAAGAGCCCCCCCCCCCCCCCCCTAACTCCTAGTAAAAATACTTTTTTAACCTATTGGGCCATCTGACAGCGGAGGTCCACATGAAAGTTTCAAAATAAGATCGCACAAACAAGAGCGTTTAAATGCCATCACAAGGTTGTCCACTATAAATGAAATCTGTGACATGCTTGTCGATGCCCTGTTGGATATGTTATTTTATTTAAAAAAGACTATTTTCTTTAAAGGATAACAAAACAGTTTCCTTTGTATAGATTTTAGAATAATAATATAATATGGTAAAATTTTCTAGTTATTTGGATGAACAAAATCTGAGAAAAAATTGTTTTCAATCTTTAAAAGGCATATTTACGTTTTTTTCTGACGGTACCTAATAATCGTTTTTTTTTTACGAAAAAGTTCCGCATATATTCTCTAGTATAAAACACATATTTTTGACATATCTCTTGAAATAAAGAATGCAGAGAAAACCTTAATTTAGAATCATCATCAAAACTGACCTAGCATAAGTTTCTTGCCAACAATGTTGATGGTGAGACCGACGAAGAGCGCGGTGGGTACGCAGCTCAGCGCCACCACCAGTGTGTGCTGGTACACTCTGTCATCCAAGGGCCGGTATTCCTGTTCATCATGACATTTATTATTATTATTTTGATGAGCTCGTTGGCGTGATTGGTTATGGGGTATTGTTCGTTCACTGGAATAATGCGTTTTAATTTTATTACGTCTATTTCAATACTCGGAGTATCACGATTTTTCCACATGATGGCCCTATTTATGTTCTTAGCAACTGTTTAATTCAGTAGGTTCTAAGGTAATATATTTGTTAGTTGTCAGTGGTTTTTCAAAAGTTTTCTCAAAGAAGTGAAATTATGTTATTTATTTTCGACAAAATAAATGCTCCACTAGGTACTCTCTAGTGGATCTCACCCTAAGGCATCGTTCAGCCTTTTAATCCACTCAAAAATCTCTTTGCAGTCGCAGTCAGCAAAATATCTTAGCAGTTTAGTTCCTGTGCTTACATAAAAGCTGATACTCACTGATACTTCAGCAGTATAATTGGCCAAGGCAAGTGACACCTCACACACGCCAGCAGACTGGTTCTGGTACAGCGTGCTGAATTGACTGAACCTCTCAAACAGGTCCGGGAACCACATCATCAGGGTGTAGTAGCTGGAAACATAAATAGTCTCAGCACGTCATAGATAGAGGAGCAAGGATGACTCTTCAATTGAAAAGGGAAGATCTTCCAAAGTGGATCAGCTTGAAAATCTCTATGACATAGCGATGAGAAAAAACCGTAATGGGGAGCTTATTCGACTGGATTATTGCGTTAGACCATAACTCAAAGATCTTGAGTATGATCTTTGGATCTACAGGCACAAGCAGGCTTCAGTGTCTTAAGGCGATGATAACTCAGTTGTAGTGACGTCGTATGCCAAGATGTTAGTCGCGTTTCGAATCCTAAAATGAGCTTGAGCTTTCAGTGAAGGAAAACAACGTGAGGAAACCCGTAAGTACTATATAGTACTCGCACCACTGAAGCTTTGTCAGCACGCCAAGGCCACACTCCGTTACTTTAAGGAGCTAGGATGGCATAGGTAAAACTGGCAGTGGGGAATGCACAATACACCCCAAGCGGGACATCAGTGCAGCTTTTATCACCCCACACAGAATAAGAATAATATGTACCCGCCTGATTGGCTACCACCCTCAAGTTGAAAATCTATCGCCAAGCAGCCAGTGTGTTCTGATAGGCTGCACTTGAGAGCCAGTTCCCTCCTAGGCTTTGTGTGCCACCATCGGCCATATTATCACTC
This sequence comes from Tethea ocularis, assembly GCA_963555595.1. NCBI lineage: Eukaryota > Metazoa > Arthropoda > Insecta > Lepidoptera > Drepanidae > Tethea > Tethea ocularis. The sequence goes on along the minus strand of OY741969.1, from coordinate 11,310,461 downwards.
ACCATGGTGAGATTATGGTTAAAAGGTCTTAAAACCTAGAACACTCACCTGAACATAAGACCAAAATCAACAAAGCAGCATAGTACCAGCAACCCAATATAAGGCGGCATAACTAGCATCTTCTTCCTGACCCAGAAGGCGTCCCACCGCTGTCTCCAGGTCAGAGGGGCCTTCGTCTCGTTACCATTAGTGTCTGCTGACACCACCTCCTCTTCATCACCTTCGCCGGCGCTGATCATTGATTCCACCTGGAATTTGAATTTTATATCTTAACTTTGTGGTTCCAGTAAGTGGCTACCATAGACGCTTGCAAAACTAGGGTATAACTTGTGGATTTCCGTTTATGCAAAAATTAAAAAGTTTCATACGAAATTATAATTAAAGAAAAATAACAATGTCAAGAAATTTAAAACTCTTAGACACACTGAGAAATAATCCAGACGGAAAGGATCTGGATGTAAAATACAAGATGCTCCTAGTTTGATATAACCATATTAAGAACTGTCCTCCGCAGTGTCATCCTCATTGCCGTGATAAATATAGCACTCAAGGATAACTTAAAATCCAATCAGTGAAATAGATTTTGTAATTATAACCATAGACTAATGTAAAGGTTTATAACGAAGGAACACTTATCACGAAATTACCATTATCCAAACGTTAAGAAAATCATTAACTAGATATATAAACTTACCGGAAAATCCTTGGCATGAAGTTTAGTGTTAACTACAAATATCCTCTGAAGAACTGTCAACGCCTGATCAGCTTTATTGGCATACAGCAGATATCTTGGACTCTCGGGAAATGGGAATAGCAGCATCACGACAAAGAGACTTGGGATGCCGCAGGCAGCAACGAAGACTCGCCACGATGTGTACTGGAAACCCGGTCCAGGGGCTGTCAGGTTGAATGTCTCGCCTGGGATTATGAGGAAGGCTATGCCTGAAAAAAAAAAAGATTGTTTTAGACTGCAACTTGTACCTTAAGATATGTAAATGGTCGTAAATTTAAATCCTACAGTGAGCTTGAGTTTTTGGTGAAGGGAAAACATCATGAAACTATAGCACGACAAGATACCCTAGAAACTGAAGACTAAAGTAATTTTTATCAGCCTTTATCCATCAATGCCAAAATGATCAAATGATGATGATGACATACCATAGCAAGGAGAGATACCCTAATGCTACTACTAACTAAGCTTGACCTTACGTAAACTCTTTTCTATCTAATAAAATCTTAAGAAGTAAAATGTCACTAAACCACACGAAGCTATTTTCATCGATTAGTAAATAATCAAATAAGAAGCTCGATATAAAACTAGGAATGCCATCGTCATTGAAAAGGTCATAGATAAGACTGAAACGAAATTGGCAGACGACATGAACCTGACACTTCGCGTCGGTGGGCGGAAACTTACTGCTATTCGAGATTAATTATCAAATCGGACTTTATAAGCAGTGATCTATTTGAAAATACTTAGTAAAATCTTTTGCCAACTGTTAATGTGATGTTAGAATCCCTTAATGTCAAAAGGCCATAAATAAAGTATCTGTAATAACTCAATGAAAGCACAACAAATGATTGTTCAATATAAATCTTGGGCTATTCTTTATACAAGGTTATCTGATCCCAAACTAAGCAGAGCGTGTAGTATGGAAATCAGTATACTTTTTTGTAAATTCATACTAATATAAATGTGTGATGATAATCACACTCAAACAATCAAACAGACACACAAATGTTTATCCTGGATTCACGAGTTACGGGGTGATTGGCGTCCCAACTGGCCCGTCAGTGTTAGTATTGAATTGCTGAGTTTATTGCCAGCTCGTCTAATGCTACTTACCTTCAGAACAGGTGCTAGAGTCAGACTATTCAATGACTGCAAAGGTGCTATTTGTTAAAAAAAAATATTTGGCATTGAAGCAATTTCTTTCAAATGCCTGTTCTAAAAGTGTCCATAAAATATCATCTTGCTTCTTACCTGGCAGCAAAATGGTTCCAAAAGTCCAGAACACTTCAAGTCTGCACAGCATAACGTCACGATGTCTCAAGGAGAGGAAGTCCCCAAAGTATGGAAAGATCAGCCCAGTAGCACCGATGATGCCGAAGCCAGAGAAAAACCTGGAAACATCACAAGTCTACAACGAATAGTTACGTCAAGATGGCCAGAAATAAGATGGAATCTGATTTACAGATTATAATAAGATATATTTTAGCTAGAATTAAATTTACAGGTACATAAGCCAGCTGGAATTAAATTAACAGTCTGGCTAGACTATATTACAATAGACTCTGAATTTTTGCCTGCTGAATTTCCGTTTGATCTTTTTTAATAATTTATTTAAGTACATTCATACTCAGTTAAGTAAAGAGAGAAGACAAAATGGATAAAAAGTCACAAAGGGGCAGCAGTAAACTTTTTGAATGTCTTTTTTTATTTATTTAGGACACAAGTAACCATATCAAAAATAAATATATCAATAAATAAACACGAATAAGCCTAAAGATCCGTTTTAACAAAAGATTTGGATAAATATTTGAAGCATGTACAGAGAGATGGTACCTAGATGTTTCTTAATGAAATCAACAATATAATTGAAACCGAAATTGATTATTGTAGCTCAATATAAGTCGTCTTAAAAACAAGTTAATGAAAATAAAATAAACGACATGAAAATTATAAAATAATGAAATTTCTCAAGATACCTGCAAGCCAAGAAGGCAGGGAATGACTGTACAACGCTTGAGAGGAAAGCAGCCAGCGCGTCCAGAAGCAGAGCGCCGATTATCGCCTTCTTGCGCCCACGTGCGTCCGCCAGGTTCCCCCAGAAGTAGGAGCCGACACACATCCCTATGGAAGAGATCAATAGCGTGTTTTAGTAAATATAAAATTATAAGTCCCTGACTGTTCACTGACTGATACTTCAAAGCTCAGTCTAAGCCACTGGTCTTAGAGGATTTACTCTTAATTTGGAGGGGGTCCCTTGAAAAGTGTAAGCATCCATTAAGGCTTATACGAGAAACGATGATTCTAGATTCAGTTTTTCTCTGCATTCTTTGTTGCAAGAGATTTGTAAAAAAAACCTCATAGTAGAGACGAGGATATGTTTTTTTAATTGGAATATTTCTTTATTAACGAGTTTTGGATAACTTACCAATAAGCGGTGTAGCTGTAAGTCTGCCTTTATCACTAGAGGTGAGGTGGAAGTCGTTCTCGGCAGCCGGCAGCACGAAGCTGAGGGTGGTGGTGCTGAGAGCACATACTGCGTACACAGCTCCACAGGACATGAGCAGAAGCCATTGGAAGCAGCCGTAACCTGAAAATATAAAAATCTTTAGCGTGCTAACGTTACATACTGAAGCATTTTTAGGGTACCTCATAAAATAAAAGGGACCCATATAGAATCAGAATCTCTTCGTTGTTCGACTTACAGACCGACAGACCGACAGACCGACAGTAGGTACAACCTGTTTTTTATTCAGCTCCATTGTCATTTACGCGGAAATAGTCATGCTTTGAAACTAGCGATCGGACTATTATGAGGAGGCTATCTGCGTATGTCTCCGTCCCTTACTTAACTGACGGAGACAAGCGAGACAGGAGAGACGTAATTTTATTAAAAAAATATGGTTTTATGTTATTTAAAAAGAAACTAAGCCTTTTTTTTAAAGTAAGAAAACTATTTCCTTTCTAATGGATTTCAAAATGTATGTTAATATTTTTCAAGTTTTTGGATGGCCCAAATAAGAGAAGAATGCATTCTTAGTTTTAAAAAGGGGCATATTTATGTTTTTTTTCTGATGTTACTAATGAAAAATCCCAATTAAAAAAAAACTATTCCCCGTCTCATATTCTCTAGTTTAACATATATTTTTTCCAAATCTCTTACAACAAAGAGTACAGAGAAAAACGCATTTAGAATCATCATTTCACGTATAACATCGTATTAACAGGACCAAATTTATTTTATCCCTTATGTTTTTTGCTAGGAAGAGATATAACGAGATTAAATTAGTTTAGTGTAAATGTTCACGGAAAAGTATCTAGTCCGTCATTGTATACATTTCCTAGTAGGAAATCCATACATTTCCTAAATATCATTCGGTATATTTGTAAGGATAGCGGTATTTGGAGGGTTGTAAGTGAAACGTACTTTTGTGCGAATACTTGCTATTCTATGCAAAATAAAAAAAATAACCCCAACCTATTTTTTTCAATAGTTTCTATATATTTCCAAGTATCATTATTGAATTCTAATTTCCTAGGGGAAATACACAGGAATTGTATACAATTCCTATATTTCATACATTTCCGGTGACATAAACAATAAAATCGGCACCAATATCGATCAAACAGTTGCAAATACAGTGTGAATGTTGTACTTGAGACCATTGAGTTTAATTACCACAAGTGCTCTCAATATCGACTCAATTCTATTCGATCGATACAATCGATTTTAAAACGGACAATTAAATATTATGGCTTATATATCTAGCCTTGGTCACGGTGACTATTTTCATACGCATTAGAATTTATTTAATAAGTCTGCAAGCAAGTATACGACTTGTCTGAAGGTAAGCGGTTAACATCTCTCCTCTATGAGCTTTGGCGACCTTTCATTACAGCTTAAAATTAATGAAAATAAAACTAACATTTTCAGAGGAAAAAAATAAATAAAAACTAAACTGAATGATTTAGCATTCCTACTGTGGACCATTAAAATATGGAATGAGTTCCCCCATTACGGTTTTCCCATACGCAACATAATGTTCTTCAAAAAAGGGCCTAAAAACAGCTCAGCAAGATTGGCAATCCTGGTAATGCAAATGCCTGTGGCGGTGACTTCGTACCATCAGATAAATCGTCTGCCTGCTTATCAACCTACTTGGTTTCCACCAATTCCACCCCGCGATGAATTTTACCCGCTATGAATTTTCGAAAATCCATTCTTAGTGATTACCTAAATGTCAGCCCGTCCCATCCAGTGGTTTGAGCTGTGCGTTGATAGATCAATCAGTCAATCAAGTTTTCCTTTTAAACATTTTTATGCATTAAACATATCTATCGGTAAACGAAACGCACGTTCATGCAACAGAATATCAAGAACTAGCGACCTGCCCCGGCTTCACACGGCTTTTCTCGGCTTTTCTGAACTATAATATGTATGTATTATACATATAAACCTTCCTCTTGAATCACTCTATCTATTGCTGAAAACTGCATTAAAATCCGTTGCGTACTTCATATGATCTAAGCGAATGACAGCGGAAGCGATTTTTAATATACTATGTAATGAACTTGGTACTAACATAAAATTTAGAAGGGCGCTGAAACGTCATACGATCGTTCAATACAACCGCACATATAAACACATACATATTATACTATGATGACGTCCCCTCGGCGCCTTCGACAATTAATTGGATGAGGTTTGAGTCATCTACACGTATACCTAAATATGATATATATATGACAAGGTATATCGAGGTTAAGTTATATCGAATTAGTGAAATAGTTTTACTACCGTCAAAATGATTTATGTGTCAACTAGCTTCCGCCCCGCGGTTTCACCCGCGTTCCTGAGGCATCTTCTGTTTTCCAGGGATAAAAAGTATCCTATATGTTATTCAAGGGTATGTATTTAAGGTGATACCGTCGGTTCGAGCGCGAAATTCAAATTTCAAATATTACGCTTTTTGCTAATTGCAGCTCAGTTATAGGTCGTAAGTTATTAACATGTTATTTGCGACAAGAATGGTAGTATATTTACTGATTACTAACAAGAGAAATCATCAACATATTCCTCCAAGGTATATTAGTAACATTTTCATGAAATAGTCGTATAATTTCAGTAATATACCAAGGTGGCTTATTACATAGAAGACAAGAAAACATGGTTGTAGTAGCTTCTCTCTGCACTTGCAGCCCCCTCCACAAGTGACAATTGTATGGAATGTATGTATATTTAAAACAAAAACTGTAATTATAAATTTAAAAAAAGAAAGATCCACAAAGGTGGCCTTGCTGAGTTTCTTGCCGGAGTCTTCTCACTTTAAGTGTATTCCGAACCGGTGGTAGAGCCTATTGTAAAAATTGCAACTATCAACATTCATAAGTGCCTTATCAGGGCCTAAACCTGTGCCTAAACTGAATAAATGATATTTTAGTGTTTAAGTTTGAATGGAAGAAGATACTGACACCAGAATTATAGCTATTACTAGTTCAGGAGCCCGGCTTCAAAAATAGGTCAAGTAAATACTTTTACGGCAACAAATTAATTTATACTCTATGTACAAAGTGCAACTTCTCAAAGTCCAATCGTGCGTTAGTTTTAAAACACATTTGCGTGTGTTTACATCATGTGACATTAGTATTAGACTATTTATATCCGAACGCGTGCTGTTGTTGTCAACACATAGACTTTGGACTTTGAATTTTTCATGTGTATTTTCAAACAATTATGCAATGACACATTGTTCTGTCGCTTCTGAAATATGATTTGTTTTTAATTTAATGCTAGTAACGCAAGAATAACCGGCCAAAGGCAATTTTACTTCTTTATAAGATTAACTAGCGACGCGCCCCGGCTTAGCACGGCTTTTCTCGGCTTTTCTGTACTATAATATGCATGTATTATACATTTAAACCATCCTCTTGAATCACTCTATCTACTGCTGAAAACTGCATTAAAACCCTTTTAAAACATATTCTTCCAAGGTATATTACTGACATATACGACTAATTCACGAAAATGTTACTAATATACCTTGGAGGAATATGTTGATGATTTCTTTTGTTATTAATCAGTCAATATACTACCATTCTTTTCGCAAATAACATGTTGATAACTTACAACCCATAACTGAGCTGCAATTTGCAATAAACGTGATAACATTTGAATTTCGCGCTCCAACTGAAGCCTCCACCTTAAAGTGTCAGGAAAATGTTGTAAAATATACTGTTACTAACACAAATATATTTTAATGCTTCACGGTCACGTTCTCTTAGAGCAGATAGATGCAAAAAATATCTCTTAGTACCTAGACAATAAGTATTTTATAGTCACTAGCTTATCTACTTTAACTTTTTATCCGTGCATGTAATTTTCATAGTCCACGTGACTGACAGATCTATCAATGTATAGCTCAAACCACTGGACGGATTGAACAAAAATTTGGCATATAGATAGATTGAAAGACATCCAATGCTGGACAAAGGCTTCCCCTAAAGATCTCCACGATGATGAGGGCCATCAAACATATCAAGGACTTAAATCAAATATTAAAAGACGATGCAACTGCAGATCTTGGCAGCGAAATCTAAATAAATAAAAGGAAACCATGACTGACTTACTGATCTATTAACGATTAGCTCAAACCGCTAGAGTCTAGCGGCTAGACGGTTCGGTCGGTCTGAAATATGGTAAACAAAAAACTCAAACTCAAAAATAAGTTCAGGCTGATAAGTAACTTTATGAACGTCAAAAGTTACAATAGACTCTACCACCGGATCGGAATATACTTAAACTGAGAAGACTCCGGCAAAAAACTCAGCAAGGTTTCATTATACAGATAGCCATTTAATTATGACAACTAATAGACTCGAGCGTGACCTTGCGGAAATCCATTATAAGATTAAACAAAAGACAAATATTTACTAACTAATTCCACTGGATCTCCTTCTCTATCAAGTCCCACGTGTTCCGCTTCTTCACGAATCATCATCAGGACGTAATACTCTTTTCTCTCTCTCGTCAAGTTCCGTGTGTCGATCTCCTGTTAAGTTTCCTTGTGTGGGAATTGACAGAGAAGGAGATTCAGCGGAATTACCTAGTTACTAAATATGTCTTTTGTTTAGCTAGAATTTTTGAATGTAGGGGATCGCGGGTGAAACCGCGGGGTAGAAAGCTGGTAATAAATAAGAATAAATTGGATAATGTCGAAAGGCTTTTTTTAATTTTAATTAAAACTAAAATTTCTGATAGGCCTCTATCATTAGCATTAAATACCTTTGACTAATAAAAAAATTAAATGTCCAATATAATTCCACTGTATATTTGTTTGTACATCATAAACTGTTCATTTTATAGGCTCATTATAGGTTTTATGATCGTTTAATGGGAAATTCTGTGACGTTAGTCGATTTTACTGCTCGATATTAGATCATACTTATTGGATAAATCTATAATTCCTCTCAAGATGCGCGAATTATCAATAAATCTTGCTTCTTTATTTATTCCTTCTATACGTCATCTTACGTCATCTCACACATGGTTGTCTGGGGCGTATCTATGATGGAAATCATAATTAAAATCATTCAAAGAAAGCTCGACATGGACAAAATGGTCTTCACCGTAGCGCGTCATTGATTACCATTCAAAGATACCCTGGCTGCTGATCCCAAACTAAACAGTGTTTGTACCTGCTATTGAAAATAAACTATTTATTTTCCGCCACGCCACGTTTCCCGTCATATTATCTATATTTTTAATTTTTACTATGTATAGGCCTGTGTTTGACGACAATCTTACCGTGTTCAGTGATGATGTGGCCGATGATGGTAAGCACACAAAGCCTAGAAAGCAACTGGCTCTCAAGTGTCGGAACAAACCGAAAGGTGCTTGGCGACAGATTTTCAACTTGAGGGTGGTAGCCAGCCAGGCGGGTACTACAAAGTACTCTACCACCGTGCTATGGTTTCCTCACGATGTTTTCCTTCACCTATCATTATCATCTTTCCTCATATCATTTGTTCGTAGTTTGAGAAATACTATCAATCAATTGATGCTGTAAAATTATGACGACACAGCGCAGTGTTTCATACAAAGCTCTTTAATCTGTAGATTTCACATAGGTTCATTTCACACAATTATATTAAAAAGTCGCTGAATTGATATTATAAGTACCCATAAAGGCAGTGTGAAGTTATATTTGTATAAATTCCAACATAAATAAAAAACACATCAACATAAAAATACATAATTTAGCAAAAAAAGAAATATTATGTGTGGTACATAACATTTTTAAAATGTATGACCCAAATTCCGAACATCATTCATCTAGAAAAATATATTATAATCACGGAAACTCATTTTTAATCCAAATTACCTACGTTTTCAGTAAATATTTCAGTCATCATAACGACTTGTAAATATTTTCATGAGATTCAGTTACTGAAAATAGCGGTTCAATGACCAGAGCCCACGCTTCAGCGACATATTATTTGAATGTAGGTAAATAAAATTTATTCAGCGCAATGCCAGGAAAAACCTGTCAAGTGCGTCACTGAGAAACGGGTGGATTCCGTAGCTTATGGAACAAAGATTTTGGTATATCCCATTTGTTTATACTAAAATATCAGACAGGGAATTTACTAAATTTATTTTCTTCATAAGTAATTGACCATGAGCGTAATAATATTTTTGTATTATTTTGTGTTAAACTCTGTAGGCAAAACGTACAAAAGCTTATTATTTGTATTCCAAAGAGACAAAATTATTATTTACTTAAATAATTTCAAAACAGATTACCTGGCAAAAACAAAACTTATTTTGTTCTCAAGTGTTAGATTTGACTTCATAATAGCTCTGCTAAGTTTGGAACCAGGTGAAGCTGTGTGAAGAATGTCCCAGGATATTATTTATTATTAATATTATTTACTAGTTGATCTCCCCGGTTGCACTCGCAATGCTTGGATAAAAATTATTCTAAGTTTAAAATTATCTATATAGTCAAAACATTATCAGAATTAGATAAGCAATTTGGCCATGAAAACAAATAGACCAAACTGACACTTTAAAGAAACGATCGATTTAAAAACGTTTTACAGTTTTACCTGTCTACTAGAAACTATAAAAGGATCTCTAAAAATTGACATGTGCGTCAAATGCGTACTAGATCTGGCTATAAACGTAAATTAGGCTAACTAGCTCTAGCCAGTCGCAGCCAGGCTATTTCAGATCGCAAATATATCATTGTGCAATATAATTAACCTTATTACGGATTTAATTATCTTTTTTGCAATAATTCTTACGTTTTATATTCTGAGATAAAATGTATTCATAAATAATGTTTTTCTTCTTTGGCTGCGTGGTGACGGCGAAGAATTTCACCACTCCATCTCATCCCGTGGGGGACGTAGAAGTCGTCCGAGGGAAGGTATACCAGAGTACGGGCAGCAGCGTATCTCTGAGAACTATAACACCATACTGCGATCGCCAACCCGCCTGCCAAGCGTGGCGATTAGGATATCTCCCCCCAAAATCTTTGGGCGAGGCCTTTGTCCAGCAGTGGACGTCTTTCGGCTGATATGATGATGATAAATAATCGAAATCTTCTTTTCTTATTATATTTGCGAATGTGAGTTTGTTTATTACCTCTTGACGTCTAAACCGGTCTACCAATGACTGAATTTTCTAATGTATGTTTTTAAAGAACATACTAGAGTCATAGTGCTGAAGGATAATAATGTAGTATTTCCCACCGGAAGCAATTAATTTATTATTTTAAAGCCAAGTATATAGCCCAGTAATTAAGTATCCCCTTGGAACTTGCCACTAACACGCAATGAAAACGACCTGAGGTTACGGTCCTAATAAAAAAGTAACCAAGTGCTTTTTTGCGGAAATCTTTGATTTAATCAGTGCTGAATTTGCAGTCTTGGTCGCCCTAGGCCGTATAATACCAGCCGCCCCTTTCTTAGCTCTCATCTTTAGGTAGTATGAATGCGTTTTTACTATACATTGTAATTTTATTTTTATATTTACTTGGGTCGTTTCTTGTTGCACGGGGTGCACTTTTGTATTTTCCAAACATTTTATTTTTGTCATGATTGGCCGCCATAGGGCCTATTAGGCCTTAGGGAAAATCCGCCACTGACTTTAATTCATCATCATCAACTCACATAGGGCCCAACTAGCTTTCCACCCCGCGGTTTCACCCGCGATCCCCTATTTTACCCCCTACCTTATTATTAGCTTCCCCTGCGGTTTCATCTGCGTTCCCGAAGCTCCCGTTCTCTATGTGATTCAGCGAAGGCGTTATGGTGGGGATCAGGATGGTAGAAATAAAATCATATACAGAAAATAGCTTGTAATTTATTTTAGAGCCAGGAAATGATAAATATACATGAGATTAAAATAATAACAGCAAATATTTTACAAGAAGAAATGTCGCGAATGACAGTCGCTCTCCGTATAGTGATGCGCGTTACTCTGTAGTCGAGTGACGTGACGTAACAGACAGTTTTTTTTTACTTTTAGATTTTTATTATTGATGAAGCCAGCTTCATGTATTTATATTATTTTAGTAGGATAATAAGTAGGATGATCCATACATAAATACCTAGTTTATTTTCACATGTAATCTAGTAATGTTTAATTATAATTTAACTATGTATAAAAATAATTCATCGACCTTGGTTTCGCACTAATGTAAACTAATTTCTGTCAGATATACGTTTAATGGTTGCCTTTGCGCAGACCATTGTAATTTATGTAATAAAAATAAAAGTTACGTCCGCTTTATTTTTATTCTATTCGGTTTGTAGTGAATTGTTTTTATATAATTTACTAGCTGTTACCCGCTGCTTCGCTCGCGATCTCGGGATAAAATGTAGCCTATAACCTTGTATGTAGCGCGTTCAAACAAATAAACTCCTCATATAGGTTTTTGTTTTTTATTTATTTAGACGAGTAATGGCACAAATTCAGTCGTTTACAAATTTTAATAATGTGACATCTCCTTCTTACAAACATTATTAAAAAAGAATTGGATTATAAGAAAAATAATATTAATTATTGGTACAAACAACATAGTCTTAAAATATTTTCCGGATGAACCCTAAATCTGTTTACTTTAAAGTCAGTTATTTCCAGATTGAAAATGAGCAGAGTTGCCAATCATTCACCGTCCGTCGTGCGTGTGCGCATGTTTTTGTTTACTTTCTTTTGTTTCGCGAAAACCACAGACATTGACCATTTATTTGACAATTATCATTGAAAATAACTTTAAGTAATTATAATTTCGATTAAAACCGTCACCCACGATCTCTTATTTTACCCCCTTAGGGATTGAATTTTCAAAAATCCTTTCTTAGCGTATGCCTACTTCATTATAGCTGTCTGTATGCCAAATTTCAGCTCAATCCATCCAGTGGTTTGAGTTGTGCGTTGATAGATCAGACAGTCTGACTTGATGGATGACTTTTCAAAAATCCTTTCGATCCTTCCAATAGCACACTAACAGTACAAACAATACTTACATTAGCAACTATAGTACCAAAATACCGAAACTGAATGCAAAACAGATTGTTAAAGCAAATGGGGTTTAAAGCTGTGGTTAGAACCAACTGACACGCGTGGAAATGGGATTTTCCACGCTGTCGGGAAATCCATTCGCACCGCACGGCGCACTCGGTTCGATACATAATGGATAACTTGGTACTGAAATTGAAGGTGCATTGAAAATTACATGTTTTACTTGCTTTAATTTTGTTATGAATAAATTAGTATTACTTTAAAACCACAAGACGGATTTGTAATTTTTTTTAATCTTCGTAGATAGTATAAAGTTTTGAGGGAATGGAAAATTGGCCGGATAATTTCTATGGGATTTTTGTATGTAGATACACACTGTTATCTGATCCAAAGCTAAGCTATACTACATAATACCTACTACTTCATTTTTGTAAATACCAACATACATAGGCAACTAGCATCTACCTCTCGGTTTCACCCGCGTTTCCGAGAGATAAAAATTAGCCTATGTCTTATTCCAGGGTGCTAATCAGCTACCTCCCAACCAAAATTCATTAAAATTGGCAAACTGTTTGAGCTTGAAGATGTAACAAATTTTCGCATTTATAATATTAGTCGGATGACACCCAGACTCAGAACAAACATACATGCACACAAATGTGTGTCCTGGATGGGAATCGAACCCACGACCTGCGTAGCGATAGGTGGTGTCTTAACTAACTGAACCAACTGGCCTATCAAATGTATCGGTCAAGCGAGTAAAAATAGCTTAGAAGACGGGCCAGTTGGCGCAGTTGGTTAAGACATTACCTATTGCGCCGCAGGTCGTGGGTTCGATTCCCATCCAGGACAAACATTTGTGTGCATGAACATGTCTGTTTGTCCTGTGTCTGGGTGTAATTATCTATATAAGTTTGTATTTACCAAAAAAATGTAATAATATGTAGTATATCAGTTATCTGGTTTCCATAGTACAAGCTCTGCTTAGTTTGGGATAACCGTGTGTGAAAAAATGTCCCAGGATATTTATTTATTTATATATTGACCAATCTGAAGACCAACATCCACATAGCTTTATTAAATCGCCAACAATAAGTGTGTTGTCAATGCCATTATCATTAATACCCTGATGGGGCTTTCAGCTAACGAAGGGCGGTGCCTATGACGTCACACCATGAAGGTTACACAGCAAGGCCGGGAGATTTCTGCGTGGGAAATCTTGCTCAGAGAATTTGGGGCGGGAGTGATTTTTAACACGCGTTTATTTTATTTTCTACTATCTTTGACCAAATACTTTTGAATACAATCAAAAAAGAGGAAGACCCCAAGCCACATAGTCTAACTGTAGCCCGCGACTTGGAATGAGCCCAATTGACAAAAATGACAACCCAGGAAAGACCATCCTGGCGCATTAGAATGAAGAGAGCCGACCCCAAATATTGGGATGAGGCAAGAGGGAAGAAGAAGAAGAAGATAGACCTGTCTTTGACCATAATATCACTGTGGTCATTGATGGTAAGCATACAAAGCCTAGAAGGAAACTGGCTCTTGAGTGCAGCTATCAGAACACACCGGAAGGTGCTTGGCGACAGATTTTCAACTTCAATTGTTTTTATATTTTTGAATTTAGACCTGTTTCTTTTTAATCGACTACGAAGGAAAGAAGGTTTTCAATTTGTTGCGTATTTTTTTAAATATGTACACACGGCCACAGATCAAGCTACACATTTTTGTTGCAAAATAGCTCCTATTACAACCGCATTAGGTGCCTTAGTGTGTAGCATGAGCTGTGGCCGTGTGTACAATTCATTTTCCTTTTACCTGAAGCACCATGAAGCGACTCTGATGAATCTTTTTTTTAAAGTTTACCTTAAAAATATCTTAAAGTGCCTCTCAGATTAACCTACTTGCAACCACATAACATTCATTATGTAATGATTTTCAAAGCATACTTATGTTATATTGGAGTCGATTTCTTTTTAAGTTTAATTTCGCGCCTTATGGTAGCCGTTAGAGTAGATAAAAAAAAGTGTTTCTAAACAACGCATAAATCAAGCCCATAATTAAATTATCCATCATTACATGGTTATTACGCACGTAGGATATGTTAAAACTACTTACATCAAAAGAAACAATGAAAATTGCGAAACGTTCTTTGATCGCAGTGACATGGTTTATTTTTGCGCGGCATAATTATTTTCGGTGAGGTTTCACGGCCATTTTGAAATTCTAATTTCGAAAACTTTTTGTTTCTTTTGACGTAGGTTTCAGAAAACGGTAGTTAGCGTTGATAGATTTATTTCATGAAAAAATAACTTTTTTTGAACTCAAATTTTTTAGCTGAGATTAGGCACTTTAAATATCAAAGTAAAATATTTACACTGGGAAGACTGGCAAAAAATCAGCAAAACATTTTTTGTGGATATTTATTTTTTCCTCTGATGATACATTTTTGTATTTAATAGAGGAATAAATAACAGGCAAAGTTTTTTCCCTCATAATATTTAAATCCTAAGTCAAATTCAACTCTAACGCAGTTATTTAAAAGATTTTTATTCCATTTATTTTTTTACTAAAATCAAGAATTCATTTTTTATTGAAAAAAAACTCCTCACTGAAAAGTTTTCCTCCTTTTTTAAAAGTAGGTATTTAAATGTAACCACACACGTGCACCCGAAATAACACACGCCAGTTTAATGATGTTATTTGTAATAGACAGACATCGTTTGCACATTATTTGTTAGTATGTAAACGCAGGTGCACTGATTGATTTGTGTGGAACGGGCTATAGCTGTTGCCTAAGACTTTCTATGTTTCGATTTCTACTATTCCGCTCCGCGGTTTCACCAGCGTTCCCGGGGATCTCATGTTTTCCCAGAATAATAATAATAATAATAGTTGTTCCAGGGTGTCAGCTACCTCCATACCAAATTTTATCTAAAACCCCTAAAAAACAACTACAAAAAGAAGTAACTATGACAAGTATTAAAAATAGATTTAAGGTACAATTCTACAAATGGCTACGAATCACTATCACTACATAGTATAAAACAAATTCGGTACCCGTCTGTCTGTCCCTATCTTTAAAACTACGCAACGGATATTGATGCGGTATTTTAATAGATAGAGTGATTCAAGAGAAAGGTTTATATGTATAATACATACATACTATAGTACAGGAAAGCCTTTCAAAAGAGAATTTCAAAGATTTGTACACCCGTGCGAAGCTGGGGCGGGTTGCTAGTATATGATATCTTGTAAAGGTTAGGCGCGCCGTTAAAATTAATTAAACGCCATCCGACAGTATTAGGCGAATGGAAAGTTACCCTTAACGACGCCATATTGATGTCAGTGTAGACGACCCAGTTCATCATGTCACAGTAGATATTCTTGCCATTTCAGTAGCTCATCTCTGAAATAACATCCTAGTTACGATTACATATAAAATTACCTATTTATTCACTCCTTTTTTATCATTTTTAAGGGCTATTTACCATTCTTAACTATTTCCTATAAAATCTTTACCATGTAGGTAAAGATTTTATATACTTACTCGTAAAAAAGTGTGTTTATTGTTTTGTCCTAAATGTAGAGAATGACCGGAAAATAACATAGACTACTACATATTTATCCCGGAAACGCAAGAAAACGTTAAATAAATATATAAAACGTGACATATGAAAAAATAATTAAAATCAAAACAGCAAAAATTATAAGCAGTAAATTTTAAAAAAGGGTGAGCTTTATAAAGTGAACTTAAAATATTCATAGTTGATTGCATGCAGTTAATTTTGCATGAGGAAAACCCAAGCCAGCACTCATATGGAACGCCCCAGTTTATTTAGAGAAATGTCACGTCTTGGAACTTAGTTCGGCTCAAACCACAGATAATATCCAGATCCTGGCAATTAAAGCAAGGAGCATAGCCAGATGATTTTAAAGACCAAAATCAAAATCAAAATCAAAAACTCATTTATTCAGTTTAGGCCCTAATAAGGCACTTATGAACGTCAACAGTTACAGTTTTACAATAGACTCTACTACCGGTTCGGAATACACTTGAACTGAGAAGACTCCGGCAAGAAACTCAGCAAGGCGTTTTTTTTTTGGTAGATCTTTTTTTTTTTTATTTATGTAGGTAATTACAGTTTTTGTCTTAAATATACATAAACTTCATTCAATTATCACTTGGCCAGGGGGCTGCAAGTGCAGAGAGAAGCTACTACAACCATGTATTCTTGTCTTCTATGTAATGAGCCACCTTATAGTAGGCCTTGTCGATCAACTTATGTTTAACATGCTCTTTGAATTTATTATCCAGTTTGGAACAATCACTGATCGGTTATATTATTTTATTTATTTTATTAGGTCAATCAACAATTGTTTACACTTAACATTCACTGATTATGGTAATAAATTTAACATTTTAAGATTGTAACAATTACATTTTCATTCATATAATGCCTAGTTTCCACCCTGCGATTTCACCTGCATTTCCGATCTTAAGCTCTCGAGGGATAAAAAGTGACCCATATATATGATTCTAGGGTATGATCTATCTGTGTGCCAAGTTAAATCCAAATCCATTCAGTAGTTTTTACGCCAAAGAGTAACAAACATCCATACATCCTCACAAACATTCACATTTATAAAATTTTTGTTGAAAATTAACAATTCGAAATCTGAAATTTACCAAATAAATTTCTAATATAAACCTAGTTGAATTACTGGCTAAGGTTTACGTAAACTGTGCACCGTTTAGACTGTTTACGACCGATGACGACTCATCAAACGAACTGTTTATTTTTAACTTTTTCCGTAGCTTTTGTAGTCGACCAGACAAATACCATGCGACGCTGTCTGCGCTTGTTTTTTAACCGACTGCTTCACTTAAGGTGCGTGTTATTAGACTTTAGACTGGTAATAAAAAGAAAAATCTTTCCTTTTTTTGAAAGGACTAAAGTTGGTAGCCTCTGATGGCTGCAGCAACCTTACCGGACAAATCGGCGAGCGCGGAGGGCTCTCAGCCGGTTAACCTGTGGAGCTAACCACGCCTTAGGGCACCCCCGAATGGGGTACGAACCTCGGCTCAGGGCGTTACCGGGGGAGGAGGAGGACTTTGTACGAATTACGACTAATTGGGGGATATTAGAGTCGTTACACCTACTTTATACCTCAGGGGTATCTAAGATAACGCCTTGTAGCATTGTAACAAGTACCTTCTACTAATTCCGATAAGGAAACAGTAGCTACCACTATACCTTATGACCAGACCATGAGGGAGAAAGAGGGGGGGAGGAGGCAATCTACTATCCTAAGTACATACCTGTTTTCGCTAAAAGTTTCTCAGATTCACGTTAAGATTAATTTGCGCGACCGGATACCATTTTACTGAAGATCCTCGAAAATTACTTCCTCGAAAAATAAACTAAACCTAAAATCATCATCATAAAATCATCCCTATAATGATGACGTCACCGAAGATTACATAGTCTGTCAAATACAGCTGGCAGTTACCGAATACTAATACTTGCGGTGCGTAGCAATAGGCTAGTTTTACACTGTCAAAAATAAATGACCAAACACTAACCAATGCATAAAACATGTGAAAACACGCGGAAACATCAAATATGTTGTACATTTAATGCTTTCTATGATTTTTAATTACCAGTAGAACCACTAAGAGTAGATTATTTGATGCTGTGAAACTATGACGTCATAACTTAGTATTTCATACAATATTCCATGTAACCGATCGTTTTGACATTTATTAAAGAGTAGCTGATTTGATAAGTCAGTCATCTACCCTATTTCAACTAGTAGGTGGTAGAATACCGAAGCTTTCATTCACTAAAACTTCAAGGCCTTAAAATTAGCCATGGCGTTGAAGTCACTGCTATTATGTTCTCACAAATTACTGCGACAAACAAAATAAGCACGCAATACATAACATGCAAGGTTTATTTTGACTTCCCATCTCTTTTCTCGAACATAGTCGCCCGCTTTTTCTTTAATTTCCTCACAAAAAAATAAATTACAAACGCCTCATGGATGCATGTGAAAATCATTTTGTTTTCGAACATATTTTATTCTTGACTCACATAAGGAAAAACAAGCAATTTTTTTCAAGAGAACTATGTAAAAACAATAACAAAACTGCTGAGAGACGTAAGCAGATCATGCCGCGTTAAATTGACGAAAACAATTAGCTAGACCTGAATTTTAAAATAGCTGTGAAATGTAGGGGAATCCAGGTTATTTAGCTTTCAGGTGATTTATGCAGGCTACAATGTACAAGTGTTGCTGGAAATAAAAAACAATGTAAACCAGTGGCTAACAATTTTTAAATCATGTTATAGAGACGTGTTTGACCATAATCTAACCATGGTTAGTCACAGTTTTTAGAATAGAATAGAAGAGACAGCGATTGGAAAAGTTCCTCGGAAAATCGAGGAAAATATTTAAAATATTTTGTCTATGGTATTTTTGTATGAACTTGAAATTTGAATTAGGCATGCCCCGCGCGCGGGACATTCCATATGGGACATAATGACTAAAGCCCCAATTTCGGTTAGCTAACTTGCTAGACGTTGTCCTATCCAACTAGGCCAGCGCAGATTGGCGAACGGGATGGCAAAAACTTACCTAGCCACTGTCCATAGAACCTTGAAATTTATATGATATCTCTTCTGAAATCGTAATAATATACATATAAATATCTTTTCAAAAATAAACCCATGACTGCTGACAGACACTACGAACTAGTGAAATATGACTATTTTGAGCGCTGCTTGCAGTGGCTGACAATGTAAACCATTTCAAAACAACGGTAATTAATTCTTAGTTACAAATTTAAAAAAAAAGTAAATTACCAAGCACGGTGGGCGTTGGAGGACTAAATAGAGAATTTTACCGTTTAATTATATAACAAATTATATTTTTAAATGGCTTCTAGAAGCCCACAAAGTAGATAATTTGTACCATGTCCAAGCTAATTTAATCGCCGGCTTCCGTGTTACGTTCGATTTAAGCTAAAGATAGCTTAGCCGAAACGTTATCTCTGCCATCCATTTATCCAATGACCTACGGATGAAGGACAGGGTGTGGCTTGAAATGCTACTTGATTTCAGCAAACTGTTCCACGAATTATTAGAATTGGCCTTAGGCAAAACCGCGCCATAAAATTAATAACATAGAAGAAAGAAAGTATATTTTTCTCAAATATGCTTAGAAATTCGATTATTATTTTGACAATCCTAGGAACATAATAAATAAAAGGAAAACGTGACTGACATTGTCGAATCGGGCTAAAATGTAAGCAAAGATTTTTGAAAATTCATCCCCTAAGAGGGTAAAATAAATAAAACAGGGAACGGACGAAAAACCCCGGCGCAGAATGCTATTTACCTGCTGATAAAAGACAAGATGATATGCGGTTTCTAAA
This sequence comes from Tethea ocularis, assembly GCA_963555595.1. Lineage (NCBI taxonomy): Eukaryota > Metazoa > Arthropoda > Insecta > Lepidoptera > Drepanidae > Tethea > Tethea ocularis. The sequence continues at coordinate 11,290,757 of OY741969.1, read as the reverse complement.
ATTAATATTTCAAACTATTTTCTTTTTATTAACTTATACCTACATTTGAATAGATCTTACTCGTAGTTATAAGTTATGAAGATAATAAACATGGCACGGTGGTAGGCTACTTTGCAATACCTGCCTGGCTGGCTACCACCCTCAAGTTGAAAATCTATCGCCAAGCACCTACCGTGTGTTCTGATAACTGCACTAGAGAGCCAATTGCTTTATAGGCCTTGTGTGCTTACCACCATCGGCCAAATCATCACTGACCACGGTGAGATTATAGTCAAACACAGGCCTATAGGTACTTCTAAATCTAAATATATAAAAGGAAAGCGTGAGTGACTGACTGATCTATCAACGCACAGCCAAACCACTGGACGTCATCATCAGCCTATATTAGTCCACTGCTGGACATAGGCCTCTCCAATTGCACGCCACTGAGCACGATCCTCGGCTACTCTCGTCCAGCTCTTTCCAGCCGCCTTGCGAAGATCATCGCTCCACCTAGTGTGAGGGCGTCCTACACTACGTTTGCCGATTCGCGGTCTCCACTCAAGAACTCGTTTACCCCAGCGGTTGTCGGTTCTACGGCTGATATGGCCGGCCCACTGCCACTTCAGTTTGCTAATCCGCTGAGCTATGTCGATGACTTTGGTCCTCTGTCGGATCACCTCATTTCTGATTCGATCCTTCAAAGAGACTCCGAGCATAGCCCTTTCCATAGCTCGCTGAGCGACTTTAAATCTGTGGACCAGCCCAAGCGTGAGTGTCCACGTTTCAGCACCGTATGTCATGACGGGTAGGACGCACTGGTTGAAGACTTTCGTCTTCAGACTTTGTGGAATTGACGATGTGAAAACTCGACGTAGTTTTCCATATGCTGCCCAGCCCAGCCGTATTCTTCTATTGGCTTCTTTCTCGAAGTTGTTTTTACCCAACTGCAGTATTTGCCCGAGGTAAACATACTCCTTAACAACTTCGAGAATACTGCCCTGTACAGCGATTGGTTCCGGATTAACATGCTCATTGAACATGACCTTGGTCTTATCCAAGTTCATCCGGAGACCAATGCGTTTCGAGGAATCAGCTAGGCCGTTCAACATATGTTGCAAATCTTGCAGCGTTTCTGCTACGATGACGATGTCGTCTGCAAATCGCAAGTGTGAGAGGTACTTGCCGTTGATGTTAATACCGTGTCCATCCCACTCCAACGTCTTGAACATATCTTCCATGGCATTTGTGAACAATTTGGGGGATATAACATCCCCTTGTCTCACACCACGATGCATGGGGATAGGTTCAGACTGCCGGTTTTGGACCTGGACGGACATGGTAGCGGCATTGTATAGACCTCTCAGCACTTGAATGTATCGCCAATCGACTTGGCATCGCTGCAAAGATTCCAGAACAGACCAGATTTCAATGGAGTCAAAGGCCTTTTCATAGTCCACAAACGCTAAGCACAGGGGCCGATTATACTCTTCGGTCTTCTGTATAATCTGCCGCACTGTGTGGATGTGGTCTATGGTCCCATATCCCGATCGAAACCCGGCCTGCTCCGGCGGCTGGAACTCGTCGAGTCTTCGCCCAAGACGATTCGTGATGACTCTTGAAAACAGCTTGTAGACGTGGCTTAGGAGAGAAATTGGTCGGTAGTTTTTCAGAAGAGTTTTGTCTCCTTTTTTGAAAAACAACACGACAACACTCCTACTCCACGTCTCTGGAGTTCTCCCATCAAAGAGGACAGTATTGAAGATTTTCTGGAGCTCCTTCATAACAGGTGTACCACCAGACTTCAAGAGCTCAGTAGTAATACCGTCCTCCCCAGGGGCTTTTCCATTTTTAAGCTGTTTAAGAGCCATCTCGATTTCGTCGAGGCTGATTTCTGGCAAGTCTTCGGTAAAGTGGCGCGTCAACCACTGGACGGTTAGGGCTGAAATTTGGCATACAAATAGTAGGCTTCCGCTAAGAAAGGATTTTTGAAAACTCAACCCCTAAGGGGGTAAAATAGTGGATCATGGGTGAAACCGCAGGGTGTAAAGCTAGTAGTAATATAATAATACATTATTAGCTAATAGCGAACCGCCACGGCTTCTCACGACTTTTCTGTGCTATAAAATGCATATATTATACATATAAACCTTTCTCTTGAATCACTCTATCTATTATAAAAAACCGCATACATAGGGAGAGACAGACAGCGGAAAGCCACTTTGTATACTATGCAGTGATACAGCGTAGATTAGAAGAACTTAGACTTCGACCAATAATAATCGTGGATTAGTTCACATCATATTTATGTGATTTCATTGGCCAAAGACTCTGTGGTCATAGATTCGAGCATTCTATAGTCTACGCTTATCATGGTACGGGGACAGGAATAAGTATGTACTTACCGGCATGATGCAGTGCAGTCTCGAAGGGCGCTCGCTGTAGCCGCTCTTTGGTCTCTGCCAACAAATTAAAAATAGAAATCAGTAAAGTTGTTTTGATGCCAAAATTCACGCTCAGAATCCGGTGGACAAGTACGACGCGCTGTTTTATGATCAAATCTGTAATGATTAACACTGCTGATTAAGGTTCATTTTCTTATTGGTTTATGTACACACTTCTTAATATTAGGTGTAAATTATCATAGTGCCTTAAAACATAATTACTACCTTCTTATAGTACACATAGGTATTCGTTAAAGCAAGGATGAAAATATAGGTAGGTTAGGTATAAAGTTTACCGAAAAGGTTTTCTTAAGGGGGAACGTTCAGTTGGAGCGCGAAATTAAAATTTTATCACGTTTTTTGCAAATTGCAGCTCAGTTATAGGTCGTAAGTTATCAACATGTTATTTTCGAGAAGAATGGTAGTATATTTACTGATTAATAACAAAATAAATCATCAACATATTCCTTCAAGGTATATTAGTAACATTTTCATGAAATAGTCGTATATGTCAGTAATATACCTTGGAGGAATATGTTGATGATTTCTTTTGTTATTAATCAGTAAATATACAACCATTCTTCTCGCAAAAAACTTGATAAAATTTGAATTTCGCGCTCCAACCGAAGGTATACCCTTAAATAGTTTAGTCAATCGACGTAGAGAGAGAGAACCAAATGTAAAAACCTGTTACGAAAAACTATACATGATAGCTCGATCATCGTTGTCAAGTTATTAACCAATAGAATTGCACAAAATTTACGTTTCGTCAGTTTTCTGTAATTCTATTGGTTAATAAATTGACCGAAATAGGCCCTCAGGGAAACGAAAAGTGACGTCGTAAGGGGAATAAATCAGTCTTGCCTTAAAATCTAATGATTTGATAGTATTGGCCTAATATACCCAACCAAAATCACTCAGAATAAGCATTTCTTTTCTCAATTATCTGGTTTCCATAGCCATATATATTTCCATATAAATTACACAGGTAATATTTTTTATGTTTTTACAGTGTTCGTTAAGGTACAACGACCTGAAGAATATTTACCTACTGGTGACCTACACGCATTGTCATTGACAGAGCTGGGTCTAAAATAGTTGGCCTACACAACTATCGCGTCTCGAGCTCATATAATAAACTTGCCTATCTGTGTAGATACTTCGTTATAGGTATTTTCTTATTTTGATATTTTAACGCGACTATATACGAGATGTTTATCCTAGATTAAGTTTATCTCTGCATTCTTTATTGCAAGAGATTTGTAAAAAATATATGTTAAACTAGATAGAGATATAGAGAGAACTATAAACGACCAGGACCAGATTTTTTTTGTTTTCAAAAATAATTGTGATGTCCCTTTTTAAAATGAATAAAGAAATCATTATCTAATCTCTTATTTGGTCCATCTAAATACTTGAAAATATTAAAATAAATTCTAAAATCTAATAGAAAGGGAATAGTTTACTTACTTTAAAAAAAAACATGAAACCGTATTTTTTTACTAAAAATGCGCCTCACCTGTCTCGCTTGTCCCCGTCAGTTTATTATGGGACGGAGATAATTTGCAGAGAGCATCCTCCGTACTTTGATCTCGAGTCATATTAAATATTGAGTGTAATTATTATGCCAGACAGATATTTTAAGAGTAGATATTTTGTTTGATCCTGACATACCTATTTGCAATATATAAGAATTTAGAATAATTTTAAATGACCGTTTTTTCTATACAGGTAGAATATGGTAGAACATTTTCAATATGTAAGACTTAATATTGTTCTCGTGATTGTAAATAAAGGACCAGTTATATGAAATTGTTATTTCAAGTAAGAATTTATTTCAAACTCAAAGTCAAAGCCATTTATTCAATTTAGGCCCCAGGTGGGCACTGAATTTACCACCGGTTCGGAACACGGCCTTTAACTGAGAAGAGCCGGCAAGAAAGGCTACATATGTATATATTTTTTTTTATCTTTGGCATACAGATAGCTATTATAGGCATTCGCAAAGAATTCGCGAAGAAATAATTTTTGAAAAGTCCACCCCTAGGGAGTAAAACCGCGGGGCGAAAAGCTATATAACTTTATCATATGAGGTTTATTTTAGGTTAAAATAAGCTATTGGAGACTCAACTAAACTTTTTATTATCTATATAATTATTATGAGGATGCTCTCCGTGAATGTCTCCGTCCCTGACTAAACTGACGGGTATAAGGGAGACAGGCGAGGCCTACTTTTAGTAAAAAAGATGATATTAGGTCATTTAAAAACAACTAAGCATTTTTTTAAAAAGAAATAAAGCTATTCCCTCTCTATTAGATCTCAGAATGTATTTTATTATTTTTAAGTTATTTGGATGGCCCAAATAGGAGAAAAATCATTAAAACGGGGCATATTCACGATTTTTTCCTGGTGTTACAAATGAAAAATTCAATTTAAAAAAAAACAATGCTCGTCACATATTATATTTTTTACAAATCTCTTGTAATGAAAAAACATGAGAAAAACTCAATCTAGAATCATAATTTATCGGATATCGTCGCCTTAACCTTTTAACTTCAGACTAGAATTATTTCATACTTCTGATACATTGTTATATTTCTGGCACTGTCTTTGCTCTATAACAATACTATTTATTGCTCTATAACAATAAAATTATTGACTATTTACAATTAAATCCTAGAGCCACATAAATCTATTTATGTCCGTTTTAAGATCTGCGTCATATTTGACTAGCAATATGATCCATGAACCTCGGGATTAGGTAAATATACGAAACAAGAAAGAAAGAAAGTAAGGCACATTTCGTCGTGGCCAAATTATGAACTAACATTCCGTTTTTATATTGCAACCATCATTAGGAGCTAGTTTATTTCCGTCTGCATTTTAAATCATAAACGAATGAAATAGTAACAGTTGTACCCAATAGCCTATTGGGCGTCGGCCATCTGACAGCGGAGGTCACTGATAGCTAGCTAGCTAGCTAGTTAACTTTGTTTTTCCACATGAAATTTTCAAAATAAGTTCCCAGAGAAACGTTTAAATGCCGTTACACGGTTGTCCACTATAAAGGGAAATCTATTAAAGCTGTATTAAATGGTGGCGACGCCCAACAGGATAGGGTCAAAATGGAACAGACTATTGACCACTAAACAAAAAAAGTAATTAAGCACACCAGCGCCCTCCAATTCCACAACGGGTCTCATTCTGAACAGACTAACAGTTGTCAGGTGATTTGTAAATTTTTGAATAACGAACGTCCAAATGAAAGTAAAGGTTCGATGTAACCGGACCTTAGGTTATCGACAGGTAAACTATATGCTTTTTACCGGTTTCATGGTATATAAAACGGTTTTTCTTATCTCCTGGTATTCGTAATGAAATCCAGTCATAACATTTTTTTTTCGGTTATTCGTTACAGTCTTTAATGCAATGACGTATGTAAATACACCTTTCCATTTAATGCTTTAGGTACTACTACTTTAAAGGAAAGCAATACTTTCCAAACAAATCAAGCGATTGATTGTCTGGAATATTCTAGATTAATTGCAGTTGTGTTTTTTAACCGCAAGCTAGCTGCCAGTGATGTTTAGTCAACATTCAAGTTGACAGCGTCGGGTGAAATGTTATGTCTAGAAACTGAGACGGGCTATTTTCTGATCTACAATAGGTATTATCTTTTAGTAATCAGCCAGACTGCATGTTGCGTTCTTTATATGTTGTTGTAATAAATAAAATAGGTCCTTCTTCATTATTTCCCCATAACCTACTCGGTGGATAGCCCGCATTTGGAATATTTAACGGATATTTTATGGCGATTTAATTTTGTAGGTACTTATTGAAAGGAATTTTGTGAATATTTTATTTTTATTTATTTAAAATTAAAGTAGATATTCCTAAAAACATCATTTTACGTAAAAAATAGTAGTACATCAGTTATCTGGTTTCCATAGTACGCTCTGCTTAGTTTGGGATCAGATAACCGTGTGTGAAAAAATTACCCAACAAGAACCTAAATCTGACAAGAACGGCTAATCAGATATTATGTGAATCTTACACCAAAACCAAGGAAATAGATTACTTAACAATTTGTATCAGTTAGGTTTAGGATTTATAAATGATATATAAAAAAAAATTGCGAGCATAAATCCCTCGCTCCCCTAAATCCACCCTAAGCTAGAGTACTCGGTTGTATGTACGAATCATCAAGGTTATTAGGATTAGTAATCCCCTTAATTTTTCCTTTCTAAAGAAGCTTTTTATGAACATAAGTTTATGTACGAAGTTCATTTAATTACACGAACCATCTCTGAAAATTAAACTTACCAACTATACCTACATAAGAGTGCATCGTCGGCACTTTTATCTTAAATTAATCCCTACAACAGCAGCAACACCAATCAACATTAATTGTAACAGATCTGCGCAGAAGCAACATGTTGACGAACGAATTCTGAAAAACTTCAGATTAATCCGACGCGGACCGGTTTTTTCCGGATCTCTATTAGGTTATAATTGGTATTTATTGGTTCGCACATTATTGTAACGTATTGGTAAAAGTTATGTACAGCGTGTTCTGGTTTGTTTCGGATAATAAATTATATCGGGTGTGAGCTGGTGGTTTTTAATTTTATTTAGGTCAACAATTAATTTAGCTACTTACATATATTGTTCTTGAGGTTAATTGAACACCCCCTTTATTCTGACATTGTCTTGAAGACGTATTTTAAGTGAATAGGCTTTTTGACAGTATAAAAAATAGAAACATCTAGAAACTCAAGAAATTCTCAAATCCTCACTAATATTATAAATGCAAAATTAACTCTGTATGTTTGTTACCTTTTTACGCCTAAACCGCAAAATCAATTAGGAAGAAATTTGGCACGCAGATAGTCTATATTATGGCAAATGAAATAGGCTATTTTTTAACCAGGAAATGCGGATAAAACCGCGGGGAACAGGTAGTCATACATAGGCTACATAGTATAAAACAAAGTCCCTTCCCGTCTGTCTGTCCCTATGTATGCTTAGATCTTTAAAACTACGATGATGAGGTTTTTTTTAATGGATAGAGTGATTCACGAAGAAGGTTTTTATGTATAATAAATGCATTATAGTACAGAAAAGCCGAGAAATTCAAAGATTTGTACACCCGGGCGAAGCTGGGGCGGGTCGCTAGTATGTTATAAGTTTAATACTTTTTAATTGTCAATGCTGTAAAATGAAATTTTAACGCAGTATTTTATAAAAAAAACACTGCATGTTAGGTAATCATGATTGAGGTAATCCGACATGCATTTGATCGGATTTTAGAATTAAGTATCTACATTTAATAGGATTTAAAGTTTTATGTAACCACTGAGATTAGGAATCGCGTTTTTAATACCTACTCGAATCTCCCTAAAGAAACTCACGTAATTATCACAATATTTTATTTTAAAATTAGTTAAAGGACAATGTGAAAAGTATTTTAATTTGAATTTAAAAATAATTCTTTAATTTTATAAAGCGCTCAAAAAAATATATTTATTTTATGGAATACATTTTTTTTTACTCCATTTTGATACAGCGACGGATTGTAAAAAAATGTAGAGTAAAAACTAAAAAAAAAAAAGCTGAAAACTTTCTAATTAAAGCAAAATCATTCAATCGAAAACCAACGGTATAAAGGAAGCCCTATTATCGGCCTAATCGGCGCAAAGCTCGATAATACAAGGTGAATGCCATTTGATGCGTGTACAGAGGTACCTATAACGGATCATATCTTGATGTTTCATTCGCCCTTTATCTATGTAATAACAGCGCCACTTGACAATCTACGAAATAATTAAAGCTCACATATTGCGCATTGAAAATTTATATTTTTACCCGACTGTGGCGACGCGAAGAAAAGAAGGTTACGTGTTTAACCTGTATGTATGTCCGTCCCTATGTTCCCTAAACGGCTGAACCAATTTTGATGAATGATAATATGTTGTTAGATTTGTTTTTATTGCACAAGTGGTTGATATATACAAATTAAAATGGCGGATTTTTTGCCTGAAAATTAATGTTTTTTTTTTTAAGTTATTTAGTTAGTGTTATATTGGTGCCGATTCTGTTGTTTACGAACTTAACTAATATTAGACAAGTCACCTCTCTTTCATTTTAACCTTATTGAAAAAAGATAGAACATTTTTAATGCTGTCAGTTTAATCCATACCGTCGTAATGTACGGGTAAATAGTCGTGACCAATAAAGATCGCGCTTAAATTCACGTTGAAATGTGTGATCGGATTAAACTGACAGAACTAAAATATCTTGCATCCCTTTCTTATATTTACTATTAGAAAGAGATATAGTGAGATTAAATTTATTTTAGTTCGTAAACAACAGAATCGGCACCATTCTCTCTCCGAGTCACTATTTTTGTCTGTCTCACTGTGGTAAGAAGGTTACTTGTTAAGACATTTTTTTACTGCTTTCCGCCCCGCGGTTCTATTCGCTTTCCCGGGATAAATAGCATTATTTGATTTTTTTATCACGTTAATCGTGAAAGAAGGATAAACCAACAAACACACTTTCACATTTATAGGGATTTTAGATATCTAAAAAAAATCATAACAAATATGCTTTTGTATCACCACCCTGTATATAACTCTATATTTGTTTTTCTAAATATTTATTGAAGATGTTATTTTTGATTGTCTTCTGATGTCATGTTATGCGTTGTCCAATATATTTTTTTTTAGATGGGCTTACGTCTGACCGTCGTCTGCCCCAAGGAGGAGTTATGACGAGGCCGAGAAAGTAGCACGCTTGTCCAGAAAAAGCCTATTCACTCTGGCCTTGAAGACATCAAGGTTATGTGTCGGGAAACATAGACCCCAGGAGTGAGTTCTACGCCTTTGCATCTTCTTCTCTCTCTCTCACTCTTCCCTTCCCATGCCTATCGGTTACCTAGTTCTGGCGACATTACGCGCATGACCCCAATTCTCGCGTCTTCGACAAGGCGATGCTATACGTGAATTAATGATGATTCTAAAATGCGTTTTTCTCTGTATTCCTTGTTCCAAGAGATTTGGAAAAAATATATGTTAAACTTTACTAGAGAATATGTGACGGGGAATAAAATCTATACTTATAATAAATCTGTAGAGAGGTCAATTCTGTACATGAAATATATTTTCAAAATAACTATCAGGGGGTGATTAGAGATCGATACTGATGCCAAAAATGCAATCAGTAAAATTTTTGTCTGTCTGTCTGTCTGTCTGTCTGTCTGTCTGTCTGTATGTTCCTTATAGAAACAAAAACTACTCGACGGATTTTAACGAAACTTGGTACATTTATTCTTCATACTCCTGGGCAGGTTATAGTATACTTTTCATCACGCTACAATCAATAGGAGCAGAGTAGTGAAGGGAAATGTTGGGAAAACGGGAGAAGTTACTCCATTTTTTAAGCTTCCGTCGCGTGTGCAGCCTTAATGGTTAAAGTTACATAGAAATCATGTATGACGGAAATATTCTACATAAAATTGTCTAAAAAATATCCCGTAACAGTATATGTCTATCTTTTATGGTTGACTCACAATAACACGTGTAACTCCTGATAGCTTAGCAGTTCGGAGTATTCTGATTATTATTTTTGTTTACTCTTACGTTTTTCACATGGTCAGTTATATGTCGCTCTTTCCCGGGTTAGCAGTTCTAGAAATCTTTATGTTCACGTGCCGTATTTTCATTCTATATGTATTTAAGCCTCATATGAAAGTGATCTAAACAATATTACCAATAAATTAACATAATAACATACAAGGAGTTACACGCTGATGGTCTCGGGGCACAGCTATTAATAATAATATTCTGCGGTTCCTTATTGCGATATTTTTTAACAGTATTGTGGATTGACATATTATATTTCCCTACTAAAATACGAAAGTTAATCTGTCTGTCACATCAAAACCACTGAACCCTGAGGAAGGAAATATGCTACTTTTTTACGAAAAACGACGAAAACGCGGACGAAGTCGCGGGCAAAAGCTAGTTAATAATAAATTTAAAACTGAGAATGCATTCTTCTCTTAATTTGGGCCATCCAAATAACTTTAACATACATTCTGAAATCTGTTAGAAAGGCTTAGTTTCTTTTTACCGACGACGGAACGGAGACGGTATATGCGTTTGGGGTGAGAGGTTGTTTGTTTGTGCAAATCAATGTTGCCATTTTTCTCCAAAACTACTAGTCCGATTTTGATGCAGTTTTCAGTTATGGGTTCGGGTTTGATTGGTGCATGTTCTTAGATAAGTGTTACGGAAACATCTCATCAGGGGGCGCTGCAGCAAACATTGTTTGTGCAAATCCATGTTGCCATTTTTCTCCAAAACTACTAATCCGATTTTGATGCAATTATCAGTGATGGGTTTGGGTTTGATTGGTGCATATTCTTAGATAGGTGTTACGGTGATAACTCACCAGGGGGCGCTGCAGCAAACATTTGTTTGTGCTAAACCTAAACTACTAGTCCGATTTTGATGCGGTTTTCAGTAATGGGTTTGTAGTTAATTAGTGAGGGTTCTTAAATCGGTGTTACGATAGTAGCTCACTAGGGGGCGCTGCAGTAATATATTCTATTGTGATAAGAAATAAAAATTTAAAATTGATTTAATTATTATTTTCATTCTTCGTAATGATATCGAGTTGAGTTATAAGAAAGCCCCGGCCAAAGTTTATATGCAAATACCTATTTATCTAATGTACTATCGACAAAGTTGAAGCATGATCACCTTAAGAGTGTATTTTGTGTACAGTGACCAGCCGCTACCTGTGTCTCACACAATATAACCAGGCAATGCGCTTGTCATAAAATAGTAGATTGTCATTGTCAGTAAATAGTCTAGACAAAAGATTTTACAAGAGACCGTTTTATTGTCAACAATGGACAGGGTGAACTATGATTACTGGCTGCAAGCGAAAAGGTATCAAAACTGATCATGCTTCAACTTTGTTGATGGTACATACTACTGCAGCAGAGGCGTATCTTCCATAGGGTCATTCGGCCGAACGCCCGGTGCGACACGTTATGAACATAATATCTATGCTCTCTAAAAAGTTTAAAATCAAAAGCAAAATTAAAAATTTTGAAAAAACCCACGACGACGGTTAAATAATTGAAAATGGATAAAATAATATAAAAACCCCCGACATAAAAAATAAATGTAACTTAATAAAAAACCTAAGAATATCTGTCGGGGGCTGCCATCACTATTTTAAATTTCCTCGTAAATAAAAATAAGTATCATCATCAACTACTAAAGGTCCCCACTGTAGAAGTATGGTGCTAAAAAATCTCCAATTATTCACGTTACTATAAAACTGCAAAACTAGTTCATTTAATGGCAGCCCCGGGCGGATATTCTTAGGTTACATTAATTGTTTATGTCGGGGGTTTTTAAGTTATTTTATCCTTTTTCAATTACTTTTTAACCGTCGTGGGTTTTAAAAAAAATTTTAATTTTGCTTTTTATTAAATAATAAATACAACCATAAAACGATATTTTTTACTAAAATTACGTCTCTCTTGTCTCGTTTGTCCCCGTCAGTTTAGTAAGGGACGGAGACATACGCAGAGAGCCTCCTCTGACTATCACACTGACAGCGCCGTAAACGCATTTTCAATCGGACCAGCGATTATAACCTTTGACACTGTGAGAAGTAAAATTCTGATTCTGACCGTTCCTATAGATGTCAAAGACGCGAGAAGAAACGCCACAACAATAACAACATAGCCGGATTTTGTGATTGGATCAAATGACAATTTGACGCTTGGCTTACAGTGATTTCACGTAGAAGCAAGGTCTCTGTAAATCCAATATAGCGCGGGCTATGACGCCATTCATGACAACACGCCTTCTGTCATGGGCGCGTCTACACTGATATGGGACGCGTCTTTGAGCGATATTTTCGCGACATAAACGCCAGCGGGCCTAGCATGACCACGCGTCGTAGATATACGATAAAAGATATCGTATCATATCAATACCAATATATTTACCGATTTCGCGAGCATGACCGATGTAGCGACACGATATGATAAAATTTATCACGTGATATGATATGATACGTTTCGCGATATGGAATAACAGTGCTGCCAATGTAATAGTATAATTTTTCAATCATCATTCATTTTCCACTCATTCTTTTTCTTTTTTTTCTACTTTTACCTATTTTTTGAAGTCCTGCGGGCCTAGCATGACCATGCGTCGTAGATATACGATAAAAGATATCGTATCATATCAATACCAATATATTTACCGATTTCGCGAGCATGACCGATGTAGCGACACGATATGATAAATAACATCTTAACATTTTTTTTCACTTAGACAACAATCATAAAAGCATGTTAATTCTTATCTTTTCACAATAATCATAAATGTTTAATTGAACTCTCGTTGAACACCACAATAATATTATAATATCAATTGAAGAACAATTATGAGAACAATGGACGATTGGACGACCTATTTTTCACATGTAATCCCTACGTAACGTACTACGGTGCTTGCTTGACGATAATTTTCAAGCGTATACACGGTATCCACGCATATCATGCACTCTAAACCTCGTCGATAAAATATCACGACTAAATGTCAAAAATCTATATTTTTATCGTTTTATATCTACAAATAATTGGTCATGCTCGACTTTTCGATAAATAACTGACTGTCGTGCTCGCTCTTCTTTCTATCGTAACGTATCATAACTCGATGACGTCACTGGCACGGTTATGCTCGCTGTTTCGATAAAAATTCAACATGGCGGCGATATTTATCATATTTTGACAGTTAGCGTCGATAAATCGCTATATCATATCGTGTTTTGGTGGGCATGCTAGCCCCGCAGGACTCAATTGTAACTTTCGACATTCATAAGAGTCTTATCAGGACCTAAAATAAGTGATTTTTGAGTTTGATGTTTTGAAAAACATGGATGTCTTAAAAATTCTATATATTAATTATATATTAATTCTATAGACATAGAGTTCACTATGTTTTTCGCTATTATATCTAATGCAACATCGATGTCAAAAGCGCAAGAATCGGGGCCCAGAAACGTAATTTAGCTACAGTACAATACAGAATTGAACGTAAAAATAAATCTTAGACCCATACTAAAATAAAGGAAAAGAAGATTATTATTCTTTACATTAAAATATAATTTTATAATTATCAAAAAAACGTAATTATAGATCGTAGAGAAGTGATAATAATTACTGTTTAAAGCCTAATAAATAATTGTAAATTAATTATGTTATAATGTAAGTCTTTTTCTATATGAACTATGAACCATTAATTTTTCTATATACCTAACCTATGTGATACACAGAAGCAATTAGCAGAAAAAAAATACTTTAATGATATTAAGTACTTAGTTCTTGGCCCACGGTTTCACCCGTGGCGGATTTGCAGTCTCAGCCGCCATAGGCTTGTGTAGTACCAGCCGCCTCTTTAACAAAACGAGTAGGCGTCCTCTGAAATCTGCCGCTCCTAGAACGCTGCCGCCCCTACGCCGCGGCCTATACGGCCTATTGACAAATCCAGGACTGGGTTTCACTTGCTCGCGAGTTCATGAATATTCCGTTTATACAACCAACAAAAATTAAGACAATAAAATGAACCGTCTCTATATAAAAGGTCCGCAAACGCCTGTCGAAGCATCTCGTGACCACAAAAAAAATTGTCCCAGTATTCTGGGAACGATGCCTTCTGACACCAACTTTTCCATTTGGAAAATAATTATTTTAGTTTTTTTGTGTTTCTATTAAGTATTTATAATAACATAAGTAAAAAATTATCTTAAAATGGATGAAAACGTTCCAAAAAGTACATACTTAACATTTAGTTTAATTGTTTTGCCTACTAGGTAAGTATGCATGAGATGAACGAGTTATTTTGCATAAAAATGATAAAACCGCGCCCGCGCATGTTTAGCGCACGTTGCTAAACTGATTATTTATCACCTTTTCTTTTACTACAATTTTAAATTTAATTTCAATGCGGCTGCCATAGTATGCGTTCCTCGGAAACGCGGCTAAATCCACAGGGCGGAAACTAGTCTATATTAATATTATAATGAGGTAAAGTTTGTAAGTTCGTATGTAGGAGATAATCTCCGGAGTTACTGGTCAGATTCTAAAAATGCACACAAATGTTTCACAAAATCGAACCCATGACCAGCAGCGTGCTAGGTGGTGTCTTAACCAACTGCTCCAACTGGCTTGTCACGTGCAATGTGCATCTCTTATCTATATTACATTATGAAAATATTGTTCGGTGAATCAATACATAATATATATGTAAACAATGATGCATTTGATTGTATATGAGTCAAGAATATTGCATTATTTTTATAGGTATTATAAGAAATTGTGTAATAACTTGTGCGGTCGACTGTACGGTATGTTTGTTTGGATGACATTTTAGTTATCTTCAGTCAGGTGATTGAACCACTATCAGTTTTATTTTGACTATTAATTTGTAAATATTATTATAGGTTAGTTTTCTCAAGAGGAATGAGCTCCCCACCGTGGTTTTCAAGTACAGTATGGGGTTCTTCAAAAAGGGTGTGAAGAGATTCTTGCAGGGACGGTAACGCGAGTGATACCCCTGCATGGCGATTGCCTATCGCCGATTCCGATTACCAGGTCCCTCGTAATCATCATATAATTTGTGTATTGTCTATCTTAAGTGAACAACAACTAAACTGCGATTGTAATTACTTCTCATAATAATTAATCATTTGAAATTAGTCATCGGAAACAAAAAAGATAGACAATACCAAAATTTTAAGATAATTACGAGGGACCTCGTAATCGGAATCGGAGATAGACAATCGCCATGCTGGTCTTGCAAGTGTCCATAGGCTACGGTAACCACTTACCATCAGGTGGGCCATATGTAGTTTGCTACCTTAGTAGTATAAAAAAACCTTGATTGCTTAACTGACTATAGTGTCAATGAATTAGGTACGTAATAAAATATTTCAATTGGTTTTTCAGAAATTTCCAGATAATGTTAAACAAAACAGACACATTTTATTCAAAGTTTCAAGTGTCTAGGTCATATTTTTTATATCGAACATAGGTACATACAAACAGACAGACAAGAAAACCGTGTAAAAATATTAAAGTAGTATTTTAATACTATTAATAGCATGATATAATAAGCAATAAGTCTTCTAGTCCTAGCGTGTCTAGGAAAACAAGGTGTGACCTGCTACGACCTTCGTAGCTCGTAGCACCGTAGCAATATTGAGGTTATTCGTAGCAGGCTACGATGTACCCACTGGGCATTATGTAGTTATGTACATAAATGGTGCTGGTTACGTCCATTCGACCTTGAGCTTAGCTGACTTTGGATCTCTGAGAGATTTGAGAATTTATTGTTTTCAGAACACATAAGCTGGTACAATAAAATCTATATTATTTATATGTGGTGGAAATTGTTACATAACTTATGAACTACACCAATCATTTCCATTTAAAACAGTTATTAGGGTTTCGTACCCAAAGGGTAAAACGGGACCCTCAAAAAAATATTCTCTCGCCTTAAAACATACAATTATCAATTGACATAGGTAGGTAGGTACGTGTCAGGTGCTAATCACAAAATTATTTTCAACTAGTTGTTCCGCACGGTTTCACTCGCGTTCCCGAGATAAAAAGTAGCCTATAACCTTCGGGAATAATGTAGCTTCCTTTAAGTGAAATAATTTTTCAAATCGGTTCAGTAGTTTCGGAGCATATTCAATGCAAACAAACAAACAATCAAATCTTTCCTCTTTATAATATTAGTATAGATATTTACTTACTTAAAATTGACGTACCTAATAAAAAAGGTCGGTAACGCGTGAGTAATAGAGAGAGAGAATACCCTGGATGTGGCAAGCGTGTAAAGGCTACGGTAACCGCTTACCGTCAGGCCACCAAATCCTTTTTTTTACTTCGTTCTATATCTTATACTAATAATAAAGCTGAAGAGTTTGTTTGTTTGTTTGAACGCTCTAATCTCCGTATTACTGGTCCGATTAGAAAAAATATTTCAATAATAGCTACATTATCCCCGAAGGTTATAGGCTACTTTTTAACTTGGGAACGCGAGTGAAACCGCGAGGAACAGCTAGTTAAATATAAAAGTACTTACGTATAAATGATGATACACTCAAAACAAATAATATTAACTAGAGAATCTTCCTCGAATAATTGGCACAAGTCGAGATGGTTGCATTTTTCATACTATTTATAAACAGTGTTATCAATCTGTATTATCTGTGCACAAGAATTGATGTGCAGTTTCTACTCATTATTAATAATTAATATGAAATAATGATGTATTACTTCCAGGCTTTTATTAAAAAGTAATATTTAATTGAAATATTTCTTTAAAGAATGAAGATATAATTAATATAAAGTTATCATAAGTATTGACCCGGGAAATGACCCATATATTTTAGCCGACTTAAAAAAAGGAGGGGTTCTCAATTCGGTTTTATGTTTTTTTGCATTATCACGTTTGCTCTCATAATTTTTATTCTATGGATTCTTTATAGACTATTTTATTTTCGAGTCGTACAGATGACATATTTATGTACACATAAATCATCATCTTTTATATGTTATTTTTTTATATCTCAAAGTTGGCAAACAAAAGTATAAAGCTCGCGTGTTGGAAAATAATTCTCGTGGAAAGAAAGAAAGAAAAAAGTATTATATTCATATACAATCCACAACATTGATAAAAAAGATTATACCAAGATTCATAATTTGAAAGTAGCACCAAAGAATGATAAGTTGTGAGGGAACCGTTTATCCTGAAATATTATTTATTCAAATTGAACTTCACAGGCACTTATGAATAGTCAGACTCTAATGCACGGTTCGGAAGGTAGCTTTTGCTGAGAAGAGCCGGCAATAAACTCAACAATAACTCTTTTCAAAATGAACTTCATAATTTAGGTACATAAAATATATCCTACAAGAGCGAGCGCTACACCCAAGCCTTTTTGTCATTTAAATATTCGTTAATATTGTAATAAGCCTTCTTTACTAAAATATGTTCCTTAAATTTATGTGAAGGCAAGTTTAAAAGTGGAAGAGGTATCATATTATAAAAGCGTGTACACAGACCTAAAAACGAACCATGAACTTTTTGGAGTCTATAAGCAGAATTTACAAGTTTATGCTTATTTCTTGATTCTATCTATGCTTATTTTCTTCTATTTTCCTGATTTGGAGATGTTATGAGGAGGGATAAAACCCATGTGACTAAAAGAGTCATGAATATGAATGTTGATGGATATACGGGAAGGGAAAGAACGTAAAAGAAATGTATGGATTGTGTGAAAGATGATATGAGAAAAAAAGGAGTAATTGCCGATATGACGGATAGTAGGGCTGAATGGCAGAAGAGTACCGACATTTTGCGCCGACCACAAATGTTTGGAGACAGGAAAGTGATATGATGATCAAGATTCGTAGTTTATAGACACAGACACTTACTATATGGGGGAGTGATACCCATGATGTAGCCGATCACTGTTTACACTTTTTGTTTGATGTTTTCTTTTTTATTAAAAAAAAACTTCTTTAAAAAGTTTACATAAAAAACTGCGTTATGTATCATCATCAACATCATAAGTACCCTAAAAATCCATTGTTAATCATAGGCTTCACTCGAAAAGTTAAAAAAAAACTGAGTTTAAAAATATCACTTGTGAAATATTGTTATTCAAAAAACGATACGTTTATCGTAATAATGCCGTTGCATTATTTTTAATTAATGCACGATTGCTAGAAACAGAGTGCGTTTTTCTAGTGTCGGATAATTTCCAGGTCATACTTTAGGGTTTGGGTGACATTGAACTTAGGCTGGTGACATCATCACTGGGAGATGTATAATGCTTAATAAAACATATTCCTCTTTAACAGGGAAAAAAGTCATATTGCTTCCAATGTTGCGTCAGAATATAAATCTAGTTTTTGAGAAACTAAACCCATGAATTAAGTCAAATTAATACATATTTAAAAAATAGATGCTAATCACCTTCAATTGTTTTTATGTATATATATGTTACCGGAAATGTATGAAATATAGGAATTGTATACAATTCCTGTGTATTTCCTCTAGGAAATTATAACAATAATGATACTTGGAAATATATAGAAACTATTGAAAAAAAATAGGTTGGGGTTATTTTTTTTATTTTGCATAGAATAGCAAGTATTCGCACAAAAGTACATTTCACTTACAACCCCCCAAATACTGCTATCCTTACAAATATACCGAATGTAGTATTCCGATAGATATTTAGGAAATGTATGGATTTCCTAGGAAATGTATACAATGACGGATTAGATACTTTTCCGTTAACATATATATATTGTATCATTGAAAGAACAATGTGACGATATTAAAAAAATAAACTATCCTTTGTAAAGTTGTTTTTTCCAATTAAATGATTAATGAAAACCGAAGAGAAAATATTAAAAAGAAACTATTTGACATTACCTCCTTGTTCTTCCATCTTCCACCACACAACACAAAAAGTCACAACACAAAATTAATCCAATTAACGCGTCCCTAACTAACTTACTTACTAATATCACACGAATATAACGTCTTTTCGATATTATAATATACAAAATATAAAAAAAAACAATAACAATTAAATCACTATAATACAGGCCGTCCTTTTTATCCCATTTGTTGTTATTATACAGTATATAAATAGTTCACTTTAATTTGACGCGGGTTCGAAATCTAGGCGGCATTTGGCAAGGGCGGGCGTGTATTACGGGCGGCTTGCGATACTCGACTGTCTGTACAGTACAGACACGGATGGATAGACTCGACACTGACACAATGTAAGGTTTAAACGTCGACTTCGATCGGTCACTTTGGACGAAATATATTTTTTTTGTAAGATGATTTTGTTTTCGAATTGTAATTTATTGCCCCTTTTTTTTTAGTTATAAGTTTCACGGCATAGGAAAACACGAAAAAGTTTATTTTCATGCTTATAATTAATGATATAACTAGTACAATTTAATAAATTAACATAATCACACTAAATTTGATGTAATTTAAATGTGGTAGAGTGTATGTATAGTACCTACCCGCCTGACTAGCCACCAAGGTGGAGGCTTCGGTTGGAGCGCGAAATTAAAATTTTATCACGTTTTTTGCTAATTTCAGCTCAGTTATAGGTCGTAAGTTATCAACATGTTATTTGCGAGAAAAATCAACATATTCCTCCAAGGTATATTACTGACATATACGACTATTTCATGAAAATGTTACAAATATACCTTGGAAGAATATGTTGATGATATCTTTTGTTATTAATCAGTAAATATACTACCATTCTTCTCGCAAATAACATGTTGATAACTTACGACCTATAACTGAGCTGCAATTCGCGCTCCAACCGAACGTTTACCCTTAATAGTAAAAATCGCCAAGAACCTACCAGTGTGTTCCGGAAGGTGTACATGAGTATTGGGTGTTTTTGTGGTGAAAAAGAAATACATGTGCTCTTTTATCCCTATTTCTTTTCAGGATGGAGCTCTCGGGAAACAAATTATTGTTAGTCTTTCATAAGAAATTCCCTTTCCTGTTGCTTAAGTACCTACTGTATTTAATGTTTAAAAAAAATACAATACAATACAAAAATTCTTTATTGTTTACACAAAAACACATTAATACAAACAAAGAAAAAGAAAACAAAAAAGAAAGTATAAACAATTTAGGCGGCCTTATCGCTACAGCGATTTCTTCCAAATAATGAGATACTTGAACGCATACAGCTTAATTACATTTATTAGATTTGGTTTAATCATTATATAGGTATATGTTACAGTCAAAACTCATAGCCAGTCAAAACCACTTTTAACTGTTTTTTGCAGTTAAAAGTACATTTTTGGTTTTGTTTTATGTGATTTGACTGAAAATCTAAATTTTAAATCAGGCAAAACCACTTCAGACTGTTTTTTGCAGTTAAAAGTACTTGTGACCAACGAGGACGTTCTAAAAACACTTGTTTGTGTTTTAATTAAAAACACACAATGTTTTTAATTAAAGGCAGCTGTCAAAAATACTTTCGCCTAATTTTTGTAGTCAAAAGTGGTTTTGACTGGTTATGAGTTTTGACTGTAACATATATACTAACAAAAAAATAATCCAAACAACATTTTTTCCATTGAAATATGGTCAATAATGGTAAATCAACAATATAATATATTTACTGCAATTATGTCTATGATAAGATATTTAGTTCCGAGTATAAATAATGTTTATATATACCTATATAATTAACATGTACATATTATTGATGTTACACCAAATTTAATATCTAGCGAATGGCTGAGCGGTTATTTAGCACTTTATTTTGAGGCGCGGAAAATGTCTTTATCAATAAACGTCTTGGCCTTCCGGTTCCGTTAACATTGACACACATTCTTTAATGATAAGTATTTTGTTTTTGATGATGGTTCAAAGAATGTCTAGTAATACACAAGGCGGTCCACGGTCTACCTTGGGGTGGGGGGGGGCTGCCCACGCTGCGTCTTCCGGTTCGTGGTCGTCACTCGAGAACCCTTCTACCCCAGCAGCCGTCGGTCCGGATAATCTAATAGTTAGGTACCTACCTACTGAGTTAGTCTTACTTTGAAGTATATTTTAATACTGAACTAATTTGTTGTGTTTTTTTTAATTATTGTTTTCAACTTGAAAATTCCTGTTTTATGACCTACCGTTTCAGTCAATCTATATGCCTACCTGCCGTCTGCCTAGAATTCATGCACTTCCTAATTCTAGCCATTAACTTTGTCTAACTAGCTTAAATATTACATTATTGATCTGAATAATTGTACTTTTAAATTAATTAAAAACATATTTCCACATGAAGTTTCAATATTAATGGCTATAAAGCCAAGGCTACACTATCGACGGGCCCGTCAGTTGTCACATTGAATAAACACAGTGAGTGTGTACCTGTCATTATGTCACCCCCTCCTCCGACGTCGTACCTATGTTTACTCCATGTATTTTATGTTTTGGATCTCGTTACTAAGCGCTTTACTAACCTAACTACTATTAATGTAACTGATGAGATGTTATTCCTTCATTTTTACAATGTATATGCTTAGATAATAAGTCGGTCTAGATAGAGAATTCGCGCGTCTAAACGCCAAAAAAATCAGCCAACTGTTGGGTGATAAGCTTGTCCGCCCGCTGAGTGGTGACACTGTCATTGTGCTATAAACACGTATTCTGTCAAATTCTGTGCCGAATATGCTTTAAAGTATATTTTTCCCCTACTTTTATGGGAAATATTCAAGAACTGCATGGTTGTGTAAGTGTCTCGTAATCGGATTCCGATAACGATGGCTCTCGTAATCATCTTTTATTTTTGGCATTGTCTTTCTTTTTTTATTCCGATGACTAATTTCAAAGAATTAATTATTATGAGAAGTAATTACAATCGCAGTTTAGTTGTTGTTCACCTAAGATAGACAATACCAAAATTATAAGATGATTACGAGAGCCATCGTAATCGGAATCAAGTTACACAATCGCCCTACTGGTATCACTCAGCATGCCTGAGTGACACAGCGCCCTTGTCAAATAGTAGACAGATCTAGCCTGTTTTTTTTTGCGCTCTCTATCTAGACAGTTTTATTATCTATGTAAATGTATGTCTGTGTTATTACGATATTAGTATAGTTTTCATTTTTCTTTGTTTTATAAATTCAAGTTACATGAGGACAATACTGCTAGCAAATACTAGAGAATGCCACTAAGGGATACTATTACTAGAAACTGGTATTAGAAACCACTTATGAATTTCGATAGTTACAATTTACAATATACTCTACCATAACCGGTTCGGAATACACTTCAATTACCTCTAATATCTGAACATACTTAATATTTTTAGCATGCATGAATGTCAATACTAACGTTTAGCAGTTTTACTATTTTTTAAGTCTACTCAGCTGTAATATCAGCTGCTATAGGGTAGTTGACTGACATATCAAATCAGCTACTTTTTAATAAATGTCAAAACGATAGTCTTTTTTATGGTTTTTTTTTTCTTTTTGGCTTCGCACTGAGTGTATTTTGCCAGTGTCAACTTGAAAAGCCACCATACACGTAATCATTTCATTTCACTTCACTGGTGCACTTGTATTGATCTTTATTGGACAAAATACCACCGATAATATTCAATAAAACTCAAAAAATACACTATTTTATGAAACTAAAATGAAAACGTCACTTCGTAAATTCCCGCCAAAAAGTCAAAACGATAGTTTATATACAATTTTGTATGAAATATTAGGTACACTATGACGTCATAGTTTCACAGCATCAAATCATCTACTCTTAGTGGTTCCACTGGTAATTAAAAATCCTAAAATGCATTAAATGTACAACATATTTGTTGTTTCCACGTGTTTTTAGATGTTTTATGCATTGGTCATTTATTTTTGACACTGTCAACTACCCTATTGTCCTCAATATTACAGAAGAAATAAAAATATTGATTGCATCAAGAAAACCTATAAGTGTTAAAATTAGGCATATTTTTGCTACATGTACAAAAATACTAACCGGTTAATTTTACCAATCCAGTGTATGATACCGGTAAGAGACACAACACTAGTGATGACGCAGTAATGGCTGCCTGCTGGTTTGTCCATTAAGACAGTCTGCCTGACACAATACTATGTTATTTTATACGCATTAGTCTTCATGTTTACATAGACATACAATATCAGATTATTATATTTACTTCTTCTATATTAATATTATAAAGAAGAAAGATTTGATTGTTTGTTTGTTTGCACTGAATAGGCTCCGAAACTACTAAACCGATTTGAAAAATTATTTCACTAACAGGAAACTGCATTATCCCCGAAGGTTATATGCTACTTTTTATCCCGAGAACGCGAGTGAAACCGCGAGGAACAGCTAGTAGTAAGTATTTTTAACACTTTTAGTAACTTCATACAAGTAGGTACATAGTAAATTATATAACTGCGCTGAAAACACACGCACACTCAGCAAGCGGTAAGCCTATTGGTCGATAGGCTAGGCAATACCACCAAGAGTATTGCCAATTACGTAGCGGGTAACAAAGGTGACGTTACATTCTCGGGGAGGATGAGTGCACCTTCTTTACGTACCAAATAGTTAGTATTCTTTGTTTTTAGCATGTTTAGATTAATCATCATTTCAGCCGAAGGATCAAGGATCTCCACGATGGCCGGTCTTGCGCTACCCGCCTCCAGCGGTATCCCGCGACCCTAACAAGATCGTCGGTCCACCTTGCGGGGGGCCTGCCCACGCTGCGTCTTCCGGTTCGTGGTCGCCACTTAAGGTTTTTTACATATTGATATTCATAATTAGTGGCTCTTTGAGCTGTAGACCTCGCAAGATTTTCATTATTTTCCACCCTTGAAGTTCATCGAATGAAAAACTTGCAAAAAAAAAAAATATTTATGATCATTTTTCGAAATGGCTGAAATATGATTATTTTTGTTTTCAATTTTTTTTTAATGGCGCCTTTGGATAAAACTCACGTGAGATTAGGGGAGAAGGGGTCAAGCCTAATCTCACGATATAATCATCAAGAGGATGGGGGTCGAAAAATCGTCAAAATCGCCTCCTAAAGTATCTACAGATATTTTCTTTACTTATGTAAGGTAATTAATAAATGATACCTTCTATAATCTGAATAATCTACAGGAAACAGAGGTATGCAATTGTTTATGTGATAAGGTAACAGCTTACCATCAGGAGGGTCGTATGTATATCCTTGTTCTTTCTAAAATTCACAACATGTCTGATTTCTAGCATTATTTTTTCAGCACGTGGCAATATCATGACTGATTCTTCAATCAGATGTTGTCTGGCTTCTTTGCTTTATATTCTCATAGGGTTGTCACTAAACGTAACCTTTAACTGACATAAATAAAAAATAATTAACTAGTACGAGTACAGTATTAACCTCATTTGGAAATCTGTCGCCAAACACCCACCAGAGTATTCCAGAAGTTAGTTAGCAGTACACTGGAAGTCAGTAGCTTTCTAGGCAACTCTTTAATAATCCCCGAGCATTACTAACAAAGAGTACTGACCTACTTTTGTATATTGATTACTAAAGACGGTTAATTGACGGTATCACATACCATCAGTTGCACCACCTGCCTGTCAGCCTCCAGACATAAAAACTCTTTAATGGAACTTAACTTGACAACCCTATAGTGGACTTCGGACACAAGTCCAAAGTTTCCTTTTATTTATAAACATTTCCATATATCTACAGATATTTACAGCTTGATCGGAAAATAGTGGAAGTCCCTATTTACACCTACAAAAATCTTTTCGTAGGCTATGTAGTGAAATAAATCTATATTTATGCTAATAAAGCTGAAGAGTTTGTTTGAATGCGCTAATCTCTGGTGTTACTGTTCCAATTAGAAAATATCTTTCAATAACAGGAAGCTACATTATCCCTGAAGGTTATAGGCTACTTCCTATCTCGGGAACGCGAGTGAAACCGCGGGGAATAGCTAGTAAATAATATTATTATTTCGGATAGTTTCGGATAGAGCTAACGAAAACTGAACCTGAGAATTGAACCGATAATTGTATAACCGCACATAACATTGAAATGTCAAACCACTATAGAAAACTGATGGATAGGTATTTATTTATTTTGATACTAGTACCCACGTTCCCGGAATAAAAAGTAACCTATAACTTTGAAGAATCCAAAAAGTAGATCCAGAGATTAGCGCGTTCAAATAAACTCTTCAGCTTTATTTTAAGTAGATAGATTTTTCCATTACTTGTGCTTATGTTTGACTGATTTCCTTTCAATTTTCCGTCATTGATGAGCTCAAAGAAGCACATAAAAGTCCAAAATAATACTGACTTTCAAGTGCAGCTGCCAGAATACACCGATAGGTACGGGTCTTTTTGAAGATCTGCTGAGCTGCCAACTGACCAGGTACTAGAGAAGACCCTTTTGAATGAAGCTCAAAAATAAAATAAAATATTTAAAGTATCTAAACTAGATTCCTGGATTGCCTAGTAATGGATTTTTTAAAATTTGGCAAAGATTTCCAGTATCACCACCGCCAGACGTGATACGAGTGTTATTCGAAACATTCTTTCCAGATTTCCAAAAGTTTCGGTTGCGGAGCTCCATAGCATCCGTAGTCCTCGGTCCACTAAGTTGGACGTCCCATACTACTAGTACGTAGTTCCCCATCTGACATAGCATAGATAGGTATTTTCTTTAACCTTTTAAACTCTAATAAGAGGCCGACGAACGCCGACGCAAGGTCACTTTATTTTTCACTCTACTCTCGGTCATTATTCTCTTATCTCATTGGCTTACTCACTCTTGCACAATTGATAACGTGGTTAATACGCAATAAATATCTACACCATTTTTCTTCCGCTTTTCCTTTGCTATCTTTTTTATAGATTATCAGAGGACCTACTCTCTATAGTATGGGTAGGCCAGTTGGCGCAGTTGGTTAAGACATCACCTATCGCGCCACAGGTTGTGGATTCGATTCCCATCCAGGACAAACATTTGTGTGCATGAAAATGTATGTTTGTTCTGAGTCTGGGTGTAATTATCTATTTACAAAAAAAAAGTAGTATATGTAGTATATCAGTTATCTAGTTTCCATAGTACAAGCTCTGCTTAGTTTGGGATCAGATAACCGTGTGTGAAGAATGTCCCAGGATATTTATTTATTATTTTGTTTAGTTGCACAAATTTTACGTCTCCTCAGTTTTATCATCATCTTGAACCCTTGATCACCCAATGCTGAGTGTTGGTCTCTTCTTATCTACGCCATTCCTTCCGATCTCGGGTCTTCCACATCCAATTTTTCCCTGCGATATTAACCAGGTCGTCAGTCCAACGCATTGTTTGCCTGTCCACATTTGGATCTCCATTCAAGTACTCTTCTACCTCATCTCATCTTCAAAAATCCGCCATTTTTTTTTTTCGATATATTTATGTTAGAACATATATAAAGTTACTAAATATAGTATATACATTAATAACAGGTGTACAGCTGTTCAGCTGTTTAGGCTACAGCCCCCGTAGCATGACAAGCGTAGACTAGAGAAGACTCAAATCTTCGGCCAATGAAATCACATAAATATGGCGTGATGAAATGAATCCGCAATTATTATTGGTCGAAGACAAGACTTCTCTAGTCTACGCTAGCCATGCTAGAAGTGCAGGAGGCGTGCGAATAACATTACATTCTGGGTGAGTCGGGTAAAAACAGTTGTAACAAAAAGTGCACTAAATATCTTTAATTTTCCCTTCCTGACTCCGTCCGTCCGTCTTGCTGATGACCTGATATCTTTACCAGGTCATTATCCTTTCCAATATTTGCTCCTATACAAACGTAAACAACTTGTTTTTGATTAATGATGAATATTTAACCTATTGCATCATTTAATTGTAATGAATGAAGGTTAAGTAATCAGGTATCACACCACAAATTTATCACATGTAACATATACCTACAGCAAATTGTGTTTGTAAAATGATGTAGAAGTTATCCTTGGATTTTCTATTTTTATACAATTGTAAACTGTTCAAATCTATTTACATTCTAATTAGTTAGATGAAATTTCAAAGATTTTTTCGTTAGATACAAATCTGTTACAGCATCTAAAAGTGATTAATTTTTATTCTACGTAGGAGGGTTGCATTGATCGTGGTCACGAGTGGACTCAAACTTGATCGAAACGTCGAGGTTAGTCAAAATTATATTTTGATAATATTCTATGCGCGAATAGACCCGTTACATTACTATAAACATGAAAGAATTCTTAGTTTTAAAAAGGGGCATATTTTCAATTTACTAATGAAAATCCAATTTTTTAAAAACCTATTCTCCGTCACATATTCTCTAGTTTAACATATATTTTTTCCAAATTTCTTGGAACAAACAATACAGAGAAAAACGCATTTTAGAACCATCATTTCACCCGGAATGTGCTTGTCGACAGATTTTCAATTTGAGGGTAATAGCCAGGAGGGTACTACAAAGTACCCTACAACTGTGCAAAACAAACGTCATTAAACAATCATTAGAAAAACAACAAACAAGATCCCCGATCAAATGTAAATGTAATTTAAATATTTGCACAAAATCAGTAGATAACTCATTATGCATAACGTTGTGTACATACCTTTACAAGGAGCTGTGTATATTAAGATATAATGGGTAGTGGAAAACTGAAAAACTGTTTGTATGTCACACAAGTAAATCCTATAGCAAACTTTGATACTGGCAATGTGTATAAAACTGTATCACCATATTTTATCTCACGAGTTACGTCTGAGGTTCGAGAATGCTAGCAGAGAGTGATTATTCTAATAACCAATTGGATTGCATTGTGTTAAATATTAAAAAATGGCGATAGGCAATGATGCAGAGTCCCCCAGGATTACTGAGGAGATACCTCATGATCATCTCTTCAAGGTAACAGGATTATCATCGACTAATTTGGAGAAGTTGGCACAAGGTATGTACCCTATTGATTTGGACTAAATAATTTAGAAGGCTACATAAGAAACAAAATTAGAAAATTTTGAAAGCGTTGTTGAGTTTATTGCCGGAGTAGTATTTGAAGCCGGTGGTAAAATCAATTGTTTGTGACATCCATAAGTGCCTTTATCAAAGCCAAAACTGGATGGCTTTTGAATTTGAGTAGGATGAATAGTTGTCTCCAAAAATTTTGTACTAAAGTTATAATTATCACAAATAGCTTTTATAACAAACAACGTCTCGAACGGGTCTGGTTTTATCTGAATTTTTGGATATTGGCCAGAATTTAACAACCTCAAAGTTTTCAAAGAGGATTTACAGTAAAATGTCAACGTTGAGAACTTTACTGTTGGTAATTATTGCTATTTTTATCTTGGTGTTTAGTTAATGTATTGAAAGTATCTACGTCATTGATTCTCGGAGATTTTTCATGGTTGTCATCTACACTCTTACGTAAATTTTTTGATATATTATCTTAGCATTATCTTTTTACCCACTTTTTTGAGGATGAATTTTCTAAAATCCTTTCTTAGCGGAGTCAAGTCATAATAGATCTGTATGTCTTCCAGCCAAATCCGTCCAGTGCAGTATGGCTTGAGCTGTGCCTTGATAAATCAGTCTGTCAGCCACGTTATATTTTTATATATTACTAGCATTCCGCCCCGCGGTTTCACTCGCGGTCCCCTATTTTACCCCAAAAATCCATTATTAGCGTATGCCTACGTAGAATACCTATCTGTATACTGTAGCGTTCAGTGGTTTGAACTGTCAAAAACCATAGATAAACAAATATTGTTTTCAGTTATTGAGGTTTTTGTTACCTACCCGCTTTCTTTGCGGCCAGTGTATATTTCTTAAGAAAAATATTACTAGTCTCTCTTGTATCCTTTACAATGATTAAAATTTAAAGAACAACGGCGAATTACCTACATTTAACATTAAAGAAATATCTGCAGCACAAAATGAACCCTCGGACTTCGAAGAGGCGATCGCAGCGACAGGGTACGGGAGGTTCAACATTACCCTGATGCTGTGCACCCTGCCTGCCTTCTGTAGTGCTGTATCAGTGACCAGCTCAACATCATACATCTTCACAAGAGCACAATGTGATATGCAGCTGAGTCTGTTGGATATGGGAACTGTCACTGCCATGACTTATGGAGGTAAACGCTTTCTTTTTTACCCGACTGTGGCGAAGCTATAAAAGAGGCTTATATTTTGACCTACTAAACGAGTTCACTGAGCTGATTTTGATAATGATATGTCGTTAGAAATTCGGAACGTCGGTATATTGAAATTTTAAAAAATCAAACGGCAGATAAAAAAAATCTAAACCTATTGAGTGGGGTACCAAAATGAAAGGTTTTAAAAGGTAATTACAAAAATATAAATAAATATGTTTGAAAATATAAATAATTTGGAATGAGAATTGATAAAAAAAAACCATCACGAACTTTTTTCGTAATTATTGCAGTCGTGCTTTTAGTTTTTTTTTATAACTGGCTAGTTGATTACAATCTCAGTAAGTAATGATGTAGTTGATGTTATGACAAGTCTAAAGAGTTTTTAGTCTCTCGAACAGTAGTACCACATGTAGTACTACGTGTGACCAGAAGTAGTAAACCTGTAACTACTACAACCATCAGTGAAGTGATGCTGAAATCCTTCGGTAAACAATTTGGTACACGAGACCAGATAAGGCTCGACGCATATGGGACCAGTGACGTGGCACTTTTGTAGTATATTCAATGTTTGTGTCTGAGAGTTAAAATAAAATTGAAATCCTTTTTAAGATACATACAAGCTGTATCTTTTATGTATGTCCACCGATACCTCCGCCAATTGCCGACCGATTTTCATTCTTTTTATTTCATTCCAAAGAGTATACACCTGAGATGGTCCTCTTATCACCAAGTCAGGATATGAGGATGGGATCCCAGGAAAATTAAAAAATAAAATATTTTTTACAAAAAAGAGAACCACTATAAAGTATAGGTATAATAATGTAGGAATTTAAATCACTGTTTTGAAAGCGATTCTCTTTTTTTATAAAAATTAATTTATTTTGCCTTAAAAGTAGGTAGTGGTAGTACTTAGTAGGGAATTTTTGTTCCCGGGATAAAAAGTAGCCTACGTCACTCTCCGATTTATATATCCCAAAATCACGTCAATCCATTGCTTCTTTGTTGCGTGAAATACGAACAAACCAACAAACACATTTATGATATTGCGCATGTCACGCCCACTGTCTGTCACTTGTCTTACTTTGATAGCGATTCCGATTCTATAATATTTATTTATTTTCATGTACGTATCTCTTATCTAAAGTAAAATATCAGTTTCATTACATTTAATTGTTTTGTTACCTAGCAGGTAGGTATAGTATGACACAACTTAGATGAAGCATCGGCAATATTCGTAAAATCGATCGTTCCCGAAAGAGTGCGCCTACAACATTACTCATGAATTAAAAAATGATCGGCGAAAATGATCTTATTGAACGTTGAAAGGCGCGATAGTGAATGATTTTTATTAGTTTTGTAAATTGGAAGTGAAGTGTACGAAAACGATTTGCCGATGCTACATCTAAGTTGTGTCATACTGTACTAAGGTTGGCAAACGGCCGCGGGGAAATCCTGGGAAAAGCCTAGAAATTTTGACCCCGGTCAATACAGCCGTCTCTAACATATTACACACTATGACCGCTGTAAAATTGTGGTCAAACACGCCTATATCAAGACTTACATAACAAAAAAAGTAAAATAGCTTTCCTAAAAGTTGAAACTTTAAGTTAAAAGACATGCCCAAAAAAATTTATTTTCTGTCCCAATAAAAATACTACTAGCTAAGCCAATTTAATTTTCAGGGTAAATGATACGCGTTTATCTGGCAACCCTTGTACAAGTTGATGATCTTACATAACCTTTGACGTCACAACATTCAATATTTGAGAGGAAATTGCAATAACTATGTATGCTTATTCCACACTAGGTACTGTGTCTGTCTGTGTGTAGGTAGCATAATTATTTAGCTGAAGAACAAAACATAATTTCTATAACGGTCGTAACAAATTAGTGATACTATTTTGGATACTGCTATTTTCGCTATCAACACTCATTGCCTTATCAAAAGACATTTTTTTACTATGTTTTTTTTGGCCTATGCTTGACCACAATCTCACCGTGGTCAGTGATGAGTCGCCGATGGTGGTAAGCACACAAAGCCTTGAAGGAACTGGCCCACCTAATGCGTAAGCGATTATCGAAGACGCTTATAGACACTTGCAACACCAAGGGAATCAACTGCGCGTTGCAGAACCCTGCAAAAATCTGTTCACATCCATCTTGGTCTTATACCAATAAATAAAATCTTAGCCCCTTCCCCACTCATTCCAGGAATGATCTCATCAGCTATGGTATGGGGATTCTTATCAGACACCCTCGGAAGACGAAGAATCATGGTATGGGGTTTCTTCTGCTCGGGCCTGGTGGAAGCAGCTGCTGCCATGAGTCAGAACTTTGCTATGCTACTTATCACAAGATTTGCTAGTGGATTCCTGTAAGTAATGTTCCTCTACTTCTTTGCTTTCAACAGATAACTGTTGAGTTTCGTACTTAAGGCAATGAGTCACAGCAACACATCAAAATATTACTATAAAAGTTATATTAATATTTTTAATACTCGTGCAAATAATAATAGCTTCTTTTTCATCGAAATCGAGCAAGGATTTAGAAGTTACAGCGTTGTAAAGTTTCCACGCTTTTTTTTAAATAAAAGCACTTATGAATACACTGGACAGACCGGCCATCGTGGAGATCCTTGGAGGAGGCCTTTGTCCATCAGTGGACGTCTTTCGGCTGAAATTATGATGATAGTTGAAATTGACTCTAATAAAGGCTTGGTACACTTAAACTGAGAAGACCTTAAAAACCTGTTATTCTTCCAGCTTCAACGGCCCCTTTGCGGTTCTGATCTCGTACATAGCAGAGCTGCACCGCACAGAGCTTCGCGCCAGGGTGATCCTCCTCACAAGCTTGTTCTACACCATCGCCAATACTACGCTCCCGCTCCTCGCCTGGGCTATCCTCACTAAAGACTGGGACTTTTATATATTTGGAAATATGTTTGGTAAGTTGTTGATTAATTTTATTACATACTTGTTGTCCCCCGCGGTTTCACCCGCGTTCCCGGGATAAAAAATTGCCTATATGTTATTCCAGGGTATGATCTATCTATGTGCCAAGTTTCATCCAAATCCGTTCAGTAGTTTTTGCGTGAAAGAGCAACAAACATACATACATGCAAACTTTCACGTTTATAATATTATTAGCAAGACATTTATTCTTGGATGTTTGTTTTTTTTACTTTATATAAGTCCCGTGTTTGACCACAATCGCACCGTGATCGGTGATGATATTATGGGTAGGTATGAGCGCTCGTGGCTTTAAATTTTTCAGAGATTTATCATGCTGACAAGGCGAGAGACAGTTTACAATAATTAAATAAACGTTTGCTTCCCAATTAATCTCTTTTTTCTTGTTTTACTCATATCATCAAGTCTGGTCTACCTGATATCATCAAAATTTGGGTTTTTTACAGTAATCCACTCATGGAATCTGTTTCTCCTGGCTACGGCATTGGTCCCCCTGCTGACTGGACTGGCGTTCCTCTGCCTGCCTGAGAGCCCCAAGTTCCTCATGTCGAGAGGCAGGAACGAGGAAGCTATAGCGGTCTTCCGGAAGATATTCTCCTTGAACACTGGCAAACCTGAGGAAGAATATTCGGTGAGAATATTAAACGATGATTCTGACCAATTATTCAGTTGATAGGTTAAGTATTTCTGCTGCTGAAACTAGATCTCTTCCATCTCATTCTTCTCTAAATCATGTCTTAAAAACGACTTTCGGAATACTGAGGGTCGCAGAAAACCGCTGGGTGCGGCTCCTTGGGATACCTTTGTCCAGCAGTAGACGTCTTCCAGTTGACATGGTGATGATGATGGAACAGACGAGTCCTGCAAGCCGGATAGGCTGACGAAGGTTCTGATGCAGATGGCAAGTAACTAAATAGAGTGGAATGTAGCTCTGGAAAAAGCTTAAGTTTAGCAGTAGAATGAAAAATGATGAGAGACTGAAGATTAAAAATGTCGAAATCAAAATCTTATTATATTTGAGTATCAATACACAATGGTCTTAACATAAGATCAGCTGACACTTGACAGCAAATTACTAAAAGACTATACTAGACTCAAATCATTTGTGGTATGATTCCAGGTGAAATGTCTGGTGGAAGAAAAAAGTTCAGAGCAGGCTCGAGGAGTAGCAGCCCTCAGAGGAGGATGGACCCAGCTCACGCCGCTCTTCCGACCTCCTCACGCCAAGTGGCTGCTGCTCATGTGCGCTATACACATGGGCTGCATGTTTGGGTAAGAGTATTACTGAACCAACATAGCCCGAAGAAATGCCAAATTTAAGTGGCAGTGGGCGGGGCAAAGTTATTAAGGTATTGTGTTAGTTTGGAGGTATTTCCCCATTTCGAACTGTTCTTGGAGTGAAAAAACGCTTTTCTACCTCGGATACTCCTACAATATTTTCTAATATCATTATAACTGCAGTTCCAACACCATCCGCCTGTGGTACCCGCAACTGGCGGCGATGATCGGCGCCGATGGCAGCGAGAGCCTCTGCTCCGCCATTGCGCCGGCGCCTGTCCCCGAACAGTCTGCGTGTGTCCCCATCGAGACGGACATGCTCACTTATCTACAGAGCGCAGCTGTTGGAGCTGGCTCTGTCCTCACCTATGGAATTGGTGGAGCACTGGTTAACAGGTAGGTAATATACCTACTATGGTTAGGAGATCTGAAAAAAGAAATCAAGTCTTTATGTCAAATAAGGACTACTTCTTTTTTTGTTTTATGTCATAAATTACCATTGGAATGTGGTCACCGCATGCTTATTACTCTTGGCAGGAATATGCCTTGAACTTGCCAGTTCAAGGCATAGCATAGTTAGCTTTTCTATGCATTTGCAGTGTCTTAATTTTATTGTATAAATCTCTTCGTAACCTTAAAAAAAATAGCGATGAAAATTTCTTCTATTCCTAGTTATCGTAATGATTTTCATTAAAAACTTGAACAATTTCGTTTTGATGGAAGAATGTCGTGGTTTCTAAATCTTACAATGACAATGTTCGACGTCTATTTATTACCGTTTGAACATTTCTAACTTGGTTGGTTATTAAATATCCTTCATCTTTAGATGCGGTAAGAAAATAGTAGCTGGTTTCTGCGGAGTGGCGTCAGCGGTGATGATTGTCATGATGCCGTTCTTGGGCACCAGCGCCTTTGCCGTGGTTGCCATGGTAACCACGGCACTCGCATTCACATCGCTTTGCGGCGCTTCGCTCTCAAGTATTACTGTCGACCTGTTTCCTACTTCACTCAGGTGAGCATAGGACTCTTTTAGTGAAATCATTACGACATTCAGGATAAGCCCGCTAGAATTTTCAGCATTTAAAATTGTTGTTTAATTCCTTGATTCCCTGGTTTTCCCGAGAGATCACCTATATACTTACTTAGCTTAGAGTTCTTCAAGAAGAGTGTGAAGAGTTTTCTGCAACGGGTAAGAGAATAAGTCAATAGGCTAAATGTAACCGCTTACTATCAGGTGGGACAATCCTTGTTTGTCTTTAGAAGTATAAAAACAAACTAATAATTATTACGTTTTCTGAAGAATTTGTTATTGTTACCTCCAGAGTTATGGCGATGGCTACATTTCTGATGTGCGGCCGTCTTGGTACTATTACTGGTACGGTGATCTTTCCAGCACTTATTGACTACGGCTGCCTTCCACCTTTCATCACCATAGCTTCAGTTTTAGCTGGTAAATAACAATTCATAAATATGCGTTACAGTGCCATCTAGTACAGTATTGCTGTACTTATTATTTGACAACGTTACAATTTAGTACTCAATCTTAATAATAGATGGCGTCGTACTGATATTAAGTAAAACGCCATCTAGTGAAAACTTTATGAAAATGTTATTATTGTAATACATTAATAAATTCAAAGATGGCAGTTACAATTTTTAATAAAATTGTTTTCTTTTTTCAGTCTGCGGGTTTGCTTGCTGTTTTGTGCCAAACACTACATTGAAAAAATTGGAATAATTTGTATGAAGAAAACATACAACTAAAATATTGTCCGTCTATTTGTTATATTTCTTCGAAACAAGATTATTGTTTGTAATAAAAGGCCAGCTAAGGTCTTGAAATGAAACTGCAGACGTTTTAAAAATATTTCTCTTTCTTTATTTATAATTTATCGTATTCTAATCTCATCCATCTTCAGTCAGACTCATCTTAATATACCGGCGATCGGGGAGAACAAATTACTATCTACATTTTATTTTATATTATTTATTTATAGCTTTATTTACACGTAGTTTTAACAATCGGATATTTCACTCCAGTGAAAGATTTTTTATTATTAAAACTATGTATAAATGATCCTTTAAGGCGCTACACATCAGTCTAATGCAATGACTAAACAGCTGATGTTATATTCAATAAATAAACATATTTTAAATAATAACGGAATTATGCTGATTTGTGACAGCATATTGATAATAAAAAACTATGATTTATGCAACTACTGGTGAAGGCTTTGCGAAATATTTAACATAGATACAACATGATCTCCAAATAAATTCAGTATTATTGTGTTTGTTTATAATGATATTTTCTTGTTTCACTTTAATTTATTATCAAGCTGCCATTATGTAAGTATATTTACAGAAATTACCCTACGGAAAAAACGACAATTTAGATATAATAACAATTAAAACTTTGAATTTTTTGTATCTTAAAAACTGGAATTGTATTTTTTATGCGTGCTTCAAATATTAATCTGCAAAAGTAATATTCGAAAATTCGAAACATTGTAAGAAATTATTTTGCCCCCGAAAACAAAACTGGCCTATCACCGTTTATCTCTACTGGATTAAGACAAAGCAAATTTTCCCATTATTAAAGACTAGATTGAATATCTTATTGTCAAATTCACTTTGACTAAGTTCGAAGAAAATATATCATCGGCGATAGAATTTACGAATTTCTTCGACCATAGTCAAGCGATTACATTCTTAAATTCGAGGTTTTTATACATATTATTTTTCTTGTATATAAATTGTATACTATTCGTAATTTTATAGGCCTGTGAAATTGACTGCATTTACCTTATACTTATTAATAACAAATTTTGGATTATTCATTATTTTAATATTCGGAATAATTATTTGAAGCTATCGAATTATTTATTTATTATATGAATTAAAAGGGAATTTGTATACATAAACTAAAACCAAGACCCAACATAATAGGTATTTTTTTATAAATACTAATGATGTATTTTGTAGGTATTATAGCAAATTAAACTTTCAAGACTGTGAAAAGTATACATCCAGCATTACAAGTACCTGGCTTAAGATAGCTTAAAATATTCATTCAGTAGGTATAATCATTTATATAATATAATATTTGAATACAACTGAAGGCACAATGTGTTAAGTACTTACCTATGTATTAAAAAAAAACAATATCTATTGCATATTTTCTACAAACAAAGGACCAGTAACATTGGCAGATCTTTGAATTAAAGAAAAAAAAATCTATACAGTTGTGAGTCCGGTTTCATACTCATTACACACAAAACTTGAGATACATGATCCCACATTACCCACATTATCTGAAGTCGGTTAAAATGCTTTACACACAGCCTTTCACATATTGAAAACTCGCAAAATACAAAATTGTGTCACAATTTTATAATATATTTGTACAAAAAAAACAATAATGATTACATTTACACTATAATTCGTAAATAATTACTAACAAATAAGGCATATTTTTATTATAAATAATTAATTAATTAATTACATAATTGTATATTACAAATAACATTTTCATATATACAGTCTCGCGTTGTCTTAAAGCAGACTTTTTATACAAAGTATATACAATTTTAAACAAATTGTATACATAACTATACATGGTACAAGTACAAACAGCGTAAGGCCTCATCATTTCGTTGGCGTCACCATTTGATCACTACTGTCATATTTAGATGACAAATTAAAAATGGGTTCAAAAGAAAAATTAAAACACACTCAAATATAACAAAGAAGTATCTGGAAAGTTAAAAATGGGTGCACTCCACAACTAAATTGGCTATCTCCAATCTGAGAGAGTTGCTAATTTTATGATAACTGAAAATTATGATGTGCAAAATGTATATTAATAAAATTTTATATATATACCTACACTGTAAGTATACCAAACTGTGAATATTACCTATTTGTGTTAAATAAATAAATAAAATAAAATGATACAACCAAAATAATAATACAACGAAATTATGATGTGGCAATTATCTTTCCGTTCTGTTACTTTGAGTGTGATTTATTTTTAAAATATACAGAGTTACTTTTTAAAGGGTAGTAAGATTTTAGGGGTCCTCAAATAAAAAATTACTCAACTAGATGTATGGAAAAGAAGATTTTTTTTCTTGTTTTCAGGGTTGGTCCCTTAGTAAAAGTTGTTCACAATGACGAGTACAATACCCCTAAGAATTTGGCTACAATTAGAAATGTAACTCAGTATGATTTGAACCCCAAAAATGTATCGCAAGGCCTCTCAAATATTATCATTTCATACATATTATATCATTAAAAGTGGAATATTTACATTATGGTAAGGGTCAAAAATGACCCTTCGTACACTAGAGCCCTTGTTAAGTAACTTGTTTCAAAATAATTAAAAAAGGTAATGTTACCATTTTGCCCAAATAATGGGTAAAAACGACGGATTTAATTAAATTGTGCAACGATCTGCACTTGACTAATAATAAATTTTATAATATCCTAAAAAATCATGAAAAAATAACAGCTTTTTACTAAAAAAAGAATGAGTTAAGAATAAATGAAAAAAGTTGTATAATTTTTCACGGTTTCAAGTATATTAAATTAAATATAAGTCCAATAAACGAAAAATTTAGTTTTTTTTTTCATATAAATGTCTTTGCATTTCACTGTCTATATCACTTTTTATTGTTTGAACGCTTGCTTTGAGAGATACAAAAAATTATGACCATGGAATGAGGATAGTTTTTCGTCTCCCAAAACAAGGTCAAACAAGAGCACATGAGTCTAGTCCTCGCGTCAGCTCGGAGGAGCAAGCAACACCTCCAACCAACATGGACAAGCGGTTACATCCCGCCGGGAGTATTTAGGACCCCAACCCTTCGCGAACGATATCCTAACAGAGCGTGGGTCCACTGGGCCGATGTGGGGCAGGGAGACGGCCGGCGGGGGGCAGGCCGGGTCGAAGATGCACAGGCAGTGCCCCGGGGCGACTCTCCACACGAGCAGGGCCTTCGCTGCCGCCGCGTCTAGCGCGGGCGAGCTCACGAACACTGGCTCCTGGCTCCGGTTGTAAAGCCAGACGCCATCGGCTTCGAGGGATAAAGTCACTCCGAGACCGATTTTCGCTCGGGTTTTTCGCACCTGTAACAAGAACGTTGGGTTTAGCGGGAGCCAGAAATACTTCGTTTTAATTTTATCAACGACTAGCTGTTCCGCGCGGTTTCACTCGCGTTCCAGGGATAAAAAGTAGCCTATAACCTTCGGGGATAATGTAGCTTCCTATTAGTGAAGGAATTTTTCAAATTGGTTCAGTAGTTTCGGAGCCTATTCAATGCAAACAAACAAACAAATCTTTCCTCTTTATAATATTAGTATAGATATGGAGTTCAACATAGCCTAAGAGATATAGGTAACAATTTAAAACCTGATCCCAAACTAAGCCGAGCACAATGGAAACAAGTACTACATAGGTACATACCTATTTTTTTTTAAAGTAATACATTGGTACTTCGATAATTACACATACTCAGGTCAAAAAGACATATTCATGATCATATTAATCTTATAGATCTACAAGCTTTCCGCAATCCCCTATTTTACTCCCTTAGGGGCAGTTAGGGGTTGAATTTTCAAAAATGCTTTCTAGCGTATGCCTACGTTATATTAACTATCTGTATGCCAAATTTCAGCCAGATTCGTCCAGTGATTTGAGCTGTGCGTTGATAGATCAGTCAGTTAGTCAGTCACCGTTTTCTTATATATTTAAATTCGGAGATCATAATCCCAGGAAACATTAAAATTAACAGCATATCTTTAAAAATGAGATTAAACCAAGATTTAAAAACACCAAATTGTCATAAAGTGTGCGAATATGTATGTTTTGTGAATATTACACCACTATCTGACCAGTTATCGGCGGGGTTATCGGCTTTAGCCCCAAGTGCCCCAACGAGACCGCCTTCCACAACTACTTGGCAATCACTATTTACTACATAATCAGAGAAACAGCTAATATATACCTTTTCTTCTCTCAACTGCTTTCCTAGATAGAACATGGTGACCTCAAGAAGGATCTTTAGAGGTAATTGTAGGTATAATTCGCCAATAGCCTTATCATTCTTATCACGGCATTGCGATTTAATTAGTTATACAATAATGTCATTGTTTTGTAATATTATGTAGACTTGACAGTAATCATTACTAATTTTAGTTCTTGTCGCTTAATCATTTTACTGGGTCGTCTTAGGCTGAGATCTATAGAGTGTACTTAGACTTTGCTCAGACTTTACCGTAACTAAGTAGGTATTAATGCAATCTTCGAATCTGTCTGAGTGTGTGCTAAGCAAAGCCTAAGTGCACCTAATCGACGACTTACCAAAAACTTGGCTACAAATAAAAACACACAAACAATTGCTTTATTACGTAGGTTTATACAACCTAAGTAAAGTCTGAGCAACCTAAGTAGAGTCTAACCACGCTCTAGATGTCAGCCTTAGTTTAAGGCCGTAATTTGTTGAAAATCTGTCGCCAAGCACCTACAGCCATTTGAAAAACTCTTCTAGGTATTGTGTGCTTACCATCGACCACATCATCGTTTACCACAGTGAGATTGTGGTCTACAGGCCAAAGTAGATCACTGAATTGAAGATAAATTCCTAACTGGGCAGCAACTTCACTACCACTAAAGGCCTTGTCAGTTTAGATCCTCACCTGTTCAACTTGCGGCGCGTCTCCCCTTTGGTCCAGAGCATCCAGACACAAGCCATGTCTCCCCGAGCCGCAGGCCCCTCCTCCCCCTCCGAATACGTCTACTGCCCGCACCCTCACTCCGAACTGGCGGCCAACGCGCTGAGTCAACTCCCAGTACGCTAGCCTGCACCATTCGGACTCCCAGCTCTGTCTCTCTGCAAGAAATGATTAAAAATCTTCAGTGATTGTAGCTATTTTCAACGGGACTCCCCATTTATCCTTAACTTATAATGGAGATATCGATTATAATCCTAATTCGTGATAATCGATAAAAGGTGTTTATCACACCCAGCTATATGCTATATTTTAAATCCTGGTTTCTGGAACACGTTAATCTTTTAAATACTTCTGACAGTTTTTCAGTACCTAATCTTAGAGATCCTTGTTTTAATTTAGATTGTATCTTTGGCTTTTGGATTGGCTTTGACAATGATACTACAGTATCTGCAACTACTGTTTTTCAAATGTCAAAAGTAAAGCCTAAAAATGCATCAGCATCTACCAGCTTATCGAATAGATTATGATCATATTTGCGTATATATTTCTACTGTATTACATCATGGTTCCAGATGAAACTTGGCTCAAAGGCAGCGTTACTGACGGACCGTCAAACAATCAACATAAACTTCGATGCCAAGTAAATACATGTCACTGGGTATATCGGGATGGTTCAACCGATTAACAGTCTCTTCGTTTTTGCATGTAATCCGATCTAGACGATGAAAGAAGCCATTATCCATTGGGTGATGCGCAGTCGAAGTGTTTGCCAAAGTGGTGAGATTTTTCTAGAAGCCTTTAGGAGTTTTATGTCACTGTTAATCAGGTATTGCTACCAATATTGATGATCACAAGAAACTGGTAAAAAAAAGGGTTAATTTCTCTTGGATTCTGGTTACCGTTACCGACATTGTCTTTGTAACTAACTTTTCAAAAAGATCATAATTCATATAATCAGTATAATGCTTTTAGACAGACCATACCATCAGGTCTAACAAAATCCCATGAAAAATTGTGTGGCGCGGTGTGGCGCCGGGCTGGCGGGTCGGCAATCGATCGTCAAGGTTACAGCGCCACCAGACACGTGGGGATACCACCACTATGTTGTCGTGGTGATGGGATTATAGTTGTTCTACTTTTAAAACTGTTTTGGGGTGTCAAGGTTCTCATATTCATGGATACATTAGTATAGATTTTTTTTTATGATAATTTTCAATCATCAAGTTCATCAACACATTTCCTCATAAGCTACTGATAATACTCGTCAAATTTCCATGAAATTTTGCGTATCTGTAGATTAATAATACCGTGGAATTGATAATATTCATTACTTCCATTTTGAAATTCAGTTTTTTTTAATAGAAGGGAAAGTTTAAAAAAATGCTAGCTTAATGATTAAATATTGTTAACATAT
Organism: Tethea ocularis; assembly: GCA_963555595.1. Taxonomy (NCBI): domain Eukaryota; kingdom Metazoa; phylum Arthropoda; class Insecta; order Lepidoptera; family Drepanidae; genus Tethea; species Tethea ocularis. Next base: position 11,249,117 of record OY741969.1, on the reverse strand, counting down.
GAAACATTTATTCCTCAAGAACATAACTGTTAATTAAAAATTGTATACTGAAGGAGTTTAACGACATTTCTACAATGACGGATAAAAGATACATGAACACGACGGCAGTCAAAAATGCATAAAACAAAGCCTAGCAATAAAATTTTCTGCTATCAATCGAAACGTTTTCTAATAACTTTCTTCGATATAAAGAATGACATGTAGACAATAGAAACGCGATAATAATACTTGTTACTTGCTAAAATGATGCCATGAAAGATATTCATTAAAGCCGTGATCGCAGTGCGTCGACCTGCAGTTATATTAACCTGTACACTTAAGTTGAAAGTAGATTAATTACTGTTTACTGAAAGATTTACTGATATTTTAACATTCAAATGATGTCCGAAATTTTGTTCTTTCATAACTATATTACTTAAAATGTGTTCATTTTAGAAGTAGGTACAGTATGACACAACAGAGATGAAGCATCGGCAAAATTCGTAAATTCGATAAGAGTGCGCCTACAACATTACCCATGTTTATTAGTACTTAAGGCGAAAATGATCTTGTTGAACGTTGAATGGCGCGATAACGAATGATTTTTATTAGTTGTGTAAATCGGAAGTGAAGTGTAGATATACGATTTGCTGATGCTACATCTAAGTTGTGTCAACTTGTGTCATACTGTAGTTTACCAGCAGTAGGTAGGTAATATGCCAATGAATTAAGTATCTAATGTACAAAGTTTCATGGTTATCTTTTCATTGTACTGTCAACAAAGTTGAAGCGTGATCACCTTAAGGGTGTATTTTCTGTGCAGTGACCAGCGGCCTGTGCCTCACACAATATAACCAGACAATGCGCTTGTCATCAAAATAGTCTAAACAAAACATTTTCACGGGACGGTTTTTATTGTCAACAATGGACGGGGCGAACTTATGATAACTGGCTGCAAGGTCTCAAACTGATCATCTGTGCTCAGCAGAAATTATAGAACATACAAATCGAAGATGGTACATACCTTCGCCATCAGTGGCGAGAGAGCCGGTCCCAAGCCGCTCATGGTTCGTCCTCCTCGCGTCCTCTGTACTTTCTCCATGCTCTGTGGACAATTTAATAGAAACCAGGTTATTATGATGCTGTTCATCCATCAGAGACGAATCCTACAATAAACTTAAGCTAAGTGAAGAAAAATATTGTATGGAAATCATAGCACGGTGGTAGAGTACTTTGTTGTTCGCGCCTGGCTTGCTACCACGCTCAAGTTGAAAATCTTTCGCCATGGACCTACCAAGGTCCCTTGTTGGTGTTGTGTGCTTATCACCTTCAGCCACATCACTAATATTGGTGGGAATAAATTCAAGCCAATGTGTTGCCAACCTTTATAAATCCTAGAAAGCAACTGGCTCTCAAGTATCAACTGCCAGACACCGGCAGGTGCTTGGCTAGAGATCAACAAACTCTTCGCGGCGAGCGAACATCACGGGTATAGTATGACACAACTTAGATGAAGCATCGGCAAACATCGTAAAATCGATCGTTCTCGAAAAGAGTGCGCCTACAACATTACTCATGTGTTAAACAATTATCGGCGAAAATGATCTTGTTGAACGTTGAAAGGCGCGATACTGAATTTTTTTTTTTTTGTGTAAATCGGAAGTGAAGTGTACGAAAACGATTCGCCGATGCTACATCTAAGTTGTGTCATACTGTACTATTAGACTGTTTAAATGAAGGTATAGACAATCCAAAAACGAGTTAAGATAAAAAGATGCCAAATCAATCTAATATCGGACGAAAAAAAAACAGTGAAATAGAGATCGTGTAAGGACCAGTCTGTCGAGATTATATGACATCACGCTAGGACACCTGCGCATGCGCCGGCTCACACATACCGACGTGTTTACATATTAGCAGTTTATTATATACGTATAAATTATTCAATATATACAGATAAATTAATAGGTATGTCTGTTCTAATATATTAGGTAGGTAACAAGTATATTATATTGTTTTAGTTATCATTTTCGTTGTATGAATGAAAATGAGTCAATGTCAAATCGATTTGTTAGTTTTGCGACATGACTGTCGTCTTTTTCTGTGAGAATCTTTTATTTCATTTTTTTCTATCAAAAAGTCTGAATGAAATAAATTTCTAAATGGATTTAATATCCAAAATATAATGTAGGTACCTATATTATTTTTATCCAACGTGAATTTATATCAACACATTTTTTGACAGGTATTCTACGAGTATAGTATGACACAACATAGATGAAGCATCGGCAAAATTCGTAAAATCGATCGTTCCCGAAAAGAGTGCGCCTACAACATTAGTTTTTTATTAGTTGTGTAAATCGGAAGTGAAGTGTACAAAAACGATTTGCCGATGCTAAGTTGTGTCGTACTGTACCTATATGATTATATATTTTAATTTGTATAAATACATAAGTATATAATAACACTTCATTAGCATTTAAGCGATCAAATCAAGGTTGTCCCTAACTTATGAATGCTTAGCTAACCTTACATAAATTATGTGCTTGTCTGTCTTATGTAGGTAAGTATTTTCACGACATATTTTTATTATAATATATTTACTTGGAAAATATTTGGATAGGATGGGATACAATATTTTTGTAATTAAATATTGTTTTTTAGTATTCAGTTTGATTTAAATATTATTTACTCTAGTAATATTAGAAATAATTATTACGTATGTATACCAAATTGTTTTTTTACTCTTTTCTTGGTACATAGTCATTGTTGTTATAATTAAGTACTTATTTCCAAATTATATCCTAAAAACCATGTTCTGATATTGCACTTTAGCCTTTTAATAAAAATCTTTAAATATTTATTATCACTGATATCATAACATTGATGCTAAAATAACGAGCAAAGCCGAGTCAAAATCCAGTTTATGTATACTTGTGTCACACATAAAAATTATTATGTGAAATCCGATACATTTCACATATAAAGGTAGTGAGTGAGAAGCAAAAAAGGCAGCGAGATTTATTTTATTAAATTCCACCATTTTCATCGTTTTGTACCTTTTTTCTACAAATTTTATGTGATAATGTCTCTTATGTTATTGGCTCGGGCGTTTTTGGTGTTGATTGTGATTTGTTGACGAAAACTATTAATATTTTATGTCTATTTTTTAAGGATATACTTCATTAACTTTAACTTAAATTATAAGAAGTTTAAATAGTACTATTATATAGGTATTCTGTGGTTTAGATAAGTAGGTACGTATTTATATAAAAATCTATAGTAACACGTTTAAAGATATATTCCTTATAAATAAAGAGATATGTAAGTAGGTATATTGAATTTATTTCGTTAATAATTAAACAACAAAAGTACACATTAAACTAAATTACAAAAATTGTTAAGGAAATCTATTTCCTTATTTTAAGGAGATCCAATATTTTGGCAAACATTTTAACGTAGAATAATAATTACTAAACAAATATAACGCTTTAATTTTCTCACTTTTTTTAAATTCTACATTAAGGGGGATCGGCCAAAAAGCCTGCGAAATTCAAATTTTATTAGGTTTTTTTCAAATTGCAGCTCAGTAATAGGTCATTTAAGTGTCAAAATGTAATTCGCGACACTGAGATATGGCTATAGATCTATTTATGTATTCATTTTGCATTCAAAATATTATAAAACTACATTGGTTCCTGCGCGTTATTTATCGAAACGGAACCAATCTATGGATTTAAATAGTTTAAAAAGCATAATGTATACATATAGTAATCAATTGGCATATTTATAAGGCGCAAATCACGTTTTGACAAATATTCGACGTATTACTGAGCTGCAATTTAAAAAAAACCTAATAAAATTCGAATTTCGCGGGCTTTTCGGCCGATTCACCTTAATAGCCTTTATAATAATTTTCTAGGCTTATATTAGTCTAAAAATGTATATTCAAATGTATAATCAGTATTCGACATGACGTCTTTTTAATATTTATAAACTATTGTATGTTATAATATGTTAGTCCAGGAAACTCCACGTGTATATAAGTTTATATACAATAGGTAAGTACATTATTCTCGTTTGAAACAATAATATAATTTCACAATATTATTGTAATTCGTTCCGGGGCAAGGTTGTTCCAGTGAGAATTAAGATGTTTGTATATTTCAGAAATAACATTTAGGCAGTCAAAATATCTGGAGAAAAACCAACTTTTCACTTGATGTTCTTGCTCGGCTCCTGATCGTTTTGTGATGTTAAAAAGCCTATAATACCATCTTTAATAGTTGCGTCGTCAATTTGCAAAAATAATTTATTTACTTTTCGTTTAGTCCTTTTCCATTACTGTTAATCTAATATATCAAATTCTCGTGTTACAGTGTTTGTCAACAAACTCCTCCGAAACGGCTAAACCAATTTTAATGATTTTTTTTTGTATGTTCGGTAGGTCTGAGAAAATGTCGTAAACTATTTTTTATCCCGGGAACGCGAATGAAACCGCGGGGAACAGCTAGTATTAATAAAATGGTACAAAATCAAGATCAATTCTATTGGCAATATTAAACACACTTTCTGGATTATGGGGTATATATATGAATACTCTTGACCTAAAAAAAACTATCTACTATCTTTTTAAGCTTCTAAATATATGTTTGAAAAATGGAATCAATATTCATACGCCGTAAAGGTACAAGAATTTTTATTCAATAACCTAACAGTCTCAACCATTGAATGACCACGTACAAGCTCTGCTAAGCTTGAGAACTGATGGCCAAAAACATCCAAACTACGCACTATAACAAAACACTAAAGAATCTCAAAGCACAAATAGGTTAAAGAGCCATCACAGACTAACAAAGCCGCTAGTCATGCAGTAGGTCAAAATAGGAAAACAGTGGGAGTATGTGTCATTGTAATGCGAAGCTCAGAGAGATGTTGCAGGGAGACGATAAAAATTGACATTTAATCAAATACCTAAGGTAATCAATTCACGGATCATCATTGTCATGCATGCGGTTTACTAAATAAATATATTTTATGAGGAGGCTATCTGCGTATGTCTCCGTCCCTTCCTAAACTGACGGGGACAAGCGAGACAGGAGAGACGTAATTTTAGTAAAAAAAATGGTTTTATGTTCTTAACTATTCCCTTTCTAATGGATTTCAGAATGTATGTTAATATTTTATGGCCCGAATAAGAGAAGAATGCTATTAGTTTTAAAAAGGGGCATATTTACGATTTTTTTCTGACGTTACTAATGACAAATGCCAATTTTTAAAAACAACTATTCCCCGTCTCATATTCTCTAGTTTAACATATATTTTTTCCAAATCTCTTGGAACAAAGAGTACAGAGAAAAACGCATTTTAGAATCATCATTACACGTATAGCATCGCCTTATACCTAAGGTAAAAGATCGATTCACGGATCATCACTGTCATGCATGCGGTTTACTAAATAAATCTCTTTTATATCGTTCACTTAATTTAAGGAAATCATCCAACAGAATTATTACTTTAACATCTGAATTGATCATCTATCTTAGGGATTTGATTCATCGTTTCCCTACGACATAGATACTGGTACACCATGTGCATATGCATTGACACGAGGCCAGTCCAACCGAATAGTTGAAAGCTCAATGACACCGCCCGAGGCAACTTACAACACACGACTAAGGAAAAATGCTTTAGTGATGCCTTACAAAATACTGAGATGATAATTTTGATATGGCAAGTGCAAGATGGCTTTGAGTGTGTTTCGAAGGTTTGATTGTAAAACCTGGCAGGGCTTACGGTGAGGTTTATAAGTACCTGCCAAACTGTTGATGACATCTAACATTATTATCAAAAATTTGATAAAGACAAGAGAAAAATCTACAAAAAAGCTACTCTAAGTTATAAGTGCCTATCAGGGTTTATTCTCTATAGTAGATCATAGTATAAAAGGAAGTCACTCTCCGCGTCTGTCTGTCTGTTTAACCGCTAACTTAGGAGTCAATCGTTTCAACTTCCTGTAAATATTTTTGATACATCGTACGTAATATTTTTTTTTATAAGTAAATTAAGACAATATTTCGGAACCCAGTCGCCAAAAATTGGGCATTTTTTTTAAATCTAAATCGCACCCATATGATCCGGGGCGTGCCACTAGTACTGACTCAATAAATGAGTTTTGAGTTTGGTGTGTTTTGAAAGTTCTCTTCTCTTTTGTCAAACACGTCTATCATTGATTAAAAAAAGTCTTGCGAGCAAAGACGTCTACAGAGCAAAATAAAAAAATATTTTTTATAAAATGTGCTTCACATCCTGCTTGACCTTATTAATATTATGTACACTATCGATAGGAAATGCATTGAGTCTTGAAAAGGCGATAACCTTAAATTCGGTACGAAATTCCGAGTATTAGCGTAGATCAAAGTACTTGACCATATCGAATGATAAGGGATTCGGAGAACTGAAAATAATGATGTTATTACTCTTAAGCAGATATAGAAGTCTTTAGAATCTTTTATATAGCATATGAAGATTATTCATAATACACTAGTAAAAGAGTCAAATCAATAATCGAAGACAAAGTTACTGATAATTATGTAAAGGCAATAAATAAAAGAAATAGTGAACAAATTCAATTAATCAAAGTGATTGAAAAAAAGAAATGAAAACATTTCAACTATGTCGCACAGTGTAAAATAAACTAACGAGCTGACATACTATCGCTGCATTTTCTACAGCGGCTTATTACCAACCAGCCACGTTGTACTGATTTGGAATTATTCGTAACAAACACAAACAAACAGACGAAAATAGCGGAGAGCACACTGAAACAACTTCAGAGCTTGACTCTTAACAAATTGCATGTTTGAAATACTTGAATGATCGAGTCAAGTTCCATTGTTAAGATATAACTGTTTGTTAAGTTAATTTTGATGAGTAAAATACCAATCTTTATACTCTAAACTGTGTAGATGAATTGTTAGAAGAACATATAATTACTCTTTCCATAGTTGCATTTGTAGTAAACATTTTCAATCAAGAGGTAGGAAAAGATTTGTCCAATTATAAACATATAATCAACCTTGAATAACAACTAATCCTTAAAAATAACGTTATTACTAAAACGTTAAAGCGGTTACTATTAGTCACCCAAATAGATATGGCGTAACAATAAAATCGTCTACATAAAACGGTAATAAATCAAGCGATGACGTATGGAATAGAAGGCAGAGAAATACTATAAACATGCCATCAGCCTACCAAATGTCTACAAACTTATTAGAAGCCGAAAAGCACTTTAAATTTCGATAAAGTTCCGTAAGGTACGGCGACGGGATATTATCAAACGACAATTTACTTTAAAAACGCCACATTAAAGATTATCTTACAATGTGAAGGCTTTAGTAAGTGTAGGCGGTTAAAATACAATCTTTCGAGCCCGACATGTCTCAAAATTGATACCTATTTTGTTAATTATTGACGGTAAAGAATCAATAATGAAATATATCCATATACATGGATGATATACTATGCGGACAATAGACTGATTAGAATCCCTTTAATTTAATATTTTGGGGGATACATGAAACAAGTCTCTTTAGATAGGTACTAAAGACAAAATAATAACAGGATATCACACTTCAATTCTATTGGTTTTATTTAGAAGACTTCATTTTAGCGAAGTTGGTCTGATTGCGTCGTGCGTGATTGCCTATAAATGATAGCTTTTAGATTGTGAGTAGAGTTGGTGCTTCGACAATAGAACAGTAGGTTTATAAGGGGCTAAACACCCACCTAACGAGAGGACAAAGACAAACGCTGGCCAGCTATATTTGTGTCAGCCAAGCGGCGCCGGCGCCACGATAACGTGACGATAACGTTAATGGATACCGTCGTTATCGCGACACTCCGAACGGAAACTCGAGAGAAGGGACCCGATGACAAGAAACAAAACGTAACGCAAAAATTCAAGAAACCACTTAACACCCTCCTTTAAGATCCAAATTCCGATGAGCAATCTCTTAAAATACAGCAGCAGTAACTTTGTGATGGTGCAAATGGAATGAATGGGTTCGAGGAAGCACGTGGGAACACCGTAATGGACCCTATCGGAATGTCAGGTCCAAATTGACTCCATCCATTCAGCATCGAAACAGGATATGAATTTAATAAAAGATTAATAAATACATATATCAGAGCCATTAAATCTGCTAATGGATGGCCTTGAATGAAGAATTTGTATAATTCAAATTAACTTATGTGTAAAGAAGTCTAATTGTTTGTGAAATTAAAAGGGAGTAAGACAATAAAATGAAGCAATAAGCAGACAGGCGCCAAAAAGCAATGAAAAGGTTAGGGGAGAAATGTCTGGAGCGGGACTCCTGGGAAATCCTATGATGAAAGCTGGAAGGGAATCCCGAAGCAATAAAGAGTGGATTTTGCACCCCACCTAGCATTGATTGTAACAGGGGTATTTCCTGTGACGTGTGGAAAGAACATAATTTATTGCGAATAGGTAAAATAAAGTGTAATTAAAACAACACGTCGAAAACATTTTTTAAGTTGATTAGTATATGACTATCAGCAAAGGTTTGTATTATTAAGTAGGTAAGAATACTTCTAAAAAACTTTTAACAAAAAACAGAACCGCCTTCGTCGATAGCACTAAAAAGCATAAAATAACTGTAGGAACCCTAATATGACACTGTTTTGAAGTCACACATACGTACAATATATTGTGCGTCATTTTTGACAAGGAGCGACTCGATCCAGTCTATTCCTAAATCCATGAAGTTCCTGTAAAATTTTAAGAGTTGCAAGCAAGCCAAGTAGATGACAATGATAATAATTTTAAACTAACATGATAAATGAGTTTAAATTAAGTCAAATGGAAATCTCGATACAAAACTATCAACAGCCACAAAAACGTCTCGCACGCGCCCTTTTTTAAGCCTATCTCATTGTGAAACCTCAAATCGATGAAAGCGTTCGACATGTCTGTCTGGAGTTAATGCCAGATTTTCACCACAAGGGTCTTTATTAAAAACAAATAAATCCACCCCGCGGCATGGTGCCGGTGCCGCGGCATTCAAAGGGAAAGAGAAAAAATCCAACGTAATGTTTGCCGTGCCGTCGTAAGCATTAATAATGTAGTTTAAAGATGGCGGGCGGTTTGGAATGCGCGCAGGCTGAGGGACCAGCTCTGTGCGACGTAGAGCGGCGCGGGAGTCGATTAAACTACCAATTTATGTTTGTCGATTTAATATGATACTAATTGCAATGATCTCTCAAAATTGTGATCACACGTAAGTTCCAAGTTTTTATATCTTAAACGAAATGTTAAAGCTAACTTGAGGTACTAATAACTACTAAGCTGAAGAGTTTGTTTCAACGCGCCAATCTCCGGAATTAATGGTCCGATTCGAAAAATTCTTTCACTAATAGGAAGCTACATTATTCCCAAAGTATATACGCTACTTTATATCCCGGGAACGCGAGTGAAACCTCGTGGAACAGCTAGTTATACTCGTATACCTATATACGCAGTAACTTCTTGTACTTCAAGGGAAGCTTTTAAAAAGGTAGCGCCCGATCGGTCGCGATCTCTCACTCGGTGTCACTATTTAATTTACACCGATAACACTGTTTGCGAACTAAACATCACACATTTATCTATAATGTGTATTCTAAAGCACAAATGGCGTAAACATGTGATTTTTTTCATGGTACCGTCTCCGGTTTGTATTTTAGGTTCGTTTAATGAATGGATGTTAGAATTTGTTTAGACTGGCCGTTAATTGCTTTGAGATCTTTCCAGAAATACTGCTCTAATCGATGTATTGTAGTATTGATCATTGGAATACTTGGAAATCTACGATATTATAGTAAAGTGGGAATAATAGAATGGCATTTTCGTATTAAATATGGCGTCGGACTCAGAACTGTCTCAAAAGTAAATAACTAAGAGATAACAATAATGTAGAGATTGATTTTATGTATAATATATCGACAAAATACTGAACTCAACGCAGTAACCTCACTATCCTTCCCTAATTTCCAGGAAGCTGCGCGGGCGCCGGTCTGCGGTCGGATTCCTCGATCTCCCGCCTTTTCGTAAATGACGCGCTTGCCGCTGTCGATCTCTATAGAGGCGGTCTTTTGCTCTATCTTGTAGTTTTACATAACAATATAAAATAGCTAAGTTACAGCTCAGAAATTCAGCTTTGTTGAATGTGAGATGTTTTTACACCCTAGACGAAAATTTTGATATAACAAAATTAAGCAAGTTTTTAATTTTTTTTTTTTTTTTTGCACGCTATTCTGTAGCGAAATGTATAGTTCTATTATCTTGTAAATACCAACATATTATACGACATTTCTGGCAAAATAAATCATTTCAATTCAATAACTAGGTTATTATTTCTTTTGAATACAGTCAATGATTTGAAGCTAAATTATTCATCTGTCTTACTTAGCAAAGGTGAATTAGCAAAAACTTTTCTGTTATATAAAAATAGCTAATGAATGTTTTCTGCGCATGTGCGCTTTGATAATGCTACAGAAATTGTAAATGATAATAAAATTATAAACATACCTTTAGTTTTAAGGTCTTCCATGGCGTACCGACTGTATGGTGGAGGTGGGGTTTCTGTAAAAAAAAAAGAGAAAGAAATTAAAATTTAGAGAATTATCATAGTCTTTAAAAGCATTTTAAATTATTCAATTAGTGAAAACGTATTTTATTTAGGTCTCTCTCAGTCGAGTTGAATTTATTTTGCTTTTTTACGTGAACGAACGAAAATTCATGCATCTGCATTTTTACAAGAGCCCTGTCAATCAAGAGTCGTACGAATGAATAATTCAAAAATAATCCTTAATTGGCTTTTTCAATTCCCAAAATCGACGGCCACATTACTCTTTTTAACCATAAAAAAGAAAGGAATACTAAAACAAACACATAACAGGATCAGGTAGACAGATCCTTCGACCGCCCGCAATTACGGGCAGGGAGTCAAACCTTGATCCTCCGATGACTAACCTATATTTTGATCTGGTATAACGACATTTTTATTGCATTTCGGATATTCTAACTTGTCATTTACATCAGATCAAATGTATAATTTTGAGTGATCAACAAATAATTTGAGAAGATGAGGCGTAGTCATTAAATGTTAAAATAACATAAAATTCCTAGTTCCTTTTGAAATGGCGTTCGTTATTTAAAATTTAAACTGAAAAGAAAGGCCTAGAAGAAGAAAAAGAAAGGAAAATAATAGATGTCCTGAAATTGCTTTGAAAGCTCTGGAAAGACTTAAAGCAGCAGCTTCACTCAATAGTGTATCTAATTTGAACCACAATAAAGTGTTTGCAAAACTTGCAGTGTTTACAGATGCTATAAAATAGAGCAAGAGCAAAATTTCAAAACTATTTAATAAAGGAATATCAACTGTAATACTATAATAATTAAAGGCACTCAAAATTTGGGAAAATAAATAATCAGGTTTTAAAATTAAGCATGATCTTTCACGTAGGTATATCTAATTGGAACTATGACATCATTTATATATGTAAGATGAGATGAACACTTATCTACAATCTAGTTCTACTCATTGACAGGCCCCCTGTGGCGTGTGCTAACAAGTACCTACCAAGAAGTGAACATCAGAATAGAATCATTAACAACATACTAAATACCGAAACTAAGTTAAACAATGTCGTTTGAATCCGGAACGCGATCTATTCCCATTAACGCACAAACAGGCACGCGCTATTGGTCATTTTGAATTTCGAACACCGCTCGGATTTTCAAATTCCGAATGTGAATTGTGCAATTGTCATTTGCAATTCGGCGCCGGGTGGCGGTGGACGTGTCAACATTGTTTTTCGATGGCGTTAGACATTTTGAATACAAATTATAGGCCCATTACCTATACATACTTATTGTAGGTATGTATTCAATAAGATTTTATGATGTACAACTTGTGTGCCTTGGCCGACGTTCCAAGAAGAGTTTAACGGCGTTTGCGCAAGAAATGTCAAAACAATCGTCAGTGCATGCACCTGCATATTGAATGGAAGCTTGGAATTTGGTAGATGCTGATATAAATCAACTCTTGGATTTTATTGGATTTTTATTACGTGACACTTTATAGTTAAGTACGCGTAAAAACTTTTATTGCCCAGAGATATAACTTTGATGACAAAGTAATGTGGGTTGAGTTATAAACATTCAGCAACGAACTATGAAACAAAACATCATTGCAATAAGACATCTATCAACAGTGTAACTGAAAAAAAGCCTACAATACAAAAGTAAATGACCCTAAACGCCTAGCGTAGCATCTAGCAGATATAAATAATATCAGTTGTTAACTTTTATGTCCGCGTGTGTATTTGTAAGAACCACAACCTTGCTGGCGAAATTCCAAGCCAAATTCAACCTTAATACATCATTGATACACTTCTTATTTGCACGTCCATCGTCGTCGATATCTTACCTTTATGCAATAAGAAAGTAACTCATATAAATATATGTAGAGTGGCGTGACTGAAATTTCTTTAAACGTGTTACATCATATACATCCTCGACGTCTATTCTAATAAAGACTCTGCTGCGATTAAAATAGAGGCCACTATTAAAACTGCTTTAATTAGAAATCATTAGTTCATTTGCTTCAATGGTTTAACCGAGCATGGAGTGCAAATTAAAATGTGTCGAATTGCACGAGTGGGAGAGTTTAGATTTCAATACGTCCGCAGTACTATATCTTGTTTCAGTTATTGAAGGGATCAGTCAATGAATAATGGTCTGTGTATAAATTTAGATAGGGTTTAAATTAGATGGGCGTGTTGAGGAATGCCGTCTGATGATGTAGATAGCCCAGAGAGTACGGTAGGCGAGTATGGAGAGCCAGCATATGTAATTAATCTCGGTGTTCGATCTATAGCAATAAATACCGTATGTTGTCAGTCAGTTTGTCCTTCGATTACTATGTAACTAGTTAACCAGTCTGACCAGCTACCTTTAATTACTCTATCGATGGAAAGTATTATATGTGCGGTACTGCAGGTTTGAGCCGAGCGTGTCTTTGATAAAATTACTAAAAGTTCTAAAGATACAGAAAAAATCGATATACTAGCATGTGGAGTACTTATCGAAATTAGGTGGGGTGGGGTGGGATATAAAAATATAAAAAAGACATCCATATGGCACAGCGCTCGTAGAACCGACGGCCGCTGGGGCAGAAAGGTTCTCGAGTGTCGACCACGAACCGGAAGACGCAGCGTGAGCAGGCCCCCCACAAGGTGGACCAACGATCTTGTTAGGGTCGCGGGAAACCGCTGGATGTGGCTAGCGCAAGACCGGCCATCGTGGAGATCCTTGGGGGAGGCCTTTGTCCAGCAGTGGACGTCTTTCGGCTGATATGATGAGGATCCATATAGCATCGCAGAAAAATAATAAATAAGATACTGAGAAAAATAGGATCTTATGTAATCTTGCGCCCGGAAAGGACGATTTCTTCGAACAAATTTGTATGGATACAGCTCATTGGATAAGATACATCTCTCCACAAGATCAATCACTGATAAGAGGGACATTGTCATAATATTTATGTTTACAAGTTTAGACTCAAGATTATAGTAAAAAATATAGTTAAAAGTACTTCAGTAACATTAACATTAGCAACAAGTAACAACATAAATGATACATTTGAAGAAATGGGCATCATAAAGCTAGTATTACAGGTAATAATAAATAGCAATAAGTTAACTGTTAAGATACTTGGTGACAATAATCATGACAAAAATACGAGTACTAATCTAAATCTGTACGCAAACAAACTAAAACATTAATTAAAATGAAGCAACAGTTTTATTAAATGCCAAACTGAAATGCGAAGTGGAAATAGAGGAGAAATTTATAGCAATGTCGTACAGTCAACAAACGTAGATAGCAGTAATACGACGATACAGACGGCGCCGGCGCAACCGCCGCAATACATAGTGGCAAATATACCCAGTGATTCATAATTATGTTTAGAATTATTAATCTTCTGTGGAATTATTGAAGGTGAGCAGAAATTAAAGTAGATATTAAAATAAATGAGAGAAATAAGCTTCTAAGAATTTTACAGATAGATATTATAATAGAATTTGCATTTGGCAACAGTGAAATTTGCAATTGTAAATGATACAATCACACGAACATAGTAATAAATCAAGAAGCTACATCGAGACACCTTAAGTTGCGGATCGTGATCATGAATAATGACATCTTCATATTTCAGAACTGGAATTTGTTGAATACATCTTTAGATATTGTAATTTTGCAATAGTTTATTTGTATAGGTATTCTAACAATCATACGTGCTACTGTTATCAAAGTGCTCACCATCTCTAAAAGATTCTATGAAATATGTCTCGTCTTAATGTTTGTGATTTGTGCATCAGTTACAAACACTCGGACAATCAAAACACGTTGCGGCATTGGCGACATATTTCTTACGATATTTTAGGTATCGTATGACGTTATTTGCTCACGTAAAACGTACATAAGTGATGCACCACGGTAGGGTTTGGCTTTGTTTAAATTACGTAGTCTTTTTTTATTGGCCGATAATAAGATGTTTTGGAGACAAATGCATTTTTGAATAGTGTTGCTCACCACCGGCTTAAAATGAATGATAACAACAAGCTATTGCCAAACAAGATAAACAAGCAGCTTTATTTGATTTTGGGAATTGTAATTAGATTATAATCTAACTAGCGACCCGCCCCAGCTTCGCTCGGTTTTTCTCAGCTTTTCTGTACTATAATATGCATTTATTATACATATAAACCTTCGTCTTGAGTCACTATCTATTAAAAAAAGCCGCATCAAAATCCATTGCGTAGTTTTAAAGATCTAAGCACACATAGGGACAGTCAGACGGGAAGCGACTTTGTTTTATACTATGTGTAGTGATGTAGTGATAGGGCAAATTTAGTTTAGGCCCTGATAAGGCTCTTATGAAGGTTGAAATTTACAACTGACTTTACTATCGGTTCGGAGTACACTAAACTATCGTCGTACACAGTATTACAGTACATTTTATGACTTAACTCTGAAGCCATTTTTACGAATCCTAGAAAAGATCTCCAAAGGATATTTTTATGATTGTTGATATTCCAAAAGTTTAGTTACACGCCACAATTCTATACAAAATTGTCGATAAGCGGATAAGATAAAAGATTTATCAAATTATATAGTATACCACACATATCTATAATGATTATGAAAGTATTATAAATTTTATAGTGACAAAACTTATTTTTAGCCTTATCTTCACACACAATAAAGTACATTAATTAATACACATTTTGGACCATAAAAAATAGAATAAGGATGATGAAAAAATAAGTATGTATATGATTAGCATTATCCAACAGACTTTTAAACAAGATAAATACCCATGAAATGTCACAACCCAATATAATAAACAAACAATAAATCGCGTTTAACTCACTGTAAATCTGCCAGAAGACTAGAAATACGTCAAAGACCATCTCTTAGTAAGGTACATTCAATTTTAACCCTTATTTCTAATGCTACAGGTATTAACATGGTAGTCATTGAGTGTGTACGTGATCTACTAAAAGACGTAGGAATTTATACGAACATACCATAGATTAAAAATTAAGATTGAAGTTAATTTTATGTCGTGTATTATAGTAATATTAAATAACTTTATTGGTTTTCAAAAAATATTAGGGCAATGGGTGTCAAAACTTAACATTATAAAATCATCGAGATCAACAAATTATAATTTCGACTTTTAAAATATTTTGAACTATGTTTAATTGCTCTTTTGTATAACCTCCATTGAAAGATTATAATTATATTAAATATTTTTAATAAATCAGAGTAAATAGAATATATTAATACTTAAAATCATCCATTTTCATTTGATAGTATCCTTTCATTAAGTCTATTTGGACAGTTTCATTATCCCTAATTTGCAGCATTTTTTTTCAAATTTATGTGAGTTAATCTATTCTATGAATTTATAACATTATTTTGTTTTAAGGGATCAGTGCTACAGATCAACATACAGGGCTAGTGCCGACTGGTGGATTTAACATTCCTTTGGATTACTCATCGGGTGTGCAAATTTCTCAACGCATAGATAATGGTAAATTCAGCCAATGGCCCATACATAACAAACAGTTCTAAAATTCAAAAAAATCGTTATACGCACGGAGCGTTGCGCGCGCGCGTGTGAATCGACAGAAATAGCCCGCCCGAATTATAACATGTCGGATGGCGCCAGCAGCGGCGCCGGGCGGCCGCGTAGCGCGCGCACCCACGCGCACGTCTCCACGGGCCCACGAGCCCACGGGCTACGACACGTTTTGTCGTTTGCCGATGCGAACTTACCACATAAACAGATCTATCTCTATGATTTATATCCTACTAATTGCTTAAATATTAATTAGAGTACGTTATTTATCGCCGCTGTCAACTCAGGTGACGTTTCGTTTGGAAATAAACTAGCTATAGCAGTCACGGTTAATCTAGTGTAAAATGCAAATGATATCTCTAATATCAACCGAGCCATTATAAAAAAATACAGTCATAATAAACGTTAGTATGTTTATCTTTGACATGATAAAGCTAGATAACAAACTAACTCGCAAATTATATATTGACGTAGGAAGATGTCAAGTGTTGCGTACGCGCGCAGACCTTGCTTGTCAACGCTAGGCCGTGACTTACCGGAAGGCGGCCATGACGTACTTACAATACGGAACAAGAATTTAGTTAGACGATGCAAATGCCTATGATAATTTAACTTGTTGATTGATCGGTGAGAAAGAAAAAAATAAAATAAAAAAACAATTACATAACACTAAAATAATTTGAAGCAAAACATATAAAGTACCTACCTATCACATGAATTAAATATTTATAGAAAACTTAATTTCCTTGTTCAAAAGGCTTCACGTTCAGATGGGACAGTTAAAAAACTAATTATACCCAATTATGACGATTGGGCCGCATTGAAACGACAAACATCTGCTTTAGCATTTAACATATTAATATATCGGCACATCAGAGGAATTAATTAACGCTCATTAGTGAAGCATTAAATGTAACTTAAGCCGAGACATTTATTGCAGAATGTAGTAATTGTGGATTTAATATTTCCCATCGATCTCATCGTTAACATTCAGTTGCTGATTGAAATACATTTTCATTCTGCTATAGTTAAACAATCTTATAACTGGACGTTTTTAACAATTCTTTTATGTATCAATAAATTAAATACTTAATTGGTAAAAGATCATCTAATCCACGAGAGGCCACAAGTGAACGATAACCTGCCGGTCTAACGAAATTCTTATGACATTACCAAAACTAATAGTGTGTGTGAACTATCAAGTCTGTTTTAAATATTATTTTAAAAATATTTCTAATATTCATTTAATTTATTAATTATAATGATAAATATTGCCATGAAGAATTATGTCACTCCACAAAATTAAATATGACGTCATAATAGTGATACTCTTGTACGTAGTATATTATTTATTCTATGGTGATACTACTACTGCTACTACTAAGCTAGATTTCCACTATACATTTATTAGTAATTCAAGAATACAACTAATTATATCTACTTTAATATCTAAAAGAATATAAATATAATAGAAATCTTTGTTAAAACTAGCTATTAGCTCGAAAGACCTCCTAACGAGAAGCAAAATGAACGATCGCCAACACGTCGGCTTGGTCTGGTAGGTGTAGGTAATAAAAGACGACAATTTTTCCAGTTTCGCAAGAACCACCGTCGGGAGCAACCGGTTCTGTCACAGGTGCCGCCAGTCAATGGGCTATTTCGTGACACACTGCTTTGCGAATAGATAGTTAACGGATAATATGTATGTAATTGGATACAAATTTAACAATAATTGGAGGAGAAACCCTGTCGAATCAATCGAGTTTGCTAAAATGTATTTCTAAAATCAAACAATTTGTTAACATATAGTTGGGAGACATCCGCAAAAGTAGTAGACATGCTAATCAATAAGCAGACACATAAAACCGTTCGCAGCAAACAACTCATTTTAATGCAAGCCTATTCTCCGCCGGACATATTAAGAGAACCATTCACAAATTCAACAAAGCAACCCAAAAACATGACCAGACTACAATAAAACGAAAAAAATACCGATCACGAAAATCGAGTTGAGCTTACGCAGTGTGGCGGGTGTAGCTGCGCAAGCGCAGGCAGGTACAGGCCCCCTCTCCCCTCGCAGCCCCTTCGCCCCCCCCCCCCAGCCCCTCCTGCCGCACGCAGACCCCCGCGCGTCGCGACACGGCGCCGGCGCCAGTCAGCCGACAAGCAATTATGGCTAAATAAATATCGGCCATGCCGCCGCCGCCGCCGCCTCCGACGCGTCGCTAACATCAACAGATGGATTCTTATACGGGTATATCTAGACGACATCATTAAATTTTGGACCCCACTTGTAATCGGTGAAATGTCGTGTGGGCACCGAATCACACGTAAATGGTTGTTAGATTTTTTTTATAATAATAATGTAAGTCCGACGCTGATGTGGGCTTAATTGCCGGAAGTGGGTGAATGATTTCCGTAACGGGTGACGACACTGACGACAGATGACAGTGTACCGATGACAGTGATGACGATGCGAGTGATCGACACCCGTACTCCGGGTGCACAGGGTTCATGGTAATCTTTGATCCTGATTGGAATGAGTCGGCGACGGCACGTCGACGCCTGCGCTCGCTCGATAAGATAAGGATCCCCCCTCTTCCCACCCGCTTCGAAAAGCGCCGGCTCGCATAAAAACATTCACAAATAAAGGCCGCGCCGAAGTGATTGGCGCCGAATCGCAAACGTGCCTTGAGCACGTACCTACTACGTTCTAAAGATTGATGTGCATGAATTATTTCGGTTTCATCGTTTAAATTCTTTCAATATTAACATTTACACTAGCTTTTCAAGGCTTGCCTGTAAATAAATTTACGAGGAAGTATAGATTATGGCAATAATACAGCTAAAAGTTGATTAATGATTCCAAAAATTGTGATGAATTAAATATCCTGCTATCCACCTGCTAAGGTGTGCAACAATTAACAAGTAATCGCTGATTAGATTTACTATGAAGACGAGTTTTACGTTCCACGAGATCGTAAAATTAGTGCTAACCGATAACCGAAACTAAAGCACAATCCTATAGCTATAATAAATTAATGATGTATCGGAAATTACCGAGAAGATGCAGCAACGAAAGTAAACATGATTGCTAAATGAGACAGTAGTCATAGCAAACCATATTTAATTATAGCTTTTCGACTTGTGGGAACCGTCGCGAAAGTTGACAAAAACAGTGGCGACATGAATTTGTCGAGACTGCAGACGCCGGGCCGGACAAAAACTGCACAGGTGAAGTTCGTTTCATTCCTTACATTGAGAATTTTATTACCAAATCGAACCCAGGTGTGCCATTTCTAAAGGAAGTATTCATCAATGTATCTATTATCTCTTTCTGGTCTCTCATTTTTATTTGTTACTTTTTTAGCTATTTTGATTGAAAATATACAGTTGTTTGAACTGTTTTAGTTTTAGAAGCAAATGACAAGATCATTCCCATTGCTGCAATACTAGATAGTTGCAAATAAGTCACGCTTTTGAATCCCTTATGTGAATAAAACACGAATCAATCATTATATAATCCATAAAAAGTGAAGGTTTTACGACAATTATAATTTGACATAGCGTGTTGATTAATTTACTCTGATGCCCATTCGTAGAATGTCGCTGTTTCATCATTCAATGATAATGGATAGATCCTGGATGAGTAGCAAGAATGATAAATAATACATTCTGCTTCGAACGGAATGGAACATAGCAAGCAACTGGGAAGCCCAGTATTTTGTATGCGCTTTCCACTGATAATAATTTGTTATTCAACGTCTTGGGAATGGAAACTTTAAAGGCCAAGTACTTACATATTCGAAATTTGAAAAATCTTCCAAAGATTGTCAGAGTTGTTGAGCTACTACACTTGGACTTTTTCTGGATTCCCAGTAGGTAGGATGATGCAAAATTTAAAGCAAGAATCCATATTTTTCCGATACTTGTAATTAATATGGCGTTGAACAAGTAACTACTGAGATTAGTGAAACAGGAAGTAATGTTGACACAACAGAAAAACACAGTAGACGTTCTTCCATAATGGGTCAGACGAACAAAAAGTTCGGTGACCAAACTCAGAGGCGCTTTAACCTTAAGGCACCTCATAAGGAGACATTAATATTCATATTTTTTCTCAGCTTTCTTCTTAATTAATATGCTAACAGGCATTGTCAATACACCTACGTACAAGTTCCTAAGTAATATTACTACAAATCGTGTGGGCGGAGGTTTGTAGGCGATTTGAACTGCGCGTGAGTCGATGTCACGGCCATTCATTACTTCGGAAATTTTGGGTTTATCTCGGAGACCCTTTTAATGTTTAACTTTAGCCAGATATTACATAATAGTTACCAGTTTTGATTGTATGTTATAAGAAAATTTATTTCGTCAAGTCAATTGCCTACTTACATATTTCTTGTATATGATAACATGGAATTCTTTAGGTGTGTTTCCGATTGAAATGATTAATTTACGCACGTTTATCTTGATAAATAAAATGTAGTTGCACTTAACTAATTCAACAATACTGATAAATACGTAGAGTACCAATAGTGAAAAAAACAAGCTACCAATTTTTTTTAAAAACGTCTACTTTTCGATTTCCAATAACTTTCTTAAATCGTATTATTTTTATAAACATATAAGAATAGGTACAAGGAATTTCATGTCATATCAAAATATCACAAAAGAGATTATTATAGAATCATAGTTACATTATGGAATAGACAACAATTATGTTCCTGAAGCGAGAGATCTGTAATGTTAGATTAGAAGGTAAAACGTTAATTAATGCAGATTGTCAATCAATATTATTGACTATATCATACTAGGGTCACGTCGTGAGGAAACGCAAGGAGGCGGAATGTAGCTATATAGGTACCTACTTAACAAAGGCTGACGGTGGCGGTAGCGCCATTGCCTGACGAATTAAAAAGTTAACGGGCTGCGCGCGCCGAGTGTCGCGGCAGGCCGGCGCCAGCGCCGTGACCTTGTCTAGTTATCGCGAACGAGTGACCCTCGCAACGGCAGATTAGGTGATAGGTACTACTATTCCAACACCCCGAACGACGACGCCACAATATATTGTGCAGAATACATATTTTTCTGCAACTTTTACTTTTAAAGTATCTCAAAAGATTCGCAGTGACTCTCGCAGCAGAAGATTAGGTGATAGATACTACTTTACCAACTGCCAACACCCCGAACGACGACGCATCATTCTATTGTGCTGAATAACAATTTTAAACAATTTTCTGCAATTTTTACTTTTGATTAAAAGAGTCTCAAAAGACTATCAGTCAGTATTGTAGAAAGGAGCATGTTAATACGTGAATTTAGAAAGAAAGTGCGACCTTTAATATTCCAAAGCAAAGAACGAAATCTGATGTCAGTATCTAATAATAGCAAATCGAAGTCAAATGGAAGTGTTTACACAATCTAGTGCAGGGATGTCAAACATAAGTAACAAACTTGTTAAATATTAAATTCTCAGAACCGAATAGAGTTCTAAAATGTGACCAAACGTTCGGGTTAACCATAATGATGACGTCACAGCTAACGTAACAACAGATACAGAAACAAACAGTAGCGATAAATACACTGATAACGATTAGCACTGATAACTTGATGCAACTAGCGTAAAGTTAGCTATAGAATAAGACAAAATTACACCGGTTTTTGCAAATAATACGGGAGTTAGGACATATGGAAATCAAATTAGAAACGTACGGGAAGTAACAACATTAAAACGCACGTGAAACATTGAAGGCGGTCGAACTATTAGGGAATTCAAGAAAAATAGGTTAGGTTACATGAGGTTAGGTTGGGTTTGCATACAAATCACCTAGTTAGTTGACAAAATTCTACATTCTGTCGTACGATCGTTAAAAACTATTCAAATCATATGGACGGAACGTCGAAAACCATTCATTCCAGCAACGATCATTCACATAAACTCAGTAACGTTTAAACACATTCTATTTTCAAAATACACCGATATACGAGCTCACTGAGACCGAGATTGGATTCGACACTCATGTTTACTTCATGCACTTGTTGCTCGGGTCAACGTCCTGCACGTCACGTACCGGGCTTGCAGAGGCGGCTCCAGTGGTAGGGGTTGCAGCACTGCTGGTCCGAGCAGAGCGGCATTCGTCGGAGCTCGCTCAGGTCTCGGAGGTCGGGGAATCTGAAGGCGCGGGTGACTGCGAGGCGGAGTTGTGAGGCGGCGTGACCGGCCGGCACGCACTCGCCACCGGTGGCACCCGCGTCGAGGGCTCTCGCGAGCCGCCGCAGCTGGTCGTCGGGCAAGGAAGGCGCGCCGGCCGACGCCAGCCGCCGCCGCAGCGCGCGTCTCCGGAACATCACATGCCGACGACGGCGTCACAAGTCGCGCGGCCTCTCGCGCCACGCGACACACACACGCTGACGACACGTCATCACTCGCCGCGTGCAGGCACTCGACTGACGGACAGACGGGTCGGACGGCCAGTGCAGTGACGCGGCCTCTGTCGCGACACCTGCGAACTGTTTTTTCCCCACTTTTGATGGTGTTTAAATTTTGGTGGATATATTTTGAAGGTCATGTGAGAGACTAAAATAACTTGATTTTAGTTAGTGGTATTTGAGATAGCAACACCCTTATCGACGATAACATATCTGATAATTAACCAGATAGTAAAGTAAGTAACTTCATTAATGTCATCAACGAAGAGAGTGAAGTAAAATTTACAATCAATTACATAGATATTTAGAAATTCAAACAATATATCCAAAATACTGAAATAAAAAATATTTTTCCTTGAAACTTGATACACTTTTGTTTGTGTTATGTTCCGAATACATTTTTGAAATCTACTTCAATCTATGTATTCAACAAAGATAATTTCGACTATCTAATAATGCCTATTGATACTAAAATGTATCAAATTTAAATTATAAAACGACTGAAAACTAATAGGTAGGTAGAAGAGATAATGTTCTTTGTCGTCAAGAAAGATCGCGTCATAGGGTCATACCTACCTATCACATTAATAAAATAGACTGATTTTATTTACATCCTGAATAACAGCACCGACACACAAAATCCCAAAGGATGAGGAGAATAAAGTCTTATAGATAACAAAATAACTGAGAAGACGTCACACCCAACCCTAACAGAAACTGAAACACTGACAGACTTAAACACCGCAAAAACTAAAAAACACACGCTAAAACCTCTAAACGAAAGAATTCTGTAGCAATGAGTATTACCCGAGAAAAGAGTAGAATTGTAGTGAGTGGTAACCCAGAGAGGGGCGTGCGGCGCGAGGGGCAGGCGGGGGGCGCGGTGTGGGGCGTGTGGGGGGGGGGTCGGCTGGCGCCACCGGCGGCGTCAGGTGCGCTAGCGTGTGTGCGTGCGGCGCCACCCGGCGGCCGGCACCCGCCCGCAACTCACTCACACAATACAATACAATACAACAACACGCAGACGTGACATTCACACCCAGATGTATTGCATACTTGCTGTAAACTTCGGTGAGACTAATTACTCTCACTAAGATGAATCAGTATTTTAATCATCACGGCTTTTTCCTCATCCTCACGACAAATGTGGCTATATTTACTAAATGATCAAATGACCTGTTCTATGTTGCCTTCGTCTCAACAATTAAAAAGTATAATTTGCAATTTCATGTTTTTTCGAATGAGAGTACAAATAATAAGTACTTACATGAAACTATGTAAATAATTTCACAAAAATATACAAAAAAAAAGGTAGACAGTAGTTTATTACTGTATAAAATAAATAAATGTGGTCTAAAAATGTACCCTGTGGGACACTTAATTAATTTCGCTTAAACCATTGACGTACTACTTAAACTAATTTTTTTTTTTACTTAGTAATTTCTTTTAGTTATTTCTTAAAATCAATAATTTTGAATATAAAAATAACCTGTTTCCTTTATAGGAATAGATGTTTGTTGAATATTATTATAATATTTAAATAATTAGGAGGATGACGACATTGTCAAATGCTTCAATGAAATCAACGTTCAATCTAATAACATGCAAAGATTATTTTTCTCGATAGAAATTGCCATTAATAGGTCATTTTATAAACTCATGAACATGCCGACGTGTCTGAAATTTCTACAATCTCTGCCCGTTCATCGTTCGGAATGCGCGGAGCTAAGAGACACAAGTTAATAAATTACACCGCTTCGCTCCTGCGAGATAGCGCGGCCGAATCATTACATCTTAACACTACGCTACGCACTAAACAATACCTAAATAACCTATTACATAATCTATGACAAATGAAATATGGTTCAAAACTGCCGTTGGATGAAAAACTTTTTCCTGACTTTTCAGTTCTGTATCATTTTCTATTAACGTTTTAATTTCAACGATCAAAATGCAACTGTCTAAGGGTCGGTTGCATAAAGCGCGGTCATAGTTAGGTTACGGTTATAGTTAACTGCAAACTGGGTTGCTCGTGTCACTTTAACTAAAATTTCAACCGTAACCATAACTGACCGAGGGAGATCGGTCATCGTCAACGTCGGACGTTGGGTCCTGGGTTGTATTATTCTGTGCCTGGGTCGGTTGCTCGTACATTTAAGTTAAAGTTATAGTCAATTGACCGTAGAGTCACTTATGATAAGAAATAATTACAGCCAATAATTTTATTGCATAGGTATCTAAAATTGACGTCTATTCATCATCTAGACAGCGTTATCCACCCACTGGTAAGTATATAAAGATAGACACAATAGGGTAGTTGACTGACACATCAAATCAGCAACTTTTTAATAAATGTCAAAACGATAGTTTATAAGGAATTTTGTATGAAATATTACATTATGACGTCATAGTTTCACAGTATCAAATCATCTACTCTTAGTGGTTCCACTGGTAATTAAAAATCATAAAAAGCATTAAATGTAGGTACAACATATTTGATATCTCCACGTGTTTTTAGATGTTTCATGCATTGGTTAGTGTTTGGTTATTTATTTTTGACAGTGTCAACTACCCTATTTAGTCAATACCCAGACACTTATATACATAACGTCACATTTCACGATTCATACCTTGTTATTGTTACTTATAGGCTATAGTACTCTATCTGTATAGATTTATTTAAATGATGATTCTCCTACATTATTGTATAACTTAAGATTTTGCTCTAAGATCATAATAATCAATTGAGTCATTGTTAAAAAAATGTGTTAGCTAGCAATTTGTCTTTTAAGTTTACTCTGGATGTTTGTTTCACCATAATGTCACCTCTTTATGTGATGTCGTGGCAGGATACACAAAGCTTAGAAGGAACTAATAGAGACAAGCGGTCCACCTGGTAAGTAGTTACGGCCGCTTATGTGTCTTGCCGCCCTGTTACAATACCAATGGCTCTCAAGTGCAATTGCCGAAACACTGGTAGGTGCTTGGCGACAGCTTTTCAACTTGAGGGTGGTAGCCAGCCAGTCACGTACTACAAAGTGCCCTACAACCGTGCTATGGTTTCCTCACGATGTTTTCCTTTACCGAAAGAAGTGAAGCTCATTGTAGGTAGGGAGGCTCATTCAAACCCTTCGTCTTGGCATCCGACGTCACTACCACTGAGCTATCATCGCCTTGAATCAATTTTGATTAATCAGAGACTTTTTCTTCAGTTCTAAAAGTTTTAGGTAAATACGTGGAGCATCAGCTTTACATTATGTGTCATGTCGCCAGAGCGCAGATGCGCCCGACAGTCGCCGAATAAAATTGCAGCGTTATAAAAATCCCCTCTAAAAAGGTGCCGTCGATTTTTATGCAACTCTTTTTAAATAATTAGTTTTAACATTGATGGATCTATGTTGGGTCCTTCATTGCGATGACCTTTGTGTTCCTTTGAAGTACACAGCTTTTAGACGTCAATCCAATTAGAATTCTATTATTATCTGCATAAAATTTAAAATGCGAACTAGTTTTCGAAGAATGTGAAAAAGTCGTTGACTAATATTAATTCTAGAAAAGAATGCTGTCTTCAAACTATGTAGGCCTAAAATGAACTGGTTTTAGATTATCATGTAAATGTATAGTAACGACAAATAGTCAATTAAATAATTTGGTGACAGAGCTTCGAAGAAGCTATTCTGACAATCATGATCATCGTTATAGTATCCAGCTTTTGGCCAAGGCATTCTTCACACACGGTTATCTGATCCCATACTAAGCAGAGCTTGTACTATGGACAACCAGTTAACTGATATACTACATAAACTTTTTTTTTTTTTTATATTTACATATTTGACGTTTAAAAATACTTGCAATGAGTTCATTTAATAAAGACACTTTTGAATTTGAATTTGAAACTATTTTACTGTAGATGCATACTTATATAGATGCCCTGACATGACAAACAGACATGTTCATGCACACAAATGTTTGTCCTGGATGGGAATGGAACCCACGACCTGTGGCGCGATAGTTGATGTCATAACCAACTGCACCAACTGGCCTGTCAGATGTGTTTCGACAGTTGTAATTGAGAGCCAATTCAATTATTCTTTGAGTGTTTAACATCATCACAGACTGATCAAAATTCACAAAATAACTTACCCAAACATCAACTATCGCCAAAATCCATTGATAACATCTTAAAACACATCAACTGCACAAGTCTATAGCTGCGTAAATATTAATCATTAATTTATTTACAATCAAAAGTTTTACGAAGTAATTGTCGTGCGAAAATTAGTAGTTTTCACAACGCGCGACATGTTTGCCGGACGACTGACGCGCGAGTGGCGCGAAAAGCGGGAAAACCTCAGTATTTATGCGAACGAGATCGGGACTGAGAATGAAAATGAACGAGATGAATGACTTGACTGTGACCTTATTCAACGTGACTTTGTTCAGAGTTTACTTTCAGACTTTTTTTTTTCAAAGAATTTTCTTTTTCACAGCAATCTACATCTACTTACATAAACATTAAAAAGTTTGTTTGTTTGGATGTAGGAGGTAATTCAGTCTTACTGATCCGGTTTTGTTTTTTATTAAGGACTAGCTGTTCCCCGCAGCTTCACTCGCGTCCCCGGGAAAGAAAGTAGCCTTCGGGAATAATGTAGCTTCCTATTAGTGTTTTTTTTTTATCTGACTGGTGGATTTTTGAATCGGACCAGTAACACCTGAGATTAGCGCGTCCAAACAAATCAACTCTTCAGCTTTATTATCAGTTTATTATACCTAGATTAGTATAGTATAGATTAGTATAAGTAGATAGATAAAAAGCCACATTATCCCCTAGTGCTATATTTTGTGCCAAGCTCGGATGAAACCACGGGAACGGGATTTAAACAAATATTTTGATAAAAATCATTATTTATCAAAAATTCTCTACCACACTCTATTAGTAATAAATTTGTATGTCAGGTAATGTTCAACATTTTCGTAGTCGATTTTCGTAGCGGTCGTAGGCTTTCGTAGCACTAGTTTACGTTTAAACTAACTGAAGAAACTTGAGACAGTTACGTTACGTTCAAAAATTCACTTTGTCCTAATTCCTTATTATATTTTGTGAATATGGATGTATGTTTGTTACATTTTCACGTATTTTTTTTTTTCAAAAAATTAAATCTTTTTTATCCCGGGAAAACATAAGATAGACCTGACCGGGGCTGAAGCTAGTTCATAAATCTTATACTTACCTGTAATTATTTTTATTGTGCTTTATGTATTACTTACTAGCTGTTTCCCGCGGTTTCACCCGCGTTCCCGGGATAAAAAGTAGCCTATATGTTATTCCAGGGTATGATCTATCTTTGTGCCTAGTTTCAAAATCAAAATCAAAATCAAAAACTCATTTATTCAGTTTAGGCCCTAATAAGGCACTTATGAACGTCAACAGTTACAGTTTTTCATCCAAATGTGTTGAGATAGGTTGTGGCCATAGACTACAAGGTAACATAGACTATATTTTGACCCCGGGAAAGCGGGTTATTACCCGCGAAACTAGTAAATAAATAAAGTAAACTGTACTCCCGCCTTTTCATTCCATTAACGGGCAGCAACCTCTGGGAACTTTTAAGAAACAAAACAGCATCACAATACCTGATTAATACCTACCTACCTACGTGTAAACAATATGAGACAACATTATCTGAGTGTAAGAATAATAAAGTAGGTAACATTAGATTGGCAGCATTCGCTGGGCGTTCGGCTAGGTGACCGGCCCGGCTAGGGTTGCCATGGTCTACTGTCAACTCTAAATAGTATTGTTCAAGCTTTAGATTTAAGCTAGAAAAGGAAGATATATCTTTGAATGCACGGAATTTGTTAAATCTACCTCCACTATGTTTGATATTGGTGCCGATTCTGTTGTTTACGAACTTAACTAATATTAGACAAGTCAATTCTCTTTCATGTTAACCTTATTGAAAAAAGATAGAACATTATTAATGCTGTCAGTTTAATCCATACCGTCGTAATGTACGGGTAAATAGTCGTGACCAATAAAGATCGCGCTAAATTCACGTTGAAATGTGTGATCGGATTAAACTGACAGGACTAAAATATCTTGCATCCCTTTCTTATATTTACTATTAGAAAGAGATATAGTGAGATTAAATTTATTTTAGTTCGTAAACAACAGAATCGGCAACATTGACTCTTTTTTAGTAAATATTTAGTTCTCATGTAAGTGAATTGTAAATTCTTAATGAGAAATAAAGAAAGTCTTAAACCTAAGATACGTCCTCACATCACGTTATTGATGGCACAATTTATTGAGGCTTTTTAGCCATAGCTTTCCTGAAACTCGAGCAAAAAAATCTAGCCTACAAAGTTGCAGATTAAAACACCAAGTAATATAGGTACTTACTTAAATTAAGTACCTACCTACCTAAGTATATAGGCCCTGACAAGGCACTTTAGATCGAAAGCTACAGTGATTCTACCACCGCTTCGGAGCAAACGTCATGAGGAAACCATAGCAAGGTGGTACTTTGTAGTACCCGCATGGCTGGCTACCACCCTCAAGTTGAAAATCTGTCTCCAAGCACCTACCGGTGTATTCCGGCAATTGCACTTGAGAGCCAGTTGTCTTCGTGGCATTGTAACAGGTCGGCAGCACATTGGTAATACCTTTTATATTGTAAATGGCGATAAGCGACGGTAACCACTTACCATCACGTGGACCACTCACGGAAAAAAAAGACTTAAACTCAGAAGAATCTGACAAGAAACTAAGCAAAACTTCTTACTATTGTGGATCTAAATATTTAGACTTTTCATTTAGTATTAAGTCCAGCCTCCGTTGACAAATCCCAAATTCAGAGCAGGACAAAGCATCTCATATAATGGTGATCCTACACGGGACTCGGCGCGCGGCGGGCCGGCGACGTAGATCGTCCCGCCGCTGTGCCGCCGCGGCCGACCCGCCGCCCGCCGCCGCCGGCGCGGCTGGGCGCCCGCGCGGCGACGGCTACACTCACCTCCAGTTTGGATACATGTAACAGGGGCTTCCCTTACAAGAAAGCCTTACATTAATTAACTGTTGCCTAATAAATTTATGAAGTAAATTTATTCAGTTTTGACTCTGATAGGTAAGTTATGAACGTCGAAAGTTACAATTGATCTACCATTGGTTTGGAATACACTTAAACTGAGATGAATCTGGCAGGAAATTCAGAAAGCTTTTCTTTTGTTGTGGATTAGCACTCTAATTAATAAGGTTGTGTAAAAGTTATATTCCAATGGGAAATAAGGAGCTTCAAGCAGAGGGTGAGGGCGACGCAACGCGTTGGCGATAAGTACTGCAAGTCGCGTACGACTTTTTGATAAGTTGCGCCGAGAAAGGACCGTGCCGTTGAAATAAACTAACCAACCTCGGAGGAATAGGGTAGGTGACAGTGTCAAAAATAAATGACAAAACACTAACCAATGCATAAAATATCTAAAAACACGCGGAAACATCAAATTATATGTTGTATATTTAATGCTTTTATCATTTTTATCCAATAGAACCACAAAGAGTAGATCATTTGTTGCTGTGAAACTATGACGTCATAGTGTAGTATTTCATACAAAATTCCATATAAGCTATTGTTTGGACATTCATTAAAAAGTAGCTGAATTGATATGTCAGGAAACTACTCTATTCTCTACTTCATGGTACTCTAATATATTCCTTTCATGGTCTACATAAGGTATACATCAATGCCCTTTCGGCCTACTAAATACCCTTTCAAAGACCTTTGCACTATCCACTTTTAATACTTGTAATAATAATTATTTTTTTATATATATAGGTAGAGTGTAAGCGATATGCCTTTCAAATAAATATATTATAAAAAAAAAACAATCCTTATTATGAACTCAATAATGAAAATCCCCTAATACAACTATCCGAACTCAATATAAGATTGCATCCGCCGATTCATGCATGAAAAATTATCATCTCGTCACTATGGGGTTCTAAACTATAGTAGACGAGTAAACAAGGGAGTATCGTCGTCTTATTAATTAGTGACACTAGCTTACGCACATGGCGCTGACTGTTTTAGTTTTCTTGCCAAAACCGTTTATCCTTGACTGTAGACAGCTGTTAAAGTCAGCAAAAATTATACCTATATAATATATTTTTTTATATACTAAGGCAGCAAACAGCATATGGCCCACCTAATGTTAAGGTGACTGCACCTTGTCGTGATTCCCTTGGTGTTGCCAGCATCTGTCTATAGGCTACGGTAACCGCTTATCTTTTACTATACGGAGTTTTTAGCTGACATGTGGAAGATATTAAAAAAAAAAATAAGATGTTAGGTAGGATATAACCAATGATATGGACTTTTTGGCGGGAACTTGCGAAGTGACGTTGCGTTTTCGTTTAATTTTCATAAAATCGTGTATTTTGAGTTTTATTGAATATTATCGGTGGTATTTTGTCCAATAAAGATCAATATAAGTGCACCAGTGAAGTGAAATGAAATGATTACGTGTATAGTGGCTTTTCAAGTTGTCTCAAGAAGTTCATGAAAAGTTTTAGTAGAACTGCTACCATTGTACTAAAACCTAACTAAACTGACTGACTATGACTCGAAGAAGATTTAACATGACTTGAACTTTGAAACTTGACGATTGACGAGAATTTTATACATAAAGAATATAAAAATATCTACATTGCTCAACTTGACACTGGCAAAATACACGAAGTGTGATGCCAAAATTAAAAAAAAAAAAAAAACCTATGATATAACTAATTTATTTCGTATTTTCCCTGCGACATACCAACCGTGAAAAACTGATGTGTTGCCAAACTACAAAGACACATTATAATTAAGTGTAGTATGCACTCAACTTGCGCTTGAGTGAACAATAAACCAATTTATTTTATGAAATGTTTCGTTTCACGGTGAACTTGTAGAGTCAACGACTTGAGGGATGTCACCTTTATAAATATCGTTAATACTCTCATATTTTTTTATACTACAAAATCGGCAAACAAGCATAGGCTCGACTGATGGAAAGCAGTTATAGTTAGTTGACAAGCCAGTTGGCGCAGTTGGTTAAGACACCACCTATCACGCCACTGGTCATGGGTTCGATTCCCATTCATGACAAACATTTGTGTGCATGAACATGTCTGTTTGTCCTGTGTCTGGGTCTAATTATCTATATAAGTATGTATTTACAAAAAAAAAGTAGTATATGTAGTATATCAGTTATCTGGTTGTCCATAGTACAAGCTCTGCTTAGTTTGGGATCAGATAACCGTGTGTGAAGAATGTCCGAGGATATTTATTAGTTATCCTAGTATATGGACGCTAGCGACACCCGAAGCACAGGCTATGATGAAGGCACTTATGAACGTCAAATTTACACTTGACTCTACCCTACTATATCTCTCTCATCCTTTACAATGATTGCGGAGCTTCTTGCCGGAGTTTTCTCAGTACATTATTGTTAGTTTGTTTAGTTTTTTGTACTCTATTTTATTTTTAAATTTTGTAATGTTGTGTGTTGTCATGAATAAATGTTTTTCTTTCAGTTAAGTTTATTTGGAGCCGGTGGTAGAGTTATTTGTTTGTGTTGTTTGAGAGTCATACCAGGATCTAAACTGAACAAATCACTTGTATTTAGCAGCATTCTATGATGACTGTTTTCCCCTAATTTTTGACGAAACTTTAGGAATTATAATATTATGTCAGAAGGTTGACAAGCAGGCAGGCGGTCCACCTGATTGTAAGTAGTTACCATGCCAAGAAAGGTACTGGCTCTCAAGTGTAATTGCCGAAACACACCGGTACCTTCTTGGCGACAGATTTTCAACTTGAGGGTGGTAGCCAGCCAGGCGGGTACTACAAAGTACCCTACCACCGTGCTATGGTTTCCTCACGATGTTTTCCTCGAGCTCAGGCTCACTGTAAACGAACTCACGACCTTCGTCGCGGCATCCGACGTCACTACCACTCTAAGCTATCATCGCTTTATATTTAGCCCTGAGGCGTGGTTACCTAAATGTTAACCGGCTGAGAGCCCTCTGCGTTCGCCGATTTGTCCGGTAAGGTTGCTGCAGCCATCAGAGGCTACCAACCAGGGCCGCGCCGCCACTATGTGCGAACTGTGCAGCGCAAACAGACGCCAAGACAGTAGAGGCGCCGGATGAAATACCAACGCTAATTATTGAAATAATTTTAAAGATTGTAGATTCAACCGCTTGGCCGTAATACCTGTGTGACAGGCGAGTGACAGAAATAGGGCTCCGTTTAGACCGTTCGGGTATGGAACCCCAAAAAGAGGCGCTTCGTAGGTTTCGCACACAGGCGCTGGCGGGGGTCGGCGCGGCCCTGCTACCAACTTTAGTCCTTTCCAAAAACAAAAGCTTTATATTAGTACCTATTCAAGTATAGATTAGGATGGATATTTACAAATACAATAACAATCAGTCAACAGTCTATGGTGAAGTTTATATAGGTCACTCATAGCTGACATAAGTGGTTGACTCCATTGGAATGTGGCAGGTTGTAACCGTGGCGCCAAAGCACTAATTGTCGCGTCATGAACACAGTTCAAAAACATTGTTCCCAGTTTGTTAGCCGACAAACATTTTAGCATGATCGCAATGGTGCCGATTCTGTTGATAATATTACATCTCTAAATAAGCCCAAAATAAAACTAAACTAAGTACTATAAATATTACTAAAATTAACATAATCCATAAAAAACCTCCCCTAATCTTCCTCCAGACTTAAAAAAAAACAGGAGGTTCTCAGTTGGAGGTTTTTTTTTATGTTTGTTCACGCATAACTTGCATGCTTATGAACCGATTATAATAATTATTTTTGCATTGGGTTCAGTATAGCTCCAAGATGGTCCCATAACCTAAGATCTCTCAGTAACGCGGGTGAAACAGCTACAGTATTATATATATACAAATGTGAAATAACTGAAATTCAGTGCTGTAGCAAATCTACGCAATTATTTATGAATTATGTAGGTACCTACATTATATTTAAATCGGTATCAATATTCGATTTGATTTGATTTACGAGCGCTTGATAGTCAGTCACGGATTGAACATCCATCGTCAGGTTTAACCGACCATTCCTTACTTTGGTAGGTAATAGCACTCGCCCCGGCTTCGCACGGGTGCAATTTATACAAAAACAACCTCGTTTATCGCTATTCGAGGCTTTGTTTTATACCTACTAAGTATTTAGAGAAAATCTAGCTTTCTATAGGGTTTTCCATGAAGGCGAATGCTAAGTTTTGGAAGTGACTTGTTCAAGCCGTAGGATCCAATTTGATTGAAAATGAGATTCAGTTTTGATGAAAATAACATAGCATGCCGAGTGATACCAGTTCTTGAATATTTACCATAGTATGGTGGCTGGTGCTCGAATGGTTGTACAGTAGACATAGGTAGTTCGCGAACGATTGAAGGAAATGAACTACTTCAGTCCGCAAAATAAACTTATCACTCATTCAGTAATAGTTCAAATGTGTCTTTACTTCATTTAGTTCAATATATCTTTTAGCTCAATCGTTCTCTTCCTTCGGTCGCCGCTCGTATACACGAAAGAAATGAATGCATCTGTGTGCATTTCGCGAGTCGAAACGAGATATTGCTAATATAGACTTTAGGATAATCGAGATAAGTATAAAGTTTCATTCGTTGATTTTGATGGTCTCATAAAGATGAGATAGAGTGATACACTACGCGAGCTTCATATCTCTTTATAGGAGTCGTTCAGATATAGATATAGTAGAGTCTATTGTAAAACTGTAACTGTTGACGTTCATAAGTGCCTTATTAGGGCCTAAACTGAATAAATGAGTTTTTGAATTTGATTGACTAAATGAGTAATCTACTTCATTGAGCTAAAAGATATACTTCATTCATTTCTTTTCACTGACACATTTTGCACATGTCTATTGTATAGGACATAGGTCTATCGTTGTATTGGCTGAGTGTATTGCTAATCGTCATCGTCATCGTCGTAAAAGTATGAGAAAAATATACATTTTAATTTATTTTTTGCACAGTGTCACCACTGAGAATTTGTAGGTATGTACCACGTGTTCAGCGAACAGTTGGCTGATATTTTTTTAGCGTTTAGACGTGCGATTTCTCTATCTAAGGCTATATAAATCTATATCATCTCATCTTGTCCCCTAGCCCATTTTCTATCACATAATACCCATATTTCAGTGACTATATTCAGCAAGTAGTAACGTAAAAGTTTCAGTTCTACCAGTAGTCATGAATCAGGGTAAGTACCTACGTCCGCATCGCCAATCGGACTTGCTAATGAACACGCATGGACGCCTCCGAGCCGCCTTCCGGTGGCCAGATCAATCATTATGGTACCACGTTTATCATTCGAATAATAACTCACAGGAATAACCATCTAGTAGTCATACAGGGTGATTTTGCCCGAATTCCACGGATAGTGTGCAAAAGATTTTCAAATTGAGGGTAGTAGCCAACCAGGCAGGAACAACATATCACTCTACCATCGTGCTATGATTATGATGTCCTTACTCCTTAGCTTCGAAGCCACTGAGGCATATTACCTACTACGTATAGAGAAGCTATGTTGAGCAAAGGTTATGCCCCATTTTGTTTATATTCGCTGCAGCGCTGAAGCAATAATTAGTCGTCTAACTAGACAGTTAAAACACAAGCGCTAGAACGCTTCAAAGGTGTAGTATTTTCGCGACCTTAAAGTCGTAAGCGCCGTGATTTATTGGCGCTGGTAAGGTTTCCTCCAAAAGCGGTGCCATCATGTAGCGGCCGTAATACAGCGGTGAATGCCGTCACTAGAACGTTGTCTATGTTAACCAAATGGCGCGGTTTCCTAGAGAACCGCACCGCTTTTTGAGGTTACGGTGTCAATTACCATTGTTTTACCAATTGCTAAATGATAGTACCGCTTTTGGAGGAAACCTTACCTTTACACGTTTCGCGTTTCAGTAAGAAGTGCGGCCGGATGGCTGCACTTGAATTGAACGGAATATAGTAGTTATGTGTGGTGTCTTCTCTATACGTAGTAATATACCTCAGTCAGTGTTCCAAGATAGGTACGACGTTCGCCACGGCATTCGAAATTACTACCATAGAGTTAAGGTGGAGGCGTCGGTTGGAGCGCGAAATTCAAATTTTACTAACATTTTCATGAAATAGTCGTATATGTCAGTAATATACCTTGGAGGAATATGTTGATGATTTCTTTTGTTATTAATCAGTAAATATACTACCATTCTTCTCGCAAATAACATGTTGATAACTTACGACCTATAACTGAGCTGCAATTTGCAAAAAACCTGATAAAATTTGAATTTCGCGCTCCAACCGAAGCCTCCCCCTTAACTAAAGTTTTTAAAAGCTTACATAATTTTAATAGCTTACAATAAAGTTACTGGCAATACCACCATTAAGTAGCTAAAGATGACTGCTTGGACTTTGAAAATATTTAACTCTGTTTTCGGGTAGTTGTAAATGAAGATCGGTAAACTCCTGGATGTCAACGTCTGTCATATTATTTGGTAGGTTCTATTGGTGAACCAGTAAATTTGCAATTTATCCATAGGTAAGTAGAACTAATTTGAGGCAGTTATATAATAGTCAATCAATCGTGAAAATACAAAAGAAATATACGGAATTGTTTACGTCTAGAGGCGGCTAAGGCGCCGCAGTTCTACGATGCGACGACACGACGCCGCGCCGAACCGACGCTACTTTTTGGCGCCAAATTCCAGACGCCATCTTGTCACATTCACATGATTCTTGACAATAAAAATAATTTGGATCAGTTATGTGTTCTCATTGATATTTAATAAGCTAGTTTGTTTGCTAGACGCTCGGAATTTGCTTCCGGGCTGTTTAGTCATCGTTGAATAAGGTGCGAGAGAAATGGGCGGTCTTTTAACTTTTTTTTTGGCTTTGATGAGCAAAGGTTAGTTAAGTTAAAGTCTAATATACCGTCTTCATAAACTAAGAGAGCTAAATTTAAACTTACAGAAAGTTTAAAAAAGTCTTAAAGTAGGTACTTAACTTTCAATTTATTACTAACCTGAGATGTTATTCACAAAAGATGATAAATTACTAAAAAGTATAATTTATACCTACTCAATTAAATCTAAGCTATTATGTAGTAATACTTGCTAGATTCTAGCTTTCTAGTTGACCAATATAGCAATTGTTAGGTAGGGACCTACTACCTATATAGAATTCTTCCCAAAAATCTTAAGACCCTTATCCATGATACATTTATCAGTTGATCCCGGACTCCATTAGGGGTGTGCCGTGCCCCTAGTAGCATTATGTCATGGAATCAATAAATCCTTGTCTCCCCCTAATTTATATAATAGTGTCACAATACTATGCAATGCAAACACTCAAAAACTGTCGGACAGTCTGTGTGTGGCCATTAAGTATGCGATGGACAAACGCGTTGCGTTTTTGTTTTGTATCAGTTGAAAGGGTTGCCATCTCTAAAATCCGCTAACCAGAACAACAAGTCTGAAAACCCCGGATTATGCAGCTTTATTCCCGGACATGTCATTTATTTGTTAAAGTTGCTCAATAAAATAAATTCTACTTTAGTATTTATTTGCGACCGGTAAATTCGATTCGATTCGAAAACGATGTTTCGGTTACCAAGGGCAACAACGATTACAATCCAATCATAATAATCCAATCGTGTTTCGGTTTCGTTTATGTAGTGGAATACCGGTTTTTTGTTAAATTTGAATTGGATTAGAAATGAACTTTAACTGAATCGAAATTGGATGCCAGCCGTTGTAATTTAGCAGAATTGGCCCCCTGCAGCAATGCAGAGAACGACAACGAAGAGAGGTTTCCGCTATGTTAGTGGGCTGGGTACAAAGCGCCGCCGCACCGTGGCTCCGCGGCTCCGAGGCAGCGCAGCCGGCGCCCGCCGCCGGCGCCGCCGCGACGTCGCTCCCATCGCATCGCATCTACACCGTTTATTATAAACAACTAGGTACTAATATTGATTTATTTTTATAACCAACAACACACGTCACATGTGGACGTTGAAAAAAATTGAATTAGTCACGTGGGGCGCTTAAAACGTTTGAAGTTTGAATACGCGTGCGGCAAGGTAATACCTAGGTATCATCTCAAATTGACAAGCTGGCAGCTCAAGTTGGCAGTTAAACTTGAGAGTCTTCTAAGCGTTGTTTGTTAACCATCTTCAGCACGTCATTACTCATTATATAGGTACTTACTAACTGATTGCCTGATAGTAAATAATGACAGATAATCAAGAGAATAACACGAGATGGTAGCTACTTCCTGTCTGGCAAAAAAATTTAACCTCCTTCAAAAAAAGGTGGAGGTTATAAATTGGGTTCTTCTGTACTACCGATTTTTATAAAGGATTTTTTTTCGGTTTAAGGTTTCACTCATCAGCTCCATCAAAGTTGTGGAACCAATCAAATATTTGCTGAGTTAGTGTTTCCCGCTAAGGAAATGAAAATGGTTTGTTCCGGTATAGCCTTGTTTACCTTCAGTAAAGAGATTGATTCCTGAAAGCTTCATTCATCTTTTTATTTTGTAGGAATTACGGAGATTGTGGTCAATCACAGGCCTATATAGATATAATACTTACCTACATCAAAATCGATCTATCTTCTAATAAAAAAACTGAAGAGTTTGTTTGTTTGAGAACACGCTAAAATATTCGTAAAAAAATAACAATTTATAACGGTACAAATTATTTATAGGGACTTTTGAAGTTCCAGGCTTACGGAATCCTCAGGATGAGAGTCCTACTCGTTCTTGCCCGGATTTTTATTGGTATCAGGTAACAGGTGTTTATCATGACCATAAGTGTTTTTTTTTTAATTCGAACAAGTAACCTCGGATCACAGTAGGAACAGCGGAGCGGAGAGCTTTAAGCTGATTTCAGACGACGCTATATATCGTGCTATAAAGTATAGCAAGCGTATAGTAAGCCAATAATATATAGTACAGTACAATGTGAACGTGTCCATAACAATGTATGGAGCGCGATATTGTTGTGCTATGAGCTATATATATACTATATGCTCAGCTTTAAGTAGGTATACATTTCAAAGACCCTGACTGACAACGCACACATCCATTGCTCCTACTGACATGAAATTTCCAGGGTGTGCTCCTTGTAATAGTTTTTCGAAAACCAAACTCTTAAGGAAATATAATCACAGATGAAACCGCGGGGCCGAAAGCTAATTTATTTATGGAATAATATAGGGCCTATAAGGTAAATTATTTACATGAAATCAGAGAGTTCTATAAAACTGAGTAACTTAATATAATCAATCAGTCCTAAACTAATATATTATAAAAGTAGGCGTAATTCAAGCATGTATTGATAATTGCTTTGAGCCTTAAAGGATTTAATACGTCATATCATAAAGTTCTCTATTACCTAGATACTAATATAGCAAGATAATGAGCCAGGCTTTTTTTTAATTCACCTGCAGAGCTTTATTATGGTGAAAGTTCATAATATGAACAACTTTTATTAGGACCATCTCTTTCAACCTGTTGGGCCGTCAAAACAAAAATAAATAAGTAAATAATAAAGGAAAGTATGTACGGATCGAAATTCAGAGAATTCTATTTATTTTTTGGATCAACCGTTGGGGGATGCTCCAAAGTAGCCCGCGAAATTCGAATTTTATTACGTTTTTTACGCTAAATACAGCCCAGTAAGTAATAAGTCGTGTATATTTGTCAATATCGCAACGGGAACGGCAGTTTATTTACAATATAATAAAAAAATAACATCAAAATATGAAAATTAGTGCAACTGTTTTAACTGTCAGATTACAATATTTGCTATGTGGTGCAAGATAACACTAAATTCCAAGGAGAATTCGCGTGTAACAGCTAGTCTACATTAATATTACAAAGAGGATGTATGTAGGTAATCTCCGGAGTTACTTATCTGAATCTAAAAATAATTTCACTTATGGTCATAAACACCAAAGCTGATACCTGATACCAATAAAATCTGGACAAGAGCGAGTAGAACTCGCGTCCTGAGGATTCCGTACAAAGCCTAAAGGCTTTTTAATAAATTGGTATTTTTTTTATTGATCTTTTTATTTCCTTTTGTCACTTTAATATTCTAAATTCAAAAATAATGTAAATATCTACCCAATAGGTTTTGATGAGTTTGAATGAGATTATCAAGACATGTGACATAATAGGGTAGTTGACACTGTCAAAAATAAATGACCAAACACTAATCAATGCATAAAACATCTAAAAACTCGTGAATATTAATGCTTTTAAATGCTTTAATTACCAGTGGAACCACTATAGAGTAGATGATTTGATGCTGTGAAACTATGACGTCATAGTGTAATATTTCATATAAAATTCCAAATAAACTATCGTTTTGACATTTATTAAAAAGTAGCTGATTTGATATGTCAGTCAACTACCCAATTGACATATCTTTTGATTGCGCTGACTTAGGTCGATGTTCATTAATTCATTCATATCAGCCGAAAGACGTCCACTGCTGCACAAAGGGCTCCCCCCAAGGATCTCCACGATGGCCGGTCTTACGCTACCCGCATCCAGCGGTTTCCCGCTACCCATACAAGATCGTCGGTCGATGTTCACCGACAAGAAAACGGTACGATAGATAATCAGGCGTTTACGATGACTTTTTCCAACGAAAATTCATGATAAACAACAGCCCTATTATAATTTATCGGATCGTTTTCTATTCAATGAACTTTGACCTTAGAAGCTTGTATTTGATGTTCATTTAAAATACCTCTACCCATATTTTAATTAAGAGTCTAACTAGAGAAGAGCAAACTCCTTCATTGCAAGGGGAAGATCTTCCGCCAGCATGAGTCGTGGAGAAAGTGCTTGGGGACAGTAGTTCAACTGTAGCTACTAGAATCTTGTAGGTACCTACATATTAAGTATATTGAGATATATTATCTAGAGATATTATGTAGATTTTTGTGGCACTATCTGCCCATCTGCGTGAACCATACTACGACAGACGGAGAACAAAGACTTCCGTCTAACAAAGAGTTCCGTTTTTCCTTTCGATATACGGAACCTTAAAAATCAAATCTTATAAATAAGACGTCCATTTTATTACCTAACATAGGCAGTGGAAAATCACAGCCAAAAGGAGTGCCCATATTATATTGCTGTGTTTTTTTTTATATCTAATTCGGTATTTTTTGGGTGATGTGATGATGAGTCAGAAAATGAGTCAGAATGGATATACGAAATGACAAACGATAATCAAGATTATAAAATTTATTCAAGTTATAAACTAAGTTTATGATACCAATCACGTTTTAATGAGTTATTTTTAATTATTTAGTTTTATTTCCATACCTACATTATTTAATGTAACATGAATTTAATTACGTTTTATTAGTTCAATGCGAATGATCTGAGACTTGTAAGATATATTATAATATACCTACAACAATATTGAGATGCATGATCATGCACTAGCTGTCTTTCGCGGTTTCACTCGCATTTCGGGGGTAAAAAAAGTCGCTGAAAAAAAATTAACGAATACCTACAACCATCCGAGTATGCCAGGACATAACGAATATAATTAATCTACACCATAAAAAGTAGCTTAAATGTTATTCATAGGTATGATCTATCTATGATCCAAGTTTCATCAAATCAAACATAAACACACACGTACCTACCTAAACTTTCGCAATTGTAGGTAATATTAGAAGGATTTAGGCAGATTTTTAACTTATTTTTTTTTATTTAGCATAGGTAATTCTCTGCATTCGATTCAATATAAAATCTCATCATACATGGTCCTCCATTGAATAATTTAATTAAACTATAAATATGCTATCGTAAGTTCCCCATACAATGACAGCTTGCCCTGTGAATACTGTAACGTTAGGGTTGCCAACCTGTTTTTTTTGTAAGCCACGCAAATATAAAAAAAAAATTGCCCGCGAATCTAACCAAGATCACTAAATTAGGTAAATTATTATATCTGTTTGTTACCTTTTCACGCCTATACCGCTGAACTGATAACAATGAAATTCGGCAAGTAGGTAACCTATGATATGGATAAGGGCATTTATCTCGAGAACGCGGGTGAAACCACGGGGCAAAAGCTAGTTTATAATATTGAAACTTCTTTTGAGACAAATTAACTTTCATTCACAAAAACTAACCATAAACTTATTACTATTTTTTTTATTGTTATATGAGCAAGCAACCCTAGGTGTAGATAGCAGCAGATAGTTGCATCCGTGGCGCCGGCGCCAGTGACGCCGAGTTGCCGCGCCGATCGCATCCTCCCTCCAACCAACCAACCCGGCATGCGGCACCGGCCACGAACCAAGGTCACATTTTGATAATATGTGGGGACATTATTGGGGACAAGAATTACAAGATCGAGCGTTTATGATGACTTTTTCCTACGAAAATTAATGGTAAACGCCCGATTATAATTTATCGGATCGTTTCTTTCTAGTCGGTAAACATCGACCTTAGTTTATTCTTGGTCAGTTTGGTCCACCGTTTGTTTCAGGTTTTGCCATTTGGCTTGTGTCACTTTCATTATACTGGACTCTGAAGATATCCGTTTTAAAGCGATACTAGTTCAGTGGTAGATTGGTGGTAGTGGGTCCTTTATGAGCTCAGGGAAAACCATCGGCACAGTGGTAGGGTACCTACTTGCCAAATCCTCCTCAAGTCCTCAGTGTTGGGGCGCAATAAGGCATTTATGAATGTCGACAGTTACAAATGACTATACCACCGGTTCGTAATAATACCTACCTAATAATATCTTGGGACATTCTTCACCTAGCTATCTGATACCAAAGAATAATTTTGTAAATTTGGTACGAAGGTACAGACTACAGACAAGTCAATGCTCATAAATCTCTGTTCTGAGTGAGAATCAAATAACCGACAGGGTGACAGCTGTGATAGACCCTACCGTAGGAGAAAATAACCTTGATCATGTAATCAAAAACAAAAAGAATGTAAGTAGGACGAGATAATAAGTATCGTACATCCCAAAGAAAGAACGTGACTCATATAAAACCTGTTTAAGTATACAAAAGTAATAAACAGACAATCTGAATCTGGACTATCTGGAGCCTAGTATGTAATTAAACCTACCGATCTTGTACAAAGGTACCTTGTAAGTAGTTCACCTATGTGATTGCAAGATGAGTTTAGATGAGCAGGGCAGTGGCGCCTACTTATTTGTGATCGTCTCGCGGGCGGGTGCCGCGATGCCGCGCCGGTCCGCCGCCGCCGCCGCCGGCGCCCTGCGGTCCACACGAATGTAAGGGTATGCCGTTTGACGGGGTAAGTTAGCGGGCGGATTAGCGAGTTTATTAGCACGTTTTTGACATGCTCCTTATCGAACTTGTGAGGGTCGCGGGTTACCGCTGGATGCGGCCTTTGTCCTGCAGTGGACGTCTTTCAGCTGGCATGATGATAAAGATGACATGCTCTATTTTTTGATCAAAAGATCTTATGCATTGAAATTAAATTAGGTTTATTCCGAAATAAAACATAGGTTTTTTGAACATTTTTGTTTTTGTGAACCTATCTACTTAGGTAACCTTTCCTTTTTAAGTAAAATGATTATAGGAAGTGAAGATTTAGTT
Source organism: Tethea ocularis (assembly GCA_963555595.1). Taxonomy (NCBI): domain Eukaryota; kingdom Metazoa; phylum Arthropoda; class Insecta; order Lepidoptera; family Drepanidae; genus Tethea; species Tethea ocularis. The sequence goes on along the minus strand of OY741969.1, from coordinate 11,205,801 downwards.
TTAAGTGCTTTGTAGTTTTCGTAACTTTAAGTTGGTCCTTTTTTAAATCACATGAGTAGGTAAAAAAAAAAATATTTGCTCCGACATATAAATGTAAGACAACCAGTAAGTAGGCACTCTTCTTACATAATTGAAAATTATTCTACACGATTGTTGTAAAATAAAATAATTATTTAAAAATATATATTATTATATAAGAACTTAGAAAGAGTATTGAAATAGGTACTGCTAATAAAATCGCTTTCGAAGGAAAACAAAGTGACAGCAAACATCTTCTCATTGAAAATAAATTGAAACACGCTGTCGCTTATCGCGCCGCTCGACACAAACAATCGGCTCCAAGTGCCCCACTAATGATTGCTCATGATTTATTTGGAGAGCTTATTTTTATTGCCGCCTGATTCTAGGGGTCGAAATGATGAAAGGTGTACGGAGGACAACTGTTTGTATTGTAATTGTAGATATATTTGTAAGTTTTTGTACAAAAATGTCGAGATATAAAGTAGGGTCTTCGCCTGGACTCTGCCAAATTTTCGTTAGGTATTTAAAACAGGACTGGTGAAAACAGTTTACCAACGAAGTTCTTATATCTAAAGAAGGTGTTTCGGAACTTATCTTTCAGATTTTTTTTTCGCCAACGCATTAGTTTGGACATGGAAAAAAAAACGCCAACTTACTGGAAACCTTGCCGCATCGCACAGGAGCCGCCTCGAGGATTTTTTTATGAAGTAGATTGTATTTTGTAGGTAGGTATATTTATTGTAAATAATTGCTATTATTATGTGTATAGGTAGTCCATTAAAAATAAATCTCTACCTACTATTAAATAAACTACGATGTCTACGATATATACCTATAGGTATATGGTAAGTAGGTACCTACAGTGTAAGGAAACTGACTATCAATGCAATGACCGTACCCGGGTGGTTAATCTGTCTTCGGTCTGTACTGTGTCCCTGGTGTTTCAAGCTACTGTACCTATACGAGCTTGTTGTAAGTATAAAAAATTATCTTTGTTTCTATCAATAATACAATTTTAATGTTAATATACCTAATTTATTAAAGTAAAATCTTCTAACTTTGCATTAGGTACAGTACCGGCGTTAGGGTAGGGCGCGGTAGGGCGCCAGGCCCACCTTTATTTCCGGTCGCTCATGAGCGAGTCCTGGGGTGCTATTCTGTAAGGCGATATCACAAGCTCGTCGACGAATTCAACGCTGTCTGTGTACTCTGTCTCTATTGTTTACTACGCGATCACGTGAGAAGTCAGTTGTACGCGGCATCGTTGCGCGAGCTCGTCGACGAATGAAACGTTAGAGAATAGCATAGCTGCTATCTCGAGTCTAAATAAATACATAAATTCTCAAGTCTAAAGATAAAATGGCTATAATGGCTTAAAATCCCTTTTGTTGGCGGGAAAAGAGGGGGGGGGGGGGGTTTATCACATCTGATTAGGTACATCGACAAGAAACAGAAAATCAATTATTTGGACACTAGCTGTTGCCCGCGACTTCGTCCGCGTAGAATTGAGTGTTTAAAGCAATATGTTATATTCTGGGATGTTCTTTACACACGGCTATCAGTATTCGGGCTACAACGTAATCGAAATGAACACCATTAAGGTCCGAGTTCGCCGAAAGTGAAATAAACAATGGTTTCGTAATCGGCCCGTTATCTTAAAACGGATGTGTAACCAGGAGGCGGGAATTTTAGTGTTCAGTTCACCACTTCAATTCCAGCCTCGGTTTTGTAACGGAGCATTTTAGGAATGAAAGACCGAATGATATAATACGGTTAAATAAGATTGGTAGATATACACCTAAAACCCCGTATAAAATATGAACATTATAAAATGGTTGCGAAAATAGAAAGTCCCGATTATGTCAATTTTTATTAAAATTCTATTACTAGTTACTGATTAGGGTGGTTACTGGTTTTTAATTTGGCAGCATTCAATATGCTGTCAAAACAAACATGTCTGTCAATCTAAATTTTTATTCGAAATTAATATTCCACGCTCTTTGATTCCACGATTCTATGGTAATGTGAGAATTATTATACATAATGGATGCATAATGTGTAAAAAGAAGCACATCGATATTTTTTTGCAACAACAACGATGAAAAGAAGACGCTGGAACAAGTGCCCAAAAATTACGAACATGGATTACTCTCGATAATGAATCAATAATATAGGCTCGTACTGCTATCGCACTCCTAAAATCTAGGAATCATGCGAAGATATAATATAAAGCCACAAAAAAAGGAATCGGCTAACTGAAAGCCAGAAATTTTCATATAGGTAAGTCTTGATAAATTATGTAGTGGAAACCTATTACCATATTAATTATGGATTCCTATTAATATTTCTTACATTTCAGGCAGCCAATAGCCACCACCATCTATCCAGCAATCGAGAGGACCGTATTGGAGCCTGCGTTGGAAGGCATTGCAAACATATGTAATAGTGATGCAGTTGAGATTAATGTATAATGAAAATTATGTGAAATAAATATATGATTGTAACAGATATCATCGCTTTATTTTCATCTATGTATAGGCACTCAGTAAGAATAAAGATTATGCATGTAACTCTGCAAGTTATCCCGAATCTGATACCCTAAAATTGTATGGAATTCAAGAGTTCTACCCGCTCCAAGTTCTACCTATCTATCCTATGCCAAAGCATTGCATTCGTTATTACTTACAATGCTTTATATAATCTTTGAGGAGTCCTAGGTGGCCTTTATACTAATATTATAAAGAAGTAATGTAAATTATGTCGATCCTCAAAATTCTTTCACTAATAGTAAAGTTAATAGGAAGCTGCATTATTGCCTAGTGCTACAGGCTAATTTCCATCACAGGAACGTGGGCGAAATATTATGAGAGATAGAATATGCATTTTAGAGTTGGGTAGGTACTAGATTTATTTCAGAAGATTCAAAATAAATATAGTACTATGCAACTTCCAGACGTCAAAATACTCCGATTAGATAAAACGCTTGATTATTGGTGAACACGAAAATGCATGGTAAACGCCCGATTATAATTTAACGGCCCGTTTTGTAGTCGGTGAACTCGGACCTAAGGGTATACCTTCAGTTGGGGCGCGAAATTCAAATTTTATCAAGTTTTTTGCTAATTGCAGCTTAGTTATAGGTCGTAAGTTATCAACATGTTATTTGCGAGAAGAATGGTAGTATATTTACTGATTAATAACAAAAGAAATCATATATTTACTTATTAATAACAAAAGAAATCATCAACATATTCCTCCAAGGTATATTACTGCCATATACGACTATTTCATGAACATTTTACTAATATACCTTATTCTTAATGATTATCCAATGACGTGCTACGACGTCGACCTTTTGTGGGATTGGTCGAGCCGTCATTGGATGATTTTCAATAATGATATTCATTTCGATTACCCAAAGTTACGCGGTAGAGTCGCTGATAAAGGGGATGATGTTTTTAATGTTGTGTTAGTGAACAAATTATAATTTCTATAGATAAGTCCATGTGAAGATAGGTTAAGGTGGAGGCGTCGGTTGGAGCTCGAAATTCAAATTTTATCACGTTTTTTGCAAATTGCAGCTCAGTTATAGGTCGTAAGTTATCAACATCTTATTTGCGAGAAGAATGGTAGTATATTTACTGATTAATAAGAAAAGAAATCATCAACATATTCCTCCAAGGTATATTAGTAACATTTTCATGAAATAGTCGTATATGTCAGTTTGTTTAATTTCGCGCTCCAACCGAAGGTTCACCTTAAGAACTTATTGTAGCGATGGTTTCGCTATACAATTGCGCGATATTATACCGTTGCTCACTGCAGCATCGCTAAAAGCATACCCTTGGATGTTGCTTCCCAGATCTATTGCGAAGACATCGTTAAGTAATTAAATTGATTGGCCAATGACGAGCTATTGAGTGGTTAACTTAGTCAAACTAACGTACTCTTCGGTAAACTGATTACTCCTTTGGTAAACTAATTACTTCTTTAGTAAACTACTTACTCCTTTAATAAACGAATTTAAACTAATAACTCCTTCTGCAAACTAATAACTTATTCGGTAAACTAATTACTTCTTCTAAACGAATGTCCTTCGGTAAACTACTTCTTCGGTAAACGAATTACTCCTTTGGTAAACTAATAATTTGATGAACCCTTCGATAAACTAACGAACAAACCCCTCGGTTATATTTATCAAACGCAAACGCATGCATCGCAATGAATTTAGCATAATAGGGTAGTTGACTGACATATCAAATCAGCTACTTTTTAATAAATGTCAAAACGATAGTTTATAAGGAATTTTGTATGAAATATTACATCATGACGTCATAGTTTCACAGCATCAAATCATCTACTCTTAGTGGTTCTACTGGTAATTAAAAATCATAAAATGCATTAAATGTACAACATATTTGATATTTCCACGTGTTTTTAGATGTTTTATGCATTGGTTAGTGTTTGGTCATTTATTTTTGACACTGTCAACTACCCTATCATAAACAATAAAAGAATAAAATTTCAAGTTTATTACTATATTTTATAAAATTAATAATAAAGTCTTTATTACATGTTGGCCACAATTAATAAAAAAAATAATGGCTCATCGGTAATCTGTAAAAATACTAGTTCCTTAATACGTATGTACTTACAAAAGTGGCTGACGAGAAATTAGAATTAAACATATTTATAACAACATTCTTAACCTAGATATCTTTCCTTGTCATGGCGATTTATCAGTCAGGCAACGTTTTCTTACATGTTCAGTCGGCGTCAAAAGTAGATTGTCAGAACCCTTTCATAATAAACTAAGACATATTCTTCAAAGTTTGTATGAAAACTGTGTATTACGTAAAAATACTGACGCCGACTGTACATTGGTACACTTGAATGGGAAAATCACACGATAGGAAAGACTACTCAAAGTAATATTTTGACGTTAAGAATATTGATCATAAATATTCATAAGTAACATGACATCAGTATCCTCTCGGGTCAAAAATGCCGCAAAAGAAACGAAAACAAAACATTTACATCTGATCTCTTTTGTACAAGAAAAAACAAAATGGAGGTAGATTTGTTGAGCTGATATTAAAAAAAATATTAACAAGTGTCCCATCTCCACTATACATAACATACAATACTTAATTTTAAAAATAGCATACCTAGTAGTTCTAAGAAAAAAGAGATTCTACTAAATATATTATGACTTCCAAGTTTTCCAAACACCCTAAAAAAATAGGAAAAAAAAAACAAATAGGCATCACTCAATGCCAATTGCTCGCGACATTTTCGACCCTACCGACTTAATCTAGAGTTGATTATCGTTAAATCAATAGTCTCTGAAATCTCTGTTGTGCTTGAAGGGTCCGCCGGATGCGCCGCCTTGCGCAGAGTTCAGGAATAATTCTATATAGCGATGGTCCATGTTGTTTTTATCTCTCCTCATTGCCTGTAAACAAGTGTTCATCTTCATTAGCCTGACAAGAACCCAAACATTTGTGATACATAATATTAACTCTTTAATTCGGTCTTCGAAGGTGGACCGACGATCTTGTGAGGGTCGCGGGAAACCACTGTATGCAGGTAGCGCAAGACCGGCCAACGTGGAGATCCTTGAGGGAGGCCTTTGTCCAGCAGTGGACGTCTTTCGGCTGACATGATGATGATGAATTCGGTCATAACGACTTTCACTTCTATCTTATACATACCATATTTCACACAATCCATCTATTTATTTCTGTACACACACAGACAAGTAAAGAGAAAACAGAGAA